>JADLZL010004508.1:0-706902 GCA_015844335.1 Chrysopogon serrulatus | reverse complement strand
ATTGACTCCAAGCGTGGTACCAGCGGGTACTTGTTCCCGTCACCTGAATGAGCATCGGTGCAGCAAAATTTTTTTTTTTAGTGCGCTTCCCAAAAGCAGCGGATTGAACGTGCGATGAGATTACCAACTCCAAACGGTAACGACCGGTGCTCCTGTTCGAAGTCACCTAAGATAAGCATCCGGTGCAACAATTTTTTTTTGCACACACATTTGTGGCGCTTCCCGAAAGCCATGCATCGAACGTGGCGCATTTATATTACCGCGACTTTCCAAACGTGGAAACGACCGCATTTTCCACGTGACCTAAGATGAGCATCCGTTGCAACAAAAATTTTTGCACACTTGTTGTGCGCTTCCCAAAGCAAAGGCATCGAACGTCGACGAGATTACCACCGACTCAAACGTGGTAACGACCGCGCACTTGTTCCACGTCACCTGTTCCATCCCAACAAAATTTTTACGCACTTCCGGTGCGTCTCGAAAGTGCGCGGCCAACGTGCGACGAGATTATGATCGACTCCAAACGTGGTAACGACGGCGGCACTTCTTCCACGTCACCTAAGATGAGCATCCGTGCATCGAGCGCGGCGATGAGATTACCATTAACTCCAAACGTGGTAAACGATCGTGCACTTGTTCCACGTCACCTAAGATGAGCATCCGGTCCAACAAAATTTTTTGCACACCTGTGGTGCGCATCCCGAAAGCCATGCATCGAACGCCAGCGACGAGATTACCATCGAGTCCAAACGTGGAAACGACCGTGGCACTTGTTCCACGCCACCTAAGATGAGCATCCGTGTAACAAAATTTTTTGCACACTTCTGTGCGCTTCCCCGAAGTCGTGCATCGAACGCGATGCGATGAGATTACCAATCGACTCCAAACGCGTAACGACCGCGGCACTTGTTCCACGTCACCTAAGATGAGCATCCGTGCAACAAATTTTTTTGCGCACTTGTGGTGCGCTTCGAAAGCCGGGGATCGAACGTGCGACGAGATTACCACCGACTCCATACGTGGTAACTACCGCACACTTGTTCCACGCCACCTAAGATGAGCATCCGTGGTGCAACAAAATTTTTTGCACACTTGTGGTGCGCTTCTCGAAAGCCGTGGATCGAGCCTGCGACGAGATTACCACCGACTCCAAACGTGGAAACGACCGTGTTCTTGTTCCACGCCGCCTTAGATGTGCATCCGGTGCAACAAATTTTTTTGTACACTTCGCGCGGTTCACTAAAGCCATGCATCGAACGTGCGATGAGATTACCATTAACTCCAAACGTGGTAAACGATCGCGCACTTGGTCCACGCCACCTAAGATGAGCATCCGTCCAACAAAATTTTTTGCACACTGTGGTGCGCATCCCGAAAGCCATGCATCGAACGAGCGGCGAGATTACCATCGACTCCAAACGCGGAAACGACCGTGCACTTGTTCCACGCCACCTAAGATGAGCATCCGGTGTGACAAAATTTTTTGCACACTGGTGCGCTTTCCCAAAGTCGTGCATCGAACGTGCGATGAGATTACCACCGACTCCAAACGTGGTAACGACCGTGCACTTGTTCCACGTCACCTAACATGAGCATCCGGTGCAACAAATTTTTTTCGCACACTTATGATGCGCTTCCCGAAAAGCCCCGCAATGAACGTGTGGACGAGATTACCATTGACTCCAAACGTGGTACCAACCGGCACTTGTTCCACGTCACCTAAGATGAGCATCCGTGCAACAAAATTTTTTTGCACACCGCGGTGCGCTTCCCAAAAAGCAGCGGATTGAACGTGCGATGAGATTACCACCGACTCCAAACGCGTGGTAACGACTGTGCACTTGTTCGAAGTCACCTAAGATAAGCATCCGTGCAACAAATTTTTTTGCACACCGTTGTGTGCTTCCCCGAAAGCCATGCATCGAACGTGCGACGATATTACCATCGACTCCAAACGTGGAAACGACCGTGCACTTGTTCCACGTGACCTAAGATGAGCATCCGGTGCAGCAAAAATTTTTTTGCACACTTGTTGTGCGCTTCCCGAAAGCGCAGCATCGAACGTGCGACGAGATTACCATCGACTCCAAACGTGGTAACGACCGCGCACTTGTTCCACGTCACCTAAGTACCATCCGATTGCAACAAAATTTTTTTACGCACTTCGGTGCGCATCTCGAAGCCGCGGCCGAACGCGGCGACGAGATTACCACTCGACTCCAAACGTGGTAACGACCCGTGCACTTGTTCCACGCCACCTAAGATGAGCATCCGGTGCAACAAATTTTTTTTGCACACGTGGTGCGCTTCCCGAAGCCGTGGATCGAAGCCTCGCGCGACGAGATTACCACTGACACCAAACGTGGAAACGACCGCGCCCTTTGTTCCACGCCGCCTTAGATGTGCATCCGGTGCAACAAATTTTTTGTACACTTCGGTGCGGTTCACTAAAGCCGCGCATCGAACGTGGCGATGAGATTACCATTAACTCCAAACGTGGTAAACGATCCGTGCACTTGTTCCACGTCACCTAAGATGAGCATCCGTCCAACAAAATTTTTTTGCACACCTGTGGTGCGCATCCCGAAAGCCATGCATCGAACGAGCGACGAGATTACCATCGAAGTCCAAACGTGGAAACGACCGCGCACTTGTTCCACGCCACCTAAGATGAGCATCCGGTGTAACAAAATTTTTTTTGCACACTTCTGCGCGCTTCCCGAAAGTCATGCATCGAACGTGCGATGAGATTACCACTGACTCCAAACGCGGTAACGACCGCACTTGTTCCACGCCACCTAAGATGAGCATCCGGTGCAACAAATTTTTTTTTGCACTTGTGGTGCGCTTCTCGAAAAGCCGTGGATCGAACGTGCGACGAGATTACCACATCGACTCCATACGTGGTAACTACCGTGCACTTGTTCCACGCCACCTAAGATGAGCATCTGGTGCAACAAAATTTTTTGCACACTTGTGGTGCGCTTCTCGAAAGCCGTGGATCGAGCCTGCGACGAGATTACCACTGACTCCAAACGTGGAAACGATCGCGCCCTTTGTTCCACGCCGCCTTAGATGTGCATCCGGTGCAACAAATTTTTTGTACACTTCTGTGCGGTTCACTAAAGCCGTGCATCGAACGTGCGATGAGATTACCATTAACTCCAAACGTGGTAAACGACCGTGCACTTGTTCCACGTCACCTAAGATGAGCATCCGGTCAACAAAATTTTTTGCACACCTGTGGTGCGCATCCCGAAAGCCATGCATCGAACGAGCGATGAGATTACCACCGACTCCAAACGTGGAAACGACCGCGCACTTGTTCCACGCCACCCAAGATGAGCATCCGTGTAACAAAATTTTTTGCACACTTCGCGCTTCCCCGAAAGTCGCGCATCGAACGTGCGATGAGATTACCATCGAGTCCAAACGTGGTAACGACCGTGCACTTGTTCCACGCCACCTAACATGAGCATCCGGTGCAACAAATTTTTTTCGCACACTTATGATGCGCTTCCCAAAGCCCCCGCAATGAACGTGTGACGAGATTACCATTGAATCCAAACGTGGTACCAACCGCACTTGTTCCACGTCACCTAAGATGAGCATCCGTGCAACAAAATTTTTTTGCACACCTGTGGTGCGCTTCCCAAAAGCAGCGATTGAACGCGTGCGATGAGATTACCACCGACTCCAAACGTGGTAACGACTGTGCACTTGTTCGAAGTCACCTAAGATAAGCATCCGTGCAACAAAAATTTTTTTTGCACACCGTTGCGCTTCCCTCAAAGCCATGCATCGAACGTGCGACGATATTACCACTCGACTCCAAACGTGGAAAACGACCGCACTTGTTCCACGTGACCTAAGATGAGCATCCGTGCAACAAAATTTTTGCACACTTGTTGTGCGCTTCCCCGAAAAGCAAAGTGCATCGAACGTGCGACGAGATTACCATCGACTCCAAACGTGGTAACGACCGCGCACTTGTTCCACGCCACCTAAGTAGACCATCCGTGCAACAAAAATTTTTTACGCACTTGCGTGCGCTCGAAAGCCGCAAGGCCGAACGCGCGACGAGATTACGACCGACTCCAAACGTGGTAACGACCGTGCACTTCTTCCACGCCACCTAAGATGAGCATCCGCGCATCGAGCGCATGGGCGAGATTACCATTAACTCCAAACGTGGTAAACGACCGCGCACTTGTTCCACGTCACCTAAGATGAGCATCCGTCCAACAAAATTTTTTGCACACCTGTGGTGCGCATCCCGAAAGCCATGCATCGAACGAGCGACGAGATTACCATCGAGTCCAAACGTGGAAACGATCGTGCACTTGTTCCACGCCACCTAAGATGAGCATCCGTAACAAAATTTTTTGCACACTTCTGCGTGCGCTTCCCGAAAGTCGTGCATCGAACGCGCGATGAGATTACCACCGACTCCAAACGCCGTAACGACCGTGCACTTGTTCCACGTCACCTAAGATGAGCATCCGTGCAACAAATTTTTTTTGCGCACTTGTGGTGCGCTTCGAAAGCCGGATCGAACGAACGTGCGACGAGATTACCACTGACTCCATACGTGGTAACTACCGTGCACTTGTTCCACGCCACCTAAGATGAGCATCCGGTGCAACAAAATTTTTTTGCACACTTGTGGTGCGCTTCGAAAGCCGTGGATCGAGCCCGCGACGAGATTACCACCGACTCCAAACGTGGAAACGACCGTGCCCTTGTTCCACGCCGCCTTAGATGTGCATCCGGTGCAACAAATTTTTTTGTACACTTCGTGCGGTTCACTAAAGCCATGCATCGAACGTGCGATGAGATTACCATTAACTCCAAACGTGGTAAACGACCGTGCACTTGGTCCACGTCACCTAAGATGAGCATCCGGTCCAACAAAATTTTTTTGCACACCTGTGGTGCGCATCCCGAAAGCCATGCATCGAACGAAATTAATTTAGATTACCACTGACTCCAAACGTGGAAACGACCATCGCACTTGTTCCACGCCACCTAAGATGAGCATCCGGTGTGACAAAATTTTTTGCACACTTCTGCGCGCCTTCCCCGAAAGTCGTGCATCGAACGCGATGCGATGAGATTACCACTGACTCCAAACGTGGTAACGACCGGCACTTGTTCCACGCCACCTAACATGAGCATCCGGTGCAACAAATTTTTTTCGCACACTTATGATGCGCTTCCCCCGAAAGCCCCGCAATGAACGTGTGACGAGATTACCATTGACTCCAAACGTGGTACCAACCGTGCACTTGTTCCACGTCACCTAAGATGAGCATCAGGTGCAACAAAAAAATTTTTTGCACACCTGTGGTGCGCGCTTCCCAAAAGCAGCGGATTGAACGTGCGATGAGATTACCACCGACTCCAAACGTGGTAACGACCGTGCACTTGTTCGAAGTCACCTAAGATAAGCATCCGGTGCAACAAATTTTTTTGCACACCTGTTGTGTGCTTCCCGAAAGCCATGCATCGAACGTGCGACGATATTACCATCGACTCCAAACGTGGAAACGACCGTGCACTTGTTCCACGTGACCTAAGATGAGCATCCGGTGCAACAAAAATTTTTTGCACACTTGTTGTGCGCTTCCCCGAAAGCAGTGCATCGAACGTGCGACGAGATTACCACCGACTCCAAACGTGGTAACGACCGTGCACTTGTTCCACGTCACCTAAGTAGACCATCCGTGCAACAAAATTTTTTACGCACTTCTGTGCGCTTCGAAAAGCCGTGGCGTCGAACGTGCGACGAGATTACCACACGACTCCAAACGTGGTAACGACCGTGCACTTGTTCCACGTCACCTAAGATGAGCATCCGTGCAACAAATTTTTTTTTTGCAGACTTGTGGTGCGCTTCCCGAAAAGCCGTGGATCGAGCCTGCGACGAGAAAGTACCAATCGACTCCAAACGTGGAAACGACCGTGTTCTTGTTCCACGCCGCCTTAGCTGTGCATCCGGTGCAACAAATTTTTTGTACACTTCGGTGCGGTTCACTAAAGCCGCATCGAACGTGCGATGAGATTACCATTAACTCCAAACGTGGTAGACGACCGCGTGCACTTGTTCCACGCCACCTAAGATGAGCATCCGGTCCAACAAAATTTTTTTGCACACCCGTGGTGCGCATCCCGAAAGCCATGCATCGAACGAGCGACGAGATTACCATCGAGTCCAAGCGTGGAAACGACCGTGCACTTGTTCCACGCCACCTAAGATGAGCATCCGTTGTAACAAAATTTTTTTTGCACTTGTGGTGCGCTTCCCGAAAGTCGTGCATCGAACGTGCGATGAGATTACCACTTGACTCCAAACGCGGTAACGACCGCACTTGTTCCACGTCACCTAAGATGAGCATCCGGTGCAACAAATTTTTTTTGCAGACTTGTGGTGTGCTTCTCGAAAAGCCGTGGATCGAACGTGCGACGAGATTACCACTGACTCCATACGTGGTAACTACCGCGTGCACTTGTTCCACGTCACCTAAGATGAGCATCCGTGCAACAAAATTTTTTTGCACACTTGTGGTGCGCTTCGAAAAGCCGTGGATAGAGCCCAACGACGAGATTACCACCGACTCCAAACGTGGAAACGACCGTGCCCTTTGTTCCACGTCGCCTTAGATGTGCATCCGGTGCAACAAATTTTTTTGTACACTTCAGTGCGGTTCACTAAAGCGCGTGCATCGAACGTGCGATGAGATTACCATTAACACCAAACGTGGTAAACGACCGTGCACTTGTTCCACGTCACCTAAGATGACCATCCGGTCCAACAAAATTTTTGCACACCTGTGGTGCGCATCCCGAAAGCCATGCATCGAACGAGCGACGAGATTACCGCTGACTCCAAACGTGGAAACGACCGTGCACTTGTTCCACGCCACCTAAGATGAGCATCCGGTGTAACAAAAATTTTTTGCACACTTCGTGCGCTTCCCGAAAGTCGTGCATCGAACGTATGATGAGATTACCATCGACTCCAAACGTGGTAACGACCGTGCACTTGTTCCACGTCACCTAACATGAGCATCCGTGCAACAAATTTTTTCGCACACTTGTGATGCGCTTCCGAAAGCCTTGCAATGAACGTGTGACGAGATTACCATTGACTCCAAACGTGGTACCAACCGCAGCACTTCTTCCACGCCACCTAAGATGAGCATCCGGTGCAACAAAATTTTTTTGCACACCTGTGGTGCGCTTCCCAAAAGCAGCGGATTGAACGTGCGATGAGATTACCACCGACTCCAAACGTGGTAACGACCGTGCACTTGTTCCACGTCACCTAAGATAAGCATCCGGTGCAACAAATTTTTTTTGCACACCTGTTGTGCGCCTCGAAAAGCCATGCATCGAACGTGCGACGAGATTACCATCGACTCCAAACGTGGAAACGACCGTGCACTTGTTCCACGTGACCTAAGATGAGCATCCGGTGCAATAAAATTTTTTTGCACACTTGTTGTGCGCTTCCCGAAAAGTGCATCGAACGTGCGACGAGATTACCACATCGACTCCAAACGTGGTAACGACCGTGCACTTGTTCCACGTCACCTAAGTAGACCATCCGGTGCAACAAAATTTTTTACGCACTTCCGTGTGCTTCCCGAAAGCCGTGCGTCCGAACGTGCGACGAGATTACCCACGTACTCCAAACGTGGTAACGACCGTGCACTTGTTCCACGTCACCTAAGATGAGCATCCGTGCAACAAATTTTTTTCAGACTTGTGGTGCGCTTCCCGAAAGCCATGGATCGAACGTGCGACGAGATTACCACCGACTCCAAACGTGGTAACTACCGTGCACTTGTTCCACGTCACCTAACATGAGCATCCGGTGCAACAAATTTTTTCGCACACTTGTGGTGCGCTTCCCGAAAGCCCTGCAATGAACGTGTGACGAGATTACCATCGACTCCAAACGTGGTAACAACCGTGCACTTGTTCCACGTCACCTAAGTTGAGCATCCGTGCAACAAAATTTTTTGCACACCTGTGGTGCGCTTCCCGAAAGCATTGGATTGAACGTGCGATGAGATTACCACCGACTCCAAACGTGGTAACGACGTGCACTTGTTCCACGTCACCTAAGATGAGCATCCGGTGCAACAAATTTTTTTGCACACCTGTTGTGTGCTTCCCGAAAGCCATGCATCGAACGTGCGACGAAATTACCACCCGACTCCAAACGTGGAAACGACCGTGCACATGTTCCACGTGACCTAAGATGAGCATCCGGTGCAACAAAATTTGTTGCACAGTTGTTGTGCGCTTCCCGAAAGCAGTGCATCGAACGTGCGACGAGATTACCACTGACTCCAAACGTGGTAACGACCGTGCACTTGTTCCACGTCACCTAAGTAGAGCATCCGGTGCAACAAAATTTTTTACGCACTTCTGGTGCGCTTCCCGAAAGCCGCGTCGCCGAACGTGCGACGAGATTACCACCGACTCCAAACGTGGTAACGACCGGGTGCACTTGTTCCACGTCACCTAAGATGAGCATCCGTGCAACAAATTTTTTTTTGCAGACTTGTGGTGCGCTTCTTGAAAGCCGTGGATCGAACGTGCGACGAGATTACCACTGACTCCAAACGTGGTAACTACCGTGCACTTGTTCCACGTCACCTAAGATGAGCATCTGGTGCAACAAAAATTTTTTGCACACTTGTGGTGCGCTTCCCGAAAGCCGTGGATCGAGCCTCGCGACGAGATTACCACTGACTCCAAACGTGGAAACGACCGTGCCCTTGTTCCACGCCGCCTTAGATGTGCATCCGGTGCAACAAATTTTTTGTACACTTCGGTGCGGTTCACTAAAGCCGTGCATCGAACGTGCGATGAGATTACCATTAACTCCAAACGTGGTAGACGACCGCACTTGTTCCACGTCACCTAAGATGAGCATCCGGTCCAACAAAATTTTTTTTGCACACCTGTGGTGCGCATCCCGAAAAGCCATGCATCGAACGAGCGACGAGATTACCATCGAGTCCAAGCGTGGAAACGACCGTGCACTTGTTCCACGCCACCTAAGATGAGCATCCGTGTAACAAAATTTTTTTGCACACTTCTCGTGCGCTTCCCGAAAGTCGTGCATCGAACGTGCGATGAGATTACCATCGACTCCAAACACGGTAACGACCGTGCACTTGTTCCACGCCACCTAAGATGAGCATCCGGTGCAACAAATTTTTTTTGCGCACTTGTGGTGTGCTTCTCGAAAGCCGTGGATCGAACGTGCGACGAGATTACCACCGACTCCATACGTGGTAACTACCGCACTTGTTCCACGTCACCTAAGATGAGCATCTGGTGCAACAAAATTTTTTTGCACACTTGTGGTGCGCTTCGAAAGCCGTGGATAGAGCCTGCGACGAGATTACCACCGACTCCAAACGTGGAAACGACCGTGCCCTTGTTCCACGCCGCCTTAGATGTGCATCCGGTGCAACAAATTTTTTGTACACTTCTGGTGCGGTTCACTAAAGCCGCATCGAACGTGCGATGAGATTACCATTAACACCAAACGTGGTAAACGACCGCACACTTGTTCCACGTCACCTAAGATGACCATCCGGTCCAACAAAATTTTTTGCACACCTGTGGTGCGCATCCCGAAAAGCCATGCATCGAACGAGCGACGAGATTACCGCTGACTCCAAACGTGGAAACGACCGTGCACTTGTTCCACGCCACCTAAGATGAGCATCCAGTGTAACAAAATTTTTTGCACACTTCCGTGCGCTTCCCCGAAAGTCGTGCATCGAACGTGCGATGAGAGATTACCACCGACTCCAAACGTGGTAACGACCGTGCACTTGTTCCACGCCACCTAACATGAGCATCCGGTGCAACAAATTTTTTTTCGCACACTTGTGATGCGCTTCCCGAAAGCCTTGCAATGAACGTGTGACGAGATTACCATTGACTCCAAACGTGGTACCAACCGTGCACTTCTTCCACGTCACCTAAGATGAGCATCCGGTGCAACAAAATTTTTTGCACACCTGTGGTGCGCTTCCCAAAAGCAGCGGATTGAACGTGCGATGAGATTACCACCGACTCCAAACGTGGTAACGACTGTGCACTTGTTCCACGTCACCTAAGATAAGCATCCGTGCAACAAATTTTTTTTGCACACCTGTTGTGCGCTTCCTCGAAAGCCATGCATCGAACGTGCGACGAGATTACCACTGACTCCAAACGTCGAAACGACCGTGCACTTGTTCCACGTGACCTAAGATGAGCATCCGGTGCAATAAAATTTTTTGCACACTTGTTGTGCGCTTCCCGAAAGCAGTGCATCAAACGTGCGACGAGATTACCACTGACTCCAAACGTGGTAACGACCGCGCACTTGTTCCACGTCACCTAAGTAGACCATCCGGTGCAACAAAATTTTTTACGCACTTCGGTGTGCTTCCCGAAAGCCGTCGCGCCGAACGTGCGACGAGATTACCACAGACTCCAAACGTGGTAACGACCGCACTTGTTCCACGTCACCTAAGATGAGCATCCGGTGCAACAAATTTTTTTTCAGACTTGTGGTGCGCTTCCCGAAAGCCATGGATCGAACGTGCGACGAGATTACCACCGACTCCAAACGTGGTAACTACCGCAGCACTTGTTCCACGTCACCTAACATGAGCATCCGGTGCAACAAATTTTTTTCGCACACTTGTGGTGCGCTTCCCGAAAGCCCCCGCAATGAACGTGTGACGAGATTACCATCGACTCCAAACGTGGTAACAACCGTGCACTTGTTCCACGTCACCTAAGTTGAGCATCCGGTGCAACAAAATTTTTTTGCACACCTGTGGTGCGCTTCCCGAAAGCATTGGATTGAACGTGCGATGAGATTACCACTGACTCCAAACGTGGTAACGACTGTGCACTTGTTCCACGTCACCTAAGATGAGCATCCGGTGCAACAAATTTTTTTTGCACACCTGTTGTGTGCTTCCTGAAAGCCATGCATCGAACGTGCGACGAAATTACCACTGACTCCAAACGTGGAAACGACCGTGCACTTCTTCCACGTGACCTAAGATGAGCATCCGGTGCAACAAAATTTTTTGCACGCTTGTTGTTGTTCGCTTCAGCAGTGCATCAAACGTGCGACGAGATTACCACTGACTCCAAACGTGGTAACGACCGTGCACTTGTTCCACGTCACCTAAGTAGAGCATCCGGTGCAACAAAATTTTTTTACGCACTTCTGGTGCGCTTCCCGAAAGCCGCGGCGTCCGAACGTGCGACGAGATTACCACTGACTCCAAACGTGGTAACGACCGTGCACTTGTTCCACGTCACCTAAGATGAGCATCCGGTGCAACAAATTTTTTTTTGCAGACTTGTGGTGCGCTTCTCGAAAGCCGTGGATCGAACGTGCGACGAGATTACCACTGACTCCAAACGTGGTAACTACCGTGCACTTGTTCCACGTCACCTAAGATGAGCATCCGGTGCAACAAAATTTTTTGCACACTTGTGGTGCGCTTCCCGAAAGCCGTGGATCGAGCCTGCGACGAGATTACCACCGACTCCAAACGTGGAAACGACCGCGTGCCCTTGTTCCACGCCGCCTTAGATGTGCATCCGGTGCAACAAATTTTTTGTACACTTCTCGGTGCGGTTCACTAAAGCCGTGCATCGAACGTGCGATGAGATTACCATTAACTCCAAACGTGGTAAACGACCGTGCACTTGTTCCACGTCACCTAAGATGAGCATCCGGTCCAACAAAATTTTTTTGCACACCTGTGGTGCGCATCCCGAAAGCCATGCATCGAACGAGCGACGAGATTACCACTGACTCCAAACATGGAAACGACCGTGCACCTGTTCCACGCCACCTAAGATGAGCATCCGTGTAACAAAATTTTTTTGCACGCTTCGCTGCGCTTCGAAAGTCGTGCATCGAACGTGCGATGAGATTACCACCGACTCCAAACGTGGTAACGACCGTGCACTTGTTCCACGTCACCTAACATGAGCATCCGGTGCAACAAATTTTTTCGCACACTTGTGATGCGCTTCCCGAAAAGCCCCCCGCAATGAACGTGTGGTGACGATTACCATTGACTCCAAACGTGGTACCAACCGTGCACTTGTTCCACGTCACCTAAGATGAGCATCCGGTGCAACAAAATTTTTTTGCACACCTGTGGTGCGCTTCCCAAAAGCAGCGGATTGAACGTGCGATGAGATTACCACATCACTCCAAACGTGGTAACGACCGCGCACATGTTCCACGTCACCTAAGATAAGCATCCGGTGCAACAAATTTTTTTGCACACCTGTTGTGCGCTTCCTGAAAGCCATGCATCGAACGTGCGACGAGATTACCACTGACTCCAAATGTGGAAACGACCGCGCACTTGTTCCACGTGACCTAAGATGAGCATCCGGTGCAACAAAATTTTTGCACACTTGTTGTGCGCTTCCCGAAAAGCAGTGCATCGAACGTGCGACGAGATTACCACTGACTCAAAACGTGGTAACGACCGGTGCACTTGTTCCACGTCACCTAAGTAGAGCATCCGGTGCAACAAAATTTTTTTACGCACTTCGGTGCACTTCCCGAAAGCCGCGGCGTCGAACGTGCGACGAGATTACCACAGACTCCAAACGTGGTAACGACCGTGCACTTGTTCCACGTCACCTAAGATGAGCATCCGTGCAACAAATTTTTTTTTTTAGACTTGTGGTGCGCTTCCCCGAAAAGCCGTGGATCGAACGTGCGACGAGATTACCACTCGACTCCAAACGTGGTAACTACCGTGCACTTGTTCCACGTCACCAAACATGAGCATCCGGTGCAACAAATTTTTTCGCACACTTGTGGTGCGCTTCCCGAAAGCCCTGCAATGAACGTGTGACGAGATTACCATTGACTCCAAACGTGGTAACAACCGCACTTGTTCCACGTCACCTAAGATGAGCATCCGGTTGCAACAAAATTTTTTTGCACACCTGTGGTGCGCTTCCCGAAAGCATTGGATTGAACGTGCGATGAGATTACCACCGACTCCAAACGTGGTAACGACTGCACTTGTTCCACGTCACCTATGATGAGCATCCGGTGCAACAAATTTTTTGCACACCTGTTGTGTGCTTCCCCGAAAGCCATGCATCGAACGTGCGACGAAATTACCACCGACTCCAAACGTGGAAACGACCGTGCACATGTTCCACGTGACCTAAGATGAGCATCCGTGCAACAAAATTTGTTGCACAGTTGTTGTTGCGCTTCCCGAAAAGCAAAGTGCATCGAACGTGCGACGAGATTACCACCGACTCCAAACGTGGTAACGACCGTGCACTTGTTCCACGCCACCTAAGTAGAGCATCCGGTGCAACAAAATTTTTTTACGCGCCGGTGCGCTTCCCCGAAAGCCGTGCGTCCCGAACGTGCGACGAGATTACCACCGACTCCAAACGTGGTAACGACCGTGCACTTGTTCCACGTCACCTAAGATGAGCATCCGTGCAACAAATTTTTTTTGCAGACTTGTGGTGCGCTTCTTGAAAGCCGTGGATCGAACGTGCGACGAGATTACCATCGACTCCAAACGTGGTAACTACCGTGCACTTGTTCCACGTCACCTAAGATGAGCATCTGGTGCAACAAAATTTTTTGCACACTTGTGGTGCGCTTCCCGAAAGCCGTGGATCGAGCCTGCGACGAGATTACCACCGACTCCAAACGTGGAAACGACCGTGCCCTTGTTCCACGCCGCCTTAGATGTGCATCCGGTGCAACAAATTTTTTTGTACACTTCTGTGCGGTTCACTAAAGCCGTGCATCGAACGTGCGATGAGATTACCATTAACTCCAAACGTGGTAGACGACCGTGCACTTGTTCCACGTCACCTAAGATGAGCATCCGGTCCAACAAAATTTTTTTGCACACCTGTGGTGCGCATCCCGAAAGCCATGCATCGAACGAGCGACGAGATTACCACTGAGTCCAAGCGTGGAAACGACCGTGCACTTGTTCCACGCCACCTAAGATGAGCATCCGGTGTAACAAAATTTTTTTGCACACTTCTGGTGCGCTTCCCGAAAGTCGTGCATCGAACGTGCGATGAGATTACCACTGACTCCAAACACGGTAACGACCGTGCACTTGTTCCACGTCACCTAAGATGAGCATCCGGTGCAACAAATTTTTTTTTGCAGACTTGTGGTGTGCTTCTCGAAAGCCGTGGATCGAACGTGCGACGAGATTACCACTGACTCCATACGTGGTAACTACCGTGCACTTGTTCCACGTCACCTAAGATGAGCATCTGGTGCAACAAAATTTTTTTGCACACTTGTGGTGCGCTTCTCGAAAGCCGTGGATAGAGCCTGCGACGAGATTACCACTGACTCCAAACGTGGAAACGACCGTGCCCTTGTTCCACGTCGCCTTAGATGTGCATCCGGTGCAACAAATTTTTTTGTACACTTCTGGTGCGGTTCACTAAAGCCGTGCATCGAACGTGCGATGAGATTACCATTAACACCAAACGTGGTAAACGACCGTGCACTTGTTCCACGTCACCTAAGATGACCATCCGGTCCAACAAAATTTTTTTGCACACCTGTGGTGCGCATCCCGAAAAGCCATGCATCGAACGAGCGCGACGAGATTACCGGCTGACTCCAAACGTGGAAACGACCGTGCACTTGTTCCACGCCACCTAAGATGAGCATCCAGTGTAACAAAATTTTTTGCACACTTCGGTGCGCTTCCCGAAAGTCGCATCGAACGTGCGATGAGATTACCACTGACTCCAAACGTGGTAACGACCGTGCACTTGTTCCACGTCACCTAACATGAGCATCCGGTGCAACAAATTTTTTTTTCACACTTGTGATGCGCTTCCCGAAAGCCTTGCAATGAACGTGTGACGAGATTACCATTGACTCCAAACGTGGTACCAACCGTGCACTTCTTCCACGTCACCTAAGATGAGCATCCGGTGCAACAAAATTTTTTGCACACCTGTGGTGCGCTTCCCAAAAGCAGCGGATTGAACGTGCGATGAGATTACCATCGACTCCAAACGTGGTAACGACTGCGCACTTGTTCCACGTCACCTAAGATAAGCATCCGGTGCAACAAATTTTTTTTGCACACCTGTTGTGCGCTTCCTGAAAGCCATGCATCGAACGTGCGACGAGATTACCACCGACTCCAAACGTCGAAACGACCGTGCACTTGTTCCACGTGACCTAAGATGAGCATCCGGTGCAATAAAATTTTTTGCACACTTGTTGTGCGCTTCCCGAAAGCAGTGCATCAAACGCGTGCGACGAGATTACCATCGACTCCAAACGTGGTAACGACCGTGCACTTGTTCCACGCCACCTAAGTAGACCATCCGGTGCAACAAAATTTTTTACGCGCTTCGGTGTGCTTCCCCGAAAGCCGTGCGCCGAACGTGCGACGAGATTACCACGGACTCCAAACGTGGTAACGACCGTGCACTTGTTCCACGTCACCTAAGATGAGCATCCGGTGCAACAAATTTTTTTTCAGACTTGTGGTGCGCTTCCCGAAAGCCATGGATCGAACGTGCGACGAGATTACCACTGACTCCAAACGTGGTAACTACCGTGCACTTGTTCCACGTCACCTAACATGAGCATCCGGTGCAACAAATTTTTTTCGCACACTTGTGGTGCGCTTCCGAAAGCCCCGCAATGAACGTGTGACGAGATTACCATCGACTCCAAACGTGGTAACAACCGTGCACTTGTTCCACGTCACCTAAGTTGAGCATCCGGTGCAACAAAATTTTTTTTGCACACCTGTGGTGCGCTTCCCCGAAAGCATTGGATTGAACGTGCGATGAGATTACCACCGACTCCAAACGTGGTAACGACGTGCACTTGTTCCACGTCACCTAAGATGAGCATCCGGTGCAACAAATTTTTTTTGCACACCTGTTGTGTGCTTCCCGAAAGCCATGCATCGAACGTCTTGACGAAATTACCACGACTCCAAACGTGGAAACGACCGTGCACTTCTTCCACGTGACCTAAGATGAGCATCCGGTGCAACAAAATTTTTTTGCCGCGTTGTTGTGCGCTTCCCGAAAGCAGTGCATCAAGCGTGCGGCGAGATTACCACCCGACTCCAAACGTGGTAACGACCGTGCACTTGTTCCACGTCACCTAAGTAGAGCATCCGGTGCAACAAAATTTTTTACGCACTTCCGGTGCGCTTCCCGAAAGCCGTCGTCCGAACGTGCGACGAGATTACCATCGACTCCAAACGTGGTAACGACCGTGCACTTGTTCCACGTCACCTAAGATGAGCATCCGGTGCAACAAATTTTTTTTTGCAGACTTGTGGTGCGCTTCTTGAAAGCCGTGGATCGAACGTGCGACGAGATTACCACTGACTCCAAACGTGGTAACTACCGTGCACTTGTTCCACGTCACCTAAGATGAGCATCTGGTGCAACAAAATTTTTTTGCACACTTGTGGTGCGCTTCCCGAAAGCCGTGGATCGAGCCTGCGACGAGATTACCACTGACTCCAAACGTGGAAACGACCGTGCCCTTGTTCCACGTCGCCTTAGATGTGCATCCGGTGCAACAAATTTTTTTGTACACTTCTGGTGCGGTTCACTAAAGCCGTGCATCGAACGTGCGATGAGATTACCATTAACTCCAAACGTGGTAAACGACCGTGCACTTGTTCCACGTCACCTAAGATGAGCATCCGGTCCAACAAAATTTTTTTGCACACCTGTGGTGCGCATCCCGAAAGCCATGCATCGAACGGCGGCGAGATTACCACCGACTCCAAACATGGAAACGACCGTGCACCTGTTCCACGCCACCTAAGATGAGCATCCGGTGTAACAAAATTTTTTGCACAGTTCGCTGCGCTTCCCGAAAGTCGTGCATCGAACGTGCGATGAGATTACCACCCGACTCCAAACGTGGTAACGACCGTGCACTTGTTCCACGTCACCTAACATGAGCATCCGGTGCAACAAATTTTTTTCGCACACTTGTGATGCGCTTCCTGAAAGCCCTGCAATGAACGTGTGACGAGATTACCATTGACTCCAAACGTGGTACCAACCGTGCACTTGTTCCACGTCACCTAAGATGAGCATCCGGTGCAACAAAATTTTTTTGCACACCTGTGGTGCGCTTCCCAAAAGCAGCGGATTGAACGTGCGATGAGATTACCACTGACTCCAAACGTGGTAACGACTGTGCACATGTTCCACGTCACCTAAGATAAGCATCCGGTGCAACAAATTTTTTTTGCACACCTGTTGTGCGCTTCCTGAAAGCCATGCATCGAACGTGCGACGAGATTACCACTGACTCCAAATGTGGAAACGACCGTGCACTTGTTCCACGTGACCTAAGATGAGCATCCGGTGCAACAAAATTTTTTGCACACTTGTTGTGCGCTTCCCGAAAGCAGTGCATCGAACGTGCGACGAGATTACCACTGACTCAAAACGTGGTAACGACCGTGCACTTGTTCCACGTCACCTAAGTAGAGCATCCGGTGCAACAAAATTTTTTTACGCACTTCTGGTGCACTTCCCGAAAGCCGTGCGTCGAACGTGCGACGAGATTACCACAGACTCCAAACGTGGTAACGACCGTGCACTTGTTCCACGTCACCTAAGATGAGCATCCGGTGCAACAAATTTTTTTTTAGACTTGTGGTGCGCTTCCCGAAAGCCGTGGATCGAACGTGCGACGAGATTACCACTGACTCCAAACGTGGTAACTACCGTGCACTTGTTCCACGTCACCAAACATGAGC
The DNA here is from genome assembly GCA_015844335.1 of Chrysopogon serrulatus. NCBI lineage: Eukaryota > Viridiplantae > Streptophyta > Magnoliopsida > Poales > Poaceae > Chrysopogon > Chrysopogon serrulatus. The sequence goes on along the minus strand of JADLZL010004508.1, from coordinate 689,059 downwards.
ATCCGGTGCAACAAATTTTTTTCGCACACTTGTGGTGCGCTTCCCGAAAGCCCTGCAATGAACGTGTGACGAGATTACCATTGACTCCAAACGTGGTAACAACCGTGCACTTGTTCCACGTCACCTAAGATGAGCATCCGGTGCAACAAAATTTTTTTGCACACCTGTGGTGCGCTTCCCCGAAAGCATTGGATTGAACGTGCGATGAGATTACCATCGACTCCAAACGTGGTAACGATCGTGCACTTGTTCCACGTCACCTATGATGAGCATCCGGTGCAACAAATTTTTTTGCACACCGTTGTGTGCTTCCCCGAAAGCCATGCATCGAACGTGCGACGAAATTACCATCGACTCCAAACGTGGAAACGACCGTGCACTTGTTCCACGTGACCTAAGATGAGCATCCGGTGCAACAAAATTTTTTGCACAGCTTGTTGTGCGCTTCCCCGCGCAGTGCATCGAACGTGCGACGAGATTACCACCGACTCCAAACGTGGTAACGACCGTGCACTTGTTCCACGTCACCTAAGTAGAGCATCCGGTGCAACAAAATTTTTTTACGCTTCCACGGTGCGTTTCCCCAAAGCCGTGCGTCCGAACGTGCGACGAGATTACCACCGACTCCAAACGTGGTAACGACCGTGCACTTGTTCCACGTCACCTAAGATGAGCATCCGGTGCAACAAATTTTTTTTTGCAGACTTGTGGTGCGCTTTTTTGAAAGCCGTGGATCGAACGTGCGACGAGATTACCATCGACTCCAAACGTGGTAACTACCGTGCACTTGTTCCACGTCACCTAAGATGAGCATCTGGTGCAACAAAATTTTTTGCACACTTGTGGTGCGCTTCCCGAAAGCCGTGGATCGAGCCTGCGACGAGATTACCACCGACTCCAAACGTGGAAACGACCGTGCCCTTGTTCCACGTCGCCTTAGATGTGCATCCGGTGCAACAAATTTTTTGTACACTTCTGGTGCGGTTCACTAAAGCCGTGCATCTAACGTGCGATGAGATTACCATTAACTCCAAACGTGGTAAACGACCGTGCACTTGTTCCACGTCACCTAAGATGAGCATCCGGTCCAACAAAATTTTTTGCACACCCGTGGTGCGCATCCCGAAAGCCATGCATCGAACGAGCGACGAGATTACCATTGACTCCAAACATGGAAACGACCGTGCACCTGTTCCACGCCACCTAAGATGAGCATCCGGTGTAACAAAATTTTTTTGCACACTTCGTGCGCTTCCCCGAAAGTCGTGCATCGAACGTGCGATGAGATTACCACCGACTCCAAACGTGGTAACGACCGTGCACTTGTTCCACGTCACCTAACATGAGCATCCGGTGCAACAAATTTTTTTCGCACACTTGTGATGCGCTTCCTGAAAGCCCTGCAATGAACGTGTGACGAGATTACCATTGACTCCAAACGTGGTACCAACCGTGCACTTGTTCCACGTCACCTAAGATGAGCATCCGTGCAACAAAATTTTTTTGCACACCTGTGGTGCGCTTCCCAAAAAGCAGCGGATTGAACGTGCGATGAGATTACCACCGACTCCAAACGTGGTAACGATCGTGCACTTGTTCCACGTCACCTAAGATAAGCATCCGGTGCAACAAATTTTTTTTTGCACACCTGTTGTGCGCTTCCCCGAAAGCCATGCATCGAACGTGCGACGAGATTACCATCGACTCCAAACGTGGAAACGACCGTGCACCTGTTCCACGTGACCTAAGATGAGCATCCGGTGCAACAAAATTTTTTGCACACTTGTTGTGCGCTTCCCGAAAGCAGTGCATCGAACGTGCGACGAGATTACCACTGACTCCAAACGTGGTAACGACCGTGCACTTGTTCCACGTCACCTAAGTAGAGCATCCGTGCAACAAAATTTTTTACGCACTTCGGTGCACTTCCCCGAAGCCGTGCGTCGAACGTGCGACGAGATTACCACGTACTCCAAACGTGGTAACGACCGTGCACTTGTTCCACGTCACCTAAGATGAGCATCCGGTGCAACAAATTTTTTTTTTCGACTTGTGGTGCGCTTCCCGAAAGCCGTGGATCGAACGTGCGACGAGATTACCACTGACTCCAAACGTGGTAACTACCGTGCACTTGTTCCACGTCACCAAACATGAGCATCCGGTGCAACAAATTTTTTTCGCACACTTGTGGTGCGCTTCCCGAAAGCCCTGCAATGAACGTGTGACGAGATTACCATTGACTCCAAACGTGGTAACAACCGTGCACTTGTTCCACGTCACCTAAGATGAGCATCCGGTGCAACAAAATTTTTTTTGCACACCTGTGGTGCGCTTCCCGAAAGCATTGGATTGAACGTGCGATGAGATTACCACTGACTCCAAACGTGGTAACGACCGTGCACTTGTTCCACGTCTCCTAAGTAGAGCATCCGGTGCAACAAAATTTTTTTACGCACTTCGCGCTTCCCGAAAGCCGTCGTCCGAACGTGCGACGAGATTACCACGGACTCCAAACGTGGTAACGACCGTGCACTTGTTCCACGTCACCTAAGATGAGCATCCGGTGCAACAAATTTTTTTGCACACTTGTGGTGCGCTTCCCGAAAGCCGTGGATCGAACGTGTGACGAGATTACCACTGACTCCAAACGTGGTAACTACCGTGCACTTGTTCCACGTCACCTAAGATGAGCATCTGGTGCAACAAAATTTTTTTGCACACTTGTGGTGCGCTTCCCGAAAGCCGTGGATCGAGCCTGCGATGAGATTACCATCGACTCCAAACGTGGAAACGACCGTGCCCTTGTTCCACGCCGCCTTAGATGTTCATCCGTGCAACAAATTTTTTGTACACTTCTGGTGCGGTTCACTAAAGCCGTGCATCGAACGTGCGATGAGATTACCATTAACTCCAAACGTGGTAAACGACCGTGCACTTGTTCCACGTCACCTAAGATGAGCATCCGGTCCAACAAAATTTTTTTGCACACCTGTGGTGCGCATCCCGAAAGCCATGCATCGAACGAGCGACGAGATTACCACTGACTCCAAACGTGGTAATGACCGTGCACTTGTTCCACGTCACCTAACATGAGCATCCGGTGCAACAAATTTTTTTCGCACACTTGTGATGCGCTTCCTGAAAGCCCTGCAATGAACGTGTGACGAGATTACCATTGACTCCAAACGTGGTACCAACCGTGCACTTGTTCCACGCCACCTAAGATGAGCATCCGGTGTAACAAAATTTTTTTGCACAGTTCTGGTGCGCTTCCCGAAAGTCGTGCATCGAACGTGCGATGAGATTACCACTGACTCCAAACGTGGTAATGACCGTGCACTTGTTCCACGTCACCTAACATGAGCATCCGGTGCAACAAATTTTTTTCGCACACTTGTGATGCGCTTCCCGAAAAGCCCCGCAATGAACGTGTGACGAGATTACCATTGACTCCAAACGTGGTACCAACCGTGCACTTGTTCCACGTCACCTAAGATGAGCATCCGGTGCAACAAAATTTTTTGCACACCTGTGGTGCGCTTCCCAAAAGCAGCGGATTGAACGTGCGATGAGATTACCACCGACTCCAAACGTGGTAACGACGTGCACTTGTTCCACGTCACCTAAGATAAGCATCCGGTGCAACAAATTTTTTTGCACACCTGTTGTGCGCTTCACGAAAGCCATGCATCGAACGTCGCGACGAGATTACCACCGACTCCAAACGTGGAAACGACCGTGCACTTGTTCCACGTGACCTAAGATGAGCATCCAAAGCAACAAAATTTTTTGCACACTTGTTGTGCGCTTCCCGAAAAGCAAAGGCATCGAACGTGCGACGAGATTACCATCGACTCCAAACGTGGAAACGACCGTGCACTTGTTCCACGCCACCTAAGATGAGCATCCGGTGTAACAAAATTTTTTTTTTACGCTTCTGGTGCGCTTCCCGAAAGTCGTGCATCGAACGTGCGATGAGATTACCACCGACTCCAAACGTGGTAATGACCGTGCACTTGTTCCACGTCACCTAACATGAGCATCCGGTGCAACAAATTTTTTTCGCACACTTGTGATGCGCTTCTCGAAAAGCCCCGCAATGAACGTGTGACGAGATTACCATTGACTCCAAACGTGGTACCAACCGTGCACTTGTTCCACGTCACCTAAGATGAGCATCCGGTGCAACAAAATTTTTTGCACACCTGTGGTGCGCTTCCCAAAAGCAGCGGATTGAACGTGCGATGAGATTACCACGACTCCAAACGTGGTAACGACGCACTTGTTCCACGTCACCTAAGATGAGCATCCGGTGCAACAAATTTTTTTTGCACACCTGTTGTGTGCTTCGTGAAAGCCATGCATCGAACGGGCGACGAGATTACCACTGACTCCAAACGTGGAAACGATCGTGCACTTTTTCCACCTTACCAAAGATGAGCATCCGGTGCAACAAAATTTTTTGCACACTTGTTGATGTGAACCCGTTAGGGTTTTTGCCCGATCTTTCGATGAGAGGCGTGGGATAACTCGATTGGTGAATGGAGATGACGTTCACGGCTCGACTACAGCCTTCCAAGACTGCGCCTTAGCAACCGATACACCACCCCAATGGTTGTCACGATCTTGTGGAGCGCGACACCCGGCCACTAGGGCACTTGTCCTGCAAGCAATCGAAGAACTAGCAAGAACAAGATAAACAAGCACCAAATTGCCAAATAAATTTGATGGTTTAAATCTGAAGTAACACGATGGTGGGGTTCTGAATACAATCAGACGGACGGTTGATCCAACACGCGTCTTGCGCCGAAAGGCGGCGGCAATCGCTAACTCGACAAAACAAAACCCAATCTGTTTGTGGCGGCTATGGGGGTATATGAGAGGGTAGAGGACGTCCTTGACCTGGTATAGGTCGTCTCACAGCCCTAGGACGCGCCCCCCTATTGGGCCCCACTTGATACACGGCCCCATCGGGCAACAATCAGGTGACACAAAGACACCCTGGACAGGAAAAGGTCTCTGTATTAAATTGATGATTCCGGCCGCCTCAGAGAAGATATGGACATGATTCTGGATCCGTATGAAAGTAGACTTTATAAGCTTTCCACGAAGTACTAGAACATCCCAATCGGAGTCCATATGAAGTCGTGGTGGCCCGTGCAAGTTGGAGTTGTTCTGCAGTCCGAATCCAATTCCAAAACGTGTTGGATTTGGACTCTTTCTTTCCTTGTGCCAAAAGTGACGTGGTGGCCTGGTTGAGGACGTTAGGAATACATGGATTTGGTCCCCAATCAACTTCATGAACCATCCATGCTTCCCGGATGCGATCCACACTTCTCTTGATCCATGTAAGTACTTCTGAAAATAAAAACAGAGACATTTTCTGGTGCAGCAACAATTCATCAAATATATAGAATGTAAACCTAACATGGATTTACTTCACCTTTGGTTTAGAAGTGGTTAACTTGATCATATCTGAGCCGGTCATGTCCTCATCATTCTCCCCTTCTTGACAGCAAACCGTCCTCGGTTTGAGCTTAGGTGGTTGACATGTTGTATATTGCAGCAAACAGTGCTCCCCTTCTTGTGATTTATCATGTTTCTTTGCAACCAAACTAGAGGAACTAGACATAATATGATTACAACTATTGCAGCCTTGTAGTTCATCAGATGTTTCCACAATAAAAGGACACTTAATATTTGAACAGATATAAACTCGATGGATCATATACTCTCCTTCACAATTGTATTTGCCAACAACATGAAAACTAACATTAGAAGAACATGGCAATTCAGACCTAGCAAAGAAATATTTATCTAAACAACTCAGCTCACATGGTTCATTGAACTCAATATATCCCAATGTGTGTAAAGATAATAGTGACTGAGCTTCGTCATTTTTAATAACAATATGAACAACATGGTTAAATTCAGCACTCATTGGTTTAGAAGTTTCAGATTTATTCGTTAATTGTGTTGCAAAAACAAGTGCATCATCACACAAGTCCTCTTTATCACAAGGAACAACTAGTAATTCATGTTTTGACAAACATATTAAATCAGCAGCAGGTTCCACTATTTGTTGCTCTTGGTCAACATGCAAATTGTACAAAATTTCAACGTTATGGTTCACATCATTCATGCAAGTACTCGCTGATAAAAGAATATCCTTTTCAGCACTAAGAGCAAGCCAAAACAATGAACCAATATTGTTGTATGATTTGCTAATTAACAAGGTTTGAATTTTAGTATTAAGCCCTTTCATGAACCTACTCATAACATCTTCCTTGCATTCATCTAATCCACCAAACATGACACAAATCTTAAAGGTATGATAGTATTCATTGACAGTCCTACTACCTTGCTTCAAGTTGTCTAATTTTGCAAGCAAACAATCGGCATAATACTTAGGAACATATTCATCTCGACAAAGCATTTTAAAATCTGTCCAAGTTTGTGGAACTTTGTTGTGCCTACAAATATGTTTCCATGTAGTCAAAGCATATTTTGTTAAAGCACTAGAAGCAGCAAAAAAATCATTTCATGTTCGGACAAGTCATAATTATCAAATTCTGCATCTACCTTAAGCTCCCAATCAATGTAAGCGTGAGGATCAAACATACCAGCATATAATGGTAAGTGCTGAATGATATCTTGAATGTGAGGGTCTAGCTTCAACTGCTCAAAAATCTTTGTATCACCTGCCATGATTAGTAGAAAACAAGAAACACAAGATAATATGTTTTCTCCCATCAACTACTAGGATGTGTCGGGTGTAATTCTCTCAAACTCAACTTGTTCAACAAGCTCTTACAAGTTCTTACCAAGAAAAACAGGAGGGGACGGCGACCAACAAGATAGCAACCTCGGTGATAGTGTATCGGTGCCACAAAGAACAAGACACCGCCAAGTCAGTAGTCGGATATGTGGAGCTATAGGTGGGCTGAAACAAGGAATGACTAGCACCACGTTAGTTATAAGTGCAAGCTGAATAATCGCTCAACGGCGGTATTGTGCTGGTCCTAGGCTAAACCATGCTAGAGACGTGAGCCTAGGCACAAAGGTAGTCACCGACAAAGAGCAGCTAGCACAAAGACCAATGAAAACACCGAATTCAGCCCCAAATGTTTTTTTCTTTCTCTTGGTTTTTTTTTTTGTCTTTTTTTTTCCTCCTCTTTTTTTTTCTTCTTTTTTTTTTCTTTGTATTTCTTTCACTTCTCTTTTTTTTTTCTTACTTTTTTCACCCTTTTTTTTGGCTGAATATCGGGACAAATCAACACGTAATGTGTATTGCACAGATTGCGGATCGCTAATCTCCGTGACAATTGCGGATGGCTCAAAAGGAATTTTTAGACAAGGCTAGATCCGTTGGAAAGGTAACAAGATAAGGTTTCCAGATTGTATCTAAACACTTGAATCGGACATAAGATGGATCCGTGATGACAAAAACGCCGCACTGATGTATATGATGATGCCGGATCTCGTGGTGATCAAAACATGATAGAACTCAAAACTCTAAAGGATTATACACTAAGACCAGCAACTTCGACACAAACCGATGCAACTGAAACTCAACAAGCCCTAACTAAGTGGCACTAGTAAAGGCTCAAAAAGTTTATAGGATTGCAAGTAAACTAATCTACTAATATTTTTTTGGCTTTCTTTTACGGACTATAGGAATTTAATCAAAATAGCGAAGAATTGGAAATCTCTCACCGATAAACCTTGCTCGATACCAACCGATGTGAACCCGTTAGGGTTTTTGCCCGATCTTTCGATGAGAGGCGTGGGATAACTTCGATTGGTGAATGGAGATGGCGTTCACGGCTCGACTACAGACCTTCCAAGATCTGCGCCTTAGCAACCGATACACCACCCCAATGGTTGTCACGATCTTGTGGAGCGCGACACCCGGCCACTAGGGCACTCGTCCTGCAAGCAATCGAAGAACTAGCAAGAACAAGATAAACAAGCACCAAATTGCCAAATAAATTTGATGGTTTAAATCTGAAGTAACACGATGGTGGGGTTCTGAATACAATCGACGGACGGTTGATCCAACACGTCTTGTTTGAAAGGCGGCGGCAATCGCTAACTCGACAAAACAAAACCCAATCTGTTTGTGGCGGCTATGGGGGTATATGAGAGGGTAGAGGACGTCCTTGACCTGGTATAGGTCGTCTCACAGCCCTAGGACGCGCCCCCTATTGGGCCCCACTTGATACACGCCCATCGGGCAACAATCGGGTGACACACGGCACCCTGACAGGAAAAGGTCTCTGTATTAAATTGATGATTCCGGCCGCCTCGGAGAAGATATGGACATGATTCTGGATCCATATGAAAGTAGACTTTATAAGCTTTCCATGAAGTACTAGAACATCCCAATCGGAGTCCATATGAAGTCGTGGTGGCCCGTGCAAGTTGGAGTTGTTCTGCAGTCCGAATCCAATTCCAAAACGTGTTGGATTTGGACTCTTTCTTTCCTTGTGCCAAAAGTGACGTGGTGGCCTGGTTGAGGACATTAGGAATACATGGATTTGGTCCCCAATCAACTTCATGAACCATCCATGCTTCCCGGATGCGATCCACACTTCTCTTGATCCATGTAAGTACTTCTGAAAATAAAAACAGAGAGACATTTTCTGGTGCAAAGAACAATTCATCAAATATATAGAATGTAAACCTAACATGGATTAACTTCACCTTTGGTTTAGAAGTGGTTAACTTGATCATATCCGAGCCGGTCATGTCCTCATCACTTGTTGTGCGCTTCCCGAAAGCAGTGCACCGAACGTGCGACGAGATTACCACTGACTCCAAACGTGGTAACGATCGTGCACTTGTTCCACGTCACCTAAGTAGAGCATCCGGTGCAATAAAAATTTTTTACGCACTTCTGGTGCGCTTCCCGAAAGCCGTGCGTCGAACGTGCGACGAGATTACCACTGACTCCAAACGTGGTAACGACCGTGCACTTGTTCCACGTCACCTAAGATGAGCATCCGGTGTAACAAAATTTTTTTGCACACTTCTGGTGCGCTTCTCGAAAGTCGTGCATCGAACGTGCGATGAGATTACCACTGACTCCAAACGTGGTAATGACCGTGCACTTGTTCCACGTCACCTAAGATGAGCATCCGGTGCAACAAATTTTTTTTTGAACACTTGTTGTGCGCTTCCCGAAAGCCGTGGATCGAACGTGTGACGAGATTACCACTGACTCCAAACGTGGTAACTACCGTGCACTTGTTCCACGTCACCTAACATGAGCATCCGGTGCAACAAATTTTTTTCGCACACTTCTGGTGCGCTTCCCGAAAGCCCTGCAATGAACGTGTGACGAGATTACCATTGACTCCAAACGTGGTAACAACCGTGCACTTGTTCCACGTCACCTAAGATGAGCATCCGGTGCAACAAAATTTTTTTGCACACCGGTGGTGCGCTTCCCGAAAGCATTGGATCGAACGTTCGATGAGATTACCACTGACTCCAAACGTGGTAACGACTGTGCACTTGTTCCACGTCACCTAAGATGAGCATCCGGTGCAACAAATTTTTTTTGCACACCTGTTGTGTGCTTCCTGAAAGCCATGCATCGAACGGGCGACGAGATTACCACTGACTCCAAACGTGGAAACGATCGTGCACTTGTTCCACCTTACCTAAGATGAGCATCCGGTGCAACAAAATTTTTTGCACACTTGTTGTGCGCTTCCCGAAAGCAGTGCATCGAACGTGCGATGAGATTACCACTGACTCCAAACGTGGTAACGACCGTGCACTTGTTCCACGCCACCTAAGTAGAGCATCCGGTGCAATAAAAATTTTTACGCACTTCCGTGCGCTTCCCGAAAAGCCGTAAGTCGAACGTGCGACGCAGATTACCACTGACTCTAAACGTGGTAACGACCGTGCACTTGTTCCACGCCACCTAAGATGAGCATCCGGTGCAACAAATTTTTTGCGGACTTGTGGTGCGCTTCTCGAAAGCCGTGGATTGAACGTGCGACGAGATTACCATCGACTCCAAACGTGGTAACTACCGCGCACTTGTTCCACGTCACCTAAGTTGAGCATCCGGTGCAAAAAAATTTTTGCACACTTGTCGCGGCGCTTCCCGAAAAGCCGTGGATCGAGCTAGCGACGAGATTACCACCGACTCCAAACGTGGAAACGACCGTGCCCTTGTTCCACGCCGCCTTAGATGTGCATCCGTGCAACAAATTTTTTGTACACTTCGGTGCGGTTCACTAAAGCCGTGCATCGAACGTCGCGATGAGATTACCATTAACTCCAAACGTGGTAAACGACCGTGCACTTGTTCCACGTCACCTAAGATGAGCATCCGGTCCAACAAAATTTTTTTGCACACCTGTGGTGCGCATCCCGAAAGCCATGCATCGAACGAGCGACGAGATTACCACTAACTCCAAACGTGGAAACGACCGTGCACTTGTTCCACGCCACCTAAGATGAGCATCCGGTGTAACAAAATTTTTTTGCACACTTCTTGTGCGCTTCTCGAAAGTCGTGCATCGAACGTGCGATGAGATTACCACTGACTCCAAACGTGGTAATGGCCGTGCACTTGTTCCACGTCACCAAAGATGAGCATCCGGTGCAACAAATTTTTTTTTGAACACTTGTTGTGCGCTTCCCGAAAAGCCGTGGATCGAACGTGTGACGAGATTACCACCGACTCCAAACGTGGTAACTACCGTGCACTTGTTCCACGTCACCTAACATGAGCATCCGGTGCAACAAATTTTTTTCGCACACTTCTGGTGCGCTTCCCGAAAGCCCTGCAATGAACGTGTGACGAGATTACCATTGACTCCAAACGTGGTAACAACCGTGCACTTGTTCCACGTCACCTAAGATGAGCATCCGGTGCAACAAAATTTTTTTGCACACCGGTGGTGCGCTTCCCGAAAGCATTGGATCGAACGTGCGATGAGATTACCACTGACTCCAAACGTGGTAACGACTGTGCACTTGTTCCACGTCACCTAAGATGAGCATCCGGTGCAACAAATTTTTTGCACACCTGTTGTGTGCTTCCCGAAAAGCCATGCATCGAACGGGTGACGAGATTACCACGGACTCCAAACGTGGAAACGATCGCGCACTTGTTCCACCTTACCTAAGATGAGCATCCGGTGCAACAAAATTTTTTTTGCACACTTGTTGTGCGCTTCCCGAAAAGCAAAGGCATCGAACATGCGACGAGATTACCACTGACTCCAAATGTGGTAACGACCGTGCACTTGTTCCACGTCACCTAAGTAGAGCATCCGGTGCAATAAAAATTTTTTACGCACTTCTGGTGCGCTTCCCGAAAGCCGTAAGGCGTCGAACGTGCGGCGACGAGATTACCACTGACTCTAAACGTGGTAACGACCGTGCACTTGTTCCACGTCACCTAAGATGAGCATCCGGTGCAACAAAATTTTTTTGCAGACTTGTGGTGCGCTTCTCGAAAGCCGTGGATTGAACGTGCGACGAGATTACCACTGACTCCAAACGTGGTAACTACCGCGCACTTGTTCCACGTCACCTAAGTTGAGCATCTGGTGCAACAAAATTTTTTTGCACACTTGTCGGCGCTTCCCGAAAGCCGTGGATCGAGCCGGCGAGATTACCACCGACTCCAAACGTGGAAACGACCGTGCCCTTTGTTCCACGTCGCCTTAGATGTGCATCCGGTGCAACAAATTTTTTGTACACTTCTGTGCGGTTCACTAAAGCCGCATCGAACGCGCGATGAGATTACCATTAACTCCAAACGTGGTAAACGACCGTGCACTTGTTCCACGCCGCCTAAGATGAGCATCCGGTCCAACAAAATTTTTTGCACACTTGTCGTGGCGCTTCCCGAAAGCCGTGGATCGAGCCAGCGGCGAGATTACCACCGACTCCAAACGTGGAAACGACCGTGCCCTTTGTTCCACGTCGCCTTAGATGTGCATCCGGTGCAACAAATTTTTTGTACACTTCGGTGCGGTTCACTAAAGCCGTGCATCGAACGTGCGATGAGATTACCATTAACTCCAAACGTGGTAAACGACCGTGCACTTGTTCCACGTCACCTAAGATGAGCATCCGGTCCAACAAAATTTTTTGCACACCCGTGGTGCGCATCCCGAAAAGCCATGCATCGAACGAGCGGCGAGATTACCACTAACTCCAAACGTGGAAACGACCGTGCACTTGTTCCACGCCACCTAAGATGAGCATCCGGTGTAACAAAATTTTTTGCACACTTCTGGTGCGCTTCTCGAAAGTCGTGCATCGAACGTGCGATGAGATTACCACTGACTCCAAATGTGGTAATGACCGTGCACTTGTTCCACGTCACCTAACGTGAGCATCCGGTGCAACAAATTTTTTTCGCACACTTGTGATGCGCTTCCCCCGAAAGCCCCCTGCAATGAACGTGTGACGAGATTACCATTGACTCCAAACGTGGTACCAACCGTGCACTTGTTCCACGTCACCAAAGATGAGCATCCGGTGCAACAAATTTTTTTTGAACACTTGTTGTGCGCTTCCCGAAAAGCCGTGGATCGAACGTGTGACGAGATTACCACCGACTCCAAACGTGGTAACTACCGTGCACTTGTTCCACGCCACCTAACATGAGCATCCGGTGCAACAAATTTTTTTTCGCACACTTCTGGTGCGCTTCCCGAAAAGCTCGCAATGAACGTGTGACGAGATTACCATTGACTCCAAACGTGGTAACAACCGTGCACTTGTTCCACGTCACCTAAGATGAGCATCCGGTGCAACAAAATTTTTTTGCACACCGGTGGCGCTTCCCGAAAAGCATTGGATCGAACGTGCGATGAGATTACCACTGACTCCAAACGTGGTAACGACTGTGCACTTGTTCCACATCACCTAAGATGAGCATCCGGGGCAACAAATTTTTTTTTTTGCACCTGTTGTGTGCTTCCGTAAAAGCCATGCATCGAACGGGCGACGAGATTACCACTGACTCCAAACGTGGAAACGATCGTGCACTTGTTCCACCTTACCTAAGATGAGCATCCGGTGCAACAAAATTTTTTGCACACTTGTTGTGCGCTTCCCGAAAGCAGTGCATCGAACATGCGACGAGATTACCACTGACTCCAAACGTGGTAACGACCGTGCACTTGTTCCACGTCACCTAAGTAGAGCATCCGGTGCAATAAAAATTTTTTACGCACTTCTGGTGCGCTTCCCGAAAGCCGTGCGTCGAACGTGCGACGAGATTACCACTGACTCTAAACGTGGTAACGACCGTGCACTTGTTCCACGTCACCTAAGATGAGCATCCGGTGCAACAAATTTTTTTTTGCAGACTTGTGGTGCGCTTCTCGAAAGCCGTGGATTGAACGTGCGACGAGATTACCACTGACTCCAAACGTGGTAACTACCGCGCACTTGTTCCACGTCACCTAAGTTGAGCATCTGGTGCAACAAAATTTTTTTGCACACTTGTCGTGCGCTTCCCGAAAGCCGTGGATCGAGCCAGCGACGAGATTACCACTGACTCCAAACGTGGAAACGACCGTGCCCTTGTTCCACGTCGCCTTAGATGTGCATCCGGTGCAACAAATTTTTTTGTACACTTCTGGTGCGGTTCACTAAAGCCGTGCATCGAACGTGCGATGAGATTACCATTAACTCCAAACGTGGTAAACGACCGTGCACTTGTTCCACGTCGCCTAAGATGAGCATCCGGTCCAACAAAATTTTTTTTGCACACTTGTCGTGGCGCTTCCCCGAAAGCCGTGGATCGAGCCCAGCGACGAGATTACCACCGACTCCAAACGTGGAAACGACCGTGCCCTTGTTCCACGCCGCCTTAGATGTGCATCCGGTGCAACAAATTTTTTTTGTACACTTCGGTGCGGTTCACTAAAGCCGTGCCTCGAACGTGCGATGAGATTACCATTAACTCCAAACGTGGTAAACGACCGTGCACTTGTTCCACGTCACCTAAGATGAGCATCCGGTCCAACAAAATTTTTTTGCACACCTGTGGTGCGCATCCCGAAAGCCATGCATCGAACGAGCGACGAGATTACCACTAACTCCAAACGTGGAAACGACCGTGCACTTGTTCCACGCCACCTAAGATGAGCATCCGGTGTAACAAAATTTTTTTGCACACTTCTGGTGCGCTTCGAAAAGTCGTGCATCGAACGTGCGATGAGATTACCACTGACTCCAAACGTGGTAATGACCGTGCACTTGTTCCACGTCACCTAACGTGAGCATCCGGTGCAACAAATTTTTTTCGCACACTTGTGATGCGCTTCCTGAAAGCCCTACAATGAACGTGTGACGAGATTACCATTGACTCCAAACGTGGTACCAACCGTGCACTTGTTCCACGTCACCAAAGATGAGCATCCGGTGCAACAAATTTTTTTTTGAACACTTGTTGTGCGCTTCCCGAAAGCCGTGGATCGAACGTGTGACGAGATTACCACTGACTCCAAACGTGGTAACTACCGTGCACTTGTTCCACGTCACCTAACATGAGCATCCGGTGCAACAAATTTTTTTCGCACACTTCTGGTGCGCTTCCCGAAAAGCTCGCAATGAACGTGTGACGAGATTACCATTGACTCCAAACGTGGTAACAACCGTGCACTTGTTCCACGTCACCTAAGATGAGCATCCCAAGGTGCAACAAAATTTTTTTTGCACACCGGTGGTGCGCTTCCAAAGCATTGGATCGAACGTGCGATGAGATTACCACCGACTCCAAACGTGGTAACGACCGTGCACTTGTTCCACATCACCTAAGATGAGCATCCGGTGCAACAAATTTTTTTTGCACACCTTTGTGTGCTTCCGAAAGCCATGCATCGAACGGGCGGCGAGATTACCACCGACTCCAAACGTGGAAACGATCGTGCACTTGTTCCACCTTACCTAAGATGAGCATCCGGTGCAACAAAATTTTTTGCACACTTGTTGTGCGCTTCCCCGAAAAGCGAAGGCATCGAACATGCGACGAGATTACCATCGACTCCAAACGTGGTAACGACCGTGCACTTGTTCCACGTCACCTAAGTAGAGCATCCGGTGCAATAAAAATTTTTACGCACTTCGGTGCGCTTCCCGAAAGCCGTCGGCCGAACGTGCGACGAGATTACCACTGACTCTAAACGTGGTAACGACCGTGCACTTGTTCCACGTCACCTAAGATGAGCATCCGGTGCAACAAATTTTTTTTGCAGACTTGTGGTGCGCTTCTCGAAAAGCCGGGGATTGAACGTGCGACGAGATTACCATCGACTCCAAACGTGGTAACTACCGGCGCACTTGTTCCACGTCACCTAAGTTGAGCATCCGGTGCAACAAAATTTTTTTGCACACTTGTCGTGCGCTTCCCGAAAGCCGTGGATCAAGCCAGCGACGAGATTACCACCGACTCCAAACGTGGAAACGACCGTGCCCTTGTTCCACGTCGCCTTAGATGTGCATCCGGTGCAACAAATTTTTTGTACACTTCGGTGCGGTTCACTAAAGCCGTGCATCGAACGTGCGATGAGATTACCATTAACTCCAAACGTGGTAAACGACCGTGCACTTGTTCCACGTCGCCTAAGATGAGCATCCGGTCCAACAAAATTTTTTTGCACACTTGTCGTGCGCTTCCCGAAAGCCGTGGATCGAGCCAGCGACGAGATTACCATCGACTCCAAACGTGGAAACAACCGTGCCCTTGTTCCACGCCGCCTTAGATGTGCATCCGGTGCAACAAATTTTTTGTACACTTCGGTGCGGTTCACTAAAGCCGTGCATCGAACGTGCGATGAGATTACCATTAACTCCAAACGTGGTAAACGACCGTGCACTTGTTCCACGTCACCTAAGATGAGCATCCGGTCCAACAAATTTTTTGCACACCTGTGGTGCGCATCCCGAAAAGCCATGCATCGAACGAGCGATGAGATTACCACTAACTCCAAACGTGGAAACGACCGTGCACTTGTTCCACGCCACCTAAGATGAGCATCCGTGTAACAAAATTTTTTGCACACTTCGGTGCGCTTCTCGATAGTCGTGCATCGAACGTGCGATGAGATTACCATCGACTCCAAACGTGGTAACGACCGTGCACTTGTTCCACGTCACCAAAGATGAGCATCCGGTGCAACAAATTTTTTTTTGAACACTTGTTGTGCGCTTCCCGAAAGCCGTGGATCGAACGTGTGACGAGATTACCACTGACTCCAAACGTGGTAACTACCGTGCACTTGTTCCACGTCACCTAACATGAGCATCCGGTGCAACAAATTTTTTTCGCACACTTCGTGCGCTTCCCGAAGCCCCCGCAATGAACGTGTGACGAGATTACCATTGACTCCAAACGTGGTAACAACCGTGCACTTGTTCCACGTCACCTAAGATGAGCATCCGGTGCAACAAAATTTTTTTGCACACCGGTAGTGCGCTTCCCGAAAGCATTGGATCGAACGTGCGATGAGATTACCACTGACTCCAAACGTGGTAACGACTGTGCACTTGTTCCACATCACCTAAGATGAGCATCCGGTGCAACAAATTTTTTTTGCACACCTGTTGTGTGCTTCCTGAAAGCCATGCATCGAACGGGCGACGAGATTACCACTGACTCCAAACGTGGAAACGATCGTGCACTTGTTCCACCTTACCTAAGATGAGCATCCGGTGCAACAAAATTTTTTGCACACTTGTTGTGCGCTTCCCGAAAGCAGTGCATCGAACATGCGACGAGATTACCACTGACTCCAAACGTGGTAACGACCGTGCACTTGTTCCACGTCACCTAAGTAGAGCATCCGGTGCAATAAAAATTTTTACGCACTTCTGGTGCGCTTCCCGAAAGCCGTGCGTCGAACGTGCGACGAGATTACCACTGACTTTAAACGTGGTAACAACCGTGCACTTGTTCCACGTCACCTAAGATGAGCATCCGGTGCAACAAAATTTTTTTTGCAGACTTGTGGTGCGCTTCTCGAAAGCCGTGGATTGAACGTGCGACGAGATTACCACTGACTCCAAACGTGGTAACTACCGCCAAGACTTGTTCCACGTCACCTAAGTTGAGCATCCGGTGCAACAAATTTTTTTTGCACACTTGTCGCGGCGCTTCCCGAAAGCCGTGGATCGAGCCAGCGGCGAGATTACCACTGACTCCAAACGTGGAAACGACCGTGCCCCTTGTTCCACGTCGCCTTAGATGTGCATCCGTGCAACAAATTTTTTGTACACTTCTGGTGCGGTTCACTAAAGCCGTGCATCGAACGTGCGATGAGATTACCATTAACTCCAAACGTGGTAAACGACCGTGCACTTGTTCCACGTCACCTAAGATGAGCATCCGTCCAACAAATTTTTTTTGCACACCTATGGTGCGCATCCCGAAAGCCATGCATCGAACGAGCGACGAGATTACCACTAACTCCAAACGTGGAAACGACCGTGCACTTGTTCCACGCCACCTAAGATGAGCATCCGGTGTAACAAAATTTTTTTGCACACTTCGGTGCGCTTCTCGAAAGTCGCATCGCATCGAACGTGCGATGAGATTACCACTGACTCCAAACGTGGTAATGACCATGCACTTGTTCCACGTCACCTAAGATGAGCATCCGATGCAACAAAATTTTTTTTGAACACTTGTTGTGCGCTTCCCGAAAGCCGTGGATCGAACGTGTGACGAGATTACCACTGACTCCAAACGTGGTAACTACCGTGCACTTGTTCCACGCCACCTAACATGAGCATCCGGTGCAACAAATTTTTTCGCACACTTCTCGTGCGCTTCCCCCGAAGCCCCGCAATGAACGTGTGACGAGGTTACCATTGACTCCAAACGTGGTAACAACCGTGCACTTGTTCCACGTCACCTAAGATGAGCATCCGGTGCAACAAAATTTTTTTGCACACCGGTGGTGCGCTTCCCGAAAGCATTGGATCGAACGTGCGATGAGATTACCACTGACTCCAAACGTGGTAACGACTGTGCACTTGTTCCACGTCACCTAAGATGAGCATCCGGTGCAACAAATTTTTTTTGCACACCTGTTGTGTGCTTCCTGAAAGCCATGCATCGAACGGGCGACGAGATTACCACTGACTCCAAACGTGGAAACGATCGTGCACTTGTTCCACCTTACCTAAGATGAGCATCCGGTGCAACAAAATTTTTTGCACACTTGTTGTGCGCTTCCCGAAAGCAGTGCATCGAACATGCGACGAGATTACCACTGACTCCAAACGTGGTAACGACCGTGCACTTGTTCCACATCACCTAAGTAGAGCATCCGTGCAATAAAAATTTTTACGCACTTCGGTGCGCTTCCCCGAAAGCCGCGTCCGAACGCGGCGACGAG
Source organism: Chrysopogon serrulatus (assembly GCA_015844335.1). NCBI lineage: Eukaryota > Viridiplantae > Streptophyta > Magnoliopsida > Poales > Poaceae > Chrysopogon > Chrysopogon serrulatus. The sequence continues at coordinate 670,667 of JADLZL010004508.1, read as the reverse complement.
ATTACCATCGACTCTAAACGTGGTAACGACCGCGGCACTTGTTCCACGTCACCTAAGATGAGCATCCGGTGCAACAAATTTTTTTTGCAGACTTGTGGTGCGCTTCTCGAAAGCCGTGGATTGAACGTGCGACGAGATTACCACTGACTCCAAACGTGGTAACTACCGCGCACTTGTTCCACGTCACCTAAGTTGAGCATCTGGTGCAACAAAATTTTTTTGCACACTTGTCGTGCGCTTCCCGAAAGCCGTGGATCGAGCCAGCGACGAGATTACCACTGACTCCAAACGTGGAAACGACCGTGCCCTTGTTCCACGTCGCCTTAGATGTGCATCCGGTGCAACAAATTTTTTTGTACACTTCTGGTGCGGTTCACTAAAGCCGTGCATCGAACGTGCGATGAGATTACCATTAACTCCAAACGTGGTAAACGACCGTGCACTTGTTCCACGTCACCTAAGATGAGCATCCGGTCCAACAAAATTTTTTTGCACACCTGTGGTGCGCATCCCGAAAGCCATGCATCGAACGAGCGACGAGATTACCAATAACTCCAAACGTGGTAACGACCGTGCACTTGTTCCACATCACCTAAGATGAGCATCCGGTGCAACAAATTTTTTTTTGCCGACTTGTGGTGCGCTTCCCGAAAGCCGTGGATCGAACGTGCGACGAGATTATCACTGACCCCAAACGTGATAACTACCGTGCACTTGTTCCACCTCACCCAAGATGAGCATCTGGTGCAACAAAAATTTTTTGCACACTTGTGGTGCGCTTCCCAAAAGCCGTGGATTGAGCCTGCGACGAGAATACCACTGACTCCAAACTTGGAAACGACCGTGCCCTTGTTCCACGTCGCCTTAGATGTGCATCCGGTGCAACAAATTTTTTTGTACACTTCTGGTGCAGTTCACTAAAGCCGTGCATCGAACGTGCGATGAGATTACCATTAACTCCAAACGTGGTAAACGACCGTGCACTTGTTCCACGTCACCTAAGATGAGCATCCGGTCCAACAAAATTTTTTTGCACACCTGTGGTGCCCATCCCGAAAGCCTTGCATCGAACGAGCGATGAGATTACCACTGACTCCAAACGTGGAAACGACCGTGCACTTGTTCCACGCCACCTAAGATAAGCATCCGGTGTAACAAAATTTTTTTGCACACTTCTGTGTGCGCTTCCCGAAAGTCGTGCATCGAACGTGCGATGAGATTACCACCGACTCCAAACGTGGTAACGACCGTGCACTTGTTCCAAGTCACCTAACATGAGCATCCGGTGCAACAAATTTTTTTGCACACTTGTTGTGCGCTTCCCGAAAGCAGTGCATCGAACGTGCGACGAGATTACCACTGACTCCAAACGTGGTAACGACCGTGCACTTGTTCCACGTCACCTAAGTAGAGCATCCGGTGCAATAAAAATTTTTACGCACTTCTGGTGCGCTTCCCGAAAGCCGTCGTCCGAACGTGCGACGAGATTACCCCCGACTCTAAACGTGGTAACGACCGTGCACTTGTTCCACGTCACCTAAGATGAGCATCCGGTGCAACAAATTTTTTTTTGCAGACTTGTGGTGCGCTTCTCGAAAGCCGTGGATGGAACGTGCGGCGAGATTACCACTCGACTCCAAACGTGGTAACTACCGCGCACTTGTTCCACGTCACCTAAGTTGAGCATCCGGTGCAACAAAATTTTTTGCACACTTGTCGTGGCGCTTCCCCGAAAGCCGTGGATCGAGCCAGCGACGAGATTACCACCGACTCCAAACGTGGAAACGACCGTGCCCTTTGTTCCACGCCGCCTTAGATGTGCATCCGGTGCAACAAATTTTTTTGTACACTTCGGTGCGGTTCACTAAAGCCGTGCATCGAACGTGCGATGAGATTACCATTAACTCCAAACGTGGTAAACGACCGTGCACTTGTTCCACGTCACCTAAGATGAGCATCCGGTCCAACAAAATTTTTTTGCACACCTGTGGTGCGCATCCCGAAAAGCCATGCATCGAACGAGCGGCGAGATTACCACTAACTCCAAACGTGGAAACGACCGTGCACTTGTTCCACGCCACCTAAGATGAGCATCCGGTGTAACAAAATTTTTTTTTGCACACTTCGGTGCGCTTCGAAAGTCGTGCATCGAACGCGTGCGATGAGATTACCACCGACTCCAAACGTGGTAATGACCGTGCACTTGTTCCACGTCACCTAAGATGAGCATCCGGTGCAACAAATTTTTTTTCGAACACTTGTTGTGCGCTTCCCGAAAGCCGTGGATCGAACGTGTGACGAGATTACCACTGACTCCAAACGTGGTAACTACCGCACTTGTTCCACGTCACCTAACATGAGCATCCGGTGCAACAAATTTTTTTTTCGCACACTTCGTGCGCTTCCCGAAAAGCCCCGCAATGAACGTGTGACGAGATTACCATTGACTCCAAACGTGGAAACGACCGCACTTGTTCCACGTCACCTAAGATGAGCATCCGGTCCAACAAAATTTTTTGCACACCCGTGGTGCCCATCCCGAAAAGCCTTGCATCGAACGAGCGATGAGATTACCACCGACTCCAAACGTGGAAACGACCGTGCACTTGTTCCACGCCACCTAAGATAAGCATCCGGTGTAACAAAATTTTTTTTTTGCACACTTCGTGCGCTTCCCGAAAAGTCGCATCGAACGTGCGATGAGATTACCACCGACTCCAAACGTGGTAACGACCGTGCACTTGTTCCACGTCACCTAACATGAGCATCCGGTGCAACAAATTTTTTTCACACACTTGTGGTGCACTTCCCGAAAGCCCTGCAATGAACGTGTGACGAGATTACCATTGACTCCAAACGTGGTAACAACCGTGCACTTGTTCCACGTCACCTAAGATGAGCATCCGTGCAACAAAATTTTTTGCACACCTGTGGTGCGCTTCCCGAAAGCAAAGTGGATCAAACGTGCGATGAGATTACCACTCGACTCCAAACGTGGTAACGACCGGCGCACTTGTTCCACGTCACCTAAGATAAGCATCCGGTGCAACAAATTTTTTTTGCACACCTGTTGTGTGCTTCCTAAAAGCCATGCATCGAACGTGCGGCACGAGATTACCACTGACTCCAAACGTGGAAACGACCGTGCACTTGTTCCACGTGACCTAAGATGAGCATCCGGTGCAACAAAATTTTTTTGCACACCTGTGGTGCGCTTCCCGAAAGCAGTGGATCGAACGTGCGATGAGATTATGATATGAACCCGTTAGGGTTTTTGCCCGATCTTTCGATGAGAGGCGTGGGATAACTCGATTGGTGAATGGAGATGACGTTCACGGCTCGACTACAGCCTTCCAAGACTGCGCCTTAGCAACCGATACACCACTTCCAGTGGTTGCTCGCGATCTTGTGGAGCACGCACAACCAGCCACAAGGGCACTCGTCCCCGCAAGCAATCGAAGAACTCGCGAGAACAAGATGAACAAACAACTAAATTGCAAATAGGAGGTGAAGGTTCAGATGTGATACACATGAAGGTGGGGTTCCGATTCAAGTAGAACGGATGGTCTGGCCGACACACGCAGCGTCTCCAAGGAAGTAGCAGCAGCTAAACTTACAATCAAAACAAAACCCAATCTCTTTGTGGCGGCTATGGGGGTATATGAGAGGGTAGAGGACGTCCTTGACCTGGTATAGGTCGTCCCACAACCCTAGGACGCGCCCCTATTGGGCCCCACTTGATACACGGCCCATCGGGCAACAATCAGGTGACACAGCACCCTAAACAGGAAAAAGGTCTCTGTATTAAATTGATGATTCCGGCCGCCTCGGAGAAGATATGGACATGATTCTGGATCCATATGAAAGTAGACTTTATAAGCTTTCCATGAAGTACTAGAACATCCCAATCGGAGTCTATATGAAGTCGTGGTGGCCTGTGCAATCTGGAGTTGTTCTGCAGTCCGAATCCAAATCCAAAACGTGTTGGATTTGGAGTATTTCTTTCCTTGTGCCAAAGGTGACGTGGTGGCTTGGTGGAGGACGTTATGTTTACTTGGACCTGGTCCCCAATCAACTTCATGAACCATCCATGTATTCCATGTGTGTTGAACACTCTTTTTGATCCATGAATGTATTTCTGAAAAGGACAATGAACACACATCATGGCGCAGCAACAATTCATCGAATGTAGCCAAGATAATCATGATATAGGATTGATTCACCTGATGTTTAAAAGCCATTAATATGGTCATATCTGAGCTGGTGATGTCCTCATCATGCTCCCTTTCTTGGCTGCAAGTCGTCCTCGACTTGCCCCGGTGGCATCCAAAGGTGCTTGCCTTGATGTTGGAACTTGGACTGACTAGTATGCTGCGAAGCGACATCCAGCAATTCTCCCCTTCTTTGGGTTGACCCTGTTGCTTAAGAGAAAAACTAGAAGGATTTTGCAAGACATTGTTAGTGTTAGTGCAGCCCCCTATTTGATCATGATATTGTAGCCCAAAAGGATATTTCAGATTAGAGCAAATATAAATTTTATGCACCATATACTCTCCTTTGCAATTATATTTGCCAATAAAGTGATATGTATGATTCGACAAGAATGACAATTTAGAATATGCAAAAACCTTCTCCTCCAAACAGTTTAGATCACAAAGAATATCGAATTCAATATAAACTAGTGTATTTAAAGAAGACAACAAATTCAGTTCATCTTGTGCACAAGTAATAGGATGAAAAAAGCTTTTCTTTTGCACACTTATATGGTTCGAAACCAAAAGTATCAGATTTATTCACTACTTGTGCCATAGGAATAAAAAGAATGATCATCACACAAGTCCTCTTTATCACAAGGAACAACTAGTAATTCATGTTTTGACAAACATAAATCAGCAGCAGGTTCCACTATTTGTTGCTCTTGATCAGCACGCAAAAGTGTACAAAATTTCAATGTTATGGTTCACATCATTCATGCAAGTACTGCAGAAAAAAAGAATATCCTTTTCAGCACTAAGAGCAAGCCAAAACAATGAACCAATATTGTTGTATGATTTGCTAATTAATAAGGTTTGAATTTCAGAATTGAGCCGTTTCATGAACCTACTCATAACATCTTCCTTGCATTCATCTAATCCACCAAACATGACACAAATCTTAAAGGTATGATAGTATTCATTGATAGTCCTACTACCTTGCTTCAAGTTGTCTAATTTTGCAAGCAAACAATCAGCATAATACTTAGGAACATATTTCATCTCGAAAAAAGCATTTTAAAATCTGTCCAAGTTTGTGGAACTTTGTTGTGCCTACAAATATGTTTCCATGTAGTCAAAGCATATTTTATTAAAGCACTAGAAGCAGCAAAAATCATTTGATGTTCAGACAAGTCATAATTATCAAATTCTGCATCTACCTTAAGCTCTCAATCAATGTAAGCGTGAGGATCAAACATACCAGCATATAATGGTAAGTGCTGAATGATATCTTGAATGTGAGGGTCTAGCTTCAACTGCTCAAAAATCTTTGTATCACCTGCCATGATTAGTAGAAAACAAGAAACAAATGATAATATGTTTTCTCCCATCAACTACTAGGATGTGTCAGGTATAATTCTCTCAAACTCAACTTGTTCAACAAGCTCTTACAAGTTCTTACCAAGAAAAACAGGGAGGGGACGGCCACCAACAAGACAGCAACCTCCGGTGATAGTGTATCGGTGCCACAAAGAACAAGACCTGCCAAGCTGTAGTCGGATATGTGGAGCTATAGGTGGGCTGAAACAAGGAATGACTAGCACCACGTTAGTTATAAATGCAAGCTGAATAATCGTTCAATGGTGGTATTGTGCTGGTCCTAGGCTAAACCATGCTAGAGACGTGAGCCTAGGCACAAAGGTAGTCAACGACAAAGAGCAGCTAGCACAGCCCATCGGGCAACAATCAGGTGACACAGCACCCTGGACAGGAAAAGGTCTCTGTATTAAATCGATGATTCCGGCCGCCTCGGAAAAGATATGGACATGATTCTGGATCCATTTGAAAGTAGACTTTATAAGCTTTTCAAGAAGTACTAGAACATCCCAATCGGAGTCTATATGAAGTCGTGGTGGCCTGTGCAATCTGGAGTTGTTCTGCTGTCCGAATCCAATTCCAAAACGTGTTGGATTTGGAGTCTTTCTTTCCTTGTGCCAAAGGTGACGTGGTGGCTTGGTGGAGGACGTTATGTTTACTTGGACCTGGTCCCCAATCAACTTCATGAACCATCCATGTATTCCATGTGTGTTGAACACTCTTTTGATCCATGAATGTATTTCTGAAAAGGACAATGAACACACATCATGGCGCAGCAACAATTCATCGAATGTAGCCAAGATAATCATGATATAGGATTGATTCACCTGATGTTTAAAAGCCATTAATATGGTCATATCTGAGCTGGTGATGTCCTCATCAGATTACCACTGACTCCAAACGTGGTAACGACCGCGCACTTGTTCCACGTCACCTAAGATAAGCATCCGGTGCAACAAATTTTTTTTGCACACCTGTGGTGCGCTTCCCGAAAGCCATGCATCGAACGTGCGATGAGATTACCACTGACTCCAAACATGGCAACGACTGTGCACTTGTTTCGTGCCACCTAAGATGAGCATCCGGTGCAATAAAATTTTTTTGCACACTTCTGGTGCGCTTCCCGAAAGCCGTGCATCGAACGTGCGATGAGATTACCACTGACTCCAAACATGAAAACGACCGTGCACTTGTTCCGTGCCACCTTAGATGCGCATCCGGTGCGATAAAATCTTTTTGCACACTTCTGGTACGCTTCCCGAAAGCCGTGCTTCGAATGTGCGATGAGATTACCACTAACTCCAAATGTGGTAATGACCGTGCACTTGTTCCACGTCACCTAAAATGAGCATCCAGTGCAACCAAAGTTTTTTTGCACACCTGTGGTGCGCTTCTCGAAAGCCGTGCTTCGAACGTGCGATGAGTTTACCACTAACTCCAAACGTGGTAACGACCGTGCACTTGTTCCACGTCACCTAAGATAAGCATCCGGTGCAAAAAAAAATTTTCCGCACTTCTGGTGCGCTTCCTGAAAGCCGTGCATCGAACGTGCGACGAGATTACCACTGACTCCAAACGTGGTTTCGACCTTGCACTTGTTCCACGTCACCTAACATGAGCATCCGGTGCAACAAAATTTTTTTGCACACCTGTGGTGCGCTTCTCGAAAGCGGTGCATCGAACGTGCGATGAGATTACCACTGACTCCAAACGTGGTAACGACCGTGCAATTGTTCCACGTCACCTAAGATAAGCATCCGGTGCAACAAATTTTTTTTGCACACCTGTTGTGTGCTTCCTGAAAGCCATGCATCGAACGTGCGACGAGATTACCACTGACTCCAAATGTGGAAACGACCGTGCACTTGTTCCACGTGACCTAAGATGAGCATCCGGTGCAACAAAATTTTTTTGCACACTTCGTGCGATTCCCCGAAAAGCCGTGCATCGAACGTGCGGCGAGATTACCACCGACTCCAAACGTGGTAACGACCGTGCACTTGTTCCACGTCACCTAAGATGAGCATCCAAAGTGCAACAAATTTTTTTTTGCACACTTGTGGTGCGCTTCGAAAGCCGTGGATCGAACGTGCGACGAGATTACCACTAACTCCAAACATGGTAACGACCGTGCACATGTTCCACGTCACCTAAGATGAGCATCCGGTGCAACAAAATTTTTTGCACTCCCGTGGTGCGCTTCCCGAAAGCCATGCATCGAATGTGCGACGAGATTACCACTGACTCCAAACGTGGAAACGACCGTGCACTTGTTCCAGCCACCTAAGATGAGCATCCGGTGCAACCAAATTTTTTTGCACACCTGTGGTGCGCTTCCCGAAAAGCCATGCATCGAACGCGTGCGATGAGATTACCACTCGACTCCAAACATGGCAACGACCGTGTACTTGTTCCGTGCCACCTAAGATGAGCATCCTGCAACAAAATTTGTTTGCACACTTCGCGCGCTTCAAGAAAGCCGTGCATCGAACGTGCGATGAGATTACCACAGACTTCAAACGTGGAAACGACCGTGCCCTTGTTCCACGTCGCCTTAGATGTGCATCCGGTGCAACAAATTTTTTTGTACGCTTCTGGTGCAGTTCACTAAAGCCGTGCATCGAACGTGCGATGAGATTACCATTAACTCCAAACGTGGTAACGAACGTGCACTTGTTCCACATCACCTAAGATGAGCATCCGGTGCAACAAATTTTTTTTTTGCAGACTTGTGGTGCGCTTCCCGAAAGCCGTGGATCGAACGTGCGACGAGATTACCACTGACTCCAAACGTGATAACTACCGTGCACTTGTTCCACGTCACCTAAGATGAGCATCTGGTGCAAAAAAAATTTTTTGCACACTTGTGGTGCGCTTCCCGAAAGCCGTGGATCGAGCCTGCGACGAGATTACCACTGACTCCAAACGTGGACTCCAAACGTGGAAACGACCGTGCCCTTATTCCATGTCACCTAAGATGAGCATCCGGTGCCACAAATTTTTTATGCACACTTGAGGTGCGCTTCCCGAAAGACCTGCATCGAACGTGTTGATGAGAACATCACCAGCTCAGATATGATCAAGTTAACCACTTCTAAACCAAAGGTGAAGTTAATCCATGTTAGGTTTACATTCTATATATTTGATGAATTGTTGCTGCACCAGAAAGTGTCTTTGTTTTCATTTTCAGTAGTGCTTACATGGATCAAGAGTAGAGTGGATCGCATCCGGGAAGCATGGATGGTTCATGAGGTTGATTGGGGACCAGGTCCAAGTATCCATAATGTCCTCCACCAAGCCACCACGTCACCTTTGGCACAGGGAAAGAAAGAGTCCAAATCCAACACGTTTTGGAATTGGATTCGGACTGCAGAACAACTCCAGCTTGCACGGGCCACCACGACTTCATATAGACTCCGATTGGGATGTTTTAGTACTTCATGGAAAGCTTATAAAGTCTACTTTCATATGGATCCAGAATCATGTCCATATCTTCTCCGAGGCGGCCGGAATCATCGATTTAATACAGAGACCTTTTCCTATCCAGGGTGCTGTGTCACCTGATTGTTGCCCGATGGGCCGTGTATCAAGTGGTGCCCAATAGGGGCGCGTCCTAGGGTTGTGAGACGACCTATACCAGGTCAAGGACGTCCTCTACCCTCTCATATACCCCCATAGCCGCCACAAACAGATTGGGTTTTGTTTTGATTGTAAGTTTAGCTGCTGCTACTTCCTTGGAGACGCGTGTGTCGGCCAGACCATCCGTTCTACTTGAATCGGAACCCCACCTTCATGTGTATCACATCTGAACCTTCACCTCCTATTTGCAATTTAGTTGTTTGTTCATCTTGTTCTTGCGAGTTCTTCGATTGCTTGCAGGACGAGTGCCCTTGTGGCTGGTTGTACGTGCTCCACAAGATCGCGAGCAACCATTGGAAGTGGTGTATCGGTTGCTAAGGCGCAGTCTTGGAAGGCTGTAGTCGAGCCGTGAACGTTATCTCCATTCACCAATCGAGTTATCCCACGCCTCTCATCGAAAGATCGGGCAAAAACCCTAACGGGTTCACATCAGTTGGTAATCAGAGCAAGGTTTATCGGTGAGAGATTTCCAATTCTTCGCTGTTTTGATTAAATTCCTATAGTCCAGAAAAAGCCAAAAAAATATTAGTAGATTAGTTTACTTGCAATCCTATAAACTTTTTGAGCCTTTACTAGTACTACTTAGTTAGGGCTTGTTGAGTTTTCAGTTGCATCGGTTTGTGTCGAGTTGCTGGTCTTAGTGTATAATCCTTTAGAGTTTTGAGTTCTATCACGTTTTGATCACCACGAGATCCAGCATCATCATATACATCAGTCGCGGCATTTTTGTCATCACGGATCCATCTTATGTCCGATTCATGTGTTTAAATACAATCTGGAAACCTTATCTTGTTATCTTTCCCACAGATCTAGCCTTGTCCAGAAATTCCTTTTGAGCGATCCGCAATTGTACCGGAGATTAGCGATCATAATCTGTGCAATACACATTCTGTGTTGATTTGTCCCGATATTCTGCAAAAAAAAAGTGAAAAAAAAAGTAAGAAAAAAGAGAAGTGAAAGAAATACAAAAAAAAAGAGAAGAGAAAAAAAGAGAAGAGAAAAAAAAGAGAAGAGAAAAAAGAGGAAAAAAAAAGAGAAAGAGAAAGAAAAAAAAACATTTAGGCTGAATTCGGTGTTTTCATTGGTGCCGTGTTAGCTGCTCTTTGTCGCTGACTACCTTTGTGCCTAGGCTCACGCCTCTACCATGGTTTAGCCTAGGACCAGCACAGTACCGTACAAGGTTGAACGATTATTCAACTTGCTTTTATAACTAACGTGGTGCTAGTCATTCCTTGTTTCAGCCCACCTATAGCTCCACATATCCGACTACAGCTTGGCGTGTCTTGTTGCTTGTGGCACCGATACACTATCACCGGAGGTTGCTGTCTTGTTGGTGGCCGTCCCCTCCTGTTTTTCTTTGGTAAGAACTTGTAAGAGCTTGTTGAACAAGTTGAGTTTGAGAGAATTATACCTGACACATCCTAGTAGTTGACAGGGAGAAAACACATTATCTTGTGTTTCTTGTTTTCTACTAATCATGGCAGGTGATACAAAGGTTTTTGAGCAGTTGAAGCTAGACCCTCACATTCAAGATATCATTCAGCACTTACCATTATATGCTGGTATGTTTGATCCTCACACTTACATTGATTGGGAGCTTAAGGTAGATGCAGAATTTGATAATTATGACTTGTCTGAACATCAAATGATTTTTGCTGCTTCTAGTGCTTTCACAAAATATGCTTTGACTACATGGAAACATATTTGCAGGCACAACAAAGTTCCACAAACTTGGACAGATTTTAAAATGCTTTTTCGAGATGAATATGTTCCTAAGTATTATGCTGATTGTTTGCTTGCAAAATTAGACAACTTGAATCAAGGTAGTAGGACTGTCAACGAATACTATCATACTTTTTAAGATTTGTGTCATGTTTGGTGGATTAGATGAATGCAAGGAAGATGTTATGAGTAGGTTCATGAAAGGGCTCAATTCTAAAATTCAAACCTTATTAATTAGCAAATCATACAACAATATTGGTTCATTGTTTTGGCTTGCTCTTAGTGCTGAAAAGGATATTCTTTTATCTGCGAGTACTTGCATGAATGATGTGAACCATAACGTTGAAATTTTGTACAATTTGCATGCTGATCAAGAGCAACAAATAGTGGAACCTGCTGCTGATTTATGTTTGTCAAAACATGAATTACTAGTTGTTCCTTGTGATAAAGAGGACTTGTGTGATGATCATTCTTTTACTCCTATGCCACAAGTAGTGAATAAATCTGATACTTTTGGTTTGGAACCATACAAGTGTGCAAAAGAAAAGCTTTTTCATCCTATTACTTGTGCACAAGATGAACTGAATTTGTTGTCTTCTTTAAATACTCTAGTTTATATTGAATTCGATATTCTTTGTGATCTAAACTGTTTAGAGGAGAAGCTTTTTGCATATTCTAAATTGTCATTCTTGTTGAATCATACATATCATTTTATTGGCAAGTATAATTGCAAAGGAGAGTATTTGGTGCATAAAATTTATATTTGCTCTAATCTGAAATATCCTTTTGGCCTACAATATCATGATCAAATAGGGGGCTGCACTAACACTAATAATGTCTTAAAAAGTCCTTCTAGTTTTTCCCTTAAGCAACAGGGTCAACCCCAAGAAGGGGAGAATTGCTGGTTGTCGCTTTTTGCAGCATACTAGTCACTCCGAGTTCCAACATCAAGGCAAGCACCTTTAGTTGCCACTGGAGCAAGTCGAGGGGCGCCTTTGCAGCCAAGAAAGGGAGAATGATGAGAACATCACCAGCTCAGATATGATCAAGTTAACCACTTCTAAACCAAAGGTGAAGTTAATCCATGTTAGGTTTACATTCTATATATTTGATGAATTGTTGCTGCACCAGAAAGTGTCTTTGTTTTCATTTTCAGTAGTGCTTACATGGATCAAGAGTAGAGTGGATCGCATCCGGGAAGCATGGATGGTTCATGAGGTTGATTGGGGACCAGGTCCAAGTATCCATAATGTCCTCCACCAAGCCACCACGTCACCTTTGGCACAGGGAAAGAAAGAGTCCAAATCCAACACGTTTTGGAATTGGATTCGGACTGCAGAACAACTCCAGCTTGCACGGGCCACCACGACTTCATATAGACTCCGATTGGGATGTTTTAGTACTTCATGGAAAGCTTATAAAGTCTACTTTCATATGGATCCAGAATCATGTCCATATCTTCTCCTAGGCGGCCGGAATCATCGATTTAATACAGAGACCTTTTCCTGTCCAGGGTGCTGTGTCACCTGATTGTTGTCCGATGGGCCGTGTATCAAGTGGTGCCCAATAGGGGCGCGTCCTAGGGTTGTGAGACGACCTATACCAGGTCAAGGACGTCCTCTACCCTCTCATATACCCCCATAGCCGCCACAAACAGATTGGGTTTTGTTTTGATTGTAAGTTTAGCTGCTGCTACTTCCTTGGAGACGCGTGTGTCGGCCAGACCATCCGTTCTACTTGAATCGGAACCCCACCTTCATGTGTATCACATCTGAACCTTCACCTCCTATTTGCAATTTAGTTGTTTGTTCATCTTGTTCTTGCGAGTTCTTCGATTGCTTGCAGGACGAGTGCCCTTGTGGCTGGTTGTACGTGCTCCACAAGATCGCGAGCAACCATTGGAAGTGGTGTATCGGTTGCGAAGGCGCAGTCTTGGAAGGCTGTAGTCGAGCCGTGAACGTCATCTCCATTCACCAATCGAGTTATCCCACGCCTCTCATCGAAAGATCGGGCAAAAACCCTAACGGGTTCACATCAGTAAGGACAATTTTTCAACCAGCGCCGTACTCGCCAAATTGTTGCAGCTGCCACTGTCGATGATGATGCGAATCGACCGCTCCTGCACAACGCCCTTCGTGGGGAAAAGGGTGTGTCGCTGATTCTTCTCGGGCGGGGCGACCTGTGTACTGAGAACACGCTGCGCAACAAGACTTTCATACCTATCGGCGTCGCCCGGGTTGACATGTACGTCCGCCTTTGCTGCATGGTCAGTGGCAAGCATAGCGTGTTGAATATCTTCAGAATCACTAGCGGAAGAATACTCACCATCGTCACGAATAAGCAAGACACGCTTGTTCGGACAGTCCCGAGACACGTGGCCAAATCCTTTGCAACGAAAGCACTGAATATCCCGTGTGCGGCCTGTGGAAGGTGCTGCGCCTGGGGACGGGGGAGCACCTGCAGAAGTGGCTGCCCGCTCACGCGGTGTAGTGGCGGGCGTGGACGGTGCAGGGGGTGCTGGTGCTGGACCAGATGTCGAACTTCGTCTACAAAAGAGTTAGAATATGGCTTCGAGCGGCGTCCCTGCATTAGTGTGGTAACGACCGTGCACTTGTTCCACGTCACCTAAGATGAGCATCCGGTGCAACAAAATTTTTTGCACACTTGTGTTGCGCTTCCCGAAAGCCATGCATCGAACGTGTGACGAGATTACCACTGACTCCAAACGTGATAACGATCGTGCACTTGTTCCATGTCACCTAAGATGAGCATCCGGTGCAACAAAATTTGTTTCCACACTTGTGGTGCGCTTCCCGACAGCCGTGCATCGAACGTGTGACGAGATTACCACTGACTCCAAATGTGGTAACGACCGTGCACTTGTTCTACGTCACCTAAGATGAGCATCTGGTGCAACAAAATTTTTTTACACACTTGTGGAGCGCTTCCCGAAAGCCGCGCATCGAACGTGCGATGAGATTACCACCCACTCCAAACGTGGTAACGACCGTGCACTTGTTCCACGTCACCTAAGATGAGCATCCGGAGCAACAAAATTTTTTTGCACACCTCCGGTGCGCTTTCCAAAAGACGTGCATCGAACATGTGACGCGATTACCACTGACTCCAAATGTGGTAACGACAGTGCACTTGTTCTACATCACCTAAGATGAGCATCCGGTGCAAAAAAAATTTGCACACCTGTGGTGCACTTCCCGAAAGCCGTGCATCAAACGTGCGATGAGATTACCACTCACGCCAAACGTGGTAACGGCTGTGCACATGTTCCACGTCACCTAAGATGAGCATCCGGTGCAACAAAATTTTTTTGCACACTTCTGGTGCGCTTCCTGAAAGCTGTGCATCGAACGTGTGACGAGATTACGGCTGACTCTAAGTGTGGTAACGACCGTGCACTTGTTCCACGTCACCTAATATGAGCATCCAGTGCAACAAAATTTTTTTGCACACCTGTGGTGCGCTTCCTGAAAGCCGTGCATCGAACGTGCGACGAGATTACCACTGACTCCAAGCGTGGTAACGACCGTGCACTTGTTCCACGTCACCTAAGATGAGCATCCGGTGCAACAAAATTTTTTTGCACACCTGTGGTGCGCTTCTCGAAAGAAGTGCATCGAACGTGTGACGAGATTACCACTGACTCCAAATGTGGTAACGACCGTGCACTTGTTCCACGTCACCTAAGATGAGCATCCGGTGCAACAAAATTTGTTTTGCACACCTGTGGTGCGCTTCTCGAAAGCCGTGCATCGAACGTACGATGAGATTAGCACTAACTCCAAACGTGGCAACGACCGTGCACTTGTTCCATGTCACCTAAGATGAGCATCTGGTGCAACAAATTTTTTTTGCACACTTCTGCTGCGCTTCCCGAAAGCCACGCATCAAACGTGCGATGAGATCACCACTGACTCCAAACGTGGTATCGACCGTGCACTTGTTCCATGTCACTTAAGATGAGCATCCGGTGCAACAAATTTTTTTTTTGCACACTTGAGGTGCGCTTCCCGAAAGCCGTGCATCGAACGTGTGCCGAGATTACCACTGACTCCAAACGTGGTAACGACCGTGCACTTGTTCCTCGTCACCTAAGATGAGCATCCGGTGCAACAAAATTTGTTTTGCACACCTGTGGTGCGCTTCTCGAAAGCCGTGCATCGAACGTACGATGAGACTACCACTAACTCCAATCGTGGCAACGACCGTGCACTTGTTCCATGTCACCTAAGATGAGCATCCGGTGCAACAAAATTTTTTTGCACACTTCTGGTGCGCTTCCCGAAAGCCGTGCGTCGAACGTGCAATGAGATTACCACTGACTCCAAACGTGGTATCGACCGTGCACTTGTTCCATGTCACCTAAGATGAGCATCCGGTGCAACAATTTTTTTTGCACCCTTGAGGTGCGCTTCCCGAAAGCCGTGCATCGAACGTGTGACGAGATTACCACTGACTCCAAACGTGGTAACTACCGTGCACTTGTTCCACGTCACCTAAGATGAGCATCCGGTGCAACAAAATTTTTTTCCACACTTCTGGTCCAGTTCCCGAAAACCGTGCATCGAACGTGTGACGAGATTACCATTGACTCCAATTGTGGAAACGACCGTGCACTTGTTCCACGTCACCTAAGATGAGCATCCGGTGCAACAAAATTTTTTTGCACACGTCATGCGGTTCCCGAAAGTCATGCATCGAACGTGCGATGAGTTTACCACTGACTCCAAATGTGGTAACGACTGTACACTTGTTCCGCGTCACCAGAGATGAGCATCCGGTGCACCAAAAATTTTTTTACACACTTCTGGTGCGCTTCCCAAAAGCCGTGCATTGAACGTGTAACAAGATTACCACTGACTCCAAATGTGGTAACGACCGTGCACTTGTTCTACGTCACCTAAGATGAGCATCCGGTGCAAAAAAATTTTGCACACCTGTGGTGCACTTCCCGAAAGCCGTGCATCAAACGTGCGATGATATTACCACTCACTCCAAACGTGGTAACAACCGTGCACTTGTTCCACGTCACCTAAGATGAGCATCCGTGCAACAAAATTTTTTGCATACTTCGGTGCGCTTCCCGAAAGCCGTGCATCGAACGTGTGACGAGATTACCACTGACTCTAAATGTGGTAACGACCGTGCACTTGTTCCACGTCACCTAATATGAGCATCAGGTGCAACAAAAATTTTTTGCACATCTGTGGTGCGCTTGCTGAAAGCCGTGCATCGAACGTGCGATGAGATTACCACTAACTCCAAACGTGGTGACGACCGTGCACTTGTTTCACGTCACCTAAGATGAGCATCCGGTGCAACAAAATTTTTTTCACACTTGTGATGCGCTTCCCGAAAGCCATGCATCAAACGCGTGTGACGATATTACCACCGACTCCAAACGTGGTAACGACCGCGCACTTGTTCCATGTCACCTAAGATGAGCATCTGGTGCAACAAAATTTGTTTGCACACTTGTGATGCGCATACCGAAAGCCGTGCATCGAACGTGTGACGAGATTACCACCGACTCCAAATGTGGTAACGGCTGTGCACTTGTTCTACGTCACCTAAGATGAGCATCCGGTGCAAAAAAATTTTGCACACCTGTGGTGCACTTCCCGAAAGCCGTGCATTGAACGTGCGATGAGATTACCACTCACTCCAAACGTGGTAACGACTGTGCACTTATTCCACGTCACCTAAGATGAGCATCCGGTGCAACAAAATTTTTTTGCACACTTCTGATGCGCTTCCCGAAAGCCGTGCATCGAACGTGTGATGAGATTACCACTGACTCCAAATACGGTAACGACCGTGCACTTGTTCCACGTCACCTAAGATGAGCATCCAAAGGCAACAAAATTTTTTTTTCATACCTGTGGTGCGCTTCAAAAGCCGTGCATCGAACGTCGCGATGAGATTACAACTAACTCCAAACCTGGTAACGACCGTGCACTTGTTTCACGTCACCTAAGATGAGCATCCGGTGCAACGAAAGTTTTTGCGCACTTGTGGTGCGCTTCCCGAAAGCCGTGCATCGAACGTGCGACGAGATTACCACTGACTCCAAACATGGAAACGACCGTGCACTTCCTATAATGAGCATCCGGTGCAACAAAATTTTTTTGCACATCCCGAAAGCCGCGCATCGAACTTGTGACGAGATTACCACTGACACCAAATGTGGTAACGGCCGTGCACTTGTTCCACATCACCTAAGATGAGCATCCGGTGCAACAAAAATTTTTTGCACACTTGTGGTGCGCTTCCCGAAAGCCATGCATCAAACGTGTGACGATATTACCACTGACTCCAAATGTGGTAACGGCTGTACACTTGTTCCACATCACCCGAGATGAGCATCCGGTGCAACAAAATTTTTTGCACACCTGTGGTGCGCTTCTTGAAAGTCGTGCATCGAACGTGCGACGAGATTACCACTAACTCCAAATGTGGAAACGACCGTGCACTTGTTCCACATCACCTAAGATGAGCATCTCGTGCAACAAAATCTTTTCCCACACTTCGGTGCGCTTCCCCCGAAAGCCGTGCATCGAACGTGCGATGATATTACCACTCACTCCAAACATGGTAACAACCGTGCACTTGTTCCACGTCACCTAAGATGCGCATCCGGTGCAACAAATTATTTCTGCACACTTGTGGTGCGCTTCCCGAAAGCCGTGCATCGAACGTGCGGCGAGATTACCATCGACTCCAAACGTGGAAACGACCATGCACTTGTTTCACGTCACCTAAGCTGAGCATCCGGTGCAACAAAATTTTTTCCACACTTCTTGTGCGATTCCCGAAAAGCCGTGCATCGAACGTTTGACGAGATTACCATTGACTCCAAATG
Source organism: Chrysopogon serrulatus (assembly GCA_015844335.1). Taxonomy (NCBI): domain Eukaryota; kingdom Viridiplantae; phylum Streptophyta; class Magnoliopsida; order Poales; family Poaceae; genus Chrysopogon; species Chrysopogon serrulatus. The sequence continues at coordinate 652,856 of JADLZL010004508.1, read as the reverse complement.
TGATAACGACCGTGCACTTGTTCCACGTCACCTAAAATGAGCATCCGGTGCAACAAAATTTTTTGCACACCTCCTGCAGTGCGCTATCCAAAAGCCGTGCATCGAACGTGTAACAAGATTACCACTGACTCCAAATGTGGTAACGACCGTGCACTTGTTCTACGTCACCTAAGATGAGCATCCGGTGCCAAAAATTTTGCACACCTGTGGTGCACTTCCCAAAAGTCGTGCATCAAACGTGCGATGATATTACCACTCACTCCAAACGTGGTAACAACCCTGCACTTGTTCCACGTCACCTAAGATGAGCTTCTGGTGCACTTCCCGAAAGCCGTGCATCGAACGTGTGACGAGATTACCACTGACTCTAAATGTGGTAATGACCGTGCACTAGTTCCACGTCACCTAATATGAGCATCCGGTGCAACAAAAATTTTTTGCACACCTGTGGTGCGCTTCCTGAAAGCCGTGCATCGAACGTGTGATGAGATTACCACTAACTCCAAACGTGGTAACAACCGTGCACTTGTTTCACGTCACCTAAGATGAGCATCTGGTGCAACAAAATTTTTGCACACTTGTGATGCGCTTCCCGAAAGCCATGCATCAAACGTGTGACGATATTACCACTGACTCCAAACATGGTAACGACCGTGCACTTGTTCCATGTCACCTAAGATGAGCATCCGGTACAACAAAATTTGTTTGCACACTTGTGGTGCGCATCCCGAAAGCCGTGCATCGAACGTGTGAAGAGATTACCACTGACTCCAAATGTGGTAACGGCTGTACACTTGTTCCACATCACCTGAGATGAGCATCCGGTGCAACAAAATTTTTTTGCACACCTGTGGTGCGCTTCCTGAAAGTCGTGCATCGAACGTGCGACGAGATTACCACTAACTCCAAATGTGGAAACGACCGTGCACTTGTTCCACATCACCTAAGATGAGCATCTCGTGCAACAAAATCTTTTCCCACACTTCTGGTGCGCTTCCCGAAAGCCGTGCATCGAACGTGCGACAAGATTACCAAAGTGACACCAAATGTGATAATGACCGCATGTTGTTCCACGTCACGTAAGATGAGCATCCGGTGCAACAAAAAATTTTGCACACCTGTGGTGCGCTTCCCGAAAGCCGTGCATCGAACGTGCGACAAGATTACCACTGACTCTAAACGTGGAAACAACTGTGCACTTGTTCCACATCACCTATGATGAGCATCCAGTGCAACAAAATTTTTTTGCACACTTCTGGTGCGCTTCCCAAAAGCCGTGCATCAAACGTGCGATGAGATTACCATCGACTCCAAACGTGGAAACAACCATGCACTTGTTTCACGTCACCTAAGCCGAGCATCCGGTGCAACAAAATTTTTTCCACACTTCGGTGCGATTTCCGAAAAGCCGTGCATCAAACGTGTGATGAGATTACCATTGACTCCAAATGTGGTAACGACCATGCACTTGTTCCACGTTACCTAAGACGAGCATCCGGTGCAACAAAATTTTTTTGCACACTTCTGATGCGCTTCCCGAAAGCCGTGCATCGAACGTGTGACGAGATTACCATTGACTCCAAAAGTGGTAACGACCGTGCACTTGTTCCACGTCACCCAAGATGCGCATCCGGTGCAACAAATTTTTTCTGCACACTTGTGGTGCGCTTCCCGAAAGCCGTGCATCGAACGTGCGACGAGATTACCACTGACTCTAAACGTGTAAACGACCATGCACTTGTTTCACGTCACCTAAGCTGAACATCCGGTGCAACAAAACTTTTTCCACACTTCTTGTGCGATTCCCGAAAGCCGTGCATCAAACGTGTGATGAGATTACCATTGACTCCAAATGTGGTAACGACCATGCACTTGTTCCATGTTACCTAAGATGAGCATCCGGTGCAACAAAAATTTTTTTCGTACCTATGGTGCGCTTCCTGAAAGCCGTGCATCGAACGTGCGATGAGATAACCACTAACTCCAAACATGGTAACGACCGTGCACTTGTTTCATGTCACCTAAGATGAGCATCCGATTACAACGAAAGTTTTTGCGCACTTGTGGTGCGCTTCCCGAAAGCCATGCATCGAACGTGTGATGAGATTACCACTGACTCCAAATATGGTAACGACCGTGCACTTGTTCCATGTCACCTAAGATGAGCATCCGGTGCAACAAAATTTTTTTTCATACCTGTGGTGCGCTTCCTGAAAGCCGTGCATCGAACGTGCGATGAGATTACCACTAACTCCAAACATGGTAACGACCGTGCACTTGTTTCACGTCACCTAAGATGAGCATCCGGTGCAACGAAAGTTTTTGCGCACTTGTGGTGCGCTTCCCGAAAGCCGTGCATCCAACGTGTGACGAGATTACCATAGACTCCAAATGTGATAACGACCGTGCACTTGTTCCACGTCACCTAAGTTGAGCATCCGGTGCAACAAAATTTTTTTGCACACCTCTGGTGCGCTTTCCAAAAGCCGTGCATCGAACGTGTAACAAGATTACCACTGACTCCAAAAGTGGTAACGACCGTGCACTTGTTCTATGTCACCTAAGATGAGCATCCGGTGCAAAAAATTTTGCACACCTGTGGTGCACTTCCCGAAAGCCGTGCATCAAACGTGCGATGATATTACCACTCACTCCAGACGTGGTAACAACCGTGCACTTGATCCACGTCACCTAAGATGAGCATCTGGTGCAACAAAATTTTTTTGCATACTTCTGGTGCGCTTCCGGAAAGCCGTGCATCGAACGTGTGACGAGATTACCACTGACTCTAAATGTGGTAATGACCGTGCACTTGTTCTACGTCACCTAATATGAGCATGCGGTGCAACAAAAATTTTTTGCACACCTGTGGTGCGCTTCCTGAAAGCCGTGCATCGAACGTGCGATGAGATTACCACTAACTCCAAACGTGGTAACGACCGTGCACTTGTTTCACGTCGCCTAAGATGAGCATCTGGTGCTACAAAATTTTTTGCACACTTGTGATGCGCTTCCCGAAAGCCATGCATCAAACGTGTGACGATATTACCACTGACTCCAAACGTGGTAACGACCGTGCACTTGTTCCATGTCACCTAAGATGAGCATCCGGTACAACAAAATTTGTTTGCACACTTGTGGTGCGCATCCCGAAAGCCGTGCATCGAACGTGTGACGAGATTACCACTGACTCCAAATGTGGTAACGGCTGTACACTTGTTCCACATCACCCGAGATGAGCATCCGGTGCAACAAAATTTTTTTTTGCACACCGTGGTGCGCTTCCTGAAAGTCGTGCATCGAACGCGTCGACGAGATTACCACTAACTCCAAATATGGAAACGACCGTGCACTTGTTCCACATCACCTAAGATGAGCATCTCGTGCAACAAAATCTTTTCCCACACTTCTGGTGCGCTTCCCGAAAGCCGTGCATCGAACGTGCGACAAGATTACCAGTGACACCAAATGTGATAATGACCGTGCAGTTGTTCCACGTCACGTAAGATGAGCATCCGGTGCAACAAAAATTTTTTGCACACCTGTGGTGCGCTTCCTGAAAGCCGTGCATCGAACGTGCGACAAGATTACCACTGACTCCAAACGTGGAAACAACAGTGCACTTGTTCCACATCACCTATGATGAGCATCCGGTACAACAAAATTTTTTTGCACACTTCTCGGTGCGCCTTCGTAAAGCCGCGCATCGAACGTGCGATGAGATTACCATCGACTCCAAACGTGGAAACAACCATGCACTTGTTTCACGTCACCTAAGCCGAGCATCCGGTGCAACAAAATTTTTTTTTTACATACGTGGTGCGCTTCCTGAAAGCCGTGCATCGAACGTGCGATGAGATTACCACTAACTCCAAACATGGTAACGACCGTGCACTTGTTTCACGTCACCTAAGATGAGCATCCGTTGCAACGAAAGTTTTTGCGCACTTGTGGTGCGCTTCCCGAAAGCCGTGCATCGAACGTGTGACGAGATTACCACTGACTCCAAACGTGGTAACGACCGTGCACTTGTTCCATGTCATCTAAGATGAGCATCTGGTGCAACAAAATTTGTTTGCACACTTGTGGTGCACTTCCCGAAAGCCATGCATCGAACGTGCGACGAGATTACCACTGACTCCAAACATGCAAACGACCGTGCACTTGTTCCACATCACCTATGATGAGCATCCGGTGCAACAAAAATTTTTTGCACACTTGTGGTGCGCTTCCCGAATGCCGTGCATCGAACATGCGACGAGATTACCACTGACTCCAAACGTTGAAACGACCGTGCACTTGTTCCACATCACCTAAGATGAGCATCCGGTGCAACAATATTTTTTTGCATACTTTTGGAGCGCTTCCCGAAAGCCATGCATCGAACGTGTGACGAGATTACCATTGACTCCAAATGTGGTAACGACCGTGCACTTGTTCCACGTCACCCAAGATGCGCATCCGGTGCAACAAATTTTTTCTCCACACTTGTCGTGCGCTTCCCGAAAGCCGTGCATCGAACGTGCGACGAGATTACCACTGACTCCAAACGTGGAAACGACCATGCACTTGTTTCACGTCACCTAAGCTGAGCATCCGGTGCAACAAAATTTTTTCCACACTTCTTGTGCGATTCCCGAAAGCCGTGCATCGAACGTGTGACGAGATTACCATTGACTCCAAATGTGATAACGACCGTGCACTTGTTCCACGTCACCTAAGATGAGCATCCGGTGCAACAAAATTTTTTTTGCACACCTCTGGTGCGCTTTCCAAAAGCCGTGCATCGAACGTGTAACAAGATTACCACTGACTCCAAATGTGGTAACGACCGTGCACTTGTTCTACGTCACCTAAGATGAGCATCCGGTGCAAAAAATTTTGCACACCTGTGGTGCACTTCCCGAAAGCCGTGCATCAAACGTGCGATGATATTACCACTCACTCCAAACGTCGTAACAACCGTGCACTTGTTCCACGTCACCTAAGATGAGCATCCGGTGCAACAAAATTTTTTGCACACTTGTGATGCGCTTCCCGAAAGCTATGCATCAAACGTGTGACGATATTACCACTGACTCCAAACGTGGTAACGACCGTGCACTTGTTCCATGTCACCTAAGATGAGCATCCGGTACAACAAAATTTGTTTGCACACTTGTGGTGCGCATCCCGAAAGCCGTGCATCGAACGTGTGACGAGATTACCACTGACTCCAAATGTGGTAACGGCTGTACACTTGTTCCACATCACCTGAGATGAGCATCCGGTGCAACAAAATTTTTTTGCACACCTGTGGTGCGCTTCCTGAAAGTCGTGCATCGAACGTGCGACGAGATTACCACTAACTCCAAATGTGGAAACGACCGTGCACTTGTTCCACATCACCTAAGATGAGCATCTCGTGCAACAAAATCTTTTCCCCACACTTCTGGTGCGCTTCCCGAAAAGCCGTGCATCGAACGTGCGACAAGATTACCAGTGACACCAAATGTGATAATGACCGTGCAGTTGTTCCACGTCACGTAAGATGAGCATCCGGTGCAACAAAAATTTTTTGCACACCTGTGGTGCGCTTTCAAAAGCCGCATCGAACGTGCGACAAGATTACCACTGATTCTAAACGTGGAAACAACTGTGCACTTGTTCCACATCACCTATGATGAGCATCCGGCCCAACAAAATTTTTTTGCACACTTCGTGCGCTTCCCCTTTCAGCCGTGCATCGAACGTGCGATGAGATTACCACCGACTCCAAACGTGGAAACAACCATGCACTTATTTCACGTCACCTAAGCTGAGCATCCGGTGCAACAAAAATTTTTTCCACACTTCCTACGCGATTCCCCGAAAGCCGTGCATCGAACGTGTGACGAGATTACCATTGACTCCAAATGTGGTAACGACCATGCAATTGTTCCACGTCACCTAAGATGATCATCCGGTGCAACAAAATTTTTTTGCACACTTCTGATGCGCTTCCCGAAAGCCGTGCATCGAACGTGTGACGAGATTACCACTGACTCCAAATGTGGTAACGACCGTGCACTTGTTCCACGTCACCTAAGATGAGCATCCGGTGCAACAAAAATTTTTTTCATACCGTGGTGCGCTTCACGAAAGCCGTGCATCGAACGTGCGATGAGATTACCACTAACTCCAAACATGGTGACGACCGTGCACTTGTTTCACGTCACCTAAGATGAGCATCTGGTGCTACAAAATTTTTTGCACACTTGTGATGCGCTTCCCGAAAGCCATGCATCAAACGTGTGACGATATTACCACTGACTCCAAACGTGGTAACGACCGTGCACTTGTTCCATGTCACCTAAGATGAGCATCCGGTACAACAAAATTTGTTTGCACACTTGTGGTGCGATCCCGAAAAGCCGTGCATCGAACGTGTGACGAGATTACCACCGACTCCAAATGTGGTAACGGCTGTACACTTGTTCCACATCACCGAGATGAGCATCCGGTGCAACAAAATTTTTTGCACACCTGTGGTGCGCTTCCCGAAAAGTCGTGCATCGAACGTGCGACGAGATTACCACTAACTCCAAATATGGAAACGACCGTGCACTTGTTCCACATCACCTAAGATGAGCATCTCGTGCAACAAAATCTTTTCCCACACTTCGGTGCGCTTCCCGAAAGCCGTGCATCGAACGTGCGACAAGATTACCAAAGTGACACCAAATGTGATAATGACCGTGCAGTTGTTCCACATCACCTAAGATGAGCATCCGGTGCAACAAAAATTTTTGCACACCTGTGGTGCGCTTCTCGAAAGCCGTGCATCGAACGTGCGACAAGATTACCACCGACTCCAAACGTGGAAACAACAGTTGCACTTGTTCCACATCACCTATGATGAGCATCCGGTACAACAAAAATTTTTTGCACACTTCTGGTGTGCTTCCAGAAAGCCGCGCATCGAACGTGCGATGAGATTACCACTGACTCCAAACGTGGAAACAACCATGCACTTGTTTCACGTCACCTAAGCCGAGCATCCGGTGCAACAAAATTTTTTCATACCGTGGTGCGCTTCACGAAAGCCGTGCATCGAACGTTCGATGAGATTACCACTAACTCCAAACATGGTAACGACCGTGCACTTGTTTCACGTCACCTAAGATGAGCATCCGTTGCAACGAAAGTTTTTGCGCACTTGTGGTGCGCTCCCGAAAGCCGCATCGAACGTGTGACGAGATTACCACCGACTCCAAACGTGGTAACGACCGCACTTGTTCCATGTCATCTAAGATGAGCATCTGGTGCAACAAAATTTGTTTGCACACTTGTGGTGCACTTCCCGAAAAGCCATGCATCGAACGTGCGACGAGATTACCACCGACTCAAACATGCAAACGACCGTGCACTTGTTCCACATCACCTATGATGAGCATCCGGTGCAACAAAAATTTTTTGCACACTTGTGGTGCGCTTCCCGAATGCCGTGCATCGAACATGCGACGAGATTACCACTGACTCCAAACGTTGAAACGACCGTGCACTTGTTCCACATCACCTAAGATGAGCATCCGGTGCAACAATATTTTTTGCATACTTTTGGAGCGCTTCCCGAAAAGCCATGCATCGAACGTGTGACGAGATTACCATTGACTCCAAATGTGGTAACGACCGTGCACTTGTTCCACGTCACCCAAGATGCGCATCCGGTGCAACAAATTTTTTTCTCCACACTTGTCGCGGCGCTTCCCGAAAGCCGTGCATCGAACGTGCGACGAGATTACCACCGACTCCAAACGTGGAAACGACCATGCACTTGTTTCACGTCACCTAAGCCGAGCATCCGGTGCAACAAAATTTTTTCCACACTTCTTGTGCGATTCCCGAAAAGCCGTGCATCGAACGTGTGACGAGATTACCATTGACTCCAAATGTGATAACGACCGTGCACTTGTTCCACATCACCTAAAATGAGCATCCGGTGCAACAAAATTTTTTTTGCACACCTCTGGTGCGCTTTCCAAAAGCCGTGCATCGAACGTGTAACAAGATTACCACTGACTCCAAATGTGGTAACGACTGTGCACTTGTTCTACGTCACCTAAGATGAGCATCCGGTGCAAAAAATTTTGCACACCTGTGGTGCACTTCCCGAAAGCCGTGCATCAAACGTGCGATGATATTACCACTCCCCAAACGTCGTAACAACCGTGCACTTGTTCCACGTCACCTAAGATGAGCATCCGGTGCAACAAAATTTTTTGCACACTTGTGATGCGCTTCCCCGAAAAGCTATGCATCAAACGTGTGACGATATTACCACTCGACTCCAAACGTGGTAACGACCGTGCACTTGTTCCATGTCACCTAAGATGAGCATCCGGTACAACAAAATTTGTTTGCACACTTGTGGTGCGCATCCCGAAAGCCGTGCATCGAACGTGTGACGAGATTACCACTGACTCCAAATGTGGTAACGGCTGTACACTTGTTCCACATCACCTGAGATGAGCATCCGGTGCAACAAAATTTTTTTGCACACCCGTGGTGCGCTTCCCCGAAAGTCGTGCATCGAACGTGCGACGAGATTACCACTAACTCCAAATGTGGAAACGACCGCACTTGTTCCACATCACCTAAGATGAGCATCTCGTGCAACAAAATCTTTTCCCACACTTCTGGTGCGCTTCCCGAAAGCCGTGCATCGAACGTGCGACAAGATTACCAAAGTGACACCAAATGTGATAATGACCGTGCAGTTGTTCCACGTCACGTAAGATGAGCATCCGGTGCAACAAAAATTTTTTGCACACCTGTGGTGCGCTTTCTGAAAGCCGTGCATCGAACGTGCGACAAGATTACCACTGATTCTAAACGTGGAAACAACTGTGCACTTGTTCCACATCACCTATGATGAGCATCCGGGCCAACAAAATTTTTTTGCACACTTCTGGTGCGCTTCCCGAAAGCCGTGCATCGAACGTGCGATGAGATTACCACCGACTCCAAACGTGGAAACAACCATGCACTTATTTCACGTCACCTAAGCCGAGCATCCGGTGCAACAAAAATTTTTTCCACACTTCCGGTAGCGATTCCCGAAAAGCCGTGCATCGAACGTGTGACGAGATTACCATTGACTCCAAATGTGGTAACGACCATGCAATTGTTCCACGTCACCTAAGATGATCATCCGGTGCAACAAAATTTTTTAGCACACTTCTGATGCGCTTCCCGAAAGCCGTGCATCGATCGTGTGATGAGATTACCACTGACTCCAAATATGGTAACGACCGTGCACTTGTTCCACGTCACCTAAGATGAGCATCCGGTGCAACAAAATTTTTTTTCATACCTGTGGTGCGCTTCCTGAAAGCCGTGCATCGAACGTGCGATGAGATTACCACTAACTCCAAACATGGTGACGACCGCGGCACTTGTTTCACGTCACCTAAGATGAGCATCCGGTGCAACGAAAGTTTTTGGCGCACTTGTGGTGCGCTTCCCCGAAAGCCGTGCATCGAACGTGTGACGAGATTTCCACCGACTCAAACGTGGTAACGACCGTGCACTTGTTCCATGTCATCTAAGATGAGCATCTGGTGCAACAAAATTTGTTTGCACACTTGTGGTGAACTTCCCGAAAAGCCATGCATCGAACGTGCGCGACGAGATTACCACTGACTCCAAACATGCAAACGACCGTGCAATTGTTCCACATCACCTATGATGAGCATCCGGTGCAACAAAATTTTTTGCACATCCCGAAAAGCCGTGCATCGAACTTGTGACGAGATTACCACTGACACCAAATGTGGTAACGGCCGTGCACTTGTTCCACATCACCTAAGATGAGCATCCGGTGCAACAAAATTTTTTTGCACACTTGTGGTGCGCTTCCCGAATGCCGTGCATCGAACATGCGATGAGATTACCACCGACTCCAAACGTTGAAACGACCGTGCACTTGTTCCACATCACCTAAGATGAGCATCCGTGCAACAATATTTTTTGCATACTTTTGGTGCGCTTCCCGAAAGCCATGCATCGAACGTGTGACGACATTACCATTGACTCCAAATGTGGTAACGACCGTGCACTTGTTCCACGTCACCCAAGATGCGCATCCGGTGCAACAAATTTTTTCTGCACACTTGTCGTGCGCTTCCCGAAAGCCGTGCATCGAACGTGCGACGAGATTGCCACTGACTCGAAACGTGGAAACGACCATGCACTTGTTTCACGTCACCTAAGCTGAGCATCCGCTGCAACAAAATTTTTTCCACACTTCTTGTGCGATCCCGAAAGCTGTGCATCGAACGTGTGACGAGATTACCATTGACTCCAAATGTGATAACGACCGTGCACTTGTTCCACGTCACCTAAGATGAGCATCCGGTGCAACAAAATTTTTTTTGCACACCTCTGGTGCGCTTTCCAAAAGCCGTGCATCGAACGTGTAACAAGATTACCACTGACTCCAAATGTGGTAACGACCGTGCACTTGTTCTACGTCACCTAAGATGAGCATCCGGTGCAAAAAATTTTGCACACCTGTGGTGCACTTCCCGAAAAGCCGTGCATCAAACGTGCGATGATATTACCACTCACCCAAACGTCGTAACAACCGTGCACTTGTTCCACGTCACCTAAGATGAGCATCCGGTGCAACAAAATTTTTTGCACACTTGTGATGCGCTTCCCGAAAGCTATGCATCAAACGTGTGACGATATTACCACTGACTCCAAACGTGGTAACGACCGCACTTGTTCCATGTCACCTAAGATGAGCATCCGGTACAACAAAATTTGTTTGCACACTTGTGGTGCGCATCCCGAAAAGCCGCATCGAACGTGTGACGAGATTACCACCGACTCCAAATGTGGTAACGGCTGTACACTTGTTCCACATCACCTGAGATGAGCATCCGGTGCAACAAAAATTTTTTGCACACCTGTGGTGCGCTTTCTGAAAGTCGTGCATCGAACGTGCGACGAGATTACCACTAACTCCAAATGTGGAAACGACCGTGCACTTGTTCCACATCACCTAAGATGAGCATCTCGTGCAACAAAATCTTTTCCCCACACTTCGGTGCGCTTCCCCGAAAGCCGTGCATCGAACGCGTGCGACAAGATTACCAAGTGACACCAAATGTGATAATGACCGTGCAGTTGTTCCACGTCACGTAAGATGAGCATCCGGTGCAACAAAATTTTTGCACACCTGTGGTGCGCTTTCGAAAGCCGCATCGAACGTGCGACAAGATTACCACTGATTCTAAACGTGGAAACAACTGTGCACTTGTTCCACATCACCTATGATGAGCATCCGGCCAACAAAATTTTTTTTGCACACTTCGGTGCGCTTCCCGAAAAGCCGCATCGAACGTGCGATGAGATTACCACCGACTCCAAACGTGGAAACAACCATGCACTTATTTCACGTCACCTAAGCTGAGCATCCGTGCAACAAAAATTTTTTCCACACTTCCGCGCGATTCCCCGAAAAAGCCGCATCGAACGTGTGACGAGATTACCATTGACTCCAAATGTGGTAACGACCATGCAATTGTTCCACGTCACCTAAGATGATCATCCGGTGCAACAAAATTTTTAGCACACTTCGATGCGCTTCCCGAAAGCCGTGCATCGATCGTGTGATGAGATTACCACTGACTCCAAATATGGTAACGACCGTGCACTTGTTCCACGTCACCTAAGATGAGCATCCGGTGCAACAAAATTTTTTTCATACCTGTGGTGCGCTTCCTGAAAGCCGTGCATCGAACGTGCGATGAGATTACCACTAACTCCAAACATGGTAACGACCGTGCACTTGTTTCACGTCACCTAAGATGAGCATCCGGTGCAACGAAAGTTTTTGCGCACTTGTGGTGCGCTTCCCGAAAGCCGTGCATCGAACGTGTGACGAGATTTCCACTGACTCCAAACGTGGTAACGACCGTGCACTTGTTCCATGTCATCTAAGATGAGCATCTGGTGCAACAAAATTTGTTTGCACACTTGTGGTGAACTTCCCGAAAGCCATGCATCGAACGTGCGACGAGATTACCACTGACTCCAAACATGCAAACGACCGTGCAATTGTTCCACATCACCTATGATGAGCATCCGGTGCAACAAAATTTTTTTGCACATCCCGAAAGCCGTGCATCGAACTTGTGACGAGATTACCACTGACACCAAATGTGGTAACGGCCGTGCACTTGTTCCACATCACCTAAGATGAGCATCCGGTGCAACAAAATTTTTTTGCACACTTGTGGTGCGCTTCCCGAATGCCGTGCATCGAACATGCGATGAGATTACCACTGACTCCAAACGTTGAAACGACCGTGCACTTGTTCCACATCACCTAAGATGAGCATCCGGTGCAACAATATTTTTTTGCATACTTTTGGTGCGCTTCCCGAAAGCCATGCATCGAACGTGTGACGACATTACCATTGACTCCAAATGTGGTAACGACCGTGCACTTGTTCCACGTCACCCAAGATGCGCATCCGGTGCAACAAATTTTTCTGCACACTTGTCGCGGCGCTTCCCGAAAGCCGTGCATCGAACGTGCGACGAGATTGCCACTGACTCAAACGTGGAAACGACCATGCACTTGTTTCACGTCACCTAAGCTGAGCATCCGCTGCAACAAAATTTTTTCCACACTTCTTGTGCGATCCCGAAAGCTGTGCATCGAACGTGTGACGAGATTACCATTGACTCCAAATGTGATAACGACCGTGCACTTGTTCCACGTCACCTAAGATGAGCATCCGTGCAACAAAATTTTTTTTGCACACCTCCGTGCGCTTTCCAAAAGCCGTGCATCGAACGTGTAACAAGATTACCACTGACTCCAAATGTGGTAACGACCGTGCACTTGTTCTACGTCACCTAAGATGAGCATCCGGCAAAAATTTTGCACACCTGTGGTGCACTTCCCGAAAGCCGCATCAAACGTGCGATGATATTACCACTCACCCAAACGTGGTGACAACCGTGCACTTGTTCCACGTCATCTAAGATGAACATCTGGTGCAACAAAATTTTTTTGCATACTTCTGGTGCGCTTCCCGAAAGCCGTGCATCGAACGTGTGACGAGATTACCACCGACTCTAAATGTGGTAATGACCGCACTTGTTCAACGTCACCTAATATGAGCATCCGGTGCAACAAAAATTTTTTGCACACCCGTGGTGCGCTTCCCCGAAAGCTGTGCATCGAACGTGCGACGAGATTACCACTAACTCCAAACGTGGTAACGACCGTGCACTTGTTTCACGTCACCTAAGTTGAGCATCCGTGCAACAAAAAATTTTTGCACACTTGTGATGCGCTTCCCAAACGCTATGCATCAAACGTGTGATGATATTACCACCGACTCCAAACGTGGTAACGACCGTGCACTTGTTCCATGTCACCTAAGATGAGCATCCGGTACAACAAAATTTGTTTGCACACTTGTGGTGCGCATCCCGAAAAGCCGCATCGAACGTGTGACGAGATTACCACCGACTCCAAATGTGGTAACGGCTGTACACTTGTTCCACATCACCCGAGATGAGCATCCGGTGCAACAAAATTTTTTGCACACCTGTGGTGCGCTTCCCCGAAAGTCGTGCATCGAACGTGCGGCGAGATTACCACTAACTCCAAATGTGGAAACGACCGTGCACTTGTTCCACATCACCTAAGATGAGCATCTCGTGCAACAAAATCTTTTCCCACACTTCTGGTGCGCTTCCCGAAAGCCGTGCATCGAACGTGCGACAAAGATTACCAAAGACACCAAATGTGATAATGACCGTGCAGTTGTTCCACGTCACGTAAGATGAGCATCCGGTGCAACAAAATTTTTTTGCACACCTGTGGTGCGCTTTCTGAAAGCCGTGCATCGAACGTGCGACAAGATTACCACTGACTCCAAACGTGGAAACGACCGTGCACTTGTTCCACATCACCTATGATGAGCATCCGGGGCAACAAAATTTTTTTGCACACTTCTGGTGCACTTCCCGAAAGCCGTGCATCGAACGTGCGATGAGATTACCACTGACGCCAAACGTGGAAACAACCATGCACTTGTTTCACGTCACCTAAGCTGAGCATCCGGTGCAACAAAAATTTTTTCCACACTTCTCGTGCGATTCCCCCGAAAGCCGCATCGAACGTGTGACGAAATTACCGTTGACTCCAAATGTGGTAACGACCATGCACTTGTTCCACGTCACCTAAGATGATCATCCGGTGCAACAAATTTTTTTTCCACACTTCTGATGCGCTTCCCGAAAGCCGTGCATCGAACGTGTGATGAGATTACCACTGACTCCAAATATGGTAACGACCGTGCACTTGTTCCACGTCACCTAAGATGAGCATCCGGTGCAACAAAATTTTTTTCATACTCGTGGTGCGCTTCCCCGAAAGCCGTGCATCGAACGTGTGACGAGATTACCACCGACTCCAAACGTGGTAACGACCGTGCACTTGTTCCATGTCATCTAAGATGAGCATCTGGTGCAACAAAATTTGTTTGCACACTTGTGGTGCACTTCCCGAAAGCCGTGCATCGAACGTGCGACGAGATTACCACTGACTCCAAACATGGAAACGACCGTGCACTTGTTCCACATCACCTATGACGAGCATCCGGTGCAACAAAAATTTTTTGCACACTTGTGGTGCGCTTCCCGAATGCCGTGCATCGAACATGCGACGAGATTACCACTGACTTCAAACGTTGAAACGACCGTGCACTTGTTCCACATCACCTAAGATGAGCATCCGGTGCAACAATATTTTTTGCATACTTTTGGAGCGCTTCCCGAAAAGCCATGCATCAAACGTGTGACGAGATTACCATTGACTCCAAATGTGGTAACGACCGTGCACTTGTTCCACGTCACCCAAGATGCGCATCCGGTGCAACAAATTTTTTTGCACACTTGTCGTGCGCTTCCCGAAAAGCCGTGCATCGAACGTGCGACGAGATTACCACTCGACTCCAAACGTGGAAACGACCATGCACTTGTTTCACGTCACCTAAGCTGAGCATCCGGTGCAACAAAATTTTTTCCACACTTTTTGTGCGATTCCCCGAAAAGCCGTGCATCGAACGTGTGACGAGATTACCATTGACTCCAAATGTGATAACGACCGTGCACTTGTTCCACGTCACCTAAGATGAGCATCCGGTGCAACAAAATTTTTTTGCACACCTCAGTGCGCTTTCCAAAAGCCGCATCGAACGTGTAACAAGATTACCACCGACTCCAAATGTGGTAACGACCGTGCACTTGTTCTACGTCACCTAAGATGAGCATCCGGTGCAAAAAATTTTGCACACCTGTGGTGCACTTCCCGAAAGCCGTGCATCAAACGTGCGATGATATTACCACTCACTCCAAACGTCGTAACAACCGTGCACTTGTTCCACGTCACCTAAGATGAGTATCCGGTGCAACAAAATTTTTTGCACACTTGTGATGCGCTTCCCGAAAGCTATGCATCAAACGTGTGACGATATTACCACTGACTCCAAACGTGGTAACGACCGTGCACTTGTTCCATGTCACCTAAGATGAGCATCCGGTACAACAAAATTTGTTTGCACACTTGTGGTGCGCATCCCGAAAAGCCGTGCATCGAACGTGTGACGAGATTACCACCGACTCCAAATGTGGTAACGGCTGTACACTTGTTCCACATCACCCGAGATGAGCATCCGGTGCAATAAAATTTTTTGCACACCTGTGGTGCGCTTCCTGAAAGTCGTGCATCGAACGTGCGACGAGATTACCACTAACTCCAAATGTGGAAACGACCGTGCACTTGTTCCACATCACCTAAGATGAGCATCTCGTGCAACAAAATCTTTTCCCACACTTCTGGTGCGCTTCCCGAAAAGCCGTGCATCGAACGTGCGACAAGATTACCAAAGACACCAAATGTGATAATGACCGTGCAGTTGTTCCACGTCCACGTAAGATGAGCATCCGGTGCAACAAAAATTTTTGCACACCTGTGGTGCGCCTTCTGAAAGCCGTGCATCGAACGTGCGACAAGATTACCACTGATTCTAAACGTGGAAACAACTGTGCACTTGTTCCACATCACCTATGATGAGCATCCGGGGCAACAAAATTTTTTTGCACACTTCTGGTGCGCTTCCCGAAAGCCGTGCATCGAACGTGCGATGAGATTACCACTGACGCCAAACGTGGAAACAACCATGCACTTGTTTCACGTCACCTAAGCTGAGCATCCGGTGCAACAAAAATTTTTTCCACACTTCTGGTGCGATTCCCGAAAGCCGTGCATCGAACGTGTGACGAAATTACCGTTGACTCCAAATGTGGTAACGACCATGCACTTGTTCCACGTCACCTAAGATGATCATCCGGTGCAACAAATTTTTTTTCCACACTTCTGATGCGCTTCCCGAAAGCCGTGCATCGAACGTGTGATGAGATTACCACTGACTCCAAATATGGTAACGACCGTGCACTTGTTCCACGTCACCTAAGATGAGCATCCGGTGCAACAAAATTTTTTTTCATACTCGTGGTGCGCTTCCCGAAAGCCGTGCATCGAACGTGTGACGAGATTACCACTGACTCCAAACGTGGTAACGACCGTGCACTTGTTCCATGTCATCTAAGATGAGCATCCGGTGCAACAAAATTTGTTTGCACACTTGTGGTGCACTTCCCGAAAAGCCGTGCATCGAACGTGCGACGAGATTACCACCGACTCCAAACATGGAAACGACCGTGCACTTGTTCCACATCACCTATGACGAGCATCCGGTGCAACAAAAATTTTTTGCACACTTGTGGTGCGCTTCCCGAATGCCGTGCATCGAACATGCGACGAGATTACCACTGACTTCAAACGTTGAAACGACCGTGCACTTGTTCCACATCACCTAAGATGAGCATCCGGTGCAACAATATTTTTTTGCATACTTTTGGAGCGCTTCCCGAAAGCCATGCATCAAACGTGTGACGAGATTACCATTGACTCCAAATGTGGTAACGACCGTGCACTTGTTCCACGTCACCCAAGATGCGCATCCGGTGCAACAAATTTTTTCTGCACACTTGTCGTGCGCTTCCCGAAAGCCGTGCATCGAACGTGCGACGAGATTACCACTGACTCCAAACGTGGAAACGACCATGCACTTGTTTCACGTCACCTAAGCTGAGCATCCGGTGCAACAAAATTTTTTCCACACTTTTTGTGCGATTCCCGAAAGCCGTGCATCGAACGTGTGACGAGATTACCATTGACTCCAAATGTGATAACGACCGTGCACTTGTTCCACGTCACCTAAGATGAGCATCCGGTGCAACAAAATTTTTTTTGCACACCTCTGGTGCGCTTTCCAAAAGCCGTGCATCGAACGTGTAACAAGATTACCACTGACTCCAAATGTGGTAACGACCGTGCACTTGTTCTACGTCACCTAAGATGAGCATCCGGTGCAAAAAATTTTGCACACCTGTGGTGCACTTCCCGAAAGCCGTGCATCAAACGTGCGATGATATTACCACTCACTCCAAACGTCGTAACAACCGTGCACTTGTTCCACGTCACCTAAGATGAGTATCCGGTGCAACAAAATTTTTTGCACACTTGTGATGCGCTTCCCGAAAGCTATGCATCAAACGTGTGACGATATTACCACTGACTCCAAACGTGGTAACGACCGTGCACTTGTTCCATGTCACCTAAGATGAGCATCCGGTACAACAAAATTTGTTTGCACACTTGTGGTGCGCATCCCGAAAGCCGTGCATCGAACGTGTGACGAGATTACCACTGACTCCAAATGTGGTAACGGCTGTACACTTGTTCCACATCACCTGAGATGAGCATCCGGTGCAATAAAATTTTTTTGCACACCTGTGGTGCGCTTCCTGAAAGTCGTGCATCGAACGTGCGACGAGATTACCACTAACTCCAAATGTGGAAACGACCGTGCACTTGTTCCACATCACCTAAGATGAGCATCTCGTGCAACAAAATCTTTTCCCACACTTCTGGTGCGCTTCCCGAAAGCCGTGCATCGAACGTGCGACAAGATTACCAGTGACACCAAATGTGATAATGACCGTGCAGTTGTTCCACGTCACGTAAGATGAGCATCCGGTGCAACAAAAATTTTTTGCACACCTGTGGTGCGCCTTCTGAAAGCCGTGCATCGAACGTGCGACAAGATTACCACTGATTCTAAACGTGGAAACAACTGTGCACTTGTTCCACATCACCTATGATGAGCATCCGGGGCAACAAAATTTTTTTGCACACTTCTGGTGCGCTTCCCGAAAGCCGTGCATCGAACGTGCGATGAGATTACCACTGACTCCAAACGTGGAAACAACCATGCACTTATTTCACGTCACCTAAGCTGAGCATCCGGTGCAACAAAAATTTTTTCCACACTTCCGGCGCGATTCCCGAAAGCCGTGCATCGAACGTGTGACGAGATTACCATTGACTCCAAATGTGGTAACGACCATGCAATTGTTCCACGTCACCTAAGATGATCATCCGGTGCAACAAAATTTTTTTGCACACTTCTGATGCGCTTCCCGAAAGCCGTGCATCGAACGTGTGATGAGATTACCACTGACTCCAAATATGGTAACGACCGTGCACTTGTTCCACGTCACCTAAGATGAGCATCCGGTGCAACAAAATTTTTTTTCATACCTGTGGTGCGCTTCCTGAAAGCCGTGCATCGAACGTGCGATGAGATTACCACTAACTCCAAACATGGTGACGACCGTGCACTTGTTTCACGTCACCTAAGATGAGCATCCGTGCAACGGAAGTTTTTGCGCGCACTTGTGGTGCGCTTCCCGAAAAGCCGCATCGAACGTGTGACGAGATTTCCACCGACTCCAAACGTGGTAACGACCGTGCACTTGTTCCATGTCATCTAAGATGAGCATCTGGTGCAACAAAATTTGTTTGCACACTTGTGGTGAACTTCCCGAAAGCCATGCATCGAACGTGCGACGAGATTACCACTGACTCCAAACATGCAAACGACCGTGCAATTGTTCCACATCACCTATGATGAGCATCCGGTGCAACAAAATTTTTTTGCACATCCCGAAAGCCATGCATCGAACTTGTGACGAGATTACCACTGACACCAAATGTGGTAACGGCCGTGCACTTGTTCCACATCACCTAAGATGAGCATCCGGTGCAACAAAAATTTTTGCACACTTGTGGTGCGCTTCCCCGAATGCCGTGCATCGAACATGCGATGAGATTACCACCGACTCCAAACGTTGAAACGACCGTGCACTTGTTCCACATCACCTAAGATGAGCATCCGTGCAACAATATTTTTTGCATACTTTTGGTGCGCTTCCCGAAAGCCATGCATCGAACGTGTGACGACATTACCATTGACTCCAAATGTGGTAACGACCGTGCACTTGTTCCACGTCACCCAAGATGCGCATCCGGTGCAACAAATTTTTTTTCGCACACTTGTCGCGGCGCTTCCCGAAAGCCGTGCATCGAACGTGCGACGAGATTGCCACTGACTCGAAACGTGGAAACGACCATGCACTTGTTTCACGTCACCTAAGCTGAGCATCCGCTGCAACAAAATTTTTTCCACACTTCTTGTGCGATCCCGAAAAGCTGTGCATCGAATGTGTGACGAGATTACCATTGACTCCAAATGTGATAACGACCGTGCACTTGTTCCACGTCACCTAAGATGAGCATCCGGTGCAACAAAATTTTTTTGGCACACCTCTGGTGCGCTTTCCAAAAGCCGTGCATCGAACGTGTAACAAGATTACCACTGACTCCAAATGTGGTAACGACCGTGCACTTGTTCTACGTCACCTAAGATGAGCATCCGGTGCAAAAAATTTTGCACACCTGTGGTGCACTTCCCGAAAGCCGTGCATCAAACGTGCGATGATATTACCACTCACTCCAAACGTGGTGACAACCGTGCACTTGTTCCACGTCATCTAAGATGAACATCTGGTGCAACAAAATTTTTTTTGCATACTTCTGGTGCGCTTCCCGAAAGCCGTGCATCGAACGTGTGACGAGATTACCACTGACTCTAAATGTGGTAATGACCGTGCACTTGTTCAACGTCACCTAATATGAGCATCCGGTGCAACAAAAATTTTTTGCACACCCGTGGTGCGCTTCCTGAAAGCTGTGCATCGAACGTGCGACGAGATTACCACTAACTCCAAACGTGGTAACGACCGTGCACTTGTTTCACGTCACCTAAGATGAGCATCCGGTGCAACAAAATTTTTTGCACACTTGTGATGCGCTTCCCAAACGCTATGCATCAAACGTGTGATGATATTACCACTGACTCCAAACGTGGTAACGACCGTGCACTTGTTCCATGTCACCTAAGATGAGCATCCGGTACAACAAAATTTGTTTGCACACTTGTGGTGCGCATCCCGAAAGCCGTGCATCGAACGTGTGACGAGATTACCACTGACTCCAAATGTGGTAACGGCTGTACACTTGTTCCACATCACCTGAGATGAGCATCCGGTGCAACAAAATTTTTTGCACACCCGTGGTGCGCTTCCCGAAAGTCGTGCATCGAACGTGCGACGAGATTACCACTAACTCCAAATGTGGAAACGACCGTGCACTTGTTCCACATCACCTAAGATGAGCATCTCGTGCAACAAAATCTTTTCCCACACTTCGGGTGCGCTTCCCCAAAGCCGTGCATCGAACGTGCGACAAGATTACCAGTGACACCAAATGTGATAATGACCGCGGCTTGTTCCACGCCACGTAAGATGAGCATCCGGTGCAACAAAATTTTTTGCACACCGTGGTGCGCTTTCGAAAGCCGTGCATCGAACGCGTGCGACAAGATTACCATCGACTCCAAACGTGGAAACGACCGTGCACTTGTTCCACATCACCTATGATGAGCATCCGGGGCAACAAAATTTTTTTGCACACTTCGGGTGCACTTCCCCCCGTGCATCGAACGTGCGATGAGATTACCATCGACGCAAAAACGTGGAAACAACCATGCACTTGTTTCACGTCACCTAAGCTGAGCATCCGGTGCAACAAAAATTTTTTCCACACTTCTGGTGCGATTCCCGAAAGCCGTGCATCGAACGTGTGACGAAATTACCGTTGACTCCAAATGTGGTAACGACCATGCACTTGTTCCACGTCACCTAAGATGATCATCCGGTGCAACAAATTTTTTTTCCACACTTCTGATGCGCTTCCCGAAAGCCGTGCATCGAACGTGTGATGAGATTACCACTGACTCCAAATATGGTAACGACCGTGCACTTGTTCCACGTCACCTAAGATGAGCATCCGGTGCAACAAAATTTTTTTTCATACTCGTGGTGCGCTTCCCGAAAGCCGTGCATCGAACGTGTGACGAGATTACCACTGACTCCAAACGTGGTAACGACCGTGCACTTGTTCCATGTCATCTAAGATGAGCATCTGGTGCAACAAAATTTGTTTGCACACTTGTGGTGCACTTCCCGAAAGCCGTGCATCGAACGTGCGACGAGATTACCACTGACTCCAAACATGCAAACGACCGTGCACTTGTTCCACATCACCTATGACGAGCATCCGTGCAACAACAAAATTTTTTTGCACATCCCGAAAAGCGTGCATCGAACTTGTGACGAGATTACCACTGACACCAAATGTGGTAACGGCCGTGCACTTGTTCCACATCACCTGAGATGAGCATCTGGTGCAACAAAAATTTTTTGCGCACTTGTGGTGCGCTTCCCGAATGCCGTGCATCGAACATGCGATGAGATTACCATTGACTCCAAACGTTGAAACGACCGTGCACTTGTTCCACATCACCTAAGATGAGCATCCGGTGCAACATACTTTTGGTGCGCTTCGCGAAAGCCATGCATCGAACGTGTGACGAGATTACCATTGACTCCAAATGTGGTAACGACCGTGCACTTGTTCCACGACACCCAAGATGCGCATCCGGTGCAACAAATTTTTCTGCACACTTGTGGTGCGCTTCCCGAAAGCCGTGCATCGAACGTGCGACGAGATTACCACTGACTCCAAACGTGGAAACGACCATGCACTTGTTTCACGTCACCTAAGCTGAGCATCCGGTGCAACAAAATTTTTTCCACACTTCTGGTGCGATTCCCGAAAGCCGTGCATCGAACGTGTCACGAGATTACCATTGACTCCAAATGTGATAACGACCGTGCGCTTGTTCCACGTCACCTAAGATAAGCATCCGGTGCAACAAAATTTTTTTTTGCACACCTCGGGTGCGCTTTCCAAAAGCCGTGCATCGAACGTGTAACAAGATTACCACTGACTCCAAATGTGGTAACGACCGTGCACTTGTTCTACGTCACCTAAGATGAGCATCGGTGCAAAAAAAAAATGCACACACTGTGGTGCACTTCCCGAAAGCCGTGCATCAAACGTGCGATGATATTACCACTCACTCCAAACGTGGTAACAACCGTGCACTTGTTGCACGTCACCTAAGATGGGCATGTGGTGCAACAAAATTTTTTTGCATACTTCTGGTGCGCTTCCCGAAAGCCGTGCATCGAACGTGTGACGAGATTACCACTGACTCTAAATGTGGTAATGACCGTGCACTTGTTCAACGTCACCTAATATGAGCATCCGGTGCAACAAAAATTTTTTGCACACCCGTGGTGTGCTTCCTGAAAGCCGTGCATCGAACGTGCAATGAGATTACCACTAACTCCAAACGTGGTAACGACCGTGCACTTGTTTCACGTCACCTAAGATGAGCATCCGGTGCAACAAAATTTTTTGCACACTTGTGATGCGCTTCCCGAAAGCTATGCATCAAACGTGTGACGATATTACCACTGACTCCAAACGTGGTAACGACCGTGCACTGGTTCCATGTGACCTAAGATGAGCATCCGGTACAACAAAATTTGTTTGCACACTTGTGGTGCGCATCCCGAAAGCCGTGCATCGAACGTGTGACGAGATTACCACTGACTCCAAATGTGGTAACGGCTGTACACTTGTTCCACATCACCTGAGATGAGCATCCGGTGCAACAAAATTTTTTTGCACACCTGTGGTGCGCTTCCTAAAAGTCGTGCATTGAACGTGCGACGAGATACCACTAACTCCAAATGTGGAAACGACCGTGCACTTGTTCCACATCACCTAAGATGAGCATCTCGTGCAACAAAATCTTTTCCCACACTTCTGGTGCGCTTCCTGTAAGCCGTGCATCGAACGTGCGACAAGATTACCACTGACTCTAAACGTGGAAACAACTGTGCACTTGTTCCACATCACCAATGATGAGCATCCGGTGCAACACAATTTTTTTGCACACTTCTGGTGCGCTTTCCGAAAGCCGTGCATCGAACGTGCGATGAGATTACCACCGACTCCAAACGTGGAAACGACCATGCACTTGTTTCATGTCACCTAAGCTGAGCATCCGGTGCAACAAAAAAATTTTCCACACTTCTGTGCGATTCCCCGAAAAGTGCATCGAATGTGTGACGAGATTACCATTGACTCCAAATGTGGTAATGACCATGCACTTGTTCCACGTCACCTAAGATGAGCATCCGGTGCAACAAAAAATTTTTTACGCACTTCTGGTGCGCTTCCCGAAAGCCGTGCATCGAACGTGTGACGAGATTACCATTGACTCCAAATGTGGTAACGACCATGCACTTGTTCCACGTCACCTAAGATGAGCATCCGGTGCAACAAAAAAATTTTTTACACACTTACGTGCGCTTCCCGAAAGCCGTGCATCGACCGTGTGACGAGATTAGCACTGACTTCAAATGTGGTAACGACCGTGCACTTGTTCCACGTCACCTAAGATGAGCATCCGGTGCAACAAAAATTTTTTGCACGCCTGTGTGGTGCGCTTCCCGAAAGCCGTGCACAGAACATGCGATGAGATTACCACTAACTCCAAAGGTGGAAACGACCGTGCACTTGTTCCACATCACATAAGATGAGCATCTAGTGCAACAAAATTTTTTTGTACACTTCTGGTGCGCTTCCCGAATGCCGTGCATCGAACGTGTGACGAGATTACCATTGACTCCAAATGTGGTAACGCCCATGCACTTGTTCCACGTCACCTAAGATGAGCATCCGGTGCAACAAAAATTTTTTTACACACTTCTGGTGCGCTTCCCGAAAGCCGTGCATC
The DNA here is from genome assembly GCA_015844335.1 of Chrysopogon serrulatus. Lineage (NCBI taxonomy): Eukaryota > Viridiplantae > Streptophyta > Magnoliopsida > Poales > Poaceae > Chrysopogon > Chrysopogon serrulatus. Next base: position 628,623 of record JADLZL010004508.1, on the reverse strand, counting down.
GACCGTGTGACGAGATTAGCACTGACTTCAAATGTGGTAACGACCGTGCACTTGTTCCACGTCACCTAAGATGAGCATCCGGTGCAACAAAAATTTTTTGCACGCCTGTGGTGCGCTTCCCCGAAAGCCGTGCACAGAACATGCGCTGACATTACCACTAACTCCAAAGGTGGAAACGACCGTGCACTTGTTCCACGTCACCTAAGATGAGCATCTAGTGCAAAAAATTTTTTTGTGCACTTCTGGTGCGCTTCCCGAATGCCGTGCATCGAACGTGTGACGAGATTACCACAGACTACAAATGTGGTAATGACCGTGCACTTGTTCCACGTCACCGAGATGAGCATCCGGTGCAACAAATTTTTTTGCACACCTGTGGTGCGCTTCCTGAAAGTCGTGCATCGAGCGTGCGACGAGATTACCACTAACTCCAAATGTGGAAACGACCGTGCACTTGTTCCACATCACCTAAGATGAGCATCTAGTGCAACAAAATCTTTTTCCACACTTCTGGTGCGCTTCCTGAAAGCCGTGCATCGAACGTGCGACAAGATTACCAGTGACCCCAAATGTGATATGACCGTGCAGTTGTTCCACGTCACGTAAGATGAGCATCCGGTTCAACAAAAAATTTTTTTTGCACACTGCGGTGCGCGCTTCCCGAAAAGCCGTGCATCGAGCAGAGTGACGAGAGTACCACTGACTCCAAATGTGGTAACTACCGTGCACTTGTTCCACGTCACCTAAGATGAGGATCCGGTGCAACAAAATTTGTTTGCACACTTGTGGTGCGCTTCCGGAAAGCCGTGCATCGAACGTGCGACGAGATTACCACTGACTCCAAACATGGAAACGACTGTGCACTTGTTCCACGTCACCTAAGATGAGCATCCGGTGCAACAAAATTTTTTTCCACACTTCTGGTCCACTTCACGAAAACCGTGCATCGAACGTGTGACGAGATTTCCATTGACTCCAAACGTGGTAACGACCGTGCACTGGTTCCATGTGACCTAAGATGAGCATCCGGTACAACAAAATTTGTTTGCACACTTGTGGTGCGCATCCCGAAAAGCCGCATCGAACGTGTGGCGAGATTACCACCGACTCCAAATGTGGTAACGGCTGTACACTTGTTCCACATCACCCGAGATGAGCATCCGGTGCAACAAAATTTTTTTGCACACCTGTGGTGCGCTTCCTAAAAGTCGTGCATTGAACGTGCGACGAGATACCACAAACACCAAATGTGGAAACGACCGTGCACTTGTTCCACATCACCTAAGATGAGCATCTCGTGCAACAAAATCTTTTCCCCACACTTCGTGCGCTTCACGTAAGCCGTGCATCGAACGTGCGACAAGATTACCACTGACTCTAAACGTGGAAACAACTGTGCACTTGTTCCACATCACCAATGATGAGCATCCGGTGCAACACAATTTTTTACACACTTCTGGTGCGCTTTCCGAAAGCCGTGCATCGAACGTGCGATGAGATTACCACTGACTCCAAACGTGGAAACGACCATGCACTTGTTTCATGTCACCTAAGCTGAGCATCCGGTGCAACAAAAAAATTTTCCACACTTCTGGTGCGATTCCCGAAAGCCGTGCATCGAATGTGTGACGAGATTACCATTGACTCCAAATGTGGTAATGACCATGCACTTGTTCCACGTCACCTAAGATGAGCATCCGGTGCAACAAAAAATTTTTTACGCACTTCTGGTGCGCTTCCCGAAAGCCGTGCATCGAACGTGTGACGAGATTACCATTGACTCCAAATGTGGTAACGACCATGCACTTGTTCCACGTCACCTAAGATGAGCATCCGGTGCAACAAAAATTTTTTACACACTTCGGTGCGCTTCCCGAAAAAGCCGTGCATCGACCGTGTGTGACGAGATTAGCACCGACTTCAAATGTGGTAACGACCGTGCACTTGTTCCACGTCACCTAAGATGAGCATCCGGTGCAACAAAAATTTTTTGCACGCCTGTGGTGCGCTTCCCGAAAGCCGTGCACAGAACATGCGATGAGATTACCACTAACTCCAAAGGTGGAAACGACCGTGCACTTGTTCCACGTCACCTAAGATGAGCATCTAGTGCAACAAAATTTTTTTGTACACTTCTGGTGCGCTTCCCGAATGCCGTGCATCGAACGTGTGACGAGATTACCATTGACTCCAAATGTGGTAACGCCCATGCACTTGTTCCACGTCACCTAAGATGAGCTTCGGTGCAACAAAATGTTTTTTACACACTTCTGGTGCGCTTCCCGAAAGCCGTGCATCGAACGTCGACGAGATTAGCACCGACTTTAAATGTGGTAACGACCGTGCACTTGTTCCACGTCACCTAAGATGAGCATCCGGTGCAACAAAAATTTTTTGCACGCCTGTGGTGCGCCTCTTCGAAAGCCGTGCACAGAACATGCGATGAGATTACCACTAACTCCAAAGGTGGAAACGACCGTGCACTTGTTCCACGTCACCTAAGATGAGCATCTAGTGCAACAAAATTTTTTGTACACTTACGGTGCGCTTCCCGAATACCGTGCATCGAACGTGTGGCGAGATTACCACAGACTCAAATGTGGTAATGACCGTGCACTTGTTCCACGTCACCCGAGATGAGCATCCGGTGCAACAAATTTTTTTGCACACCTGTGGTGCGCTTCCTGAAAGTCGTGCATCGAACGTGCGACGAGATTACCACTAACTCCAAATGTGGAAACGACCGTGCACTTGTTCCACATCACCTAAAATGAGCATCTAGTGCAACAAAATCTTTTTCCACACTTCGGGTGCGCTTCCCGAAAGCCGTGCATCGAACGTGCGACAAGATTACCGGTGACACCAAATGTGATAATGACCGTGCGGTTGTTCCACATCACCTAAGGTGAGCATCCGGTGCAACAAAAATTTTTTGCACACCTGTGGTGCGCTTCCTGAAAGGCGTGCATCGAATGTGCGACAAGATTACCACTGATTCTAAACGTGGAAACAACTGTGCACTTGTTCCACATCACCTATGATGAGCATCCGGTGCAACAAAATTTTTTTCACACTTCTGGTGCGCTTCCCGAAAGCCGTGCATCGAACGTGCGATGAGATTACCGCTGACTCCAAACGTGGAAACGACCATGCACTTGTTTCACGTCACCTAAGCTGAGCATCCGGTGCGACAAAAAATTTTTACGCACTTCGGTGCGCTTCCCCGAAAAGCCGTGCATCGAACGCGTGACGAGATTACCATTGACTCCAAATGTGGTAACGACCATGCACTTGTTCCACGTCACCTAAGATGAGCATCCGGTGCAACAAAAATTTTTTTACACTTCTCGTGCGCTTCCCGAAAGCCGTGCATCGACCGTGTGACGAGATTAGCACCGACTTCAAATGTGGTAACGACCGTGCACTTGTTCCACGTCACCTAAGATGAGCATCCGGTGCAACAAAAATTTTTTGCACACCAGTGGTGCGCTTCCCCGAAAGCTGTGCATCGAATATGCGACGAGATTACCACTAACTCCAAATGTGGAAACGACCGTGCACTTGTTCCACATCACCTAAGATGAGCATCTCGTGCAACAAAATCTTTTCCCACACTTCTGGAGCGCTTCCTAAAAGCCGTGCATCGAACGTGCGACAAGATTACCAGTGACCCCAAATGTGATATGACCGTGCAGTTGTTCCACGTCACGTAAGATGAGCATCCGGTTCAACAAAAATTTTTTGCACACCTGTGGTGCGCTTCCCGAAAGCCGTGCATCGAACGAGTGACGAGATTACCACAGACTCCAAATGTGGTAACTACCGTGCACTTGTTCCACGTCACCTGAGATGAGCATCCGGTGCAACAAATTTTTTTTGCACACCTGTGGTACGCTTCCTGAAAGTCGTGCATCGAACGTGCGACGAGATTACCACTAACTCCAAATGTGGAAACGACCGTGCACTTGTTCCACATCACCTAAGATGAGCATCTAGTGCAACAAAATCTTTTTCCACACTTCGGTGCGCTTCCCGAAAAGCCGTGCATCGAACGCGTGCGACAAGATTACCAAAGACACCAAATGTGATAATGACCGTGCAGTTGTTCCACATCACCTAAGATGAGCATCCGGTGCAACAAAAATTTTTTGCACACCTGTGGTGCGCTTCCTGAAAGGCGTGCATCGAACGTGCGACAAGATTACCACTGACTCTAAACGTGGAAACAACTGTGCACTTGTTCCACATCACCTATGATGAGCATCCGGTGCAACAAAATTTTTTTCACACTTCTGGTGCGCTTCCCGAAAGCCGTGCATCGAACGTGCGACGAGATTACCGCTGACTCCAAACGTGGAAACGACCATGCACTTGTTTCACGTCACCTAAGCTGAGCATCGGTGCAACAAAATTTTTTTCCACACTTCTGGTGCGATTCCCGAAAGCCGTGCATCGAACGTATGACGAGATTACCATTGACTCCAATTGTGGAAGCGACCGTGCACTTGTTCCACGTCACCTAAGATGAGCATCCGGTGCAACAAAATTTTTTTGCCCACGTCATGCGGTTCCCGAAAGTTATGCATCGAACGTGCGATCAGTTTACTACTGACTCCAAATGTGGTAACGACTGTACACTTGTTCCACGTCACCTGAGAAGAGCATCCGGTGCAACAAAATTTTTTTGCACACCCGTGGTGCGCTTCCTGAAAGTCGTGCCCCGAACGTGCGACGAGATAACCACTAACTCCAAATGTGGAAACGACCGTGCACTTGTTCCACATCACCTAAGATCAGCATCTAGTGCAACAAAATCTTTTTCCACACTTCTGGTGCGCTTCCCGAAAGCCGTGCATCGAACGTGCGACGAGATTACCACTGACTCCAAACGTGGAAACGACCATGCACTTGTTTCACGCCTCCTAAGCTAAGCATCCGGTGCAACAAAATTTTTTTCCACACTTCTGGTGCGATTCCCGAAAGCCGTGCATCGAACGTGTGACGAGATTACCATTGACTCCAAATGTGGTAACGCCCATGCACTTGTTCCACGTCACCTAAGATGAGCATCCGGTGCAACAAAATGTTTTTTACACACTTCTGGTGCGCTTCCCGAAAGCCGTGCATCGAACGTCTGACGAGATTAGCACTGACTTCAAATGTGGTAACGACCGTGCACTTGTTCCACGTCACCTAAGATGAGCATCCGGTGCAACAAAAATTTTTTGCACGCCTGTGGTGCGCTTCCCGAAAGCCGTGCACAGAACATGCGATGAGATTACCACTAACTCCAAAGGTGGAAACGACCGTGCACTTGTTCCACGTCACCTAAGATGAGCATCTAGTGCAACAAAATTTTTTTGTACACTTCTGGTGCGCTTCCCGAATGCCGTGCATCGAACGTGTGACGAGATTACCACAGACTCCAAATGTGGTAATGACCGTGCACTTGTTCCACGTCACCTGAGATGAGCATCCGGTGCAACAAATTTTTTTTGCACACCTGTGGTACGCTTCCTGAAAGTCGTGCATCGAACGTGCGACGAGATTACCACTAACTCCAAATGTGGAAACGACCGTGCACTTGTTCCACATCACCTAAGATGAGCATCTAGTGCAACAAAATCTTTTTCCACACTTCTGGTGCGCTTCCCGAAAGCCGTGCATCGAACGTGCGACAAGATTACCAGTGACACCAAATGTGATAATGACCGTGCAGTTGTTCCACATCACCTAAGATGAGCATCCGGTGCAACAAAAATTTTTTGCACACCTGTGGTGCGCTTCCTGAAAGGCGTGCATCGAACGTGCGACAAGATTACCACTGACTCTAAACGTGGAAACAACTGTGCACTTGTTCCACATCACCTATGATGAGCATCCGGTGCAACAAAATTTTTTTGCACACTTCTGGTGCGCTTCCCGAAAGCCGTGCATCGAACGTGCGACGAGATTACCGCTGACTCCAAACGTGGAAACGACCATGCACTTGTTTCACGTCACCTAAGCTGAGCATCCGGTGCAACAAAATTTTTTTCCACACTTCTGGTGCGATTCCCGAAAGCCGTGCATCGAACGTATGACGAGATTACCATTGACACCAAATGTGGTAACGACCATGCACTTGTTCCACGCCACCTAAGATGAGCATCCGGTGCAAAAAAAAAATTTTTTACACACTTCTGATGCGCTTCCCGAAAGTCGTGCATAGAACGTGTGACAAGATTACCACTGACTCCAAAAGTGGAAACGACTGTGCACTTGTTCCACATCACCTATGATGAGCATCCGGTGCAACAAAATTTTTTTGCACACTCCTGGTGCGCTTCCCGAAAGCCGTGCATCGAACGAGTGACGAGAGTACCACTGACTCCAAATGTGATAACTACCGTGCACTTGTTCCACATCACCTAAGATGAGGATCCGGTGCAACAAAATTTGTTTGCACACTTGTGGTGCGCTTCCCGAAAGCCGTGCATCGAACGTGCGACGAGATTACCACTTACTCCAAACATGGAAACGACCGTGCACTTGTTCCACGTCACCTAAGATGAGCATCCGGTGCAACAAAATTTTTTGCCACACTTCTGGTCCACTTCCCGAAAACCGTGCATCGAACGTGTGACGAGATTACCATTGACTCCAATTGTGGAAACGACCGTGCACTTGTTCCACGTCACCTAAGATGAGCATCCGGAGCAACAAAATTTTTTTGCACACGTCATGCGGTTCCCGAAAGTCATGCATCGAACGTGCGATGAGTTTACCGCTGACTCCAAACGTGGTAACCGCTGTACACTTGTTCCACGTCACTTGAGATGAGCATCCGGTGCAACAAAATTTTTTTGCACACCTGTGGTGCGCTTCCTGAAAGTCATGCATCGAACGTGCGACGAGATTACCACTAACTCCAAATGTGGAAACGACCGTGCACTTGTTCCACATCACCTAAGATGAGCATCTAGTGCAACAAAATCTTTTTCCACACTTCTGGTGCGCTTCCCGAAAGCCGTGCATCGAACGTGCGACAAGATTACCAAGTGACACCAAATCTGATAATGACCGTGCGGTTGTTCCACATCACCTAAGATGCGCATCCGGTGCAAGAAAAATTTTTGCACACCTGTGGTGCGCTTCCCAAAGGCGTGCATCGAACGTGCGACAAGATTACCACCGACGCTAAACTTGGAAACAATCGTGCACTTGTTCCACATCACCTATGATGAGCATCCGGTGCAACAAAATTTTTTTTCACACTTCGTGCGCTTCCCGAAAGCCGCATCGAACGTGCGACGAGATTACCACCGACTCCAAACGTGGAAACGACCATGCACTTGTTTCACGTCACCTAAGCCGAGCATCCGGTGCAACAAAATTTTTTCCACACTTCGGTGCGATTCCCCGAAAGCCGCATCGAACGTTATGACGAGATTACCATTGACTCCAAATGTGGTAACGACCATGCACTTGTTCCACGCCACCTAAGATGAGCATCCGTGCAAAAAAAAAACACACTTTACACACTTCGGTGCGCTTCCCGAAAAGCCGTGCATAGAATGTGTGACAAGATTACCACCGACTCCAAAAGTGGAAACGATCGTGCACTTGTTCCACATCACCTATGATGAGCATCCGGTGCAACAAAATTTTTTTTGCACACTCCTGGTGCGCTTCCTGAAAGCCGTGCATCGAACGAGTGACGAGAGTACCACTGACTCCAAATGTGGTAACTACCGTGCACTTGTTCCACGTCACCTAAGATGAGGATCCGGTGCAACAAAATTTGTTTGCACACTTGTGGTGCGCTTCCCGAAAGCCGCATCGAACGCGTGCGACGAGATTACCACTTACTCCAAACATGGAAACGACCGTGCACTTGTTCCACGTCACCTAAGATGAGCATCCGGTGCAACAAAATTTTTGCCACACTTCCGGTCCACTTCCCGAAAACCGTGCATCGAACGTGTGACGAGATTACCATTGACTCCAATTGTGGAAACGACCGTGCACTTGTTCCACGTCACCTAAGATGAGCATCCGGTGCAACAAAATTTTTTTGCCCATGTCATGCGGTTCCCGAAAGTCGTGCATCGAACGTGCGATGAGTTTACCGCTGACTCCAAACGTGGTAACGGCTGTACACTTGTTCCACGTCACCTGAGATGAGCATCCGGTGCAACAAAATTTTTTTGCACACCTGTGGTGCGCTTCCTGAAAGTCATGCATCGAACGTGCGACGAGATTACCACTAACTCCAAACGTGGAAACGACCGTGCACTTGTTCCACATCACCTAAGATGAGCATCTAGTGCAACAAAATCTTTTTCCACACTTCGTGCGCTTCCCGAAAGCCGTGCATCGAACGTGCGACAAGATTACCAAAGACACCAAATGTGATAATGACCGTGCAGTTCTTCCACGCCACCTAAGATGAGCATCCGGTGCAACAAAATTTTTTGCACACCTGTGGTGCGCTTCCTGAAAGCCGCGCGTCGAACGTGGCGACAAGATTACCATTGACTCTAAACGTGGAAACAATCGCGGCACTTGTTCCACATCACCTATGATGAGCATCCGGTGCAACAAAATTTTTTTGCACACTTCTCGTGTGCTTCCCGAAAGCCGTGCGTCGAACGTGCGATGAGATTACCACTGGACTCCAAACGTGGAAACAACCATGCACTTGTTTCACGTCACCTAAGCTGAGCATCCGGTGCAACAAAAATTTTTTCCACACTTCTGGTGCGATTCCCGAAAGCTGTGCATCGAACGTGTGACAAGATTACCACTGACTCCAAACATGGAAACGACTGTGCACTTGTTCCACATCACCTATGATGAGCATCCGGTGCAACAAAATTTTTTTGCACACTTCTGGTGCGCTTCCCGAAAGCTGTGCATCGAACGACTGACGAGAGTACCACTGACTCCAAATGTGGTAACGATCGTGCACTTGTTCCACATCACCTAAGATGAGCATCCGGTGCAACAAAAATTTTATGCACACTTGTGGTGCGCTTCCCGAAACCCGTGCATCGAATATGCGACGAGATTACCACTGACTCCAAATGTGGAAGCGACCGTGCACTTGTTCCACATCACCTAAGATGAGCATCTGGTACAACAAAATTTTTTTGCATACTTCTGGTGCGCTTCCCGAAAGCCATGAATCGAACGTGTGACGAGATTACCACAGACTCCAAATGTGGTAACGACCGTGCCCTTGTTCCATGTCACCTAAGATGAGCATCCGGTGCAGCAAAATTTGTTTGCATACTTGTGGTGCGCTTCCCGAATGCCGTGCATCGAACGTGCGACGAGATTACCACTGACTCCAAACATGGAAACGACCGTGCACTTGTTCCATGTCACCTAAGATGAGCATCCGGTGCAACAAAAAAATTTTTTTCCACACTTCGGTCCACTTCCCGACAACCGCATCGAACGTGTGACGAGATTACCATTGACTCCAATTGTGGAAACGACCGCGCACTTGTTCCACGTCACCTAAGATGAGCATCCGGTGCAACAAAATTTTTTTGCACACGCCATGCGGTTCCCGAAAGTCATGCATCGAACGTGCGATGAGTTTACCATCGACTCCAAACGTGGTAACGGCTGTGCACTTGTTCCACGTCACCGAGATGAGCATCCGGTGCAACAAAATTTTTTTTGCACACCTGTGGTGCGCTTCCTGAAAAGTCGTGCATCGAACGTGCGACGAGATTACCACTAACTCCAAATGTGGAAATGACCGTGCACTTGTTCCACATCACCTAAGATGAGCATCTAGTGCAACAAAATCTTTTCCACACTTCGTGCGCTTCCCGAAGGCCGTGCATCGAACGTGCGACAAGATTACTAGTGACACCAAATGTGATAATGACCGTGCAGTTGTTCCACGTCACCTAAGATGAGCATCCGGTGCAACAAAAATTTTTGCACACCTGTGGTGCGCTTCCCCGAAAGCCGCATCGAACGTGCGACAAGATTACCATCGACTCTAAACGTGGAAACAACTGTGCACTTGTTCCACATCACCTATGATGAGCATCCGGTGCAACAAAATTTTTTTGCACACTTCGGTGCGCTGTCCGAAAGCCGCATCGAACGTGCGACGAGATTACCACCGACTCCAAACGTGGAAACGACCATGCACTTGTTTCACGTCACCTAAGCCGAGCATCCGGTGCAACAAAATTTTTTTCCACACTTCGTGCGATTCCCCGAAAGCCGCATCGAACGTGTGACGAGATTACCATTGACTCCAAATGTGGTAACGACCATGCACTTGTTCCACGTCACCTAAGATGAGCATCCGGTGCAACAAAAATTTTTTTACACACTTCTGGTGCGCTTCCCGAAAGCCGTGCATCGAATGTGTGACGAGATTAGCACTGACTTCAAATGTGGTAACGACCATGCACTTGTTCCACGTCACCTAAGATGAGCATCCGGTGCAACAAAAATTTTTTTACACACTTCCGGTGCGCTTCCCGAAAGCCGTGCATCGAACGTGTGACGAGATTAGCACTGACTCCAAAAATGGAAACGACGATGAGCATCCGGTGCAACAAAATTTTTTTGCACACTCCTCGTGCGCTTCCCGAAAGCCGTGCATCGAACGAGTGACGAGAGTACCACTGACTCCAAATGTGGTAACTACCGTGCACTTGTTCCACGTCACCTAAGATGAGGATCCGGTGCAACAAAATTTGTTTGCACACTTGTGGTGCGCTTCCCGAAAGCCGCATCGAATCGAACGTGCGACGAGATTACCACTAACTCCAAACATGGAAACGACCGTGCACTTGTTCCACGTCACCTAAGATGAGCATCCGTGCAACAAAAATTTTTCCACACTTCTGGTCCACTTCCCGAAAACCGTGCATCGAACGTGTGACGAGATTACCATTGACTCCAATTGTGGAAACGACCGTGCACACTGTTCCTCGTCACCTAAGATGAGCATCCGGTGCAACAAAATTTTTTGCACACGCCATGCGGATCCCGAAAAGTCATGCATCGAACGTGCGATGAGTTTACCGCTGACTCCAAACGTGGTAACGGGCGGTACACTTGTTCCACGTCACCGAGATGAGCATCCGGTGCAACAAAATTTTTTTGCACACCTGTGGTGCGCTTCCCGAAAAGTCGTGCATCAAACGCGGCGATGAGATTACCACTAACTCCAAATGTGGAAACGACCGTGCACTTGTTCCACATCACCTAAGATGAGCATCTAGTGCAACAAAATCTTTTTCCACACTTCCGGTGCACTTCCCGAAAAGCCGTGCATCGAACGCGTGCGACAAGATTACCGGTGACACCAAATGTGGTAACGACCGTGCACTTGTTCCACATCACCTAAGATGAGCATCCGTGCAACAAAAAATTTTTTGCACACCTGTGGTGCGCTTCCCGAAAGCCATTCATCGAACGTGTGATGAGATTACCACTGACTCTAAACGTGGAAACAACCGTGCCCTTGTTCCACATCACCTATGATGAGCATCCGGTGCAACAAAATTTTTTGCACACTTCGTGCGCTTCCCGAAAGCCGTGCATCAAACGTGCGACGAGATTACCAAAAAAACTCCGGGCGTGGTAACGACCGTGCACTTGTTCCACGTCACCTAAGGTGAGCATCCGATGCAACAAAATTTTTTTGCACACTTGTGCTGCGCTTCATCGAAAAGCCGTGCATCAAACATGCGATAAGATTACCAAAGACTCCAAACGTGGTAATGACCGTGCACTTGTTCCACACCACCTAAGATGAGCATCCGGTACAACAAAATTTTTTCGCACACTTCGGTGCGCTTCCCGAATGCCATGCATCGAACGTGCGACGAGATTACCACGACTCCAAACGTGGTAACGACCGTGCACTTGTTCCACGCCACCTAAGATGAGCATCCGGCGCAACAAAATTTTTTTTGCACACTTGTTTTGCGCTTCCCGAAAGCCGTGCATCAAACGTGCGATGAGATTACCACTAATGTAACACCCCTGGTGTTACGTTAACCTAAACCCACCATAAACCCACCATGTCATCGTGTTATGCATTAAGCATCATGTTTATCAATTCAATGAGAATGCAATTAACATATGATCATATGCATCATTAGGTTAGTCACCAAGCTTTAAGTACGATTAGTGTATTTCATGGTGTCTATGATCCTTGCATGATTAATGCTTTGTCTTGTATGTTAAGCATGTGGTTGGTTTTGATTTAAGTGTAGCATGGCTTGGTTGTTTCAGGTGTTGAATAAATCCTAGAATTGATTAATGATCCTGGTTATGTATTTAGTGTGTGGCTAACTATGTTTAACTTTTCAAACATGTTTATCAAGTTCATTTATATAAAAGAAAGAATCGAATTTGGTTTGGAATTCAAATTCCAAACCCAGCCTGAGTGGCTAAGTCCGAAGTTTGAATATCATTTTCAATTTCTGGGAGCTAACCATAATTAATTTTCTAAATAAAAGTTGCTAACCAATAGCACTATTTCAAAGCATGAACTTTGTACTTTGAAAGTGTACTATTGGTTGGGTTTGAAAAGTATCACAACATCATTAATTAATTGCCCAAAGTTTGAATTTGAAATTCCTTTTCAAAACTCTAAAAATTTCAAAAGCTTTTACCCCTTTTTTCAATTTCACCTCAAAATATTCAAAATTTGAGAAAACTTCCAAAATACAGTTTGTGCATCTCTTTGAGCTCTACAAGTTTGGTAAATAAAGTTTTTTAAGTTTTTGAATAAAATTTTAAGTAATTTCAAAAGTTCTTTAAATTAGAAAATGTCCCCTTTTGCACTTTTAAAATCCAATTCAAAATATATATAGTTTCATGAAAAACTTTCTAAATGAAAGTTGTAGATCTTGAAAAATGGAACAACTTTTATTTTTGGAGATTTTCATCTTTTATTCAAAATTTGAAAGTAATTTTGAAATCCTTTAAGTTAGAATTTAAATCCTTTTTCAAATTTAAACTGTAGTTTCAAAAATATTTGAAATTTGACAAAACTTGCTTAATAAAAGTTGTAGAGCTTATCATTTTGCACAACTCCTATTTTGGAAGTTTTTCAAGTTGTTATATGATTTTAAAAGTAATTTGAAAAGGGAAAAAGATCAACCTGGGTTGCTATAGTAACCAACGAGGGGGTGCCACCTTGATTGCCGCCCATGCCGGCCGGTCACCCAACGCCGCCATGGCGTTTCTCGCCTCTTCGCTGGAGGAACCGCGACGCCAACCACCTGGCCGACGTCGCGAGATCACTGGCCACCTCATCGCTCACCTTTGTCTTATAAAAACCACGCAGTGACAGCCATCGTCGTCTTTTCTTCTTCCTCGGTCACCGCCGGCCGAAATGGGTCACCGGAGAAATTGACACGCCTTGCTCCAACATTGCCTCCCATCCGCTGCACATAGTTCCGCAATCCTCTCGCGCATCCAATGCACCCACAAACGTCGACTTTCGCCGATGAATTTGCCCACGCAGCACGGTCTTCTTCCTCCGGTCCGACAGACCGCCGTCGTGAGCTTCCACCGCGGCCAGACCCACCCAGGGTTGCTCGTGCCATTCCCTTTCTTGTTTAAGCTTTTCCATAGCTCCCTGATTGTGCTCGGTCATCCCTATTCCGCGTAGAGGCCCCAACACGCCGAACACGACCTCGCTCGTCGTTTCCCCGCCGCTAAGCTTCGCCTCTGCCGGCCAAGCCCTTCTCGCTCCGTCTCCCGCCAATACAACACGAGCATCGTGTCATGGTGAGCCTTCTTGACCTCTCGGTTCATCGTTTCCAGTACATCGTGGCGGTGGTGGCGACTCCGCCGCTGCGCCGCCGTGGCGGATCGCCGTCGGGCCGCCATGGCGGCTAGGCGGCGACTCAGAGCTCTAATCGTAGCGATTACTCCGTAGCTAGGTCCGTAGGGTCGTGGGGGAGTCCTCCGGTGCCCTTGCCGTCGCCTCTCCCTCACACGCCGGGCGAGAGCCGCCGTCGCCGCCCGTCGCCACCGTCGTCTGCCTCTGTTCAAACAGAGGAGAGGGAAAGGGGAGGTCGGGCCTTGTTGGGCCGTTACCCGCGTCCCGGTATCGACAGGCCAGGCCTGTGTAGGTCTTTTTTCTTTTTCCTGTTTTTTTTTCAAAATGGATTTTAAATACTGAGTTTTGTCTTTTGATAATTAAATATTGAGGGCGTATAAAAATGCAACTAAAATATATATATGTGTTCCCTGTGTTGTGCTCTACACCAGAAAAATACTAACTCGGGTTTTTCAAGAACTTTTGTTTGCAATTAAAATGGCTCTTTTAATTAATAAATACAACTTCCATGATTTTTAGTAATTAAAATATAAGTCCAAAAATCATGATATTTGTTTTATGCGTGCTAATTAGATGATAATGAACTTAATTATGAGGTTTGATCATGATTTGAGTAAATTTTGTTTTATGCTTAATTAATGCCCTATTTAATTAATGTTTAATTAGCCTATTTCTTAATTAATTAATGGTTAATTAATCTTTAATTAATAAATCAATTGGTGACTAATTAATTGTGGGATGCGTTGTGGTTTTGTGTGAAGCCCGTGAATCAGTAAACACCCGATTCATGGCATGCTCATGTGTAGATTAGCAAGAGAATTACTCACATGTGTAGTTAATAATTAATTAATTAAGAAAGTAACTTAAGCAAGTGCTTCACTTAGAATTGATTCCCATTTTGGTATTACTTGAAGACCATGAATCATTATCACCCTAATGATTTATGGCTCGGTTGTGTAGTATTAGTAATAGTCATCATCACATGTGTAGTAGTAGTTAATTAATTAGTAAATTTAATTAGTGGCTTTCAACAACTGTAAAAATGGTTAATAAATTAATGATTAACCTTAATCACTCTAAGGTTGATTGAGTTTGGGATTGAGTGATGACCCTAGGTCATTAACCCTAATGACCTTCGGCATTTCATGTTGATTGCGTATCGTTAATCCGTCATCATCAACGCTAGTTATACTTCTTTAATGCAACGTTACCGTGAAAGAAATTTGTACTCAAGTTAATGAAGAGTTAAGTTGTTTCATCCATGTTGCCTTGCATCATGCATCATGTAATGCATTTCATCATACTTAGAATGCATCATTTATTTACGTATAGTTTACGTGAGAGCGAAGGATCGCGATGGTCAAGTTTCAAAGAAGATTCGCGGTGATCCAATCCTGACAAGGTGAATCCACAAAGATGTTAATATCAAGAATAACAACTAACCTTCTCTGCAACGGAGGCAAGCCCCGGATGCATTAAACCCTTTCTTGAATTTTGAAAGTTCTTTGTAATTTTATGTTGATGATATGATGCACTAGGTGTAGGAGTTGAGTGATATCCTATCTTGATGCATTTACCGTACCTTGATATACTATCCCTGAAACCTGTTTTGATTTGAAAATATTTAGTATATGCTTAGTCTTACTATTAGCATAGGCTTTGCAAATAAAATATTTTCCAAAGTTGATCACAATATCCCCATTGAGGGCAATTATGAAAACCTGATGTTGCTTATTGTTTATCCTTTACTTGATCGGGTCAAGGGTACTCAATAAGAACATGATGATGAGTAAATCGAGACGCCGGTGGAGTGACTTGCATCGTGGAAGGGCTAGTGCCCCGGTGTAGTGTCGCCCACTTGTGTCGGTTAAGGACCGCTTCGTTGTGGTGATCCCGTGGTCAAGAGGGTTATTGGATAGTACTAGTCGCATGCTAATGGCAGTAAGCTCCACTTGGACTATTCGTTACTAGAACGGACAGTAGCGTGTACCCATCCTACGATACGCACCGCCGAAGTGACCGAGCGGCCGTAGAGAGGTGGTGTACTGTACACCCGTTTTGGTATGGAGAAATCCGAGCGTTGAGTTGATGTATGTAAGATGGTCAGTCCTGCATACATCGTGTGGCTAGGAAGCCCCGGCCGGGTATATAAAAGCGATTCGAATCGTCGTTGCTCCACGATATGGGAGACTTGACCAAGCGTCAGCATCGTAGTAATGATGAAAGTGGTTGAGACTGGAAGAAAGGTTTTGAAAATTTTTACATGGATGATAAGTGTTTGACATAGAGTAAGATAATCAAAATGAAAAGTAAGGATCAACTTTAGTCGCTTTTCATAAAGGTGTCTTTGATTCTTGCTAAAGCCTTACCTTGATTCCTATCAACCAAAGATTCCCGAGTCTTCTCCCCAATTTTTGGTCGAGTAAGTCTTGTGGAGTACTTTTGTACTCGGGGTTTGTTTGACCCACATTGCGGTACTAATCTGTTGTTTGCTAAGTTCGATCATGCTAGTGGCATGGTCGAATATCTCCCACCTAAGGTGTTCTCCCCGCAGGTGTTCTATATCTCCTTCTTACTTCCGCAAACCCAGTTAAGTTTTATTTAATCAAACTCTGATCAAATGTTGTAATCTTCTTTCGTAAATTTTCCGCTACTCTGTTGTATTTGGATAAAACGGTTGTAATACTACAATATCTTGTAAGAATTTGATCCTGGAGGATCGTGGTGTCATCGGGGTTTCACCCGACAGAACATTCTGAGTTATGTGGTACACAAGTATGGCTGACAGAGGTCTGAAGGACAATGTCAGGTGCTTGTGGGCCATATAATTTAGAAGGTTCTGCCACAACTAACTCCAAATGTGGTAATGACCGTGCACTTGTTCCACGTTGAGCATCCGGTGCAACAAAATTTTTTGTGCACTTGTGGTGCGCTTCCCGAAAGGCGTGCGTCAAACGTGTAACGAGATTACCATTGACTCCAAACGTGGTAACGACCGTGTACTTGTTCCACGTCACCTAAGATGAGCATCTGGTGCAACAAAAATTTTTTGCACACTGTCGTGCGCTTCCCGAAAGTCGTGCATCAAACGTGTGATGAGATTACCACGACACCAAATGTGGTAACGACCGTGCACTTGTTCCACGCACCTAAGATGAGCATCCTGCAACAAAATTTTTTGCACACCTGCGGTGCGCTTCCCGAAAGCCATGCATCGAACGTGCGACGAGATTACCACTGACTCCAAACATGGAAACGACCGTGCACTTGTTCCACGTCACCAAGGATGAGCATCCGGTGCAATAAAATTTTTTTGCACACTTGTTGTGCGTTTCCCGAAAGCAGTGCATCGAACGTGCGACGAGATTACCATTGACTCCAAACCTGGTAACGACCGTGCACTTGTTCCACGTCGCCTAAGATGTGCATCCGGTGCAACCAATTTTTTTGTACACTTCTGGTGCGCTTTCCGAAAGCCGTGCATCGAACGTGTGATGAGATTACCACAAACTCCAAACGTGGTAACGACCGTGCACTTGTTCCACGTCACCTAAGATGAGCATCCGGTGCAATAAAATTTTTTGCACACCGTGGTGCACTTCCCCGAAAAGCTATGCATCGAACGATGCGACCAGTTACCACCGACTCCAAACCTGGAAACGACCGTGCACTTGTTCCACACCACCTAAGATGAGCATCCGGTGCAACAAAATTTTTTTGCACACTTCTAGGTGCGCTTCCCAAAAGCCATGCATCGAACGTGCGACGAGATTACCACTGACTCCAAACGTGGTAACGGCCGGTGCACTTGTTCCACGCCACCGAAGATTAGCATCCGTGCAACAAAATTTTTGGCACACTTGTGGTGCGCTTCTCGAAAAGCCGTGCATCAAACGTGCGATGAGATTACCACTGACTCTAAACATGGTAATGACCGTGCACTTGTTCCACGTCACCTAAGATGAGCATCCGGTGCAACAAAATTTTTTGTGCACTTGTGGTGCGCTTCCCGAAAGCCGTGCATCAAACGTGTGACGAGATTACCATTGACTCCAAATGTGGTAATGACCGTGCACTTGTTCCACGTCACCTAATATGAGCATCCGGTGCAACAAAAATTTTTTGCACACCTGTCGTGCGCTTCCCGAAAGTCATGCATCAAACGTGCGATGAGATTACCACTGACTCCAAACATGGTAACGACCGTGCACTTGTTCTACGTCACCTAAGATGAGCATCCGGTACAACAAAATTTTTTTGCACACTTCTGGTGCGCTTTCCGAAAGCCGTGCATCGAACACGTGACGAGATTACCACTGACTCCAAACGTGGTAACGACCGTGCACTTGTTTCACATCACCTAAGATGAGCATCCGTGCAACAAAATTTTTTGCACACCTGTGGTGCGCTTCCCGAAAGCCATTCATCGAACGTGTGATGAGATTACCACTAACTCCAAACATGGTAACGACCGTGCACTTGTTCCACGTCACCTAAGATGAGCATCCGGTGCAACAAAACTTTTTTGCACACTTCTGGTGCGCTTGTCGAAAGCCGTGCATCAAACGTGCGACGAGATTTACTCGTTCATTCGTAGGGTGAGAGACCCGGGGACTTGGGTAGTTTCTCTATATGTGGCGTGGTGCTCGAGTATAGGGGGACCGGTGATTGCACTTCATAGTCCACGGTTGAGGTGGTGGACAGCAGTGGTGACAGACCCGTCCATCCTTTGTAATCTCCCACGCTCGGCTATGGTGTAGGAGTCTAAATTGCCACCCATGCTTGACCGGCAGACCGGTTCCCGGTGGTCTTCTGATCCATCGCAAACACAACTCTATCTCTAACTCATGTAATTGTGTGACTAACTACTTTCTAGGCATTAGCTGTATTAGGACCATTGCTCCAGTCGGATATTCATTCATTCTTTATTCTTTTATTCTTTATGCTGCCATCACCTTCCTCCACTTGAAGAGTCATTTATCTATGTGTGTGTCCACTATCATAAAAACCTTTATTGCTTACCCCTGTTATGAACATTATTCTATCTTTCATACAAAGTATAGTATTCATGATTATGGTTTTATACTAGAATCTACACTAGCCTTCCTTTGGGAAAATATAAATACGACACCTAGAAATACTCCGGGTTGAAATGCTACAACGGTACTTCCGTGCGCTTAAGGATTCATATCCATGATCGCTAAGAATTACCGGATCACCACTCTCTACTATAGTTAGGAATATAGTTTTAGCACTAGTGTTAAGGAATGCTGAAAGTGCGCCATATAGCATCTCCAAGGCACTAGCCGCTAAGGCTATAGTCCTAGTGTTACTAGAGATATAACTCTCTTGATAGACGTAAGGTTAGTCTTGGTATGCCACAGTGCCCATGCCAGGCTACCCTGAAACTATCATTAGGGGTGTATCACTAGTAGCAGCAGAGGGAATAACTGGTGAGGTGTACCTCGGTACCATGGCTGGACCTACATCTAGTGATATGGTACTAAGGTATGCCACTCAAGCATTTCTTACTTCATCACTGGGGATAGACTCTGTGATAACGTTAAGAAATGTCAACATGCACATGATTTTTGTAGCACCCGGTGCTCGTCTTAGGTGACGTAGAACAGCGCACATTCGTTTCCACATTTAGAGTCAGTATTAATCTTGTCGCAGGTTCAGACATGGCGTTCGAGAAGCGCAACACAGGAGTGCAAATAATTTTTGTTGCACCCGATACTCGTCTTAGATGACATGGAACAAGTGCACGGCCGTTTCCACGCTTGGAGTTATTGTTGATCTTGTCACACATTTGGGGCATGGCGTTCGGGCAGCGCACCATAGGTGTGAAAATATTTTTTGTTGCACCCAATGCACGTCTTAGGTGGCGTGGAACTAGTGCATGGTCATTTCTACATTTGGAGTAAGTGTTAAACTCGTCGCACGTTCGGGGCATAGCATTCGGGAAGCGCACGATAGGTGTTCAAATAATTTTGTTGCCCCCGATTCTGGTCTTAGGTGATGTGGCACAAGTGCACGATCATTTCCACATATGGTGTCAGTGTTAATCTCATCGCAGGTTTGGGGCATGGAGTTCGAGAAGCCACTATAGGTGTGCAAATGATTTTTGTTGCACCCGATGCTCGCCTTAGATGACGTGGAACAAGTGCACAATCGTTTTCACGTTTGGAGTCGATGGTAATCGTGTTGCGGGTTCGGGGCTTGGCGTTCGGAAAGCGCAACACAGGTGTGCAAATAATTTTTGTTGCACCCAATGCTCGTCTTAGGTGACGTGGAACAAGTGCACGGCCATTTCCACGCTTGGAGTTAGTGTTAATCTCGTCACATGTTTGGGGCAAGGTGTTCGGGAAGCGCACCACAGGTGTGCAAATATTTTTGTTGCACCGATGCACGCCTTAAGTGACGTGGAACAAGTGCATGGTCGTTTACACATTTTGAGTCGGTGTTATTCTCGTCGCACGCTTGGGGCATGATGTTCGAAAGCGCACCACATGTGTGCAAATAATTTTTGTTGCAGCCGATGCTGGTCTTAGGTGATGTAGAACAACCGCACGATCATTTCCACATATGGAGTCGGTGTTAATCTCGCCGCAGTTCACGGCACGGAGTTTGAGAAGCGCACTATAGGTGTGCACATGATTTTTGTAGCACCCAATGCTCGTCTTAGGTGATGTAGAACAGTGCACAGTCATTTCCACGTTTGGAGTCAGTGTTAATCTCATCGCAGGTTCGAGGCATGGTGTTCGAGAAGCGCAACACAGGTGTGCAAATATTTTTTGTTGCACCCGATGCTCATCTTAGGTGACGTGGGACTAGTGCACGGTCGTTTGCACGTTTGGAGTCAGTGTTAGTCTCGTCGCAGGTTCGGGGCATGGCGTTCGAGAAGCGCAAAGATAATGTGCAAATGATTTTTTGCACCCAATGCTCGTTTTAAGTGACGTGGAACAAGTGCATGGTTATTTCAACGGTTGGAGTCAGTGTTAATCTTGTCGCAGGTTCAGACATGGCATTCGAGAAGTGTAGCAGAACCTTTTAAATTACACGTATTGTCCCAAAGACCTCCGACGGCTATGCTTGTGTACCACATAACTTACAAAGTCCTATCGGGTGAAACCCCGATGAGACTACAAACAAACCAAGATCGCATTCTCACAGATACATTGTAGTATTACAACAGTTTTATACAAAATACAACAGAGTAGCGGAAGACTTACATAACCATAATTTACATCAGTTGTTTCTCAAACTTATACAAACCAGTGCTTAAGTTAATACAAACCTAATGGAGTATCATTAAGTAATATATTACAAGACAACCAACAAAAGTGCCCTGCCCAAAGGGCAAACAACCTACTCCTCATCGACACTTCAACAACCGTCATGCAGCAAAGGGCCATAGCACACTTGCTCATGCGGTTCACCACCACAGGGGGTAGAACAAACCCCGAGGACAAAAGTACTCCGCCGCGACTTCCCGATGGTAAAAAGGGGTGAAGACTTAGGAATGCTAGCTGATAGGTATCAAGGTAAAGCTTATCAAGATCAAGGACTCTTTTGCATAAAAGCCTTAGTTGAACATTTTAATCATCATTAATTAAAATTCCTATCTTCTAGGTGATCCTAGTCTAAGTCAAACACTTCTCAAACATTTAACCATTTATAATCCCTCATTCCATTCTACTTCCATTATTACTACGAATGCTAGTGCAAGGATCAAGCTTCCTTTACCGCTTGAAGCAACGATGATTCGAACCGCTTTTATACCCAAATGGGATTCCCAACCACACACGACATATGCGGGACTCTATCAACCCAACACTCGGAGTCTCTATGTCTAGATCGGGTCCGCGTCACCCGAGAGCACAAGACACCAACGCCCTACGCCATCCTTGACGGTTAACCCGCGGGGGTGGGTACAAGCTACTCCCTCCATCTCTCCTCTCCCAGTACACGATTGTCCGTTCTCGTCATAGATCGGCCCAAATGAGCTTACTTCCGAGCATGTGATTAGTACTAACGAATTGGTCCAAGGGCCAACATCGGACGATCCTTCACCGACTCCAACGGGACAAGCTCAACTAGGCATCCTAGTCGGCTTCCACCAAAAACATTTCCATGTCCCGTCGGTCTCAATTTCAATTCCTTCCTTTCCATTCCATCAGTCACAACTTATCATCACCTTGAGAACATTCTTTTTAAAACCTATCTTATTAAGCATAGGCTAAGCATCACTACGCATTTTGTAAACAAAACAGGTGTTAAGGATGATATATCAACATCAAGGAAGGCAAATGCATCAATATAGGATATCACACAACTCCTATTCACTTAATGCATCATCACATAAGCATAACATTATTATTAAAGCTTTGTAAAACACAAGGAAGGGTTTAAATGCATTCGAGGCTTGCCTAGGTTAACAAAGAACTTCGGGCCCGGCGAAGAACTAACAGGTCGAGCTTATTCCTCCAAACGGGTCAACGTCAACAACAATGGGGGTCGGATCAATAGCAACTTCCTCGGACCCCTCAACTACACGAAGGTAACATATGATCATGTAATGCATGAAATGTAACATGAACATGCAACAGAATGCATTGACGTTAAACGGTGTAAACAACTCCCCCTCACAAGATGGTGGTAACAGGGTCTTAACAAAGATATGCATCAAGCCACCCCAATGGACTGCTATCGGAAGAATGACGAAGATCTGCATACCACCCCTCGAACTACGGGGATGACAGCTTACTTACTAAGATCTGCATGCCTCCGCTACAAGGGTGATGGTCTTGCCAGTGGGAGTCACCATGACTTCCCTGACAAGTTGCAACGATGACGGATATGTTAACACTAACGCAGACCATTGACTCAGTGCCGAGGGTCATTAGGGTTAATGACCCAGGGGTCATCACTCAATTCCAATGTCACACAACCCTAAAATCATTAAGGTCAACTATCAAGATTATTAACCAATTTTATTAATCACCTAGTGAGACACTAAAACATGATTCACAAGCTACACAAGAGCAACAAGTTTATTACTTGAGCTGAAACCAGACCACACAAACAAGGCTAATTATATAGATTAACCACAGACAGGTTAGTAGCAGCAGTTAAAGTTAGCATGAAACATACTTAACTATCTTAACCATGGATATCACAAGTAGATAGAACTCATATAAGCAACACACTTGGTATGAAAGACAGCAAGCCTAATGCATAATTAACTTGAGTACAAGTTGTCCATCATAGAGAAATTATAATCAAGGGTCCATAACTAGGGTTTACTTATTCCATAGCAAAATTAAAGTTTAACTACACATGGTGGACAAACTTGCTTGAATATAACATGTCATTGCCATGGAATAGCTAGAGTAAGGCATACCATGGGCTTCAAACAATTCTTCAAGAGCATTCAACATTTAAGTAAAACACTAACCTCCACTAATTAACTAATTAGTTATTAACTGTACATGGGATCATGAGCATCATTAATAAGGCATGATCAAGACATGGTCTATTTAGGGTGATCATGGTGCATGGTCTTCAACTAATTCCAAAGGCACTCAACACTAAGTGAGTTTACTTACTCAAGTTAATTAATTAACTAATTATTAACTACTTAGGTGGTCATGATTAACATTATACTACACATGTGATGACAACCACTACTAACATGATACAACCAAGCCATGATTCAGCAAGGATGAAATGATTCATGATCTTCAAATAATGCCAAAAGGGAAGCAACACTAAGTAAAGCATGTCATTACTTACTTAAGAAATTTAATTATTTAATTACATATGTGAGCAATGTCTATTTCCATACTACACATGATCTTGCCTTGGACCAGGGGTGATTAGCTGATCCAAGGTCTCCATCAAAGCTACAAAACACTCAACAACTGATTAATAAATTAATTAACTAGTTAGTTATTTTATTAACCATTTTTACAGTCATTAAACAAGGTTAGGAATTATTCATAAAAGCAAACTTGCTCAAAACAGTGCACAAATTTTAGTGGAGATCACTTTTAACATGAAAAGCTTACTCCTAGTTTTTCATGAATTTTGGATTTAGAAAACAGCCTATAAAAATCGTAGACTATGCATTTACTAATTAAAACATGGAATTATTAAGCATAACACAATTAATTAACATGATCAACACATATTTTTACATGAAACTACACATCATGAGGAACACATAGAAATTTAGTTCATGTTTTTCTGAGCTCACATTATTTAACTATGAAATAAACAAGAAATTAACTTTTCACCTTTTTCTGAAAATCGAAAAGGGATAAATCCATTTCTCACTCACCCCTCCACTACCCTCTCTCACTGACATGCGGGGCCGGGGTCAACCCACGCCTGGCCAGCCTTGACCGCGCGGTGGCCAGCGGGTACGCGGCAGAGCTTTTTTTCTTCTCGAATACGTAAAAGATTTGCGCATCATTGCATTTAAGAAAGGGGTTTTTTAGTATATTGTTCAAATGGTGCGCTTGGGAACTACATGTAGTACAAATTCCTCTCTCCCCTAAGCACCGGGCCTAGAAGCTATTACTCACGAGTTAAACAATGTAGGTTGGCCGCCTCGGCGTCGAGGTCGCCTAGGCGTGCGAGCCCCCGCGTCTCCTCCGCCGCGCCGGATTGCACGGGTCAGCGAAGAGCACCCTGATGGCCTCGGCGTGTGATGCAGAGAGCTTGTCAACGAAGATGCTGTCGTATGCCTTCTTCACCGTCGTGTTGGCTCTGTTCGTGCCCTCCTCCAAGAAGCCCAAGCGCTTCATGGCGAGGAGCGCCCCGCGCTTGGAAACAGCACCCTCGACGTGGGTTGCTCGGGCGATTCTTTTTGGCTCGGCAACCAGCGGCGGGCGATGCCCCGGAGATTGGTGGCGGCGCAGCAGAGGCGAGGCGTTCTTACGCAGGATACGCTGCTGGAACTTCCTTAGGTGAAGACCAGTGGAGGTCCCCTGACCCGCTGATTCGCTCCAGTTGGAGGCCCCTCCCGGGGAGGCCTGACCTGCGTTCGGGGAGCCCGCTTGCTCCGGCGGAGGCGTTGGTGGAGCGGCTTCTAAGCCTAGGGCGCTCTGGCCAGGGTTCCCGGGCTGGGGGGAGATCAGGCGGTGTCGGCTGGGCTTCACCCCCTCCTCCGGCCTGCAACCAGGGTGATGCGGGGGGGCAGGGTTTCCCGCTGCCGCTGTTCGAATCCCGGTGGGGGGAACAGTAGTAGTCCGCGTCCCCAGGTATTAGGCTACCGTCAAGGCACAACGGAGCTCCTCCAAAACTGGCCATACGGCGGACGGGGCGCTCGACGGCTTGCCCGTGATGGGCGGCCCCGGTGGTGAGAGAGCTGGGTCATCACCCGCCGCCGGCGTCGACTGCGCCTGCTGGGTCAGGCTCTCCGGGACCGCGCCCGGCGATGGTGATCCCAGGGGCGGAGGAGGTTCCCAGGACGGGGGTGGTGCTTCTATGACGGGCGCATCCTGCTTCGGAAGCTCTGGAGTTGCTGGCTGGGCCTCCCAGGCTGGTTGATCGACGGTTGTTGGTATTTCTAACGTCATTACTAATTTACGAGATTAGAAACACATGGTATGAAATTAACTTGTCATTAACAACTAGCCACTTTATCTCTCACCAATATCCCTAAGCATTAACTAGGTTGTCATCCCTAATTGTATATGCTAAGGATAAAATATAGGTTTATATATATATGTATCAATCAATATGACTAGGCAGAAATATCGATATAAACTAAGAACGGTTCTGCAAGCGGACAGATAATTATACCATTGTAGCATTTTACCTAGGGAGTTCTACCAGGTTGTCGATTTATATTTATACCACTGGGAAGGTGTATATAGGACTTATAACTACAACTTACACTATTGATGTGAAAGGTAAACCATAACTAGAATCCTACTCATAACAGGGTAAGTCACGTGATAAAAGATATATGATAAATAATGATCACTCATCATAAATAGATAAACATCAGAGCTCTTCTAGTCATAGTAATAGCTAGCCAATGGATAAACTCAGGAATAAATACTAAGGTAATTCAATAACTACATCAATGAATAACTCTAATTAATGCAATTACATCTAGCAATCATTGTTAAGTTAATCCTACATCATGATCACATGTAAAGGGGCATCAACTAGGAAGGATGTGAAACAGAGTCATTATCCAACTTCGCGACCGTGCCCTGCTAGTCCTACTTATGGGGGATGGACTACAGAGGAACCAACGCAACTGTCACCTGCGCGGACTACCACACGACCCGGCACATCAGGGTGCACTCGCAGATAAACAAGATATCTAGACACCGCGTCTACATATTGTCTACCATCTACCCATCGATCGCTTGGGTAAACGCTATACGAGCAATTACATGAATTCAATAAGATCAAACCAACTATCCTAGACATATAATCAAAGTAGACAATGACTATTGCAATTAAGAATATATAAGAGATTAAGAACAATGTTGCCTGAATCATAATATTGAATACAATAAGAGCAAAGTACTAGAACTAAACCGAACTCCGTGCTCCAGACAGACGCCAGGGGCTCCGGATCCCGCTGAAGAACTAGAACTCTTCTACTTCTAATCTAACTAGGCTAAAGCTATGAACTAGAGAGGCTCTGGTGAACTAGCTCTTGATGGCTTGATCTCCAAATGACTTGATGCCTCCAGGGAGGGGGGTCTACCCCTTTATTTATAGCCCGATGGGATGAACGTGCCCCGCAGGATCAAACTGACTTAACCAAGGGCCGAGATGACTCCTCATAGGCGGTGGAAGAAGAATCCAGAAGATGGGGGCAAACCCTAACTTTGGGGCGCCGACCGGCACTAGGGGTGGGGCCGGCCGGCCCACTTGGTAGCCCCCCCCGGGGCCCCGCCGCTTCGGTGTCTTCTAGATGCTTCCCCGAGCCTGATGACGATGTTTTGCCTTCGCGGTTACGTTTCGTGATAATTATGCACTCTAATCCCTCTTTTATGCTTTTCTGGAATAATCCCTGGAAAATACTGAATATACAAAACTCGTGGAAACTGTCAGTTAAAACCCTAGACTAGTGTGTATTCATGTATCCTTTTGTGTCTAAAGTTCTAATAAAAGTTGACATTATCCACCGTCAACAACTCCCCCAAGCTTACCTTTTGCTAGTCCCTTGGCAAACAAACTAAGCCTAATCACTAATATATTTGGATCAGGAGTTGCTACAATGTTGTTATACTCTTCAAGTACACATGCTTTCAAACAAGGATTCTCCTCCGGATTAGACAGTGTCTGTTCTAACCTTCAAACTTACCCATTTTACCTTTAACTATAGGGCTTTACAGCTCTTGCATAAGTCTTAAGTAATCAAAAAACAGAACAATCAGGTCAAGCACTATATCTCAAATTCTTCACAGTACCAATATTCTGGAGTTTCTTTATGTTTTCGCAATAAAACTCAGAGCTTAATTGTATGACACCCTCAAGTCTCTTTAATATGTGGTATTTATGGATCTTACTGAGGTATGTTGTCATGCCCTCCTATAACTAATGATTATAGTGGAGCTCATAGGAGTGGCATTAAACAAGGATGAGCATACTCGTAGTTCATATATTGTAAAGCCAAACAATGGATCCACAGAGAGTCAAGGCATACAATCAAATCAAGACGTGCATGTGTATGGAATATGGTGGATAGGTGTATATAAGGTATTTAGTGGCTAATTCTAATTCTACTTTTGCTCCTTGAGGATAAATCTCTCTTTTGATCTTAGAACTTTTCACGGAAAAACATGGGCTATCTTTATTCGTTTTCTTTTCTCTCTTCTCTTTTTCTCTCTTTTCTTTCTTTCAGGGAGGCGGGCATCTAAGTACCCATTGTTTTAATTGCTAGGACACTTGTCCTTCTTTTACTCCCTTTTCTTTTTCAATAACTTTCCTTTTGCACAGCCACATGCATCCCTTGAATACAATATGATAATTGGAGAGATAGCAATAAGTACTTAGAGCAATTAAACAAAGGCTGTCCTATGGGTTTATATATTTTTGGGTGTTTGACTCCCAGTGTAGGAGAAAAATAATTTTAAGGTGGATCTAGATGGAAGTGGAAAATAGTTGCGCTTACTCTCAGAGTAGGAGTAATGCATATGTGGATGGAGTGTGTAAGTGATCTTGATTTTAAAAGCATGACAAGGCTCTCATAAGGTATACAACAAAGGTTGACTAAACTCACTGCAAAGCAAGCAGCATGAATGCGCAAAAAGTTTTTCTAACTCTATATGTATTATATATGGCTGTGGTAGAAATTCAAACTTTGTTATACAAGAGCTCATCATGTAGGATTTTGGGTTTTCAAAATAAATCTCTAGAACTTAATAATGCTAAGAATAAGATAAATAGCAGCTCAACCTTCATGAATCATATCAATCAATCATCTAGACTTAGCTTAAGCATAAGCCTCCATAAGTTTCAGGCTCAGAGTAAATTCTCAAATTAAAATAGCAATATCCAAAATTCGGGAGAATTTAAGGTTGACAACTAGGCACTTGAAAAGAATTCCAGTAGAGCAACTATTCATCATCTCCAATAAAATTTTCTAGTTCATAGTTGACTCTAGACACACTCTATATAATTAATACTGACTAAGACTTCTTTTTATTGATTTTCAGATTTTATTTAACTAAAGACTCATAAAAGACTCAACAGACGTGGACCTTCATGTGCCCACATATTTTTGGTATTTTATGACTATAAGATAGACTCGATAATCGTATAGATATACTTACCTGATAACTAGGGGATGCTCTCCCCCAAGCTAGATGTTTGATATGGTTGATTGTTAAAGCTGAGTGGTCCTCACAGAGGAGCTCATGCTTATAAGAGCAAGTGTTGCCTGGAATACTTCAATCTTATCACCCAAGAAGTTACTTCATTCATACAGGGGTTAGCTATATGTCAGAAAGGTGTACTTCAAGTGATGAAGATAACAATTCTTAGGTAAGCTGGTTCTTGGAGTCATCCTGCAGAAAGCTCTCACAAAACACCAAAACTCGTGGAACGGTATTAGGATAAAATGTTAATGATTAACCGTTTTTAGAGGTTTGGTTGTTGTGGTGGTTTTAAAATATTTTTATGATAGCAGTATTGCAACAGGATGCTCAATTAATATATATATTTTGGATTTCATGGGTTTATATGCAGAAAGTGCAAATGCATGATATATATTTTTATTTTGTAGGCCACCACAGTGAGAACTCCTACAGCTTTTACACTACAAGGGTTTCACATGGGGCTTAAAGTTTTTAAGATGCATGAATGTAGCCTAATGCAAGACTATTTATTTTTGTCATTTTCTATGCATTGCTAATATAGAAAAGTAAACATACTAAAGAGAAATTAACTCATGCAATGTAAGAAAGTAGATATAGATAACTACCGATGTTACCTCACGGCGAGGGTTCGATGTTTTTAGTCCTTCGAACTGGACTTCTCCTTGCAGTGGTTCATTGAGTACTTCGAGTTGCTCTTGAGGGTAAGGATTGATGTGGTGCCTCCACTAGTGGCTCCCAATGGTGGTGCCACCTTCTTTCTTTCTGTTGTAGGCGTCTCAAAGTCAATCTTATGTTCATCATTATTACTAGTTGAGAACTTTCACTTGTAGAATTTGGGGGATTGTCTCCCCATACTTTAATTGAAGGGTGTTCTGCCCATAAAGACAAGGTAGAGATCAAGTGCATGGGCTTTGCTGGTGGGAAAACACCAATAGAACCAGAAATTTATTCATCCTCTAACCTTGGGCCCAATAAGATTGATATGATTTATATTGTTCATTCCTATCATGGGTGAGAGGACTAGAAGTATAAATATGGCATTTAAACTTGTGAGATAAAGAGTAAAGCTACTTAACCGTTAGAAAGACTGTTCATCTTTATAATGTATCAAGAATAATAGACGAGGTATTTCTAGCTTACTCGGTTAAGAATGAGATTAAAAGAATAGCGCTATGAACGAATTTAGAGAACAAATCATGTTGAGTTTAATCAGGTTGATCAATTTAAGTTGTGACTCTAACATGGTTGTATTTTGCCATTTATTGCATACCAAGATCAAGAGGAAATTAATGGCCACTTCCCTTAAGATGTTACCTCCATTATTAGAGCATGATGAAGGGTAAATGAATTTCAATGGTCTTCTTTTTTTTCTTGTATCATGGGTTATTCATTAGCATCTTGTCTCGAATGTTGTAATCCTTTCTCACTCCTCAGACCTCCTGCTTCTCTCATTATGTCTTCTCTGCAAGGGGTTAGTGGACAACACATACCCGAAGGAATATACTATTTATCAAAGTACGGATAGTGTTTGCCTAAGAGTTAAAGATTAATCTATAGCTTGTGTTTTCAAATTTTTTTCATCAAGTTTAAAGCGAGGATATTATTTTGAAGCATACCCTTAACCTTGAATTGATTCTACGAATAGTCTCTCTAATATGATTTAAACATTTTTTGATGTAGGAGAGGTTAGTCTATATGTACAACCAAATTCTTATATAAGTATGCTTGATTTTTATAGTGTTTAAGTAGTATTCTAAAGCATACTTATAATAGAATAAGGAAGTTTGCAAGACTTAAAGGTATTTATTCGAATAGAACCGAGAATATCTATGGTGAACCACATGAGCATTTTATTATATATATATTAGCAAGTTACGTTTGAGCATGGCATAGGGTAAAAATGACCAAGACAAATTAGCAACATGGTATGAGATGTTAATTGTAGTTACATGTTGCATGAGGCTTGGACAAACGTACCTCATGTCTTCATCTTTCTAAGTAAGTGATGACGAATTTACTTGAAAGAGGAGGGTTCGGGTTCATCTGTTGGTGAGAGCTTATGGTCTTGCTGAGCAAGGCCTTCCTTTTATCTTCTTCGTCTTTTCACCATTCAATGTAACTATGGAAGATTACATGCTCTTCACCCATCAACCTTTTCCAGATTTCTTTGATTAATTTGCGGTTCATGAGATGGGGTCTATTGGAGATGCAATAGTGTTCACTTGAAAACTTCTTCTCCAATAGATTAAGGTTGTTCTTTCCTGCAAAATGTTAATGGACACATACCCGAGGGAATAACAAGATTGGAATACGGGTTTTGTTGCCATACTTTTCTTTTGTGATTTTCTTCTATGCTAATCAAGATGATATATGGTTTAAGATTATTTAGCATAAATTGTGTCTATCGTGTTTTATGTTGTTGTTGCAATCTAGCATGGTTCAAGGCAAAGACAACTAGTAACAAAAGATAAATGAATCAATATTAATACTCACAAGCTGGACTTCTTGTGCAAAGTTATCATCTGCCTTGATTCATCCCCAGTGTGAACTTATCTCTTGACTTCCCAGATTTAATTAAAAATTTTCTTGCAGGGGTTAGTCCGACAAAATATCCAGTATCCACTACAACATACTATCGGCTCAAAAATCAACCTAGACACCACGTCTAATTTAATTTAGGAAGGCATTTTAATCTGAGCTCAGTTTAAAAGCCTTTTAAAAAAAAAAACCACCACTCTAAACTAAGCACCATGCTTCATTTAAGAGATTTATGAAAGAACTTCAAAGCCTAAACATACATCATAGCAAATAAAGGTAGCATGAAAATATAGTAGAGATTTATAGAGATAAAAGAGCATGATCATGGTGAGTTTATATATATATATATATATATATATATATATATATAATGCATGAGATGAATATATGAAATGGAACAAGTTATGGCTAAGGAAATTTAAACTAAATAGTGTGGATTAAAGTAAACATGCAGTGGAATGCAAAAAAATGACTACTCATAAATTTTGAAGTCCATGAGCAAGACTTTCTCACCTTTATTTGATCATACTTACCATGACTCACATGCTGGAATTTGTGAGTGATGCAACATCTTTGTTCCCGTCACTTGAGATATGAATTAAAGTCCTGTGACGTCGACCTCTTTCTCCAACATTGGATTTGTTATGTTTCTTCTTATTTTGTGGGGGCATACCGGAAGGTCGTAAACCGGTCATTCATTACCCTGTATAAGATATTAAAGTAGACAAACAAGGGTAATCCTGGTTGAGCAGGGGTTAATGGTTATCTCGATCACATAATTGAGTATAAGTCTATCAGTGTTCCTTAATTGCCTAGCTACCTTCCCCGGCAACGGCGCCAAAAATGCTTGTTGGTATTTCTAACGTCATTACTAATTAACGAGATTAGAAACACATGGTATGAAATTAACTTGTCATTAACAACTAGCCACTTTATCTCTCACCAATATCCCTAAGCATTAACTAGGTTATCATCCCTAATTGTATATGCTAAGGATAAAATATAGGTTTATATATATATGTATCAATCAATGTGACGATGCAGAAATATCGATATAAATTAAGAATGGTTCTGCAAGCGGACAGATAATTATACCATTGTAGCATTTTACCTAGGGAGTTCTACCAGGTTGTCGATTTATATTTATACCACTGGGAAGGTGTATATAGGACTTATAACTACAACTTACACTATTGATGTGAAAGGTAAACCATAATTAGAATCCTACTCATAACAGGGTAAGTCACATGATAAAAGATATATGATAAATAATGATCAGTCATCATAAATAGATAAACATCAGAGCTCTTCTAGTCATAGTAATAGCTAGCCAATGGATAAACTCAGGAATAAATACTAAGGTAATTCAATAACTACATCAATGAATAACTCTAATTAATGCAATTACATCTAGCAATCATTGTTAAGTTAATCCTACATCATGATCACATGTAAAGGGGCATCAACTAGGAAGGATGTGGAACAGAGTCATTATCCAACTTCGCGACCGTGCCCTGCTAGTCCTACTTATGGGGGATGGACTACAGAGGAACCAACGCAACTGTCACCTGCGCGGACTACCACACGACCCGGCACATCAGGGTGCACTCGCAGATAAACAAGATATCTAGACACCGCGTCTACATATTGTCTACCATCTACCCATCGATCGCTTGGGTAAACGCTATACGAGCAATTACATGAATTCAATAAGATCAAACCAACTATCCTAGACATATAATCAAAGTAGACAATGACTATTGCAATTAAGAATATATAAGAGATTAAGAACAATGTTGCCTGAATCATAATATTGAATACAATAAGAGCAAAGTACTAGAACTATACCGAACTCCATGCTCCGCATGCACGCCGGGGGCTCGGATCCTGCCAAGAACTAGAACTCTTCTACTTCTAATCTAACTAGGCTAAAGCTATGAACTAGAGAGGCTCTGGTGAACTAGAGAAGGCTCTTGATGGCTTGATCTCCAAATGACTTGATGCCTCCAGGGAGGGGGGTCTGCCCCTTTATTTATAGTCCGGTGGGATGAACGTGCGCCGCAGGATCAAACTGACTTAACCAAGGGCCGAGATGACTCCTCATAGGCAGTGGAAGAAGACTCCGAAGATGGGGGCAAACCCTAACTTTGGGGCGCCGACCGGGCGCCGGGGGGGGCCGGCCGGCCCCACTTGGTAGCCCCCTCGGGCCCCGCCCGCCGGGTGTCTTCTAGATGCTTCCCCCGAGCCTGATGACGATGTTTTGCCTTCGCGGTTACGTTTCGTGATAATTATGCACTCTAATCCCTCTTTTATGCTTTTCTGGAATAATCCCTGGAAAATACTGAATATACAAAACTCGTGGAAATTGTCAGTTAAATCCCTAGACTAGTGTGTATTCATGTATCCTTTTGTGTCTAAAGTTCTAATAAAAGTTGACGTTATCCACCGTCAACAACGGTCCGGGACATACGGGAGGCGACGCGCCCCAAGAGGGCTCCACGGGCGGCGGCCGAGATGGGTGGACGACGATGGTGCGGGTGCGCCCCGGGGGGCGTCCGAGGTGGCGTTCGGCTCCGGCCCTAGAGCGCTTGGCGCCTTGGGTCGCTAGACCTGCGCCCTAGGGATAGCGCCCGCTGGTGGACCACTGTTCCTGAGGTGGCGGCGCCCTCCCCGGCGTCCATGGTGGCGCCATCATGTCCTGCGATCTCGGGCGGCAATGTCCTGCTATTGGCGAGACGCAGAGAGGGCAGGTGCGGCCGGCGCCCTCGGCTGGACAGGGCGCCCACCGCTTGTGGTCGCCGTTGGCTTAGGGGGGAGCTCCGCATGGCACCGCGGAGGCTGGTGTCTGCTGGAGACTACCTCAACGTAGGTGCGTCCCCGGCCCATGGGCTGACCACGCGAGTTCCCAGCGTGGCCACCGCTGGTGGCACCATCGCCGTCCAGCGTCCCACGCGTGCCGGTGAAGCTGTGCAGCCGAGGCCCCATGCTGAAGTGGCGGATGACGACTTTTCGCTCGCTGGCTGTGTCGATAGCCACGGGCGATGGCCGCGCGGACGTCCTCGAGCGGGATGTCGAAAGAGCCGCAGCATGTCTGGATAACCACGGAGAAACTCAAGCTCGCCTCCTCGCTGGCGATGCCGGCGTCCCGCCTCCCTCCACTAGCGTCCAGTGGCGGGTCCGGCGAGTGCGGTGGCGAGGGCGTGGCTCCCCGGGCGCCACGGGGACCCCCGAGCCGCCCGGCCCGACGAACAAAGCGACCATCGGCCGGCCCGGCCCCCCGCAGTGGGGCGAGCGTGGACGCCACATTCCCGCGTAGTGGTTTATGCCTTTGCGGTTGAAGCGGCGCGGGGTCTCTTGCGGTGGCGACTTCGGTGGGCGGTGGAGAGGCAGTTGAGGCAGCGGTCCTGCACTTCCCGCGGACGCTAGCCTGGGTCCTCCACCCCGGGGGGATGGTGCAGCACCCCGTCGATGTGCAGCCGCACGCGGCCGCTGTTCAGGCTCCGGGTGCTGCGGAAGGACGACCTGCCACCCGTCCTTGTTCGGGGGCGTAGGCGGGCGGTTGGGCCCAAGCCGTGCACCAAAGACCCGAGCTGGGCCACCGGCCGCGCGGCAAAGATGTGGCTTGGCGGCACTCAAAGCCAGCGGGCTTCCTCCTTCGGGCGGCGTGGACGCCGGGCGCTTTGGGCGCCCGGCTTCCGGCGGGGGGCAAGGAGGAGGGGCCACGGCGGCGTCACCCCCGGTGGCACCGGCCACCAAGCCTCGCCCGCCACCCTGCTGCTACGAGAGGCCTCCAGCCAAGATGACTGTGGCAGAACCTTCTAAATTATATGGCCCACAAGCACCTGACATTGTCCCTAAGACCTCTGTCAGCCGTACTTGTGTACCACATAACCTAAAAGAGTTCTGTCGGGTGGACCCCCGATAAACCACGTTTCTTCCAGGATCGATACTTACAGAGACATCACAGTATTACAACAGTTTTCATACAAAATACCAGAGTAGCGGAAGACTTATAATAACTTAATTTACAAAACTTTTGTCAAACTTATACAAACCAGAGTAGCATTATTACAAAACAGAGGAAGTATCATTACTTAACTTTATTACACTCACGCAACGAAAGTGCCCTGCCCACGGGCCACACAATCTATTCCTCGTCAGTCACTTCATCAACGACCGTCATGCAGCAAGGGCCGTAACACACTTGCTCACGCGGTTCACCTCGCAATGGGGTTGAACAAACCCCGAGTACAAAAAGTACTCCGCAAGACTTACCCGTCCCAAAAATTGGGGAGAAGACTCAGGAATGCTGGCTAATAGGAGTCAAGGTAAGGCTTTAGCAAGATCAAATGACACATTTGCAAAAGAGACTAAGCCAGTCCTTACTTTACTACATCAATCACTTGTCAACCAAGTACCGGATTCAAAACTTTCCATCATCAACTTCCATTATTACTACGATGCTGGTGCTAGGATCACGGCTCCCATATCGTGGAGCACACGACGATTCGAATCGCTTAATATACCCAGCTGGGGCTTCCTAGCCACACGATGTATGCAGGACCGAACATCTTACATACATCAACTCACGCTCATATTTCTCCTGACCAGAACGGGTCCTAGCCACGAGGCACAGTACACCATTTCCCTACGCCGCGGTCCCCTTCCACGGTGGCCTCGTAGGATGGGT
Organism: Chrysopogon serrulatus; assembly: GCA_015844335.1. Taxonomy (NCBI): domain Eukaryota; kingdom Viridiplantae; phylum Streptophyta; class Magnoliopsida; order Poales; family Poaceae; genus Chrysopogon; species Chrysopogon serrulatus. Next base: position 592,712 of record JADLZL010004508.1, on the reverse strand, counting down.
ACACGCTACTCCCGTCCCGGTTATCCGTTCTCGTCAAAGATAGTACAAGGGAGCTTACCGCCATTAGCATGCGACTAGTACTATCCAATAACCTCATGATCCAAGGGCCAAGGCAACGAACGGTGCTTAACCGACTCACAAGTGGACGACACTACACCAGGGCACTAGCCCCTCCTGGTGCAAGTCACTCCACCCGGTCTCAATTTACTCATCATCATGCTCTTGTTGCGTACCCTTGACCCGATCAAAGTGAAGGGATACCAACAAGTAGCATCGGGTTTTTCGTAATTGCCCTCAAGGGGAACTTTTGTTATCACATCTTTAAAAACATTTCATAAAGCCTGTGCTATTTGCGGGGGCTAAGCATGCACTAGCATTTTCGAAATTAAAACAGGTATCCGGGGTATATATCAAGGTATGGTAAATGCACCAAATTAGGTGATCACACCACTCTTGTTACCTAATGCATCACATCATCAACATACAATATAAAAAAATTTTGAAATACAAGGAAGGGTCTGAATGCATCCGGGGCTTGCCTTGGGGCTCGACGAAGTTAGGTGCAGTGATGACACTGTTGAGATCAGGACCAACCTCTTCACGTCGAACACCTTCTTCAGACGGCACGACTACACGATTGAGACGCATGATTACGATGCAGTAATAAAAGAGCATGCGATAATAATGCAACGATTGTTAACCGATCTTGAGTACAACTTTCCTTCACGGTATAGTTGCACTAAGAAGGTATAACTAATGTCGACGACGACGGATTAACGATCCGCAATCAACATAAAATGCCGAAGGTCATTAGGGTTAATGGCCTAGGGTCATCACTCAATCCTAAAATCAGGCAACACTAACAGTGATTAAGGGTGATTACTAATTTATTGACCATTTTTACAGTCGTTGAAAGCCACTAAGTAACTTACTAATTGGAGATTAATTACACCCTAATTGGTTAAAGGATTAATTAATTAAACATTCATTAAACAAGGTATTAATTAAGCATAATACAAAACTTAGTCAAAACATGATCAAACTTTATAATTAAGATCATCATCACTTAATTAGCACACAAAACAAAATTCATAATTTTTGGACTTAGATTTTAATTATTAAAAATCATGGAAGTTGCATTTATCAATTAAAGGAGCTAATTATTGCACAATTAATTTTTATTGGAAAAACAAAGTTAGCATTTTTCCTACATAGATCATCACTCAAGGATTCCAGAACATATTTTTGCATATTTTTAACTACCCAAATAAAATTATAATAAAAAGATGAAACTCAGCCTTTGGAAATCAAATTTGAAAAAGGAAAAACATTTTTCATCTCCTCTCGGGCCTCTTGTGCAGCCCGAGCGGCTTGCACAGCGCCGGCCCGGCCCAACCGAGCCCACCCCACGCCTGCCCCCCCTTCTCTCACTGGCACGCGGGGCCCGGGCGTCAGCCTCACCCCTCCCTCTCTTTCTCTGCTCCCGCTCAAACAGGGAGGACGGCGGCGGTGCCGGCCGTTCTCACCGGCGGCGAGGAAACAGACGACGACGAGCATACCGACCTCCTCCCCACTCTTCCCCGAGCACACTAGCACCTTGTAATCGAACTCTACTGCAGCACAAGGGACACGGCGGTGGCAACGGCGGCTCCACGACGCGGGTGACACGGTGGCGATCTCCGGCATGACTCCGTTCCAACTAAACGGCGGCACGATAGGCACAACCGACACGTTGACAAACACCAGGAGCTTACCGAGGTTTCAAAACAAAGGAGCAGTGGGCTTGGAGGTGATTGGAGCAAGGTCGTCGGCGTTAGGCGGCCGGCCGCGGCGGCCTTGAACCGGTGGCTCCGCCGCCGACAAATTAAAGCTTCGTCTGAGGAAGCGGATAAGTCGATGGCTATCGGTGAAGATTGATGAAGCTAAAACAAGAGAAAGGATGGCATAAACGGCTTTGGGTTGCTTTGATCGAGAGTAGAAGCTCACGGCGGCTCGTCGGCGGAGTTGAGGAAGATGTAATCGCGGGCAATCCCGGTGATGTCAAACCCTGCGACTAGGTCCACTGGAGACAAAATGGAATTACGGAGCTGGCGGTGCGAGTAATTGGATGATGATGGTGGGTGGATGGCGAATTTCACAGGCGACGGTGGTGGCGGCCGACGGTGACAGAGAAAGAAGAAAGGCGACGACAATGGCCAGCTCCGGCTTATATAGGGCAAGAAGGTGACTGACGTGTGGAGGACAGCTTCACGATGACGGCAAGGTGGTTGGCCGCGCGCGAACCCCGGGAATGACCAAGAACGGCCACGGCGACGTTGGACGGCCGGCCGGCATGGGCAGCCGTGTGCGGTGTCACCCCCCCCCGTTTGATGCACTGTAGCAGGACACCTCATCCTCTCCTCTTTTCAAATTACTCCAAGATTTTGAATAGAAGTTGAAAAATTCCAAAAATACAGGTTGCTCAAAATTTAATTCTCTACAACTTTCATTTAAGAAGTTTTGTCAGATTTCAAATACATTTTGAAAATGAAGTTTGAATTTGAAAAAGGGTTTAAATTCCCATTTCTGGAATTTCAAAATTACTTTTAAATTTTGAATAAAAGATGAAAATCTCCAAAAATAAAAGTTGTTCCATTTTTCAAGATCTAAAACTTTCATGTAGAAAGTTTTTCATGAAACTGAATAATTTTTGAAATGGAGTTTAAAACTCAAAAGGGGACACTTTTCAATTTAAAGAACTTTTGAAATTATTTAAAATTTTATTCAAAAACTTGAAAAACTTTGTATACCAAAGTTGTAGAGCTCAAAGAGATGCACAAACTGTATTTTTGGAGTTTTCCCAAATTTTGAATATTTTGAGATGAAATTAAGAAGAGGGCAAAAACACTTTGAAATTTAGGGTTTTTGAAAAGGAATTTCAAATTGGACTTTTGGTCAATTAATTAATGATGTTGTTGCACTTTTTAAACCCAACCAATAGTACACTTTCAAAGTACAAACTTCATACTTTGAAATAGTGCCATTGGTTAGCAACTTTTATTTATAAAATTAATTATGGTTAGCTCACCGAAATTGAAAATGAAATTCGAATTCCAACACTTAACCACTAGGGTTAGGGTTTGGGATTCGGATTCCAAATTCAGTTTTGGTTCTCGCTTTTACATCATTTGAATTGTAAAATACGGTTAGGGTGTGAGTCAGGGTTAGCCAAACACTTGTACATACCAAAGTTGCTTTTAGTTGCTCACATTTACAAAACTTGATTAAGCACTTAAGTGAGATTTAAATGGTGTACACATACACATACAGTGTAAAGGGGCTCAAACAACCCTAGAATTAAATAAACTCATTTTAATCTTTTTAATCAAGGTTTTCTAATCATGAATGCTCATGCAATGATGATGATGACATGGCAGGTTTAGGCTAACGTAACACCGGGGTGTTACAATGACCGAGTTCTGCGTTGGCGCCGTGGGAGCTGTCAGGCGTGCCGCCCGACGGTGAGGCTCCTCCGGCTCGAGGAGGTCGAGGTCGTCGTTGTCGGAGCAGTCCGTGAAGCAGCCGTCCTCCCACCTTTGTGCCTTCGAACGACCGGATGGTGCGGGGAAGAAGGGGGCAGCATCTGGCGAGAGGGCCCTGCCGCGGCCGCCGGATGCCGGGGTGGCGACGGCGAGCCGCAGGCCAGCAGCGCAGGGGGTGCACGAGCTGCCCGACGGGGACTCCATGGCCGGTTGGGGCGGCGGCGGTGAGGCGGGGCACTCGGCGGATGGCGGAGAGAGCCGTGGCTGCCGACGAAGGCAGCAACGCCCGAAACCCGCAGCTCGGGGGGTTCCCGCGCTGCACTCGGGGCGAGGGGCGCGGTTGAGGGAGCCCGGAGCGGCCACCGTAGTGAGCGGCGGCGGCTCGACGGTTGGGGCGTGGCGTCCGAGCAGGTGGCGGGCAATGGGGGCGGCGTGGGAGGCAGCGGCATGCTGCCGGGGTCCGGTCCCGGGGAGGGTCGACGGCGGCGCATCCCTCGGCCAGTGGGAGAAGAGGGAAGAAGCTTTGGGGTAGCTAGGTCCTCCCACGGTCGACGCCGCCGGTGGCGCCGACGCCGCTGGCGGTGGCGGGCAGGGGGCCACAAGCGGCCGCCGCCGCCCCCCCGGGACCCGAGCCCCGCGGCCCCGGCCGACTCAGACCGGGGTGGCCGTGGCGGCAGCCGGACCAGCCGGGCGGTGGCCGCGGCGATTTGGCCGGAGGCCGCCCGAGCGCGGGGGGCGAAGGAGTGGGCCGCCCCACGCGCCCCACCGGGCGCTGAGCGGGCCACCGGGTACCCACCGGGCGAAGCCGCTGATCCGGGCGGGCTCAAGCCCGGGCCGCGGGGCGCAAGTCAAAAGCGCCGGGCGGCGGCATGGCGGGGGCGGCTCCCACGCCAGCGCGGCCCGGATGGCGAGGTGGCGCATGAGGAGGAAGGGGAGGTGGGTGGGACGGGGAGGAGGGGGCGCCGGCGCCGGGCGGTGGCGGCGGCAGGGGGGACCGCCGGGGCCAGGGATGGGGAGGGGAAAACATGTTCAAACCGGATGTAAAGTGAAAAGTTCGTACGCGGCTCTCCGGCGATGGCGGTGGCACCAACGTGGTCGCCATTGCCCTACGCACCTGCCAGTGACCTTGGACGGCCAGATTAGAGCTCGGTTCGAGCTCAACGTCGGCCATGGCGGAGCAGCAGTGCTGGACATGGCGGCGTGGCGGCGGGATGGCTGCTACAGGCCATGATTGGACTCAACGAGGATCAAGAAAGCAAGGCGGAGTTCACCAAGACCTGTTGCGCTCGCTGATTGGGCTGGAGATGGAGCAGAGAGCTCTGGCCGTGGCGGAGGCGGTGTTCTACGGTGGCGAGCTCGCGTTCCGGTGGAACGGCGGCGGTTGAGGTGTAACGGATGGTTCGGTGAGGACCAGGGAGACCAGGCGAACTTGTTGGTGGGGTTGGTTCGGCCGGAGACGAGCCGACGATGGCTGGCCGCGGGCGGGGTGATGCGGCGGTGGTGGAAGCAGGGACGCGCACCTGCGGCGAGGCCTCGTTCCGGCAATGCTGGCGCGGTAGAGAGACAACCGAGGGGCCGATGGCAATCAAGGGCTCAAGGCGGAGCTGGGTCATGCGCTGGCTCGAGCAGAGGCTCGCCGGAGTGAGCTAGCCGGTCGAGAGCGGCTCTCAGCGGCGCTCTGACAGCTGCCGGAGAAGAAGGGGGCGCGCAGCTTACTCCGGCGATCAGAGGCCGTGCTGGTGGGTTTGGGAGCTGCGCTAGGGAGTGGTGGAGCTACTGGGGATCGATCGCGAAGAGCAGTAGGAGGAGCAGCACGATTTTTTGCCGAGCAAGCGGGAAAACAGAGGAGAGGGGACTCGGCCGGCGTTGCCGTTCAGCGGATAAGGGCGAGCGTACGGCCTCCAGCTCCTGCCTGCAGCGTTGCGCCGTTACCACGTGAAGAGGTGTGTGCCACGAGTGAGGAAGAGGCTAACCGGGACACGGCAGTGGCCAGCGGCAAGCAGCTGCTCAGTGGCGCTGTAGAGCAGAGAAAGAGAGAGCAGCAGCGGTAGTCTGAAGGAGATGAGGATGAACGAGGGAGTGCCAGCAGCAGCTTGAGCCCGCCACGCAGGGCTGCAGCGTGTCCACGCCCGCGGAGAGGCCAGGCCGGGCACGGCAGGTCGCCAGGCATCGGCGGCAAGCAGGAGGTGCTGTGCTCTGATTGGCCGAGTTACTGTAACATCTCCCCTCCTTGCTGTTTTCTTCAAATTTTCTCTCAAATTCATATAGCAACTTGAAAAACTCCCAAAATAAAAGCTGCTCAAAATTTTGAGATCTACAACATTGCTTTTGTGTCCACCTTCAAATTCTTGCTAGATTTTGAAATATGGAAAAAGGAATAAAAAGAGGCTTGAATTTAGGATTTTGAATTTGAATTCAAATTGGAAATCTGACTTTTGGAATCTTCTCCCTCAAACTCCATTTTGCAAATTCTTCAAATATCATTTCATGATTAAATTAATTTGAGCTCAGAGATTAGGGTTTTCAAGCTAGATTAATTAGTAAGCATAACAAACTTAATTACCATCGTTAAGCTACACTAATCATCATTAGCCATGGCATGAAAACACTTAAAGCAAGGTAAATTACATGGTTAGCACTCCAAGGTATATTTTAGTGTTAACCAAATTTTACATCCTAATTAAGCTTAGGTTAATTAAAAGATGATCAACAGCACATAACCACATGAGATAAAGAGCTCAAGCACTTGATCAAACCACAAGATGAGTTTTAGGGTTTAACCAACTTTAGAAACCTTAATTACTTGCTAAATTGCTTAGGTGATTAACAAAGTCATTAACACATGAAGCAAAGCATGATTAACAAAAGCACTTAACTTAAGCTACCAAGGCAACTTACATGGTTAAGATATCATGATACTATTAACATAACCAGATCTAGCATTTAATCATAAAAGAATTATTAACAACTTATTAAACTTTACTTGAGATCATAAAGCCAGGTAAACATTATTAAGCACTTTTAGGTGACATCTAAGTAATTACTTAGTGAAGTTTTAAACCCAACTAGTGGCATACTTTCAAAGTGCAAACTTTGTACTTTGAAACTAAACCAGAGTTGGTCAAGTTTTATTTATAAAATTGATTATGGTTAGCTCCTCAAAGTTGAAAATAACAATCCCAATCCTACACTTAACCACTTGGGTTAATAGAAGGACAAGGATTCCAAATTCAACCTTTGATTCTTTATTCACCATTAGGAGATTGGAAAACATGATTAGCATTTGGAAGCATGTTAGCCAAGCACTTGATCACACCAAGATTAGTTTTACTTGGAAATTTTATAACCCTATTTTTGCATCTAGATTTTAAAAGAAAGGTGAAAACACACACTTAGCTATAGCTCAACAACCTAAAATAGTAAACTCATTTAGTTATCACATGCCACAGTTCTCTAAAGATGAATGCATTGCAGTGCATATGATGATATGGCAGGTTTTAGTTAGCGTAACACTATGGGTGTTACAAGAAGCGCAACACAGGAGTGCAAATAATTTTTGTTGCACCCGATACTCGTCTTAGATGACATGGAACAAGTGCACGGCCATTTCCACGCTTGGAGTTAGTGTTAATCTTGTTACACGTTCGGACCATGGTGTTCGGGCAGCGCACCACAGGTGTGCAAATATTTTTTGTTGCACCCATGCACGTCTTAGGTGACGTGGAGCAAGTGCATGGTCGTTTCCACGTTTTGAGTCAGTGTTACGTCGCATGTTCGGGGCACGACGTTCAGGAAGCGCACCACATGTGTGCAAATAATTTTTATTGCACCCGATGCTGGTCTTAGGTGACGTGGAACAAGTGTACGATCATTTCCACATATAGAGTCAGTGTTAATCTCGTCACAGGTTCACGGTACGGAGTTCGAGAAGTGCACTATAGGTGTGCACATGATTTTTGTAGCACCCGATGCTCGTCTTAGGTGATGTAGAACAGTGCACAGTCGTTTCATGTTTGGATCAGTGTTAATCTCGTCGCAGGTTCGGGGCATGGCGTTCGAGAAGCGCAACACAGGTGTGCAAATAATTTTTGTTGCACCCGATGCTTGTCTTAGGTGACATGAAATAAGTGCATGGTCATTTTAACGTTTGGAGTCAGTGTTAATCTTGTCGCAGGTTCAGACATCGCGTTCGAGAAGCACAACACAGGAGTTCAAATAATTTTTGTTGCACCCGATACTCATCTTATATGATGTGGAACAATTGCACGGCCGTTTCCACGCTTGAAGTTAGTGTTAATCTTGTCACACGTTTGGGGCATGGCGTTGGGGCAGCGCACCACAGGTGTGAAAATATTTTTTGTTGCACCCGATGCACATCTTAGGTGACGTGGAACTAGTGCATGGTCGTTTCCATGTTTGGAGTAGTGTTAAACTCGTCGCACGTTCGGGGCACAACTTTTGAAAAGCGCATCATAGGTGCGCAAATAATTTTTGTTGCACCGATGCTGCTCTTAGGTGACGTGGCACAAGTGCACGATCATTTCCACATACGGAGTGAGTGTTAATCTCGTTACAGGTTTTGGGGCACGGAGTTCGAGAAGTGCACTATAGGTGTGCACATGATTTTTGTAGCAGCCGATGCTCGTCTTAGGTGATGTAGAACAGTGCACAGTCGTTTCCACATTTGGAGTCAGCGTTAATCTCGTCGCAGGTTCGGGGCATGGCGTTCGAGAAGCGCAATACAGGAGTGCAAATATTTTTTTGTTGCACCCAATGCTTGTCTTAGGTGACATGGGACAAGTGCACGGCCGTTCCACGTTTGGAGTCAGTTTTAATCTCATCGCTCGTTCGAGGAACGGTATTCGGAAAGCGCACCACAGGTGTGCAAGTAAGTTTTGTTACACCCGATGATTGTCTTAGGTGACGCGGAACAAGTGCACAGTCATTTCTTCAGTGTTAATCTCATCGCGCACTAAGGGCATGACATTCGCGACACGCACCCCATGTGTGTAAATAATTTTTGTTGCACCCGATGCTTATCTTAGAGACGTGGAACAAGTGCACGGTCGTTTTCATATTTGAGTCAGTGTTAATCTCGTCGCAGGTTCAGGGCACCGTGTTCGTGAAGTGCAGCACAAGTGTGCAAATAATTTTTGTTGCACCCGATGCTCGTCTTAGGTGACCTGGAACAAGTGCACAATCGTTTCCATGTTTGGAGTCAGTGTTAATCTCGTCGCAGGTTTGGTGCACGGCATTCGAGAAGCACAGTACGGGTGTGCAAATAATTTTTGTTGCACCCGATGCTCTTCTTAGGTGACCTAGAACAAGTGCACAGTCGTTTCTATATTTGGAGTCAGTGTTAATCTTATTGCAGGTTCAAGGCACAGCGTTCGGAAAAGCATAGCATAGGTGTGCAAATAATTTTTGTTGCACCCTATGCTCATCTTAGGTGGTGTGGAACAAGTGCATGGTTGTTTCCATGCTTGGAGTTAGTGTTAATCTTGTCGCATGTTTGGGGCACGATATTCGAGAAGCGCCACAGGTGTGCAAATACTTTTTGTTGCCCTGGTGCATGTCTTAGGTGACGTGGAACAAGTCATTTCCACGTTTGGAGTCAGTGTTAATCTCGTCGCAGGTTGAGGGCACGACGTTCGGGAAGCGCACCACAGGTGTTCAAATAATTTTTATTGCACCCAATCCCTGTCTCATGTGACCTTGAACAAGTGTGCGGTCGTTTCCATGTTTTGAGCTGGTGTTAGTCTCGTCGCGGGTTCTGGCACGGCGTTCAGGATAGGCACCACAAGTGTGCAAATAATTTTTGTTGCACCCGATGCTCATATAAGGTGACGTGGAACAAGTGAACGATTGTTTCCACGTATGGAGTCAGTGTTAATCTCGTCACAGGTTTGGGGCACGGCATTCGGGAAGCGCACTATAGGTGCGCATATGATTTTTCTTTCACCCGATGCTCATCTTAGTGACGTGGAAAAAAGTACATGGTCGTTTCCACATTTGGAGTCGGTGTTAATCTCGTCGCAGGTTCAGAACACGGCATTCAGAAAGCGCAACATAGGTGTGCAAATAATTTTTGTTGCACCCGATGCTCGTCTTTGGTGATGCGGAACAAGTGCATGGTCGTTTTCACGTCTGGAGTCTGTGTTAATGTCGTTGCACGTTCGGCGCACGATGTTCAGGAAGCACACCAGAGGTGTGCAAATAATTTTTGTTGCACTCGATGCTCGCCTTAGGTGACATGGAACAAGTGGATGATCATTTCTACGTTTGGAGTCATTGTTAATCTCATCGCAGATTTGGGGCATGGCGGTCGGGAAGCGCACCACAAGTGTGCAAATAATTTTGTTGCACCCGATCCTCATCTTAGATGATATAGAACAAGTGCACAGTCGTTTCCACGTTTGGAGTCAATGTTAATCTCGTCACAGGTTCGGTGCACGGCATTCGGGAAGCACAGCACAGGTGTGCAAAGGAGAGCTGGAACAAGTGAACGGTCGTTTCCATGTTTGGAGTCAGTGTTAATCTTGTCGCAGGTACGGGGCACGGCGTTCGGAAAGCGTAGTATAGGTGTGCAAATAATTTTTGTTGCACCCCATGCTCATCTTAGGTGATGTGGAACAAGTGCACGGTTGTTTCCATGCTTGGAATTAGTATTAATCTTATCGCATGTTTGGGGCACGACATTCGGGAAGCGCCACAGGTGTGCAAATACTTTTTCGTTGCCCCGGTGCATGTCTTAGGTGACATGGAACAAGTCGTTTCCATGGTTGGAGTTAGTGCTAATCTCGTCGCAGGTTGAAGGCACGACGTTCTGGGAGCGCACCACAGGTGTTCAAATAATTTTTATTGCATCCAATCCCCATCTCATGTGACATGGAACAAGTGTGCGGTCATTTCCATGTTTGGAGCCGGTGTTAGTCTCGTCATAGGTTCTGGCATGGCGTTCGGGACGGGCACCACAAGTGTGCAAATAATTTTTGTTGCACCCGATGCTCGTATAAGGTGATGTAGAACAAGTGAACGATCGTTTCCACATATGGAGTCGGTGTTAATCTCGTCGCAGGTTCAAGGCACGGCATTCGTGAAGCGCACTATAGGTGCGCAAATGATTTTTCTTTCACCCGATGCTCGTCTTAGGTGATGTGGAAAAAGTGCACGATCGTTTCCACGTTTGGAGTCAGTGTTAATCTCGTCGCAGGTTCGGGGCACGGTATTCAGAAAGCGCAACATAGGTGTGCAAATAATTTTTGTTGCACCCTATGCTCATCTTAGGTGGTGTGGAACAAGTGCATGGTTGTTTCCATGCTTGGAGTTAGTGTTAATCTTGTCGCATGTTTGGGGCACGATATTCGAGAAGCGCCACAGGTGTGCAAATACTTTTTGTTGCCCTGGTGCATGTCTTAGGTGACGTGGAACAAGTCATTTCCACGTTTGGAGTCAGTGTTAATCTCGTCGCAGGTTGAGGGCACGACGTTCGGGAAGCGCACCACAGGTGTTCAAATAATTTTTATTGCACCCAATCCCTGTCTCATGTGACCTTGAACAAGTGTGCAGTCGTTTCCATGTTTTGAGCTGGTGTTAGTCTCGTCGCAGGTTCTGGCACGGCGTTCAGGATAGGCACCACAAGTGTGCAAATAATTTTTGTTGCACCCGATGCTCATATAAGGTGACGTGGAACAAGTGAACGATTGTTTCCACGTATGGAGTCAGTGTTAATCTCGTCACAGGTTTGGGGCACGGCATTCGGGAAGCGCACTATAGGTGCGCATATGATTTTTCTTTCACCCGATGCTCATCTTAGTGACGTGGAAAAAGTACATGGTCGTTTCCACATTTGGAGTCAGTGTTAATCTCGTCGCAGGTTCAGAACACGGCATTCAGAAAGCGCAACATAGGTGTGCAAATAATTTTTGTTGCACCCGATGCTCGTCTTTGGTGATGCGGAACAAGTGCATGGTCGTTTTCACGCCCGAGTCCGTGTTAATGTCGTTTGCACGCTCGGGCGACGATGTTCAGGAAGCACACCAGAGGTGTGCAAATAATTTTTGTTGCACTCGATGCTCGCCTTAGGTGACATGGAACAAGTGGATGATCATTTCTACGTTTGGAGTCATTGTTAATCTCATCGCAGATTTGGGGCATGGCGGTCGGGAAGCGCACCACAAGTGTGCAAATAATTTTGTTGCACCCGATCCTCATCTTAGATGATATAGAACAAGTGCACAGTCGTTTCCACGTTTGGAGTCAATGTTAATCTCGTCACAGGTTCGGTGCACGGCATTCGGGAAGCACAGCACAGGTGTGCAAAGGAGAGCTGGAACAAGTGAACGGTCGTTTCCATGTTTGGAGTCAGTGTTAATCTTGTCGCAGGTACGGGGCACGGCGTTCGGAAAGCGTAGTATAGGTGTGCAAATAATTTTTTGTTGCACCCCATGCTCATCTTAGGTGACGTGGAACAAGTGCACGGTTGTTTCCATGCTTGGAATTAGTATTAATCTTATCGCATGTTTGGGGCACGACATTCGGGAAGCGCCACAGGTGTGCAAATACTTTTTGTTGCCCCGGTGCATGTCTTAGGTGACATGGAACAAGTCGTTTCCATGGTTGGAGTTAGTGCTAATCTCGTCGCAGGTTGAAGGCACGACGTTACGGGGCGCACCACGTGTTCAAATAATTTTTATTGCATCCAATCCCCATCTCATGTGACATGGAACAAGTGTGCGGTCATTTCCATGTTTGGAGCCGGTGTTAGTCTCGTCATAGGTTCCGGCATGGCGTTCGGGACGGGCACCACAAGTGTGCAAATAATTTTTGTTGCACCCGATGCTCGTATAAGGTGATGTAGAACAAGTGAACGATCGTTTCCACATATGGAGTCGGTGTTAATCTCGTCGCAGGTTCAAGGCACGGCATTCGTGAAGCGCACTATAGGTGCGCAAATGATTTTTCTTTCACCCGATGCTCGTCTTAGGTGATGTGGAAAAAGTGCACGATCGTTTCCACGTTTGGAGTCAGTGTTAATCTCGTCGCAGGTTCGGGGCACGGTATTCAGAAAGCGCAACATAGGTGTGCAAATAATTTTTGTTGCACCCGATGCTCGTCTTTGGTGATGCGGAACAAGTGTATGGTCATTTTCACGTTTGGAGTCTGTGTTAATGTCGTTGCACGTTCTGCGCACGACGTTCAGGAAGCGCACCAAAGGTGTGCAAATGATTTTTGTTGCACTCGATGCTTGCGTTAGGTGACATTAAACAAGTGGACGATCATTTCCACGTTTGGAGTCATTGTTAATCTCATCGCAGATTTGGGGCATCGCGGTCGGAAAGCGCACCACAAGTGTGCAAATAATTTTGTTGCAACCGATCCTCATCTTAGATGACATAGAACAAGTGCACGGTCGTTTCCACGTTTGGAGTCAGTGTTAATCTCGTCACAGGTTCAGGCACGGTGTTTGGGACGGGCACCCTAGGTGTGCAAATAATTTTTGTTGCACCCGATGCTTGTCTTAGGTGACGTGGAACAATTGCACGATCGTTTCCACATTGTGAGTTAGTGTTAATCTCGTCGCAGGTTCAGGGCACAGCGTTCGGGAAGCGCACTAGAACTGTGCAAATAATTTTGTTGCACCCGATGCTCGTCTTAGGTTACGTGGAACAAGTACACGGCTCGTTTCCATGTTTGCAGTCAGTGTTAATCTCGTCGTAGGTTCAGGACATGGCGTTCGGGTAGCGCAACACAGGTGTGCAAATAATTTTTGTTGCACCCGATGCTCGTCTTAGGTGACGTGTAATAAGTGCACAGTCGTTTCTACACTTGGAGTTAGTGTTAATCTCGTCGTACACTTTGGACGCGGCGTTCAGGAAGTACACTACAGTGTGCAAATATTTTTCGTTGCACCCATTGCACGTCTTAGGTGACGTGGAATAAGTGCACGATTCATAGCCGTCCGAAGCCTCGCATCCACTGCGTCACCATTACTATGCAGCACTCCCATCATCTTCTTATACAAATCCGTAATCTGCCACGTCTGATCCTCGTATCCAGTGGCTGAGCTACAGGGTATGCCGGGTATGCACCGGCATACCCTGCGCAGCCTGTATGTATACCAGTATGTATACGTATATTTATAGGAAGTCAATCAAACGATGCGGCTGCCGGCTGCTTTGCGACCTCGACGGCCTTTCAGGCCCACGTGGTGACGCAGGCACGGCCCACATGATGAGGACATCACGAGTACATCTACACCAGCAGCACCACAGGCACCTCCAGTTGCTCCTCCACCACAGGCGCCTACAGTTGATCATCCAGTTGGGCCAATCACTCGGGCCCGTGCAAGAGAATTAAACTTCATCATGCTTTTAAGGAACGAAGGCCCAAAGAGAATAAGAAGATGGGCTAACAGGGGCAGCCCAAGGTGGGGCGCCTAGGGTTGGAGCCGCAGCCCTTTCTTTGGGCGTGCGCCACCCTCCTGCCGCCGCCCCTTTGTTTAGTCGGAGTCCCTTTTGTTTACAACTTGAGTTTTGTTTTACATCTAGCTTTAGCTACTCTCGAACACGCGCCAACCTGCGCTGTCTCGTGTAATTCAGAACTCCACCTCCGAGTGATATTAAGATTGCTCGCGTCTTTTTCTTGTTCGTTTTTCGATTGCGTGCAGGAATTGATCTTCGTGATCAGGCTGATCTCGCACCGGCGAGGTTAGTAACCAATGGGAGTTGGTTCAGCGATTACATTGGCGCTTCGGGTTCGCTCGTCGTAGTCGGATCGTGAGGGTCTACTTCCACCAAATCGAAATTATCTCCACTCACCGAGAGATCGGGCACTCCCCCTCTATCAAGTGGTATCGAGTTTCCGGGTTGATCGGTGAGTTTTTATCGAGTGTTTTTCCCTTCCCACAGTCCACAAAAAAACAAAACAAATTTTTTTTCACGTTAAGTTCCTTGTCCCAAAGAACCGTTTAGCCTCGCACATTCTTTCAATAATCTGTGTTGAATTTGTGTGCTTACTGCTTCAATTGTTGCTGGTCACTTGTGTTTAATCCCTTGTTTTTCTCTTTGTTCTCCTAACCCTAGTTTCGCCGCCGCCGTTACGCTGTTCGCACACCGACCCCCTCGTGGCGCATACCCGCCTTGGTCGTGACCAGATCATCTGCGCCGCCGATACCACCCCTCCGAGCGCCCCTCCCTGTCCAAAAACAAAGATAGAAAGAAATCAAAAAAAAAGTACAAAAAAAAAACAAAAAAAAAAAAAAGAAAAAAAAAAAAGGAACAGGAAGAAGGAAGGTGCTCCGGTTTGGTTCGGTGGAAAGTTTCCTTCTTGCGCGCCGTGAACCCCCTCGGTCACGCTCCTCCCGCCCACTCGCACCCCCCCACGCATACATTGCCCTACTCCCTATCTCGCCTTATCTTCTTCTTCTTACCGAAATACCCCTGTTCTTTCGGAAAAACCCCTGTGCACTTTCGAAAAAGTGTGCCGTCTTTTGCTATTTGAGATCCTCTGTGTTCATATTATCGCTTTTTGAGGACTCTTGAAAAAAAAACAGATCCAAAAAAAAAATCAAGAATTTGCATTTTTAGCCGCACCCTCTCCCTCTTTGCCACCTCCTTTGTTTCCCACTTGTTTCCAGCAGCGTTGTTTCGTGTTTAGCACTATAATTCAACTTTGCATTATTGTTTGATTGTGCTAATCCTTGACTTGAGTGCAGCCTACCCAGAACTCCACATAGTTCTACGACGGGCTGACTTTGTTTCCCGTGCAATCGCTGCCCCAATCTTTCGAGAGTTCCTCCCATCGGTTGCAGGTCGCCCCCTGCGTGCTTGGTAAGAACGGATAAGACTTTGACAACAGCACTAGTGTGAGCGCATTGTGAGCCGTTACACCCCTATTTTGGCATTGGTTTTGTGTTTGCGCTAACCATGGCAGGCGGCACGACGATAAAAAAGGATGAACAGCTGCGGGGACATGCGGACACAGATTGATGGACTTGTCGGAGATATCAAGACGATGCATGAACGGATGGATTCCACGGTCACTACGGCGAACGAGCGGTTTGATCAGCTTGACCTCGCACGCAGACAGCCACTAAGACCACGCCGACACCATCATGTCACGCCTCGATGCTTTGAGCACGATGGTCACAGATCTCCAGAAGGATTACGGTGGTGACACGGAGCAGGACGGTGGACACCGTCAAGGCCGTGCTCGCCGTGTGCTACGCCACCAAGGTAATGATTCTTTTGCTAAGATAAAATTTAAAATTCCATCTTTTAATGGCAAATATGATCCTGCTGCATATCTTGATTGGGAATTAGAAGTCGAACAAATTTGCATGCCATGATATTCCTACTACTTCTCAAGTTAAAGCCGCTATTAGTGAATTTACTGATTTTGCTTTAATTTGGTGGCGTGAATATAAACAAAAACATCCCACTACAGCTCCAACCACATGGGATCAATTGAAAGCTGCTATGCGCCATAGATTTGTACCTTCCTATTATGCCCGCGATTTGCTTAATAAAATGCAATGTTTTCGGCAAGGTTCACAATCTGTAGAGGACTATTACCAGGAATTGCAAAAAGGCATGATTCGTTGTGGGTTGGTTGAGGACAATGACGCTGCTATGGCACGATTTCGTGGTGGTTTAAACCGTGAAATTCAGGATATACTTTATTATAAGGAGTATTATGATATCACCACATTATTTGAATTTGCTTGCAAAGCTGAACGTGAAATGCAGGGGGCGCCGCTCGAAGCCATATTCTAACTCTTTTGCGGACGAAGCTCGACATCTGGTTCAGCACCCGCACCCCCTGCACCGTCCACGCCCGCCACTACACCGCGTGAGCGGGCAGCCACTTCTGCAGGTGCTTCCCCGTCCCCAGGCGCAGCACCTTCCACAGGCCGCACACGGGATATTCAGTGCTTTCGTTGCAAAGGATTTGGCCACGTGTCTCGGGACTGTCCGAACAAGCGTGTCTTGCTCATTCGTGACGATGGTGAGTATTCTTCCGCTAGTGATTCTGAAGATATTCAACACGCTATGCTTGCCACTGACCATGCAGCAAAGGCGGACGTACATGTCAACCCGGGCGACGCCGATAGGTATGAAAGTCTTGTTGTGCAGCGTGTTCTTAGTACACAGGCCGCTCCGCCCGAGAAGAATCAGCGACACACTCTTTTCCATACCAAGGGCGTTGTGCGGGGGAGCGGTCCATTCGCATCATCATCGACAGCGGCAGCTGTAACAATTTGGCGAGTACTGCGATGGTTGAACAGTTGTCTTTACCCACTCGTAAGCATCCACATCCATATCACATTCAATGGCTTAATGATGGTGGGAAAATTAGAATTACTCGCTCGGTCCGTGTTCCTTTCTCCATGGGTGCTTATTCTGATTTTGTCGATTGTGATGTTATTCCCATGGACGCATGCTCTCTGTTACTTGGGCGACCTTGGCAATATGATACCGATAGTTTGCATCATGGTCGTTCAAATCAATATTCTTTCATGTTTAAGGGTCAGAAAATAATTATACATCCAATGACACCTGAACAAATTCTTAAAGATGATCTTGCTAGAGCTGCTAAA
Source organism: Chrysopogon serrulatus (assembly GCA_015844335.1). NCBI lineage: Eukaryota > Viridiplantae > Streptophyta > Magnoliopsida > Poales > Poaceae > Chrysopogon > Chrysopogon serrulatus. The sequence goes on along the minus strand of JADLZL010004508.1, from coordinate 575,591 downwards.
ATTGCTAAACAACTTGAACCATCGACCTCTGTTAATTCTGAAATCAAGTTGAATGCTCCTGTTTTGCTTGCTACACGTGCTGATTTCGATGAGTTACGCGATGCTCCTTTGCCATGCTATGCCCTTATCTGCTGTAGTGTGCTCGTTTCACTTGATGCTGCACCATCTTTGGATATTTCCCCCTGCAGTTGCTAACATTTTGCAGGAGTACGCTGATGTCTTTCCAAAAGATTTGCCACCGGGACTCCCACCACTTCGTGGCATTGAGCACCAGATCGACCTCATCCCCGGCGCACAAGACAGCTTCCGAACCGCGCACCGCACCGTACAAATCCGGATGAGACGAAGGAAATACAGCGCCCGAGTGCGGCGTTGCTTGACAAGGGCTATATTCGTGAGTCTCTTAGCCCTTGCTCCGTTCCCGTGTTACTTGTTCCAAAGAAAGATGGCTCATGGCGTATGTGTGTTGACCGTCGTGCTATTAATAACATTACCATTCGCTACCGATATCCTATACCACGCCTTGATGATATGCTAGATGAGCTGAGTGGTGCCATTCTTTTCACTAAGATAGATTTGCGTAGTGGCTACCATCAGATTCGCATGAAATTAGGTGATGAATGGAAAAAACGGCTTTTAAAAACGAAATTTGGGTTATATGAATGGTTGGTTATGCCGTTTGGTTTGACAAATGCTCCCAAAGACATTTATGCGTTTGATGAATGAAGTTCTGAGGCCCTTCATAGGATTGTTTGTAGTTGTCTATTTTGATGATATCCTCATTTACAGCAAGTCTATGGAAGAGCATGTACAACATTTACGTGCTGTTTTTGATGCGTTGCGTGTCGCCCACTTATTTGCTAACATTGAAAAATGCATGTTTTGCACACAACGTGTTTCGTTTCTTGGCTATGTTGTTACTCCACAGGGGCATTGAGGTGGATAGCAGCAAGATCGATGCCATTCGGGCGTGGCCTACACCGACGACGGTTACACAAATTCGCAGCTTTCTTGGCCTTGCGGGTTTCTACCGCAGATTTGTTCGTGATTTTAGCTCCATTGCAGCGCCTCTACATGAGCTTACAAAGAAGGATGTTTCCTTTGCTTGGAGTGATTCGCAAGAGGTTGCGTTCAGCACCTTGAAAGATAAGTTAACCAATGCTCCTCTCTTGCGGTTGCCTGATTTTACTAAAGTGTTTGAACTTGAATGCGATGCTAGCGGTATTGGGCTAGGTGCTGTTTTGTTACAAGAAGGAAAGCCGGTTGCTTATTTTAGCGAGAAATTAAGTGGTGCTAGCTTGAATTATTCTACTTATGATAAGGAGCTTTATGCTTTAGTGCGCACTTTGCATACTTTGCAGCACTACCTTTGGCATCGCGAGTTTATAATTCATTCTGATCATGAGGCTTTAAAACATATTCGTACCCAAACAAACCTGAATCGTCGTCATGCTAAATGGGTAGAATTCATTGAGTCTTTCCCTTACATTATTAAACACAAGAGCGGGAAGGAAAATGTTATTATTCTTGATGCTTTGTCTCGTCGCTATACCATGCTTTCATCCACGCTTAGATTTTAAAAATCTTTGGCTTGCAAACCGTGAAGGATCATCAATATGTTGACGATGCTGATTTTAAAGATGCTTTCGCCCATTGTATTCATGGCAAACCATGGGGCAAATTTCACATACAGGATGGGTTCCTGTTTCGCGCTAACAAGCTGTGTGTTCCAGCTAGCTCGGTTCGTCGTTTGTTGTTACAGGAAGCGCATGGAGGCGGTCTCATGGGGCACTTTGGCGTCTACAAGACACATGAGGTGCTGGCTGCCCACTTCTTTTGGCCCCGGATGCGCGCTGATGTTGAGCGCCTTGTTGCACGCTGCGTTACTTGCCAGAAAGCAAAGTCACGATTGAACAACCATGGTCTGTACATGCCTTTGCCTGTTCCTACTTCCCCTTGGCTTGATATTTCTATGGACTTTGTTTTGGGATTACCTCGAACTAAGAAGGGGAGGGACAGTATTTTTGTGGTTGTTGATCGTTTCTCCAAAATGGCTCATTTCATACCTTGTCATAAGACCGATGATGCTAGCAATATTGCTGAATTGTTCTTTTCGCGAGATTATTCGTTTGCATGGTATTCCAAATACTATAGTCTCTGATCGTGATTCTAAGTTTCTCAGCCATTTTTGAGATCATTGTGGAATAAAATGGGAACTAAATTGCTGTTTAGCACAACTTGTCACCCTCAAACTAATGGACAAACTGAGGTAGTGAATCGAACTTTGTCAACCATGCTTAGGGCTGTTTTAGATAAACACTTGAAACGTTGGGAAGATTGCTTGCCTCATGTTGAGTTTGCTTATAATCATGCAACGCATTCTTCTACAAAGATGTGTCCCTTTCAGGTTGTTTATGGTTATATTCCTCGGGCGCCTATTGATTTGTTTGCGCTTGATGCTAAGGACGCCCCACACATAGATGCCGCTGCACATGTTGATCAAATGATTAGCTTGCATGAGCAGACTCAACAAAACATTGCTGCTGCTAATGCTAAATATCAGGTTGCGGGTAGTAAAGGGAGAAAACAAGTTACTTTTGAACCGGGTGATCTGGTTTGGTTGCATTTGAGAAAGGATCGTTTTCCTGCTTTACGTCGTTCTAAATTGATGCCACGTGCTGCTGGTCCTTTTAAAGTGCTAACCAAGATTAATGATAATGCTTATATCCTTGACCTGCCTGCGGAGTTTGGTGTTTCCACGAGTTTTAATGTTGCAGATTTGAAACCGTATGCGGGCGAAGATGAGGAGTTGCCGTCGAGGACGACTTCAGTTCAAGAAGGGGAGGATGATGAGGACATCACGAGTACATCTACACCAGCAGCACCACAGCGCCTCCAGCTTGCTCCTCCACCACAGCGCCTACGCTTGATCATCCGGTTGGGCCAATCACTGGGGCCGTGCAAGAGAATTAAACTTCATCATGCTGTTAAGGAACGAAGGCCCAGCAGAATAAGAAGATGGGCTAACAGGGCAGCCCAAGGTGGGGCGCCTAGGGTTGGAGCCGCAGCCCTTTCTTTGGGCGTGCGCCACCCTCCTGCCGCCGCCCCTTTATTTAGTCGGAGTCCCTTTTGTTTACAACTTGAGTTTTGTTTTACATCTAGCTTTAGCTACTCTCGAACACGCGCCAACCTGCGCTGTCTCGTGTAATTCAAAACTCCACCTCCGAGTGATATTAAGATTGCTCGCGTCTTTTTCTTGTTCGTTTTTCGATTGCGTGCAGGAATTGATCTTCGTGATCAGGCTGATCTCGCACCGGCGAGGTTAGTAACCAATGGGAGTTGGTTCAGCGATTGCATTGGCGCTTCGGGTTCGCTCGTCGTAGTCGGATCGTGAGGGTCTACTTCCACCAAATCGAAATTATCTCCACTCACCGAAAGATCGGGCACTCCCCCTCTATCACCACACATCACATTACGACCTTTCAGGCCTATGTGCTGGAGGTCAGGACTCGCTGCATCTTGCCTTGCAGCCGCCTTGGCTTCCGGCGAACGTGATGACCTCCCTGGCTCGCTTCATCAATGGGAAAGATGCCTGCCGGTTGCCGTCCGGCCATCGTGGCCTCGTGATCTCATTCGGCCTCGATCGAATAGCCATCATGAGTTCATGATCTTTGTAGTCCAGGTATCTAAGATTCAGATTTCAGAACGACTCTCCAATGAAATCTTGCCCGCAGTCTCAAATTGATAAATATGCAGTTATGCACAGTCGTTCAGGCCAAGCTGCAAGTGCGCAACATGGGGATCATCAGATTGACGTTCCGCCTAAACTACTCTACTGCCGCCTGTGCTTCCGCAACTAAACACCCCAGAGCCCGATTGCCGGCGGCCACCGAGATGAGGTATAGTCTATGTTCTGTCCTCTTTTTTAAATCCTACAATAATTTTCAATGTTAATGTCATTGAGTTATTTGAACAATATATTGTTTTAAGTATTTATATTGTAACTTATGAATGTTTTCAATTAAATCTTCAAATTGAAGACCTTTTGTGTTATTTAGTACATTTATATCAAATTATATGTTATAAATTTTATAACTCTTACCGAATTGTCAAATGGTTTTACCGAATGGAATATGAAAAAAATTTAGCCGGCATACCCTAGAGTAAAATCCTAGATTCGCCACTGCTCGTATCCCTTGATGTCGCGCGCAAGCATCATTCGCCACGTTGTCGTGCACCGCTCCTCCGTGCCATGCTGTCACGATACTGCTTGCCATGGCTCACCAACGATTTACCACTGGTGCTGAGAATGAGATCGTTTGGATTGAATTGGCATAACAGAACACTAAAAAATGCAGCAAAATCTGAATCCTAGCCTGTCAATGAGAAGTGGCAGCAAAAGAAATTTGCTTTTGAATTTTGCATGCAGCAGCCAAAAACTGAAGGCTTGGCGGACTCAACGCAGAAGAAAAGGAGAATTTGCAATCGGGGAAAAAAGTTTGCATACAGTACGAGCGCGCAATGCAGTGAAAGCAAAGCGCACGTGAGAAGGGGGGGCCCAAGAAAACAATTTTGCATGCAGCCAAGCGCGCGATGTATGCGCGGTAGCGAAAGATTGCTCGGAAACTCAACAGTCGGCGGCGCAGTTATAACTATAACAAACCCATGATTAAATGGCAATCGGGGATCCTTGAACCGGCCTTGGTCACTGCACACAAGCCTTAATATGGAACCAACTTGAGCTATTCCGACATGACACATTTAAAAGATTAACCATGTAGGAAGGCTCAAGGAGTTTTAGGGATGAAGCTAGAACAATTTCGAGGATTTGTGCTTGCTTTGTGTGTAGATTTTTGTCATAAGGGTGCGAATATGATTAAAATTAGAACATTATCACTGTTTTTCATTTTTCTATGGGTGCGGGTGAACATTCTCTATATAGATCCACACCTGAGAAGTTTAGAGATTGTAATGACTTAGCAAGCCTTGCTACACAAATGGCTGAATATGACAGACATACTATTTTTCCATTGGTTTATTGCCTAATTGAGGTGGCATTGATACTACCGGTGACACTGGGATTAGTTGAAATGGTCTTTTTGGCAATGAAGATAATTAATCAAAACAGAACTGCGAAATAAGATGGCCGATGCTTGTCTTATAATGACTTAATGGCGTGCAACATTGAGCCAGAAATATATATTGAAAGGAATTGACCTTGAGAAGATCAAGAAAACATTTCCAAAAAAGAAAGATAAGCAGATGCATTTGCCTAGGGCGCCTAGACGTGATTGAAGCTTCATCGTCCTTTGGTTTATTGACTTCAGTTGTATTTTTCTATAATTCTATTTATCGTAAATATTTATGTTTATACACTTTGTGCTTGACCGTCACGACGTCTTGATGAGAGATTTTATGTTATTATCGACCGCTACTGCACACAACAAGACATAAGGAAGATGGAAAATGGTGTTGACGTAAGGAGACGCTGTTTCCTTCTCGCATGTTTTTTGTGGAGCAGTTTAAAAGCAGATTTCAAAGTGTAGCTTACAGTTAAATTTGGTGCACCGGAGGCAAGAAGCTAGCGGTGAGGATTGATTTCCGCGTCTACCCGTCGCTAGGCCGGCCAGCGTTGGTTGCAAGCTCAACCATGCACGGATATCTGTCCTGCCACTGCAGGTTTGCTTTTCATAGGAGGTGGTGGTGGTGAGCGCCCTATTCCCAGGGAGCTGGAGGATTTCCGCCTTTGCCCTTTTTTGTCGGTGCGACCTACAAATAGGAGGAGAACCTCCTCACCCTCTCCGGCGACGCTAGCTCGCCGCCGCCCTCCTCCTCCTCCAAACACCGCGGCTACCGTGCGCTCAACTGGTGACGGACGGCAGCCGCTACGTGTTCTTCGTACACCGCACTCTCAACGGAGGAGGATATATATATATATATATATATATATATATATATATATATATACACACACAAATAGCTAGAATATTATTAGTTGGTAAGCATGGATCGGTTGGACATGATTGACAACATCGATAGCTGTCCGGTGATTGCAAACAAGCCACGCATCGAAGTTCGCTCCTCGTCGACCAATGACAGCGACAGGAAGGAGGATGAAGCACATCATGAAGTGGCCGAGGCGAGGGATGTGGGCCCCCCTCTGGGTTGGAATCACAGTCACCATGAAGGAGGCGGCAATAACAAGAGGCGGCTTCTGTCAAAGCAGCTGTCAATGAAGGAGACCACTAGGGAGGCCAAATGGGAGAAGCGCAGGCGGCAGATACTACGGCGCAGCAGCATAGTATCGGTATTGAGGGACCAGGGGGGAAACGACGGAGGAGGCAACAAAAGCGCCGTCGAGGAACGACATCATCATGTTATGAGGTCTTCATCAGAGCGCTTAATGAGATGCCTAACCGACGAGGACCTTGATGAGCTGCGGGGCTCCTTCGAGCTTGGGTTCGGATTCGACGAGGAGACCGGCGGCGCTCACCTCCATGACACGCTCCCCGCCCTCGAATTCTACTTCGCTGTGAACCGGCAGCTGTCCGACCCCAAACTGCGGAAGCTGGCGGCGGCAAGCCCCACGTCCACGCTGTGGGCTGTGTCTTCATCGTCTACGCTCCCCGACATCACAAGCCCATGCAGCCCCAACGCCGGCGCAACCGCATCTTGCGGCGCCGACGCATGGAAGATTTTTACCCCAGGTACTGTAATAAATTACACAAGTGAACTTGTCCTCATGAAATCATTTGAGCCATCTTTCCAGGATTAATTCGGACGCATCATGCGTGCAGGTGACAACCCTCAGCTTGTGAAGACTAGGCTGAGGCACTGGGCACAGGTGGTGGCTTGCTCCATCAAGCACGGCTGACAAGACACAGTGATCGGAAATCCTCATCGCCAACGGATGTCCAGTCGTCGAGCCATATGTATAGGTGCGTGGCCAAATTAAAATGAACTCTTGAATTAGCCAGCAACCAAATATGATGTAAAGGCGTGGTCACCATGCTGTTGTCTGTCATTCTCCTCGTGTACAGAAGAAGAGTTGTCTGTCATTCTCCTCGTGTACAGAAGAAGAAGCTTAGTGCGTAACAAGAATTAATGGTACACTGATTCTATCATGTCTCGTCTATTGGTGTCGTCCATAAAGTAAAGATGACTTATTCCTGCTTGCATCCCCAATGCTAGCTCGAGTTCACACCATGGTATCGTACGCCAACCCTCTGCTCAACAAGTTTCTTTTGGGTCGATCCCTAATCAACTTTCACATTTTGGAACCCGCAATCCACCAAGCAATACTAAAAAAGTGGGTTCAGAAATCCCAAATATTATTTGTGGATGCTGAATGCTCTTCAGACAGCACAAATTTGGCAATAATCCTCAGTCCTCACTGAAATATACAAACGAGCTTTGTTATGGTGCTTGGGAGGAACCACCCACATTAAAATTATTTGCGGCATCTCTTAATTAAAAATCGTAATTAAAGGCAGATTAGTATTTTTTCTATTCTAAGGATTCTCAACCAAAGGCACGGGCACAAACTCTGTGCCCATATATTCATGAGATTTGCATTGCAACCTCCCACTCCTCGTCGCGCCCGCCTTGCAGCCTCCAAGGTCTCCGACTCACCGCCAATCGAGTCGGCGCTTCAACACCACGACGCGTCTCCCTATAGTCACCGTCTGCCTGGTCGCTGCCTCTCACTATGTAGAAATTGATTTTTGAAACGCCTATGCTTTTTTAAGGGCGGTTTGTGTTGGACCCACCCTTATAGTAGCGTGCCTGGGCCCCAGCCGGTTAGCCGCCCTCAAAAATGCCATTGTAGGGGCGGCTAGTGGCGCCCTTACAAATGGGTCGATTTGTAAAGGCGGCTTAATCACCAGCTGCCCCTACAGTGTCCATTTGTAAGTGCAGCTCAAACACCAACCGTCCTACAAATGCCCTAGCGTAAAAACTAAACAACCACCTTCTTTCTCCTCAGGTCACTCACTCCAACTAGCAAAAAAGATAGACCTTAGGCTCCTCCCAAAAATTGCTCTACTAAGAGGGGGGTTTTGATCTCAATCCTTTGGTGGAGAGGTTATAGGTGGTAAGAAAATGCTATTCTAACCCTTTTTAAAGTTTTAATGGTTGGTTATAAGCACTTATAGTTTTGCTTTTCTCTCTCTTTTATGGTGCTTGAGTTTTGTATGAAGCAATATAGACCCTAGTTTTTAAGGTATTAGTGTAAATTACTTAGAGAAATGTGCTTAGACGACCCTTTATTTGTGGCTCTTGCTTGATTTAAGTGGAGATTACACCCTAGTTTCATGTATGTTTGATGTAGATCTAGCTCTAGATCTAGGATTTATTTTTTCCATTTTGTAATTTTTCTTTCATGAAATTGGAATGGTGTTGGCATGAAAGTTAGTAAGTAAAATGTTAATTGTTCTCTTTGAAAATGTATATTTTAACCAATTAGTATATATATCCATGTTTAAATATTTTTGTATTAATAGGTAATTTTAATTATCCTTTTCTCTCTCGATCTCTCATGGTGCTTGAGCTTTGAATGGAGCAAATTAGGTCCTACTTTTGAAGATTGGTGTAAATTAGTTAGAGAAATGAGCTTACACCTTTTAGTAGTGCCTCTTGCTTGATTTTAGTGGAGATTACACTCTAGTTTCATGTATGTTTCACGTAGATCTATTCTAGATTTAGGATTTGTTTTTTTCCATTTTGTAATTTCTCTTTCATGAAATTGGGATGGTGTTAGCATGAAAGTTATTGAGTAAAATGTTAATTATTCTCTTTAAAACATATATTTTAACCATTTAGTATATATATCATTTTTGTAAATATTTTTGTATTAATACCTAGTTTTAATTATCCTTTTCTCTCTTCTATGGTACTTGAGCTTTGAATGGAGCAAATTAGGCCCAGTTTTGAAGCTTTTGGTGTAAATTAGTTAGAGAAAAGAGCTTACACTCTTTATTAGTGTCTCCTCCTTAATTTTAGTGAAGATTACACTCTAGTTTCATGTAGCTTAATTTTTATTAGCAAATTGTTGCTAATTGTTCTCTTTAAAATTGTATATTTTAACCATATAATACATATTTCCTTTTTTAAAAGATGGAGCATAGGGAATCTTGGATGTATGGTTCGTTGAGGTTCATATGAATTAATGATCAGCCTAACAAGCTTCCGTGGATGAACTAACGAGCCTGGACAAATTTATTAATTTTCGTCCCCGGCTCACGAGAAGCATGCAGTGACATTGACACATCATAACGGCACAATTATCTGTCCCTGGCCCCTGCTTAGTTTGCAAGAACCCTATGGCATTTTCAGATGTGTCTAACATAAGATCATATCTGATGTCACACCCGGTTTTCTGAAGAAGACCAAGCACTAACTATATATGGGCCCAGGATGTATACATGACACATATAGCAACAAATATAGAGATTATCAAAGACAAATGCTTTATTACAACATAGTTACAACAAGACATATCTATAACAAAAAGGATAGCATAAAACTGTTCTATTTCTACTCTTCTGGTCTCCATACTCCACAAGGACGATTGACTGGGGGAGCACTCGCCTAGTACTCATGGTCATGGAATATCTCGAGGAAGACACATATCCTGAATTAAGTATCTGGTTCCCATATGGGATTTTGTTGATTGTAAAGCAAGCGTCAGCGCACCATGCTCAGCAAGTATAATATGGGGGGATGCAAGGCTCAAAAGGCAAGACACGGTTGAACTGCGATAAGCATTTTTAATTGGTCATATTTTATTATTAGAACTGAGTTGCTTGGTTATGCTTAAGCTCCCAAGATAAGAAGTATAACAATTATCACCAAGATTAATCATCACCCAAACCATCCATGGTAACCATTCTATCTCGTTAAAGGATCCAGGTTGCTCATGTCTGAGAGCACGACTGATATATCAGTTTATAAAGCCTGCAGAGTGTGTACACTTTGACCATGAGCCGTGATTTACCCTTTCGCCTGAGGTAGCTAGCCTCTTGACTCACTTCGATGCTAATCGGCAGGGTTCACTATGAAGCCTTTTGAAAGCCCCCTAACAAGTTAGTAGTCGCTAGGTTTCGAATTAACCAAGCAGATATGGATGCTCTCCTCCAAGAGTGGCTCACTATTGACCCAGCGGTAGGACAAGAGCCATACCCATCTTGGCACCCCTTTTGTGCCTTTTGGTAACTACTAACAAGCTAGAGAAGTTTAGTTTACTTAGCTAAAGCCAGAGCCTTGTAGCCCTTATGGTTGTACGATAAGTCCTGGGTAGTCGCTTTAAGATTCAGTCCTTATGGAGGGCAGACTAGAGCACCCAAAAAGACCCAACGCACTAGCCCCCTGATATCCATGTTGGTAACAAGCATCATTTTACCATTGATTCCATAATCCATTAACGAAGATTAACATTATAAAGTTTGGTGATTGCAGACTAAGCAGAACTACCCATATGCATAACCCAAAGGTAACAAGGAATACAGGATAACAAGAGTGCTAGGTAAAGTTCTTAGGGGTTCATCGTATTAGACACATGTATATGAAAAGGCGATTAAATGGTTATTGGGTAACAAGGGAACTCATGTTATACTTGCCTCAAAGAGTGCTCAAACATGTCCAACTTTGCTTCTGGATCATCCTCACATATCTCCTCATCTATATATCACAACAACCAGCACAAGCACACTAAACAAACCTAAAACAATACGTCAAGCATTATAAAAATAATACATAAAGGTTTGAAATATGTAGGGCTTGTAACTATGATCGCTTGAGCGCAAAAACAACTAAAACTGGAGCAACAACTTGACATGATATTTGGAAGCTTTGATAAATGATAGGAATAGAATAGACATGATGGGTAACTTGGAAGGTTTAGAGAGCACAAGGATTTATAGATGAAGGGTAAAAGATCATAGGATTGTAGAGAAGATGGGTAGGACATGAAGTAACCTTGCTAAGGCATCAATAACTATGCAAGCTTGATGAGAGGAAACATATATATTGCACAGCTATACAAGAGTGAGATGGAGTGGTGGTGACCAAATTGAGGTGAGGCATCAAGATCGATAACTAGGACATGCTTCTAAGGTGGTGATGCGGTTTAAGAGAGTTGATTTTGGCATAGATGGGTTGATGATTAAGCTCATTAAAGGATGGCACCTTATAAAAGCATGGAATGGGAGATTGGTAGTATGGTATGATATTCGCAATGATCTCTCATTATAACAAGGCAAGGCAAAGCTAGTGGTCGAGATCGGGATGGCAGGAAGTTGATGAGAGCAAAACAATGTAAGATACAAGAATAGCAAGGATGTAACATGTATACGGTGTGTTCTAACTACTCCTCTGAGGTATGTGTCAGTGCTGTTGGATATGTATAGAGGGTATATGAGAACATGTCATGGGCAACCGGCATATGGAAACACATATCGGATCAGCATAGGACACGGTTACAGCGACTAGTGCGCACAAGATGTGCATGTCGGCAGATAGTGAGGGTTTCGATCATCAAAGGCATGGCATTCGCATCACCAAGCAATGATATGTTTTGTGGGTTTGTTAACTACTATGTGGAACATGGTTTGGGAAAAGGGTGTCTTTTAGAGCATTGTTGAGCTAGGGAACATCAGTGCAAAACAGCGTGGCACAGCTGTTTGGACAGCAGGGTTAGCAACCACTATGGTGTCGATATCTTTGCCAACAAGTCATGAGTGGCCACCAAAACTTGTAGAGTCATGCGCAAGGATATGATGGACATGTTGCATGAAGGCTTTGGTCATTTGGATAGTGGGTTAGCGGAGAACACCAAAAGGATTTAGTGCTGCACTAGTGCTAGAACAGCAGAGTAGCGAGTGCGGTATCTGACCAAAATATGATATGCACGCTACTCTGATGGGTAATCCAAATTACAGGGCTATGCACTAGTATATGATACACTTGTGGATTAAAGGAATTCACAACCGGAGTGACGGATTAATGGGAACACTGTTTTCATCAGCGGCAACGCTGCTGTCCACAGAGACAGCAGTAGGTTCACAGAGGAAACATCACCATAATCAATTGAAACATGATCTATGGCACACAAACTGCAGTAGCTACGGACATATTCAATAACGGAAGATGTTGGGTTCTCACATTTGGCTTTATGATGGTGAGGATAAAGCCAACAGTGGTAGCAAAAACAATAGAGATAGAGGTGGTGCTGCTGTAAGCTTTCAGGACAGCAGGGATGATAGAAAACGCTAAACCATCGCTATCTCAACAATCATGCATTGCATAATAGCCAAACCATCTTGTGGAATCATGTGTAGGGATATCATGAACATTAAGATTTAAGGCCTTGGTTAAATTGACAGCCTATTAGCGAGGAACGCTAATGCCATGCAGAGCGGCACATCTGCTAGGACAGCAGGTACGACAAGCACGGGATTGATGATATCTCTTTCGTATTGGATTATATAGCCATGAAAATTTGCAGAGGCATGAGCATCTTAATGAACAACACCATGATCAAAGGGATCAATGACTGGAGGGTAGGAATTAATGGAATAGGCATGCCAATCGGCAAAAGTGCTGCTGCAGTGATGTAGGGGTAGCAAGCACTACAACATCAATATCTTCGGCATCAAGAACTTTATGGACAAACCGTTTTTCAGATAGCTGTACAACATCAAGAACTATATCACGATCAAAGGGCTTGAAGAGTGGAGGTCTAGATCACTAGGAACATGAGTGTGCCAACAGGCAGCAGCGCTGCTGTTCGCAAAGGGCAGCGACATGTTTGCGGGGAATTTTTGCCGGAATCGATACTAAACTGAATATGGGTACATGGTTTATTGCAAGGAATGCGAAAACAACATGGGAAGGTTGCAGGGGGTTCTTACATGGGATATTTGCTGTGTCCAAAGGCAGTTTGACGGCAACCGGCTACGATGATTGGTGATGGTCCGGTCTGCGTTCAACGGGACAACAACACGTTACTGGGCAAAATGACATCGGTGATTCAGCAAACATCATCCACGACACATGATTGGCAGCAAGGAACATGAAACCAACATTAGGAAGGTGTTGGGGCATTCTCACCTAGGGTTAGGGTTTGATGGTGAGAGGAGATGGAGTCGACCATAACCGGCGGCGAAGACGTGGTACTGCAGGGCATCCTGACCATGTAGCCACTGATTGGGGCGGCCTCCACTGCAGCGACGATGGTCATCTCCTCCCTAACAGCAGAGGAGCAGCAGCAAAGAACTCCACGTCCTTGCTGGGGTGCCTATGAAGGGAAACAAAGTGGCAAATTAGGTTCCAATCGACAAGGGTAGTCCAATTTGGTGGAGAGGATGGAGAGGGAGGAAGAGGAAGATGGAGGGGGCAGCCATGGAGGAGGCAGAGGGTCGGTCCCTCTACCTTGTATACATAAATAGGAAGGAGATACTGTTGTTTGTGTCGAGTAGATATAGAAGGAAGAGAGAGCGGGCGAGATTAGGGGGGTATGGGATGTGGGCCAAGGATTAAGAGGGAGAATTATGTGGCTGTTTTGCATGAGGGAGAGGACGAAATCCTTATTGGGCGCACATGCGTTGCACGAACTAGCAATGCATGCTTTCCTTTTAAGGTTGTCGGCTCTCCTTCTGTCCGTGGCTTTCTGTTTTCAGTCCCCACTTCCTAAAACCCAGGCGTCGCCCTTTCAAAAAAAAGGAAAAAAATCCCACATCGGCCATACCCGTCTTCGGAAAATGTCGCCGTTCCAGGCACCTCTGCCACCGGATCCCAGCACCCACGGTATGCCATCCGCCTTCGCCACCCCTCCGTCGGTCACCACAGTGTGCTCCACCGACGCTCGACACAGCTCGTCCGCCCCGTCACCCATAGCTCCTCCTCACACCAGATTGGTTTGGGTTTGGGGGTTCAGTAGCTGGCACCGAATCCTACCGCCACTGCTCGCGCAGGAGGACAGCCTCGAGCTTGCGGGATTCCCCTCCTCCTCCACTTTGGGTAAGAGGTCCGTGTCCCTGCTCCTAGAAGCCGCGCTCTCCTTGATTCGACTTGTTTCTCTCAATTCACTGTGTGGTCGCGAGCAGGGCACATCTAGCTGTTAGGAGCATGCCCTAGAGGTAATCGTAGAGATGATGATATTTTTTATTGTATCCATGATATACTATGTGTTCAAGAATATCCATTAAAGACAACTTGTATCGATTGGCAATTATGTGAATTGTTTGTGAAACTTTTTTACTTGTATGGTTATTCGAATGTTGTTCCTTACTGGAGTTCATGTGTGGACACACATGAATATTAGATTAGCTCATGTATTAGTTGATGGCTATGTTTCACAAGTCATAGACATGGAGATGTCAAACTAATAATGTGGGCACATGTATGACATGGGTCTAGACTGACCCAACATGAGATGTTCTTATTATCTCTTTACACATCATGTACGTTATGTCCTTAGACCTAGATTATTGTATATGTTGATGGTCACTAACTACCAATTCTACCCATCAACAATGTGAAGAAATGAATAAAAATGGAAATGAAATGTAGGATAGCGGTTTAATACTAACGGATTTCTACTTGTACATAAAATTCTATTTGGATGCAGGCAATACTTGGAAAAGTCACTGAAAGTAACCATTTGGAGTCAGAATGGCCCACTTAGGGGATTGGCCGACCCCACCTTAGGTCGGTCGAGGGTCCACTTCCCCCTCCACGTCACCAATCCTCGTCCAAGGCTAGGTGGCATGCCTAGGAGCACTCCCCATCATTGGTTGGTGTCAGTTTGATCCAAGGGTGGACAATGAGCCCCGGTGGATCACCAGGCCCACTATCATATACTCAATGGGCCACAACTGCCATCAAACTGCCTTTAGACAGGCGGCAACTAACTTACCTACCACTCCACCGACATCACCAGGCCATCCATCGCCATTGGATGGAAAGGTGGTGGAATGGAGGGTCGGCCGACCCCCCCCAAACCACCATTCCACCGCCTCTTGCTTCTACAAGTAACCCCTGCCTCCATGAACCTATAAAAGGCCTTGCTTGGTTCATTGGAGAGGAGACACTCAAGAGTAGAATAGGATCTATCATTCCAAGCAGCAAAGCTCTACAGTAGCGTAGAAGTAGCTAGCTAGCTTGTAGGAAGGAGAGTAGAGAGGAGCTCCTAGGAGGCCTAGAGTCCCCTAGTCTGGTATAGCTTCTCTTTCTTTTGTAATCTTCAGCACTACTTTATTAGTACTTTACTTTGTTCAAGTACTTGATTGAGTGATTACTATGCTTTGCTTAAGTCCTATCCTTATCATATTTATCATTGGGATCTTGAGCTTAGCATTAGTAACCATAGTTATCTTAGTCATTAGTGTGATCCTATTAGTGTTCGTCTTACTGTCTACATAAGGTGTCTCGGCCCACCGGAGCTCAGGCTGAGATAGTAGGTCACTAGATTAAGCGTGGTGCTTAGGCTATTGTCTACCTGTAAGTATGCCTAGACCCACGGTTAGTTGTGGTAGTTGGCAGGTGGTGACAACCCTGTCCATCCTTTGTATTCCACCACGTTCGGTCTAAAGATACATAGGGCCCCGAGGTGTAAAGTGTCTAGGTTGAATCCGGCAAGGTGCATGCCCACAACATTAAGGATCATCAGACTAGTACTAGTTAGCTCAGTTTACTATAGGATTACATAGGCTACTCTATGCTCGGCTATGCTACACTTCGCGAGTGTCCAAGTTATCCTAGTTATCCTTAGGTTAGTTATCTATCTTAGATTAGTTACCCCTTTACCAATTATCATCAACTGCATACCTTTGCTAAGGCTGCTTAGTCACATTAGGTGACCACACTACCTAGCCTCCTTTGGGGAAATATAAATCGACACTTGGTACTCACCAAGGAAGTGCTACACGATAGTTCTATGCCCTTGCGGAATTCCTATTCTGTTCGTGGGGTTAGAAGTGCCAACAAGCATTTCTAGAACTATTACTAAAGACTAGGATTTATCTCTATCTCTGGTAGTCACACTAAGAACTGTCAATAAGCATTTCTGGCGCCGTTGCCAGGGAGTCAACTATGTGCTATCTTTTGTCGCTAGGCTCAGCTAAGCTAGGTCTGTCAGTTTTATCCTTTTAGTTTATTTCATTCTTTTTAGATTTTCTTTTTGGTTATCCTAGTTAGTGTTATCATGGCCAACAAAACTATCTATGAGTTCTCAGCCCCCTTAGCCGCTAACATAGCCACTGGTCCTAATGTCATCAATGCAGACACTCATTTTGAGCTTAAGCCCACATTGATCACTATGGTACAAGCTAGTCCCTTTTGTGGTAAAGCTCATGAGGATGCTAATGCACATCTCCAACACTTTTTGGAGATCTATAGTACCTTCATTATTAGAGGAGTGACCCAAGAGGCCATCCGCCTTCGTCTTTTCCAATTTTCCTTGTTAGGGAAAGCAAAGCAATGGTCCTATAACAATCGCAACTCTATAGACACGTGGGAGAAGTGCTCTAATGCCTTCTTAGGTAAGTTCTTCCTCATGGGTAAAACCAATCTCTTAGAAATAAGATCTGTAGTTTCCAACAACACGCGGACGAGTCTATCTCTGAAGCATGGGAACGACTACAAGAGTACATTATCGCTTGCCCACATCTTGGTATGGAAAACTGGCTTTTAATCCAGAATTTCTACCATGGCTTAGTCCCGTTAGATAGGAATGATCTAGATGCTGCCGCTGGTGGTGCATTCTTTTTGCTAAAAGTTGCAGATGCCAAGGATTTGATCGAAAAGATGGTGTCCAATCAAGGATGGAGCGAAGAATGACTACAACCCCGCAAACGAGATATGCATTCTCTTAAAGAAGCTGACATGCTTGCAGCCAAGGTGGATCTACTCGCAAAGAGGTTAAAAAACCTGCGAGAAGCTAGGCGCCCAAGAGACAGTGCAATCCATGGATGTCTACATGACTTGTGAAGTCTATGGAGAGGCGGCTATTCAGGCAACCACTGCCCCGAAACTCACAAGGATCTTAACTTCATCAACAATGACAATAGCTTCCGCCCTCAAAATCAAGGATGGAATCAGCGCTCCAACAACCAGGGAGGTAACAATTACAATCTTTCGCAACGCAATAATCCTAATAGTAGTTATCCTTTCCTGAAAGATCTTGTCTATAGTCAAGGTAGAATGACTGATAGCATTAACAAGAAACTTCTTGCTAATGACAAAGTGTTGGAAAATGTAAATGCTAAGTTGGCTCTTCTGCTTTAAAGAAACAACTAAGTTTTAACAAGATGCTTGAAACCCAACTAGCTCAATTAGCCACTGCCATGCCATCCCATGAAAAGGGTAGGATCCCAGGGAAACCCGAGGAGTAGAAACTGTTAACTTAGTCACATCAAGATATGATTTTGGTGTAGATGGTTGCGTGTTGACATTTCTAATATCACTTCGCCTTAAGTTGTCATCCCTAACATGATGCCAAAAATGCTGGAAAAGAATCTACACTTGTCTACTCTAAAAATAACTCTATAGAATATATCCGCAAGCGCACAGATAATTCTCCTATTGTAGCATTTCACCTGGTAAGATTCCCAAGTATCGTTGATTTGTTTTAAGCCAAAAGGAAAACTCATTCATTGCGTTGGATTTATCTAAAAGAGGGTAGAAAAGAATTATGACTATGACTTTAAATGTGCAAACCTATAGTAATCAACCACTCTAATACTTTTAGCAGGGGTGAGTCAGGATAAATAATAAAGATAAAGATAAACATGATAAAAAGGACTTTCCAGAGACAGAGATTAAAGACTCAACTAATATGATTTGGTCAGACAGGAGATTCGGCTAAAGTAAAGAATTTCTAGATTATCCCTAAATAATAAGTCTATAGATCACACCAATATACACACTTTCATCTATAGTATAACTAACTTAGAAAACAGCATAATGAGCATCAACTAGGGAGGATATTGAGACATAAGTCACCTCCTTCGCGACCGCGCTCTACTAGCCTACATGCGAGGGGTGGAATATAGAGGACTCAATAGGCCTGTACGCCTACGATCTACCACACTACCCGGCACATCAGGATGCAATCGTAGGTATATATGATATCTAAGCACCATGTTTACATAATACATACCACCTATCCCACTCGAGTATTGAATTAGGCGCTTTATGATCATATGACTATAATCATTACCAATCATAACTATATCAAGAATGCAACTAGAGCAAACTAAGAACTTAATAAGTAGCAATATAATAATTAAGAACAAAGTCATAAACAAGATATAAATTACCAATCTCTTGACTACAGATCGAAAGCTCCGAGCGAAGCGCCCAACTCTACTTGAACCTTGCTAGCTAAACCTAATCTAGAACTTGAAGAACTGGAGCTCTAATTCTAATCTCTAGAAACCCTAGCTTCTAGTCTAATCTTGACAAATGAATTGAGGCAAAACCCTAATTGCTCCTGGGGGGGTGCAGGCACATATTTATAGCCCGGTGGAGGAAACGATGGCTGTTAGATCAAACCGACTTCACGTAGGGCCAAGATTGATCCTCAAAGGCGGTGGAGGAATACTCCAGAAGCTGGCAGGTGGGACCCACCAGGGGGTGCCGGGCGGCCTGGCCAATGGGGCCGGCCGGCCCCACCTCTCCAAAGAGAGGGCTCCGCTTTCTTCTGGTGTTTTTTGGAACCTTCCTGAGTACAATGACGATATTTTCCGTCGCGGTTAAGTTTCGTGCAAATCTTGCAATTAAATCCTCCAATTTCTTTTTTCTGGAATAATCCTGCAGAAAATGTGAAATCACCAAAACTCGTGGAAATTGTCAGTTGAAACCCCTATGTTTTCTAGTGGTGATCTCTTTTATGCATTTAGTTGACGGTTAAAAATGATCGTTATCTACCGTCAACATTGGGGTACCCCTGTTAAGAAAGGTGATCCTAGGAATCCTGTTATTTCTTACTCTATTGGTCCACATAAATTCCATAATGCTGTGTGTGACTTAGGCTCTAGTGTAAACATCATGTCCAAAGAAAATTATGAAAAGATGTATTACACTGAACTAGCACCAACCTCAATTTACTTGCAACTAGCTGATCAATCAATTCGCTACGTAGAGGGAATTGCAACTGATCTTCTAGTTAATATTAGAGGCGCATATGTTCCCGCTGACTTCGTCATCCTGGACAAGGGAAACGACAAGGAATTACCCCTTGTCCTTGGTCATCCCTTCCTCAACACCACAATGCCTGCATATATGTGGCATTCGATCGGATTAGGTTTCACTTCGGTGAAAGAATAGAAACATTTTTCTTTTCCCCTGGAAAGCCCATTCTGCAGGAGCCACCAATGCTAAAGTATCTTCCGAGGAGGAAGAGGAACCATCGGCAACAAAGGGTAAAGGGAAATGGAGAAGTCAATAAGGAGAAGCCTAAACCACAAGGACCCTGGCGCAAGAAGGAGGCATCTTCTGCTTCATCATCACCGAATCCTGTTACAGGATCACCCGGTGATTGGGGAGAGGAGAAGCCACCCACGAAAGATGAGCCATCCACAAGGGAGGAGCCGCCCACAAAGGAGATCAGCCATGAATCCACTAACAAGGTAAGTACTTTTTATTTCTGCATTTAGCATATAAAAAACTTTAGCATTCTACAAACCTTAAAATGAAAAAGAAGAAAAATATTTATTTAAATCTAGTTCTATCATTCAAAAAAATATAATAAAAATAAAAATAATAATGATATTTACTTACTCATATGTTAATGCATTAGAAAAAAAATTAAATAATAATAATAATAAATAATGATAATAAAATGAAAATATATATAAATAAAATAAAATAAAATACTAAACAAATAAAATGAAACTACTTAGTATTTTAGAAAATCTAGTAGTTTGCTATCTAGTTAGAAATTTAAATTAAATAAAGAAGATTACAAGCTCAAGGAAAGCTATCTAAGGAGTTATCAACCTCTAGCAAAAGGCAAGCTTGGGGGAGTGCCACTTTCCCACTAAGGTATGAGTTCCCACTTTTCCTCCCATATTGCATACTAATTTTTGATTCAAGTATTTGATGCAATGGGCCTATGATTGATAAGATTACTACATGGAAGCCAAACCTGCTCATACTAATTCTTGCTTGTACTAGTTAAAACAACCTCACACTTCTTAGAGTCTTAAGCATGGAATGAACTTTACTCTTTATCAAAGGATGGTTGTGGGAATGCAAGTGCTAGGACCAAGTGTAGGTTTGTGTGAGATTTGTCATGATAAGAAGTTAGAATAAATCTTCTGCTTGTCTATGGGATAGTATGGATACTCTAGAATATTTTGTTTTAAGAACTTCCCCCTTGCAATGTTCCTCATAGGTAAGAATTCCTACCAAGGCAAAATGAATCAATTTTAGATAAGATAGAGCTTCCACATAGCCACTAAGTTTGGGTTGAGTCCTGTCAAATTATGTTGATCTAGGTAGAGAAACTTGTCATACCCTGTTGATTAAGATCACACCGCACATACTGCTACTTTTTCATTGAAAGTACGCAACTATCACCCATCATATTTCCACCATGGAAATTTCCCCTTTTGCCACTAATAGTGCTCCCTTTCCTATGAGAGACCAAAGGTAGGGTGCCTCAAAAGAAAAAAAGGGAGAAAGAGCAAAAGCTCTCAAAGCAAAAAAAAAAAGAAGAGAGGAAAAGAAAGAAAGGAGAGAGAGAGAAATAAAGGCATCCCAACCCTCTCAAAGCTAGAAGAGAGATCATAATCTCTAAAGAGAAAGCATTCTACTAAATACCACCAAATACCACACACTTGCACATCTTGATCAATTTTGTATGCCTTGTTGCTCCTTGTGATCCATTTATTTGGCTAGACAACATACTCTATTCTTAGTAGGCATTTATTTTTCCATACCCATGAAACTCCACTTTAGATCTAGATAGGCAGAAAAGGATCTCATGATCTCGGTAAGGGATTATAAATAGCTTGAGTGATTGAGTGCATACCTTGAGGAACTATGCAAGTCTTTTACAAAATTTGAAAACATTCTAGGGAGTCCTAGCTAAACCAAAGCAAGTAGGAGTCTCTACTTTAGTCATGATAGTTAAACACTCACCTGCCATGAGGCCATAGCCAAAAGCCCCATACCACCTAAGATAAAGGATGAAGTGCAACATGCTTAATTCTATAAGAAAGTGTTTGAGGTAATCAATTAAGTTCTTATGCTAACCCCGCATCTTTGCTCGGGACGAGCAAAGGGTAGCTTGGAGGAGCTTGTTGACGGTCACTAACTACCAATTCTACCTATCAACAATTTGAAGAAATGAATGAAAATGGAAATGAAATGTAGGATAGCGGTTTAATACTAACGGATTTCCACTTGTACATGAAAATTCTATTTGGATGTAGGTAATACTTGGAAAAGTCACTGAAAGTGACCATTTGGAGGCCACCCAAGCAAGATGAGCCAGAATGGCCCAATTGGGGGATCGGCCAACCCCACCTTAGGTCGGCTGAGGGTCCACTTCCCCCTCCATATCACCAATCCTCGTCCAAGGCCAGGTGGCATGCCTAGGAGCACTCCCCACCGTTGGTTGGTGTCGGTTTGATCTAAGGGTGGATAATGAGCCTCGGTGGATCACCGAGCCCACCGTCATACACTCAATGGGCGACAACCGCCATCAAACTGCCTTTGGACAGGTGGCAACCGACTTACCTGCCACTGCACCGACATCTCCAGGCCATCGATCGCCATTGGATGGAAAGGCGGCGGATCCAGGGTCGGGCGAAGGCCAAGTAGGTCGGCCGACCACCCCAAACCGCCATTCCACCACCTCTTGCTTCTACATGTACCCCCCGCCTCCATGAGCCTATAAAAGGCCTTGGTCGGTGCATTGGAGAGGAGACACTCAAGAGTAGAATAGGATCTATCTTTCCAAGCAGCAAAGCTCTGCAGTAGCGTAGAAGTAGCTAGCTAGCTTGTAGCAATAGTTATCTTAATCATTAGTGTGATCCTCTTAGTGTTCATCTTACCGTCTCCATAAGGTGTCTCGACCCCATTTCTTTGGAGCTCAGGCTGAGATAGTAGGTCACTAGATTAAGTGTGGTGCTTAGGCTATTGTCTACCTATAAGTATGCCTAGACCCACGGTTAGTTGTGGTAGTTGGCAGGTGGTGACAGCCCTGTCCATCCTTTGTATTCCACCACGTTCGATCTAGAGATACGTAGGGCCCCGAGGTGTAAAGTGTCTAGGTTGAATCCAGCAAGGTGCACACCCACAACATTAAGGATCACACTTGTACTAGTTAGCTCAGTTTACTATAAGATTACATAGGCTACTTACACTTGGCTATGCTATACTTCTATCTACACTTCGTGAGTGTCCAAGTTGTAACGTCCCGCCTCCTCGAGGCCGGGCCCGCTTAAATCTGACAGCTTTAATAGGACCAATACTGCCCTCACAGACCAACACCAGTCTTTTCTACGCACCCGGGAACGAATTCCCGGTCGGTCACCCATCCTGAAATTGCTCCAGGCCAAGCACGCTTAACCCTGGAGTTCTTTCAAGATGAGCTTCCGGAAAAGAAGTTGCAACTTATTGGTATGAGTATCATATTAATCCTATTAAACCCTGAACCAAGGTGTTACACAAGTTATCCTTAGGTTAGTTATCTATCTTAGATTAGTTACACCTTTACCAATTATCATCTACTGCATACCTTTGCTAAGCCTGCTTAGTCACATTAGATGACCACACTACCTAGCCTCCTTTGGGGAAATATAAATCGACACTTGATCACCAAGGAAGTGCTACATGATAGTTCTATGCGCTTGCGGAATTCCTATTCTGTTCGTGGGGTTAGAAGTGCCAACAAGCATTTCTAGCACCGTTACCAAAGACTAGGATTTATCTCTATCTCTAGTAGTCACATTAAAAACTGTCAACAGTATGTACTCAAGATGTGAAACGACCTACTTAGGGACTATCAAACGCTACTCTGTAATTGGGTTGTTATAAAGGTGGTCTTCGGGTTTGTCGGGAAACTTGCTATGCGACATAAACAATCAAGAAGGAACTTGCCCCTCTCTAATTGAGAGAGATATCACTAGATCACTCAAGTGATTGGATCAACAACAAATGTATGGCCATGCTTGGGTTAAATGTTAACCCACGAGTTGAACCAAATATCACCTGGCAAGGGAATAACATGTACACGGTTGTGGTGGTTCGTCTGATATGATCTTTGCGTACACATAGGAGTTGTCACACCATCCTAAAGGCCGCTGTCAACTATTGAGCGAGTAGGTGTACTCAGGCCATGTCTTATGTGCGTGAACCCATAGGGTCGCACGCCTAAAGGGCGGGAAGCGCCTAATTCGGGTTGGACCCGAATTAGACAAGGCTTAGGTTTACTAATGGGCCTGCAACTCGGGAGCACATTAGGGATGCCTATATAAGCAGAGGGGAGGGGCGTGGCTAGACGTAATCCACACCTTTTGGCAGCCACCATCACCCTCCACGCCCACACCTTCTGCTCCTCACGGACCTAGCAGTCTAGAGGCGCATCGCTTCTTCCCTGCACGTGTGGGATTCCTCAAAGGTGCTGCATCTGGAGCACAAGGACGAACCACACAAGAGGATTGATGTGGTGGACAACCACGCAACTGCACTACCTGCTATGATGCGCATGACTACATCAAGTCATCTTCCGCTGTACCTGCGCGTCTAGTGGTAATCCCATAACCTATAACTAGCAGTAGATCCTGGTTTTTGAGGTAAAAATTTTTTCTTTTCTAGCTAGTGTAGGATCCTCATAACCCATTAGTGGTATCGGAGCTGTTACTGCATTGTTATAAGTTCGGTTTGGTGCACATGGTGATATGCGCGGTTGTAACTATGGTTCGTCATCTTGCCATGTTGGTCTTGTAACGATCTACTCGTACTGGTCGGAATTCTACCATCCGAGTTAAGAGATACATGTAAATCCAGTCATGGTGAGTTAGAGATCAATCAGATTGATCGAATCGAACCCTAGGTCATGTGCCGAGCGCATGTGATGTGCGGCGGTAGTAGATGGGCTCTACTGTTGGGTGCCGGGTTGCCGAAAAAGTGTTGTTCAGTAAAACTACCATAACTTTTAAATCGTAACTCGGATTGAGATGATCTTGAATGAAAATTATAGACAACAAAATTATAGATTTGAAAAGTGCATTCGGCGAAATTAGAATTGCGAAAAAAGGCTTGGAAAATAGGGTTTTCTGCGTTGCAAGTTTAGACGACAGAATTGGATAACTCTGTTTTGCATGTATGCATGACTGGTATAGCCCTTATGTGTATGTGATGCATGTATGTAATTAATTCATGGCTTGCACGTCATGAGGACAATACGGGCAGGAGCCACATACATATTGTCAACATTATTGTAATGGCCTATGTGCCAATCTATGATGATGTATTCTACGACTATGTAATTTTACTTTACTACCTTGTATAAGTAATAGCTAGTCTTGGCAGATTCATCACTAAAGGATGGCATACATGGATCATGGATATGGAGATCACATAAT
Source organism: Chrysopogon serrulatus (assembly GCA_015844335.1). Taxonomy (NCBI): domain Eukaryota; kingdom Viridiplantae; phylum Streptophyta; class Magnoliopsida; order Poales; family Poaceae; genus Chrysopogon; species Chrysopogon serrulatus. The sequence goes on along the minus strand of JADLZL010004508.1, from coordinate 550,995 downwards.
GAACAGATTGATGGAGATGGATATCTTCGAATGAACAATGGGCTATACCAAGTTGTATCTGTTTAATGTCGTTCTTACTATGTTCTACTTTCATGTGCTATGATGTTTTTGTCTACATACATGTGGTAGTGAAAGTAGAACGATCCCTCAGCAATGTTTAAGTTACATGCTCCCCCAAACCTTGCACTGTCATGAGTCTTGTACAATCGGTGGTGGGTCTATGAAATTAGGGTGCCACTGGTTTTCCTTGACTAGGCAGGTTCATATAGGATACTTACTGTGAAAGGGTTGGTTACTTGAACAAGGTCATCCTAACGGTTGGGGACCTTGGAGCATGAGCGATTGAGTGTAGCATAGAGATGCTGCCCAATAACAAGAGTGATATGTGATATGATTAGCAAGGAGTTGCTTACCGATCTACCATGTCTTCTAGAGGTGATGCTAAAGCTCACTAGTCGACTTGTTAGCTATGGGTCTTGAATCACTAAGTATCAATTGAGGGATTTTAGTGTAAGTAGATTTTATTTTGATATGATTTACTCTTTCATAGATACATTGTCTTAGTATTTTGCATTACTTTTGTTGTAGATCAATGGCATCCCACAATCAACCATTTACTTTGCATTCAATAGATGAGAAAGATAAGTTGAATGGAACAAACTAGGCATATTGGATCCGCAACCTGAGAATTGTTCTCAAGTCTAAGAAAAAGAAGAAATTCTGGACACCCTATTACCGGAAGAGCCTCCTAAAAATGCAGCTGCTGTAGAAAGAAACGCTTATAGGAGAGCATGTGATGCTGATCTTGAAGTGAGTTGCCTAATGCTAGCTTGTATGGAACCTGATCTGCAGATGCAGGTTGACAACAATCACTTAGCGAATGATATGATCGTGGCGCTCGATGATATGTTCTAGGCTCAAGCAAGCACTAAAAAGTTCAATGTTGCCAAGGCGCTTGTAGAGACCAAGCTAGCAGAGGGCACAGCTGTTGGGCCACATGTAATCAAGATGGTTGGTTACACTCAGAAGTTGGAGAAGCTGGGCTTCCCAGTTGGCCAAGAGTTGGCAACTAATTTCATTCTTGCATCACTTCTGCCCAGCTATGGAAACTTCATCTTGAACTACCATATACATGGAGCGTAAAGGGGCTTGAATGAATTGTGTGGCATGCTGAAAACAGCAGAGGCTGACATCAAGAAGAGTGCTAGCAGTAGTCATGTTTTGGTGGTGCAAAACATGCCTAAATTTAAGAGAAAGAAGGACAACGCTTGGAGGAAGAAGAAGGGTAAGGATAAAGTGAGAGCTCTAAGCCAAACCCATGGGAAAGGTCACTGGAAGATGAACTGCAAGTTGTACTTGGCGTCCTTGAAGAAGGATGACAGGAGTAAAGGTACTCCCACTAATACACTTGTTGTTTATGTTACAGACATTTTCCTCGCTAACTCTTATATTAATTGTTGGGTATTTGATACTAGATTGGTTGCTCATATTCGCAATACAATGCAGGGAATGATAAGTAGAAGCGTGGAAAAAGGAGAGGTTGATTTCTGTGTGGGCAATAATGCAAGAGTTGTTGCGTTGAACATTAGGACGATGCAACTTCCTTTGCCGTCAAGATTTATTTCGGAATTGAATAATTGTTATTTTGTTCCTAGTTTAAGTCGAAACATTGCGTCACCTTCGTGCTTGATGAAGGATGGTTATTCATTTGCAAGTAAAGACAATGGTGGTGTAATTTATAAGAATGACATGTTTGTGGCTTTTGCATCCATTGTGAATGGGTTATTTATTTTAAATCTTGATGATGCACATGTCTGTAATGTTAGTTCTAAAAGGCCTCGGCTTAATGAGTTAAGTCCTACCTATATGTGGCATTGTCGTTTGGGTCATATAAGTGAAAATCGCGTGAAGAGGCTCCATGCTGATGGGCTTCTAACTTCATTTGATTTTGAATCATACAAGACATGTGAGGCCTTGCCTACTAGGCAAGAGACTAAGGCACCATTCAAAGGTTTTCCTGAAAAGGTGTCTGACTTGTTGGAACTTGTGCATACTGATGTATGTGGACCAATGAGCACGACGGCTAGAGGCAGATTCCTAACTTTATTGATGACTTTACTAGATATGGCTATGTCTACTTAATTAAGCACAAGTCTAAAATATTTGAAAAGTTTAAAGAATTTTAGAATGAAGTAGAGAATCAACATGCAAGAAAATAAAGGCTTTGCGATCTGATCGTGGAGGTGAATATTTGGACAACGAGTTTAGCAATCATCTAAATATTTGTGGAATTGTTCCCTAGCTTATTCCACTTGGAACACCTCAGAGAAAGAGCGTGTCTGAGCGATGTAATCGGACTTTGTTGGACATGGTTTGGTCTATGATGAGACAGTTAGACCTACCTTTATCATTTTGGGGATACGCTCTAGAAACAATCGCTTTCACATTGAATAGGGTACCATCTAAGTCTGTAGTTAAGACACTATATGAGATGTGGACTAGTAAGTGTCCTAGTTTGTCTTTTCTGAAAATTTGGGGTTGTGAAGTTTATGTCAAATGACTTATATCAGATAAACTGACACCCAAATCGGACAAGTGCTTTTGTGGGATATTTGAAGGAAACTTTAGGGTATTATGTCTATAACCAATCAAAGGGCAAAGTGTTTGTTACTCAAAATGGTGTTTTCTTAGAGAAAGAGTTTCTCAAAGAAGAAAAGAATGGACAGAAGGTGTATCTTGAAGAAGTTCAAGATGAGCGAGTAGGGAATGACTCTACGAGTGATGCTAATGTAGCAGAACAAGTTGAGACACCCATGGCAGTGGACGAACCGCCACAACCATGAAGATCAGCAAGACTTCGCAAATTGCATGGGGAATTGTTCTTGTTAGAAGATGAACCTGTGGATTATGCGGAAGCAATGATGGACCCAGATTTCGAGAAATGGCAAAGTGCCATGAGAACCAAGATAGATTCCATGGGAGACAATCAAGTATGGAACTTAGTTGACCCGCCTAATGGGTTAGACCTATAAAGTGCAAATGGATCAATAAAAAGAAAAAGGATATGGATGGAAATGTTCATGTCTACAAAGCTCGACTTGTCGCAAAGGGTTTTTGACAAGTTCAAGGAATTGACTACGATGAGACGTTCTTGCTGGTAGTGATGCTTAAATCTATCCGGATCATTCGAGCAATTGCTGCATTTTTTGATTATGAGATATGGTAGATGGATGTTAAAACAACCTTTCTAAATGAAATTTGGAAGAAGACGTGTATATGATACAACCCAAAGGCTTTGTTGATCCTAATAATGTTGGAAAAATATGCAAGCTTAAGAAATCTATTTATGGGTTAAAGCAAGCATCTTGGAGTTGGAACATTTATTTTGATGAAGAGGTCAAAGGGTTTGGCTTCTGTCGAATGAATGAAGAACCTTATGTTTACAAGAAGGAAAGTGTGAGCGCTATTGTATTTCTGATCTTGTATGTGGATGATATACTATTGATTGGGAATGATATTCCAATGTTGCAATCCGTAAAGACTTCACTGAATAATAGTTTTTTCTATGAAGGATTTACGAGAAGCAGCATACATCTTGGGCATTAAGATCTATAGAGATAGGTCAAGGAGGCTAATAGGATTAAGCGAAGACACGTATATTGACAAGGTGTTGAAATGGTTCAACATGGAATAGTCCAAGAAAGGGTTCTTGCCTATGTCACATGGTATGCATTTTAGTGACAAGCAGTTGTCCTTCATCAGATGAAGAGCGCAAGCGCATGAGTAAGGTTCCATACGCTTCGATTGTTGATTCCATCATGTATACCATGATATGTACCCGCCCGATGCCTCGTATGCTCTAAGTGTTGCGAGTAGGTACCAAGCTAATCCGGTTAAGAACATCCTTAAGTACTTGAGAAGGACTAAGGATGTGTTCCTAATTTATGGAGGTGAGGAGAAGCTCGTTGTAAATGGTTGCACCGCTGCTAGCTTCCAAACTAACACAGATGATTCACAATCTCAATCAGGTTATGTGTTCACAATAAATGGTAGTGCAGCAAGCAGGAGACGGTGACTGGTTCTACAAAAGAAGCCGAGTACATTGCAGCCTCTGGAGCTACCAAGGAGGGTGTTTGGATGAGGAGGTTCCTCATTGTGCTTGGTGTGTTTCTAATATGCACAAGCCTAGGGATCACATGCGACAAGTAGTTGTGGCCCGATCTTCTCGAAGGATCCGTGAACTTGATAACTTTGCTGTGCGACCTGACGACGAGGTAGTGCACCACGAGTTCTGCACACACGACGAACTACCGAGACAATCGCCCTTCCACACACCAACGAAGCCACCCCATGCAATCACATCGTATAAACGTGAAGGCACAAACTGGGTGAACCGCAGTTCAGCGTTTTACAACTCCCTCAGGAATCAAAAGAACAAGTTTTGCAAGCCTCTCAAGACTCATGAATGGTGGTTCTGCATGGGACATTAGTGTTTCCACGAAATTTTGATAGCCAAAAGACTTTCCCATGTCCTATTACAGTCCTATTTATAGTTTATTTGAGTAGTTTTTAGTTTGCACTAAGATATAATTGATAACTACTAGTGCAATTTTAAAACAGCATGGCTATTGGCTTCCTGAACTGGTTGGACTTCCTGGGCCTATAGAGTGACATGAACAGCAGTAGGTGATGTCCTTCCATCTTGATATGAACCCGTTAGGGTTGTTTGCCCGATCTTTCGATGAGAGGTGTGGGATAACTCGATTGGTGAATGTAGATGACGTTCACGGCTCGACTACAGCCTTCCAAGGCTGCGCCTTAGCAACCGATACACCACCCTAATGGTTGTCACGATCTTATGGAGCGCGACACCCGGCCACTAGGGCACTCGTCCTGCAAGCAATCGAAAAACCAGCAAGAACAAGATAAACAAGCACTGAATTGCCAAATAAATATGAAGGTTTAAATCTCAAGTAACACGATGGTGGGGTTCCGAATACAATCAGACGGACGGTTGATCCAACAGGTGCGCTGAAAGGTGGTAGCAATCGCTAACTCAACAAAACAAAACCCAATCTGTTTGTGGCGGCTATGCGGGTATATGTGAGGGTAGAGGATGACCTTGACCTGGTATAGGTCGTCCCACAACCCTAGGACGCACCCCTATTGGGCCCCACTTGATACACGGCCCATCGGGCACAATCAGGTGACACAGCACCCTGAACAGGAAAGGTCTCTGTATTAAATGGATGACTTCGGTCGCCTCGGTGCAGATATGGACATGATTCTAGATCCATATGAAAGTAGACTTTATAAGCTTTCCAAGGAGTCCTAGAACATCCCAATCGGAGTCCATATGAAGTCGTGGTGGCCCGTGCAATCTGGAGTTGTTCTGCAGTCCGAATCCAATTCCAAAACGTGTTGGATTTGGAGTCTTTCTTTCCTTATGCCAAAGGTGACGTGGTGGCTTGGTGGAGGACGTTATGTTTACTTGGACCTGGTCCCCAATCAACTTCATGAACCATCCATGTATTCCATGTGTGTTGAACACTCTTTTTGATCCATGAATGTATTTCTGAAAAGGACAATGAACACACATCGTGGCGCAGCAACAATTCATCGAATGTAGCCAAGATAATCATGATATAGGATTGATTCACCTGATGTTTAAAAGCCATTAATATGGTCATATCTGAGCTGGTGATGTCCTCATCATTCTTCCCTTCTTGACAGCAAACCGTCCTCGGTTTGAGCTTAGGTGGTTGACATGTTGTATATTGCAGCAAACAGTGCTCCCCCTTCTCGTGATTTATCATGTTTCTTTGCAACAAAACTAGAGGAACTAGACATGATATGATTACAACTATTGCAGCCTTGTAGTTCATTAGATGTTTCCACAATAAAAGGACACTTAATATTTGAACAAATATAAACTCGATGGATCATATACTCTCCTTTACAATTGTATTTGCCAACAACATGAAAACTAACATTAGAAGAACATGGCAATTCAGACCTAGCAAAGAAATATTTATCTAAACAAATCAGCTCACATGGTTCATTGAACTCAATATATCCCAATGTGTGTAAAGATAATAGTGACTGAGCTTCATCATTTTTAATAACAATATAAACAATATGGTTAAATTCAGCACTCATTGGTTTAGAAGTTTCAGATTTATTCATTAATTGTGTTGCAAAAACAAGTGCATCATCACACAAGTCCTCTTTATCACAAGGAACAACTAGTAATTCATGTTTTGACAAACATATTAAATCAGCAGCAGGTTCCACTATTTGTTGCTCTTGGTCAACATGCAAATTGTACAAAATTTCAACGTTACGGTTCACATCATTCATGCAAGTACTCGCAGATAAAAGAATATCCTTTTCAGCACTAAGAGCAAGCTAAAACAATGAACCAATATTGTTGTATGATTTGCTAATTAACAAGGTTTGAATTTCAGTATTAAGCCCTTTCATGAACCTACTCATAACATCTTCCTTGCATTCATCTAATCCACCAAACATGACACAAATCTTAGAGGTATGATAGTATTCATTGACAGTCCTACTACCTTGCTTCAAGTTGTCTAATTTTGCAAGCAAACAATCAGCATAATACTTAGGAACATATTCATCTTGAAAAAGCATTTTAAAATCTGTCCAACTTTGTGGGACTTTGTTGTGCCTACAAATATGTTTCCATGTAGTCAAAGCATATTTTGTTAAAGCACTAGAAGCAGCAAAAATCATTTGATGTTCAAACAAGTCATAATTATCAAATTCTGCATCTACCTTAAGCTCCCAATCAATGTAAGCGTGAGGATCAAACATACTAGCATATAATGGTAAGTGCTGAATGATATCTTGAATGTGAGGGTCTAGCTTCAACTGCTCAAAAATCTTTGTATCACCCATGATTAGTAGAAAACAAGAAACACAAGATAATATGTTTTCTCCTGTCAACTACTAGGATGTGTCAGGTGTAATTCTCTCAAACTCAACTTGTTCAACAAGCTCTTACAAGTTCTTACCAAGAAAAACAGGAGGGGACGGCGACCAACAAGGCAGCAACCTCGGTGACAGTGTATCGGTGCCACAGCAACAAGACCTGCCAAGCTGTAGTCGGATATGTGGAGCTATAGGTGGGCTGAAACAAGGAATGACTAGCACCACGTTAGTTATAAATGCAAGCTAAATAATTGTTCAACGGCGGTATTGTGCTGGTCCTAGGCTAAACCATACTAGAGACGTGAGCCTAGGCACAAAGGTAGTCACCGACAAAGAGCAGCTAGCACAACACCAATGAAAACACCGAATTCAGCCCCAAATGTTTTTTTTCTTTCTCTTGGTTTTTTTGTCTTTTTTTCCTCTTCTCTTTTTTTGTCTTCTCTTTTTTTTCTTTGTATTTCTTTCACTTCTCTTTTTTTCTTACTTTTTTCACCCTTTTTTTGGCTGAATATCAGGACAAATCAACACAGAATGTGTATTGTACAGATTGCAGATCGCTAATCTCCAGGACAATTGCGGATGGCTTAAAAGGAATTTCTAGACAAGGCTAGATCCGTTGGAAAGGTAATAAGATAAGGTTTCCAGATTGTACCTAAGCACTTGAATCGGACATAAGATGGATCCGTGATGACAAAAACGCCACACTGATGTATATGATGATGCTGGATCTCGTGGTGATCAAAACGTGAGAGAACTCAAAACTCTAAAGGATTATACACTAAGACCATTAACTCGACACAAACCGATGCAACTGAAAACTCAACAAGCCCTAACTAAGTAGTACTAGTAAAGGCTCAAAAAGTTTATAGGATTGCAAGTAAACTAATCTATTAATATTTTTTGGCTTTCTTTTCTGGACTATAGGAATTTAATCAAAACAGCAAAGAATTGGAAATCTCTCACCGATAAACCTTGCTTTGATACCAACTGATATGAACCCGTTAGGGTTGTTTGCCCGATCTTTCGATGAGAGGTGTGGGATAACTCGATTAGTGAATGTAGATGACGTTCACGGCTCGACTACAGCCTTCCAAGGCTGCGCCTTAGCAACCGATACACCACCCTAATGGTTGTCACGATCTTATGGAGCGCGACACCCGGCCACTAGGGCACTCGTCCTGCAAGCAATCGAAAAACCAGCAAGAACAAGATAAACAATCTCAAGTAATACGATGGTGGGTTCCGAATACAATCAGACGGACGGTTGATCCAACACGTCTTATTTGGTGGTGGTAGCAATCGCTAACTCAACAAAACAAAACCCAATCTGTTTGTGGCGGCTATGCGGGTATATGTGAGGGTAGAGGATGACCTTGACCTGGTATAGGTCGTCCCACAACCCTAAGACGCACCCCTATTGGGCCCCACTTGATACACGGCCCATCGGGCACAATCAGGTGACACAGCACCCTGAACAGAAAAGGTCTCTGTATTAAATGGATGACTTCGGTCGCCTCGGTGCAGATATGGACATGATTCTAGATCCATATGAAAGTAGACTTTATAAGCTTTCCAAGGAGTCCTAGAACATCCCAATCGGAGTCCATATGAAGTCGTGGTGGCCCGTGCAATCTGGAGTTGTTCTGCAGTCCGAATCCAATTCCAAAACGTGTTGGATTTGGAGTCTTTCTTTCCTTATGCCAAAGGTGACGTGGTGGCTTGGTGGAGGACGTTATGTTTACTTGGACCTGGTCCCCAATCAACTTCATGAACCATCCATGTATTCCATGTGTGTTGAACACTCTTTTTGATCCATGAATGTATTTCTGAAAAGGACAATGAACACACATCGTGGCGCAGCAATAATTCATCGAATGTAGCCAAGATAATCATGATATAGGATTGATTCACCTGATGTTTAAAAAGCCATTAATATGGTCATATCTGAGCTGGTGATGTCCTCATCATTCTTCCCTTCTTGACAGCAAACCGTCCTCGGTTTGAGCTTAGGTGGTTGACATGTTGTATATTGCAGCAAACAGTGCTCCCCTTCTCGTGATTTATCATGTTTCTTTGCAACAAAACTAGAGGAACTAGACATGATATGATTACAACTATTGCAGCCTTGTAGTTCATTAGATGTTTCCACAATAAAAGGACACTTAATATTTGAACAAATATAAACTCGATGGATCATATACTCTCCTTTACAATTGTATTTGCCAACAACATGAAAACTAACATTAGAAGAACATGGCAATTCAGACCTAGCAAAGAAATATTTATCTAAACAAATCAGCTCACATGGTTCATTGAACTCAATATATCCCAATGTGTGTAAAGATAATAGTGACTGAGCTTCATCATTTTCAATAACAATATAAACAATATGGTTAAATTCAGCACTCATTGGTTTAGAAGTTTCAGATTTATTCATTAATTGTGTTGCAAAAACAAGTGCATCATCACACAAGTCCTCTTTATCACAAGGAACAACTAGTAATTCATGTTTTGACAAACATATTAAATCAGCAGCAGGTTCCACTATTTGTTGCTCTTGGTCAACATGCAAATTGTACAAAATTTCAACGTTACGGTTCACATCATTCATGCAAGTACTCGCAGATAAAAAGAATATCCTTTTCAGCACTAAGAGCAAGCTAAAACAATGAACCAATATTGTTGTATGATTTGCTAATTAACAAGGTTTGAATTTCAGTATTAAGCCCTTTCATGAACCTACTCATAACATCTTCCTTGCATTCATCTAATCCACCAAACATGACACAAATCTTAGAGGTATGATAGTATTCATTGACAGTCCTACTACCTTGCTTCAAGTTGTCTAATTTTGCAAGCAAACAATCAGCATAATACTTAGGAACATATTCATCTCGAAAAAGCATTTTAAAATCTGTCCAACTTTGTAGGACTTTGTTGTGCCTACAAATATGTTTCCATGTAGTCAAAGCATATTTTGTTAAAGCACTAGAAGCAGCAAAAATCATTTGATGTTCAAATAAGTCATAATTATCAAATTCTGCATCTACCTTAAGCTCCCAATCAATGTAAGCGTGAGGATCAAACATACTAGCATATAATGGTAAGTGCTGAATGATATCTTGAATGTGAGGGTCTAGCTTCAACTGCTCAAAAATCTTTGTATCACCTGCCATGATTAGTAGAAAACAAGAAACACAAGATAATATGTTTTCTCCTGTCAACTACTAGGATGTGTCAGGTGTAATTCTCTCAAACTCAACTTGTTCAACAAGCTCTTACAAGTTCTTACCAAGAAAAACAGGAGGGGACGGCGACCAACAAGGCAGCAACCTCGGTGATAGTGTATCGGTGCCACAGCAACAAGACCTGCCAAGCTGTAGTCGGATATATGGAGCTATAGGTGGGCTGAAACAAGGAATGACTAGCACCACGTTAGTTATAAATGCAAGCTAAATAATTGTTCAACGGCGGTATTGTGCTGGTCCTAGGCTAAACCATACTAGAGACGTGAGCCTAGGCACAAAGGTAGTCACCGACAAAGAGCAGCTAGCACAACACCAATGAAAACACCGAATTCAGCCCCAAATGTTTTTTTTCTTTCTCTTGGTTTTTTTGTCTTTTTTTCCTCTTCTCTTTTTTTGTCTTCTCTTTTTTTTCTTTGTATTTCTTTCACTTCTCTTTTTTTCTTACTTTTTTCACCCTTTTTTTGGCTGAATATCAGGACAAATCAACACAGAATGTGTATTGTACAGATTGCAGATCGCTAATCTCCAGGACAATTGCGGATGGCTTAAAAGGAATTTCTAGACAAGGCTAGATCCGTTGGAAAGGTAACAAGATAAGGTTTCCAGATTGTACCTAAGCACTTGAATCGGACATAAGATGGATCCGTGATGACAAAAACGCCACACTGATGTATATGATGATGCTGGATCTCGTGGTGATCAAAACGTGAGAGAACTCAAAACTCTAAAGGATTATACACTAAGACCAGCAACTCGACACAAACCGATGCAACTGAAAACTCAACAAGCCCTAACTAAGTAGTACTAGTAAAGGCTCAAAAAGTTTATAGGATTGCAAGTAAACTAATCTATTAATATTTTTTGGCTTTCTTTTCTGGACTATAGGAATTTAATCAAAACAGCAAAGAATTGGAAATCTCTCACCGATAAACCTTGCTTTGATACCAACTGATATGAACCCGTTAGGGTTGTTTGCCCGATCTTTCGATGAGAGGTGTGGGATAACTCGATTGGTGAATGTAGGTGACGTTCACGGCTCGACTACAGCCTTCCAAGGCTGCGCCTTAGCAACCGATACAACACCCCAATGGTTGTCACGATCTTGTGGAGCGTGACACCCGGCCACTAGGGCACTCGTCCTGCAAGCAATCGAAGAACCAGCAAGAACAAGATAAACAAGCACTGAATTGCCAAATAAATATGAAGGTTTAAATCTCAAGTAACACGATGGTGGGGTTCCGAATACAATCAGACGGACGGTTGATCCAACACGTGCGCTGAAAGGCGGCAGCAATCGCTAACTCAACAAAACAAAATCCAATCTTTTCGTGGTGGCTATGCGGGTATATGTGAGGGTAGAGGATGACCTTTACCTGGTATAGGTTGTCCCACAACCCTAGGACGCACCCCTATTGGGCCCCACTTGATACATGGCCCATTGGGCACAATCAGGTGACACAGCACCCTGAACAGGAAAGGTCTCTGTATTAAATGGATGACTCTGGTCGCCTCGGTGCAGATATGGACATGATTCTAGATCCATATGAAAGTAGACTTTATAAGCTTTCCAAGAAGTCCTAGAACATCCCAATCGGAGTCCATATGAAGTCGTGGTGGCCCGTGCAATCTGGAGTTGTTCTGCAGTCCGAATCCAATTCCAAAACGTGTTGGATTTGGAGTCTTTCTTTCCTTGTGCCAAAGGTGACGTGGTGGCTTGGTGGAGGACGTCATGTTTACTTGGACCTGGTCCCCAATCAACTTCATGAACCATCCATGTATTCCATGTGTGTTGAACACTCTTTTTGATCCATGAATGTATTTCTGAAAAGGACAATGAACACACATCATGGCGCAGCAACAATTCATCGAATGTTGCCAAGATAATCATGATATAGGATTGATTCACCTGATGTTTAAAAGCCATTAATATGGTCATATCTGAGCTGGTGATGTCCTCATCACATCTCCTTGAATCTAATTAAGAGATGGCATTGACATCCTTGACTTCCACTTTATCATAAATTGCAGCTATCAGCTTCTTTGTCTTGATTGAATGTAGTTGCAGATTTTGCTTCATTCTTGTTGCAGCCTTGCTCATCCATAAACTAAGTGGAATCTGAAATAGAAGTGGAAACATGATATAATAATTCAAGATGGAAATTCTAATGTATATTTGGGGATAGCTTTCACCATTGCAGCCCTGAATTTGTGCACTTGAAGAATTCATTAGAACAACACTTGTGGACTAAAATTATCATCATCCCATGCACTTTCACATGTTCCTTTATTCCTAAGAATAATAAACCAACAATCTAAATGCATCAAGGTATCTTTAACATTGTTTGAAATGACAGAAAGGTTAGCGTTCACCTGAGCATCCAACAATGTCAATAGCATTTTGTGTAGGTATGGGAGAAATGTCAACATTGGGGATGTCCTCATCAGCCTCCCCTGTTGAGAATGAGTCTTCCTCAACTCAAACTCACCCACATAAGGAAGTAAGTCTTTGATGTTAAATGTCGCACTCACATTTGAGTATTCAGGTGGCAGCTCTAGGACATAAGCATTATCATTTACTTTCTCTAGCACCTTGAATGGTCCATCTCCCCATGGCAATAACTTACTCTTGTGCTGTTTTGGAAAGTGATCCTTGCACAAATGTAGCCACACAAGGTCACCTGGCTGAAATAGTACTTGTTTCTTACCTTTGTTAGCTTGCTTGGCATATTGTATCGTCTTTGCCTCTATATTCTTCTGTGTTTCAGCATGTAGTTTCTTGATCAACTCAGATCTTTTGGCAGCATCTAAATCAATCCTATCCTACAATGGTAAGGGCAAAAGATCCATAGGAGTATGTGGTTTGAAACCATAAACAATTTCAAATGGACAAAAATTTGTAGTAGAGTGGACTGCCCTGTTGTAAGCAAATTCAACATGTGGAAGGCAGTCTTCCCACATCTTCAGGTTCTTCTTTAACACAACCCACAACATTGTTGACAATGTGCGATTGACTACCTCCGTTTGTCCATTTGTTTGCGGGTGGCATGTAGTCGAAAACAGCAATTTGGTGCCGAGTTTTCCCCATAATGTCTTCCAAAAGTAGCAGAGAAACTTGGCATCACGATCAAAAACAATTGTCTTGGGCACTTCATGTAGGTGAATTATTTCCCTGAAAACAAATCAGCAACATGTGAAGCATCATCGCTTTTATGATAGGGAATGAAATGCAACATTTTAGAAAATTGATCAATAACAACAAAAATAGAATTCCTCCCCTGCTTTGTCCTAGGTAAACCCAGCACAAAGTCCATGGATATGTCTTCCCAAGGAACACTAGGAATTGGGTAATGGAATATAAAGACCATGGGAATTAAGGCGTGACTTAGCTTTCAAGTATGTTGTGCATCGTTCAGCAAAGCGTTGGACATCGCGTCTCATATGTGGCCAAAAGAAATGATCAGCAAGCATGTCCAATGTTTTATTCACACCAAAATGACCTGCGAGGCCCCCTCCATGTGCCTCATGCAATAGTACACTAGAACAGAGTAAGCTGGAATGCATAACTTGTTAGTGCAGAACAAGAAGCCATCATTAACATAGAACTTATCCCAACCTTTACCGGTAGCACACTTTGAGAATGCATCCTTAAAATCATTATCATCAAATATAATAGTTTAATTGCTTCCAAACCGAGAACTTTATTGTCAAGTTAAGTAACCAAGTAGCATCTTCTAGATAGAGCATCCGCAACAATGTTATCTTTCCCTATCTTATGTTTCACCACATATGGGAAAGTTTCTATGATTCAACCCATTTCGCATGCCTACGGTTCAGCTTACCCTAAGTTTTGTGATATTTAATGCCTCATGATCAAAGTGTAGAACAAAGTCTTTAGGTAATAAGTAATGTTGCCATGCTTCCAAAACTTGAACTAAGGCATAAAGCTCTTTGTCATATACAGAGTAGTTCAGATGTGGACCATTTAATTTTTCAGAAAAGTAGGCAACAGGTACCTTCTTGAATTGCATCACATTCGATCTCAAAAGTCTTACCAAAGTCTGGTAGTTGTAGCAGCGGTGCTGCACAAAGCTTTTGTTTCAACTCTGCAAAGGCTTCGACCTGTTCATCGCCCCACTTGAATGGAACATCCTTCTTTGTCAAATTGTTAAGAGGTGCAACGATGGTGCTGAAATCTTTAACAAAGCGTCAGTAGAAACCTACAAGACCATGGAAACTTTGGACTTGGCTCACATTTGTAGGAGTAGGCCAATCCTTTATTGCTTTAAACTTCTCTTCATCAACTTGGATGCCATCTGCAGTCACAACAAAACCAAGAAAACAACATGATCTGTGCAAAAGGTGCACTTAGAAACATTTCCATACAATTTCTCTGCTCTCAAAACAGGAAGGACCGCACGGATATGATCAAGATGTTCATCAAATGATTTACTATAGATCAAGATATCATCAAAATATACAACCACAAATTTGTCAATGAAAGCTCTTAAAACATGATTCATTAAACGCATGAATGTGGAAGGTGCATTTGTCAAACCAAAAGGCATTACAAGCCACTCATACAAAGCTAAATTTTTTTGAATACAGTCTTCCATTCATCACCAATTTTCATGCGAATTTGTTGATAGCCACTACGCAAATCAATCTTAGTAAAAATAGTAGCACCACTCAATTCATCTAACATATCATCAAGACGTGGAATAGGATGGCGATAGTGAACAGTAATAGCATTAATGGCATGACAATCAACACACAAGCGCCAAGATCCATCTTTCTTAGGCACTAAAAGAACCGGTACAGCACAAGGTGAAAGGGATTCATGCACATACCCTTTGTTCAATAACTCATTTACCTGTCACTAAATCTCTTTTGTTTCTTCCGGATTGGCATGGTAAGCTGGCCTATTTGGGAGAGAAGCATCAGGTACCAAGTCAATTTGGTGCTCAATACCACGTAGAGGAGGAAGACCAGCCGGCACTTCCTCTAGAAAAACATCATCAAATTCCTGCAACAAATCATGAAAAACAATAGGCAATGTTGAATGTGAGTTGTTAGTTGGTGGCACTCATTCTTTTGTGGCACTCTTGTCTTTTCAGTTTGGTGGATAGAATGAGATGGCTTTGGATTCTTGCTCTCACTTTATTTTTGTGGCTCGCTCAGTTTTCTTTCCTCATAGTGCTCTCTCTTCTTTCTAGCAACATCAGAAGCATGTATGCCTTTAGGAGACAATGGAAGCAGCACCACCTTCTTGTCCTTATACAAAAATGCGTGCTTGCTTGAGCGTCCAAAGTGCATTGAGTCCACATGAAACTGCCAAGGATGACCAAGAGGCAAGTGGCATGCTTGCATAGGAACAATGTCGCAGTCTACTTCATCATGATAGTCCCCAACTGAGAAAGACAATCGAACCATGGAGGAAACCTTCCTCTAGGTTTGCATACAACTACATTGATTTTAGTAAAAGGGTGCTTTAGATGCACGTGGTTCCAAATTAATGCCGGATAAAAAGGATTTTAGGTATAGTTTTCCTTGCGACGGCCCAGGGCGCGGCGATACTTGTGATATTTCTGCCCGTGCCAGAATTGTTCAACCATTGCATATGATAAGGATGAGGGTGATGACATGCTGACAATTGGAGCTTCTCAACAAGCAACGCACTCATAATGTTATTGCAACTCCCACCGTCGATAATGAAATGACAAACCTGCCCTTTAATCTTGCCCCGTGATTAGAATAAATTGTGTTGTTGTCCTTGTTCAGCTGCAGCAAGTTGCATAGAAATGGACCTCGCCGAACAACAAATGAACTGCCCTTTGCAGCCATGTTCGAAGGCAATCATATTGGGGCTAAAAGAATAGGAAATTGCAAAGCATTTGTTGGAGAATATAATGCCAATTCTGGGCCCATTTTAGGGAAACAAACAACATCATCAAAAGATTGGTGGCCATCACATGTAGCAATAGCAGCAGGTGCAGCCAACAAAGACATAGATGTCTGACAAAAAGATAAGCTAGCAGCCATAGAACTATTACATTCCTTGGAGGCATCATCACTTGAATCATTAAGCAACTCAACAAAATCAGCACTAGTGATTTCCTCGGTGGCATCAGGAAAAGCCTTACATGAGGTATCGTTGTAAGTGGTCAAAAAGAATTGACGAGCCAAACAATTCAGCTCCAGTTCTAGCACACCATCTTCTATAGCATACTCATGAGTTTCAACATTTTCATCACATGGATCAACTTCATCTGCCTTGTCTTCCTCTTCACCTTGTGAATCACATGAGTCATCAGCAAGAACAACAATGAAAAGATGATTAGGACACTCAACTTGCTTATGTCCATAACCACCACACTTAAATCATTTGATATTGCTTGTCTTCTTTGTGGATTGAGATGATGAAGAACCAGATCGGTACGGAACAACACTCTTGTTCTTTGCTTGAGATGCATTGTGTGAAACTGAACATGAAGGTGCACGAGATGAAGGCGTTCGTGACCTAGAATTTTGAAATTGTAGGGGACGACCTGGAGTGTTGCTAGCTGAAAATGAAGCCCGACTTTTCATATAATCAACAACCTATCGTACAGCTCTCTTTGCAAAAATGCAGCAATTCATTTAGAGTGGTGTAATTAGTCATGTCCACCTTGTCTGCAATTGGTTTATTAAGACCAACCAGAAATCGAGCCATCAAAGATTCCTCATGTTCAACGATACCTGTATGAAGTAGACACATTTCCATTTCCTAATAATATTCATCCACACTACAATGACCTTGGACAAGACGTTTCAGCCTCAAATGCAGCTCATGAGAATAATATGCAGGAACAAATCAACGCCTCATTTCACGCTTCATTTCCTCCCAAGTAACAAGATCATATCCAACACGACGGAATTCAGCATGCACTTGATTCCACCAAGTGATTGCATACCCTGTGAACTCAGTCGCAGCAAGCTTTGCTCTCTTTTCAGGAGGATAAGCATCTAAATATAAGATCTGATCAACCTTGGTCTCCCACTCAAAATAATCATCAGCACTTTCCTTTCCACTAAATTTAGGAATATACACTTTCACTTTGCCTAATCCATCATCATCACGACGGTGATGAGCAACACAACGATGTTCACAATAACCATCATTGCTACCATGCCCGTGATCAGCCATGTCGAGAACATATCTTCATCACCATCTTGATAATTGCGACCAGCATCAAAACCTCCTCCACCTCCAATAGGAATGCGACGAGCACGACCAAAATTGGCATCAGCATCAAAACCTCCTCCACCTCCATGACCAGCGGCATGGCGCGCTGTGTCATCCTCCTCCTCATTGTTCTCATCATCACTAGTGATAAACGCGCGCCCCTACGTGCGGGGTTTGCACCACAAACACGAAGAGCAAATATCTGTCATAGCAACAACGGAACATACATAGTTAAGCGTACATTGAGTTTTCATCGTGTTCAATACCCAGTTGCAAAAACAGGTCCAAATGAACAGCGTCAGCCATTGTGATCAACGATAGAGCTGTCACATGCTAAAGTACAGCATACAGTACTTAGATAGGTTACACTAACACAAAAGCATTGCATACATAAACTTCTACACTTCCATGTTGTAGGGGGTCAGCAACAATTTCTTTGGAGTTGGTCTTTAAGTTAAGCACAGAAGTCAGGCTGGTCTGTCCTCCTCAGTAAAGCTTCCAGCTGCGATCAGACTCCCAACCATGCTCGTCAGTTTCTAAAACATTCATCGAGGAATCTATAAAAGCAATTGCATAAAAATTAGTGTGCAGTTGTACTAAAGCCAACACGTGGTTTGTTGCTCGCTTCCGAGCTTATGCTAAAAGATTAGTGTGCAGCTTTACTTGAGCTAGATACAGCACTATCGTATCTATTGAAGCGTTGTTGACACCTCTTAATGTTATCTCTAGCAACGGCGCTAAAAATGCTTGTAGGCAGAGCATCGCTACTAGAATGCCAAGTTGTCATCCCCAGCATAACACCAAGAGATGTGGTATTAAATCATGCCCCCATTTAGAATATAGAAATAGTATTCACAAGCGCACAGATCAAATACCATTGTAGCATTTTACTCGGAGTATTACCAAGTTATCATTTATATTTTCCCAAAGAAAGGTCTACATGGCATATGTGCAAGGGTAGCGTGATAACCTAGAGTGTAATGGATAGGCATAACCATGTCCTCACTACTCAATGCAGGGGTAAGTCACAAGATAATGATAAAGATAAGTATAAATCATCAGCATAAACAGATAGAGACTCCTAGCCATATCATTAGGGTTACTAGCCGAACATCAAGAGATATTCCTGTGTAATGCCTAGCTACATGTCAATGCATATTATGGTTAGTGCAGTACACTTAGTAGTCATAGCTAAGGTTAACATTATATCTATTCATAGTGGACATACTAGGGAAGTTTGAGAACATAGCACGCCCTTCCTTTGTACAAAAGCCCTACTGTGCCTATAAACGGGGTTTGGACTACATAGGACTCAACAGGATTGTCACATCCGTGATCTACCAAGCCCGGCCTATAGGGTGCATTCGCAAGTAAACAACGTATAAGCACCATGCTTACACAATGTTCACCACTCACCCAACGATAAATTAGATGAGCGCTATACGAACCTATGAATAAGTATAATGTCAATCTAGCTATACTAAGTATATAACCACAATAGACAAAGAACAATATAACTATGAATATAAGTAGATAAGTATTCATCAATTCAATTGTAGCAATCATACAACTATACAATGAAAGAGAACAAAGGTGAGAGGAGGTAAGAACTATACCAAATCCAAGCTCTTGATGGCTCCGGAATCCAAGCCTTCGCTTGCCTCTCTCTAGTTCTAACTAGCTATCTAGGCCCTAGCTAAGGAGCTCTGATTAGGGTTTCTGGCTGATGATCAGACTTCGAATGAGGAATGAATGAATGTGCCTCCCCCCGGGGGTCCTGTCCTCCTTTTATAGCCCTGGGCGATGACCGTGAGCCATCGGATGAAACCGACATTGGTAGACGGCTGAGATTGAAACCCTAAGGCGGTGAAGCAACCTAGGTAAAGCGGGCCCGAATGGGCCAGGGCCCAGGCCGGCCGGTCTGGGGTGGGACCGGCCGGTCCCCTGGTGGCCGCTGGCCCTTCGCTTCGGCGTGGTGTCTTCTGGTCTCTTCTAGAATCTTCCTGCGTTGCCGCGGTGTCCGATTTCCCGTTTTATGTTCTGATAAGCTCTTGAGTTTGTGTCTTTTCCAGTTTACACCTGCAAAAACAGTGAAACACCAAAACTCGTGGAATTCTGTCAGTGCAAACCCTATATCTACTTTGGTGATTGCATTTGCATCCTTTTCTATGGCTAGTTGACGGTTAGATTTGGACGATAACGACCGTCAACAACTCCCCCAAGCTTAACCTTTGCTAGTCCCTTAGCAAAGAAAACTCAAAAAAAAGTTATTGTAAGATGTATATGTTTAAGCATTGTAGCCATCTCGGAGCAAATCCCTAGAAATATACCTGCAGTCAGACAGAAATTCTCCTCCAAGTTATGCAATAACTGAGCTGACCTTCAAACTTATCCATATTACCTTTGACTGTGGGGCTTATTAGCTCTTCCTTGGGTCTTGAGGACTTGACAGACAGAAAGATCCCATCTAAGTACTATGTCTCAAGCTCTTCGCTCAACTATCATTCTGGAGTTTTTAGAGGTTTTCAAATAAAACTCAGTATTTCCCATGTATGACACTCTAAAGTCTCTCAATATATGTGGTATTTGTGGATTCTCACCAAGGCAGTAATGATGGTTGCCTTTCTTTTCTTCCTATAACTAAAGCTTATATGGAGCTCATAGGTAAGGAGAAAACTGAAAGAGCAAACTTGCAATGCATATGTTGTAAAGTCAAACAATGGATCCACGGAGAAACAAGTCATACAGTCGAATTAAGATGTATAGGTGGATGGGTATGGTGGATATATGGTGGAAGCTAATTCTACTCAGTTCCTTGAATGCCTATCTCTCTCTTAGACTTTAAAAACTGGCCAGAGGTTATGGGCTATCTTTTTCTTTTTTCTCAGGGAGTCGGGCATCTAAGTACCCATTGTTTTAGCACTGGGACACTTGTCCATTTTTTTTTTTTCTTCCCCCCCTTTTTCAAATATCTTTTTGCATAGCTCATAGCACTCCATTTTGGCATTGAGAGTGTTGACACCTCTTAATGTCACCATGTAAAACACCAGGTTGTCATCCCCAGTAGTGACATCGAGAGGTGTGGTATTAAATCATGCAACTATCTTAAATATATATAAGTATCCGCATGCGCACAGATGAAATACCATTGTAGCATTTTATTAGGAGTTAACCCAATTGTCAAATTTATTTAATCCCATGGGAAAGGACAGCTAGAGAATATTGATGTGTATACATACTTAGATAGAATCAACATGACAAGGACATACTTATGCAGGGGTAAGCCAAATAGATATATATGATAAGTGTAGCGTAATGATAAATCACTCAGAGATAGAATTAGAAACTCTCTAATGTAGCAAGGCAAAAACAGGAGATTAGTTAAGAGATTGAATTTCTATGTAGTGTCAGATTTACTAAGTCTTTACATCTACTCTAGTACATTACTTTCATCTATAGCATTGATGACTCTAAAGTACCCACAAGGAACATCACTAGGGAGGTTTGTGAACATAGCACGCTTCTCCTTCGCAACCACGTTCTGCTAATCTTATAAACGGGGGGCGGAATACATAGGACTCAACAGGAATGTCACACCCGCGATCTACCACCAAACCCGGCCTACAAGTTGCATTCGTAGGTAGGCAAGTTGCATTCGTAGGTAGAGCATATCTAAGCACCGCGCTTACATAATATCTACCACTTAACCCACTCGAGTAATGAGCTAAGCGCTTTACGATCATATCAGATAGTTTATCATCAATCAATACCATATCAAGCAAAACACTAGAATAAACTAGGAACTTAATAAACTGAAACATATTATTAAGAACAAAGTCATAATAAAGAGAGGGATACAAAGCTATACCAGCCTCCTGGATGACAACTCCAGAATCCTGAGCGTAGCTCAACTCTACTGAAACCTTGCTAGCTAATGCCTAACTAGAACTTGAAGTATTGGAGTTCTAATCTAATTCTCTAAGGATGGAACCCTTCGCTCTCTCTGAGAGAGGAAATAATGAATTAAGGTTTCTGGGCTCTCCTCCCTAGGGGGTCCTGCCGTCCTTTTATAGCCCTGGGCAATGAACATGAGCCATCGGATCAAACCGATATTGGCGGATGGCTGAGATCTCTCCTCAAAGGAGGTGGAGCAATCTGGGCGAAGCGGGCCGCCAGTGGGCCCTGGGCCAGACCGGCCGGTCCAGGCCCAGACCGGTCGCTCTGGCCTGGTGGCCTCTCGCCCTCCGCTTCGGCGTGGTGTCTTCTGGTATCTTCTAGAATGTTCTTGCATTGCCGTGGCGCCCGATTTCCCATTCCTCGCTCCGTTATGCTTCTGGGATTGCGTCTTTTCCGTTATTCTCCTGCAGAAATGGTGAAACACCAAAACTCGTGGAATTTGGTTAGTGTAACCTCTATTCCTATGATGGTGATCTCCAATGTACCCTCTTTGGTGTTTGGTTGACCCATAAATTTGGTAATTAACAGCCGTCCACAACTCCCCCAAGCTTAACCTTTGCTGGTCCCTTAGCAAACCACTCTCTTCAAAATGGATCAGGAGTTGCTGCAATATTAAACTTCTCAAGAGCACACATGCTTTTAGATAAAAATTTTCCTTCAGGCTTAGAGTGAACCATTCTGACTTTCACACTTACCCATATTACCTTTAACCATGGAGCTTAACATCCCTCTCTTTGGGTCATGAGCAGTTGAAAGACAGAAAGATCAAGTCAAGCACTATGTCTCAAGCTCTTTTGTTCAACCAAGTTCCTGGAGTTTTTATGGATTTTCAAAATAAAACTCAGATTTCATTGTATGACACTCTCAAGTCTCTCAAATATGTGGTATTTTTGGATTCCTCACCAAGGCAATGAAGCTGGTGCCTTTATCTCACCCTACATCTAAGGCTTATGTGGAGCTCATAGTTGTGGAGATAGCATGGATAGGCATACTTATACTGTATGTATTGTGAAGTCAAACAAGGGATCCAAAGAGAAACGAGTCATATAATCAAATCAAGATGTGTATGTGTGTGGAATATGATGGATATGTGGTGGCAAGGTGATAAACCTAATTCTACCATGCTCATATGAATCTCTCTTTGGAAACATTGAAACTTTGCCAGGGATGTGACCTATCTTTTCTATCTTTCTTTCTTGGACACTTGTCCATTTTCTCAACTCTCCTTTTTCTTTTTCTTTTGCATAGCTCATATCTCTCCTTTGGCACAAAATATTTTTGAGAGATGACAAAAAGCTCTAGAGCATGTCTTTTTGGTGGATGAATATTTTTGGTGTCTACCCCTGGTGTAGGAGTAGAACATTTTTGGATAGATGGAATGGCATGTTTTGCGCCTACTCCAGGGTAGAGTAGTGCATATGAGGTGGAGTGTGTGGATCTTAATTTTAAAAGCATGACAAGTTTCTCACAAGGGTCACAAGGTTGACAACACTCAATGCAGTGACAAGCAGCAATTGTGTGGAGGCTTCCTAGCCTAGATATGCAATATGGCTCTAGTGGGAAATTCAGCTTGTCATACAAGAAACTCATCATGTGTCTTTTCAAATTTTCAAAATTAAATCTCTAGAATTTCAGCGTCACATTGGAACAAGATAAATAGCAGCTCTAGCATACAACCCTAACTGAGCCTTCCCTCTAGGGGTGGTTCAGTCGGAGAGCGTGCCAGGGCCACCAGCCACACTTGCCCACTAAGGGGGAATCATGTCCGTCAACTACCTAGACTTAAAGTCAGGAATATGCTACCCACAGGTCTTAGATTTAGAGCAAGTATTCATGTCAAATCAGTTGTGTCTAAAATCTTAAGAGAATTCTTGGCTGTAAGCTAGGTACTCAAGAGAATTTTAATAGAGCAACTATTCATCATTTCCATGTCAAAAGATTTTTCTCTAAGTTTTTTATTCAAACTGAAATTTAAACAAGCCTAAGACAAACTCTTTTCATTTGATTTTTATGATTTTGATTTAAGCAAACTAACGAGCAAACTAACAATCAAACTAATTAAACAAAAATAAAACAAAGACAAAGAAGACTTACCTCGAGATAACGGGGGTGCTCTCCCCCAAGCTGGATGTTGCAGTAGTCCATCAATGTGGTGGCGGCGGCCTTGCACCCATGTGTTGGAAGAGGTAGTCCTAGTTCTACAGCTGCTGCTGATGGTACTGGTCATGTAGGTGTAGCTGCCCAAGGATAGAGGTGTTCTGCGCAAGCAGTGTGGCTCCTTGCTCCTCAAGGTTGCGAAGCCTTCGGTCGTTCCTTAGCTGCTACATTTATTGATCGTGGTAGCCCATCCCGACATCGGATGTGCGGCCTCGCTGGTACCCTCCAGAGGACACTTCCTATGAATCAACAGACATTCTTCCTTGATAGTCACTGAAATTACCTGATGGCCATTCCGCCGTGTCTTCCCAGGGGACTTCGGCTGCCTGCAGCGAAGGTTGGGCGTACTGACCCCAACTGCCTTGTGATAGTTGTCCTCTATGGGAAGATTCTGCTTCTCCAAAGTTGATGTAGCTGGTGTAGGCTAGTCCTTGTGACATTGGGTTAGCACCATAGTAGTGTGTGGGTTGCACGTTGGCGAAACATGCCGACGCGCTCCTCAGGGGTGCTACTGCTGTCACCTACACATTGATGAGAAGAGAACGGGTGGTGTACAAATTGAGCTCTGAGTTAGGTAACCGGACCTGCCTGCCATTATCACCATATTTCCTCTCTTCACCAAGGTCTGACCTTGGCGAAAGTAGTCGTACGATATACGACCTCGTCCTCCTCCAATGTACGGAACTAGCGAATTTTGCCACAAATCAAGATAGCTGGCAATCCGAGTCACCAAGGAGGTGCACTCGATATCACCCCTAAATCTGAAAACTTCTAACCACTGTCTCATCATCATCATCATCACTGGGGAAACCTTCCTACTCTTTACTATGGCGTAAAGCAGCTTGAGCTCATCTATCCTCACTGTGCTAGTGTCACCTCGTGGAAAGAGAGTGAATGCCAACCACCTATGCATGAACCTTAATGTGGGTAATTGAATGCTACTAGTCTTAGCATGCGTAGGCGTGTTTTGGTTGGTTATGTCTCTCCAAAACTGCTCTCTCACAAAGTCAGGAATGGCATCATCAACATCTACCATGCACTCAGCGTGGAATCCTAGAGCTAAGCTTAGCTCCTTCCAAGTTAAGGTTCTCTCCTTTCCAAAGAGTCAGAAATTTACCCCATTTCAACAAAGTTCAAGGTGCATAAGAATTCAGCAGTAAGTAGTTTGCACCCCGGCTCAGAAATGTCTGCAAATCCCGTCCAACCCATGACTGAAAAGATGGTTTGGAATTTAGTGTCTATACCTGTGTCTCAACGAAGCTCAGGATCATACACTGTGGTCAAGACGAACTTGCAGTCTTTAATGACCTCGAACTTTTCTTTCTCTTCGTCATTTTTCTGCTTGAGGTCATGTTCTTCCATCAAACGGTATATAATCAT
Organism: Chrysopogon serrulatus; assembly: GCA_015844335.1. Lineage (NCBI taxonomy): Eukaryota > Viridiplantae > Streptophyta > Magnoliopsida > Poales > Poaceae > Chrysopogon > Chrysopogon serrulatus. The sequence continues at coordinate 526,077 of JADLZL010004508.1, read as the reverse complement.
CGAGGAGGATGATGGCCTGTTGCTGGCGGGTGGCGTCTCGTCAACCTACATGTCAGAGCTCGCTCGAGTAGAGCTCCGAGTTGAGCATGTGGACCGGGACTTAAGTCCGCTCTTGATTTCTCTCCCACAGGCCACTCATCCTGCAAGCAAGTAAAAAACAAGAGAAACACAAAAGAAACTTTAGGAGCGGGGTTAGAAAATATGACAATGAAGATAACTGCTCCAAGAGTATATTACTCCTATGGGAATGAACTCCTCCACAAGAGGGTTAGTACACAAGAATAAATACAGAAAAATGTGGGGTATTGCTACCTCCACATGAACAAGAAAAACACAAGGAAGTAAATACAAAAAATAAATACACGCGGGAATAAGTAAATTGAGTTAGTAACAAAAAGAGAAGTTAGGGGGAGTTAGTTGTCCTTGTGGGGAAGGTTTCCACCACAACAATTAGAGGGTCAGTCGTCCAGGGTTAGTGGTCCTTTGTGGGTGATTACCGCTACAACCAAATTTTAGCAGAGTTTCCCTACACTAGAGGATCATCTCCTCTAAGTTTGGGCAGCACCTCCTCTACTTTTACTTAACTCTTCCTCTAAACTCCAACAGCACTTCCCTTTATGAGTCACCAACTAACTCTCTATCACTTCTACTCTCCTTCTCTCTCACTTCTTTCTTCTCTCTCTTTTCTCTTGATATGGTAGGCAAGAAATTTTGGAAAACAGAGGCAAGAGGCAGAAATCTGGACAGAGGGGAGTGAGTAGAGCTTACTAGGCACTTGCCCTTTTATAGGCGAGGATGGGGGAGACCGGCCGGTCTGTGGTGGGACCGGATGGTCCCACAGTGGGCCCTACTTGCCTCATCTTTGCTCTAGTGCTCCATCTCCCCCTATGCTACACCTGGGTCTCTCTTTCGGTGGAAAAGAAGAAGGGTGACAGCAGGTGGGTGGATGTGTGCTTTGGGATCCAATGTGTATATGATGGGATGTGAAATGGCAAGTGGGTCCCAGTGTCTGTGGGTCCCGCTGATTAATTATTTTTGTATTTTCAGATTTATAAAAATACTAAATGATAAAGGAAAATATTTTTGGATTTTTAGAATGTAAAAAGTTAATGGATAAATACCGGTTACCTTTCGGCGAGGGTCTGATGTTTATAGTCCTCCAGACTGGACTTCTCCTCATGATTATATCTTTATAGTGTCTGTCGGTCCTGGAGTTGGAGACCTTAAATCTTCTTGCTCTTCACACCTCTCTGATTGAGAGTATTATTCCGGTCGTGGCTTGAATGCAAACCTCTATTCCTTACCATTGATATGGAACCCGATTTCTCCAACCTCAACATCAATGTGAGCATTTGCAGTGCTCAAGAAAGGTCTTCCCAATATAAGTAGTGTATTTACTGCTTCCTACATGTCAAGCACAACAAAATCAACTGGAATAAAGAATTCTCTTATTTTTACCGAAATATTCTCAGCGATCCCTTCAGGGCGGCAAAGTGACTGATCCGCTAGTTGAAGGCATATTGTTGTGGGCGTGAGCTTGGAGTAGTTGAGTTTGTCGAAGACCATCTTGAGCATGACACTTACACTGGCGCCAAGATCGCATAGTGCATGTTTGAATATTTGATCTCCAATTGAGCACTCAATAGTGGGGCGTCCTAGGTCTTCTTTCTTGATTGGTGATGTATTCAGGATAACCGCACTACACTCCTCTGTGAGCTTAATGACTTCGGTAGTGGGCAGTGGCCTTTTGTTGTTCAGAATGTCTCTGAGGTATCTTGCGTATGTAGGCACTTGTAGGGCATCTAGCAGAGGCACATTGATATATAAGTGGCGTACTACCTCCACGAATTTCCCAAACTGCTCATCCATCCTTTCCTTTCTCCGTCGACGAAATGGTAAGAAGTTGGCATCATTATAATTGCACTGAGACTCTTGCTCTAGTGGTGGCACAACTTCTTCTACTTCATCGTCATTCTTCTCCTCAGGTGCTACTGGCAGTGTCTGTACTCTTGCTGTCCCTCTAGGATGTGTACCTTCAGGATATGGGGGATCATGAGTACTCTTGCCTCCTCTTATAGTGATTGCATTGATTTGCTCAGGGCTAGTGGCAATGGGCAAAGCAGCGGCCAACTTTGCTACTTGTGATTCAATCTTTCTATTATAGCTTAGTTGATCCTTGACGGCAGAGGAAAAGCTTTCCATCTTAAGATTCATACTCTCTATGATCTTCTCATTAGAAACAAGCCTTTGCGAAAGTCGTTCATTGATCTTGGGTTGCTGTATAATCACATTCCACAAGGATGGCTGTTTGACTTGATCCATTCCTTGGGTGTTGCCAATGATGCTCAGATCTTCTGGCTGATCAGGGGAATATGGGATCCCTAAATTTCTTTGAGTTCTTGCTTTCGAATCCATAGCATCCTGAATAGCCTAACGATCCTTCTTATAATTGTCTCGCTGTTCGAGCCAGTCCAATAACACATTCATCTTGGCTGAAACTGCACTCAACTCTTTCATGTTGGCTTCTTCACTCATCTTGCAATGCGGAGCATCGTTTAACGACCAGCCTTGATTAGAGGCTATCGTCTCCATGAGTAATTTTGCTTTCTTGATGGGGAGTGATAAGAATGTTCCTCCAGCAGTAGCATCTAGTTGCTCTTGTGCTTCCTTAGATAATCCATGATAAAATCCTTGCATGAGCAACCAATCCTCTATTCCATGATGGGGACAATCTGAGATGTAATCTTGAAAGCGTTCCCATGCCTCTAGAATAGGTTCATCTCTCTATTGTTGAAAACCGGTAATCTTCTCTCTTAAGGCACTGGTCTTACCTGAAGGAAAGAATCCCTCTAGAAAGACCTTTGAACAATCTGCCCATGTCTTGATGTTTTCTTGATTTGCATAGAACCACTGCTTTGCTTTCCCAGTTAACGAGAACGGGAATAGACAAAGAAGTATGATGTCTTGAGCAACGTTCTTGAGGATGAGTGTACGCCCAATCTCCCGAAAATTCTGAAGATGAGCACTAGCATCTTCACTTGTCTTTCCACTGAATGGAGTAGCTTGCACCATGTTGATGAGACTTGGCTTGAGCTCAAACTCAAGATTGTTGGTTGGAAGTGTTGGTCCAGTGCGAATGTCCATCGTGCTTAGAGCATAGAACTCTCACAGAGTCTTGTAAGCCATGGCTTAGAAACTGGTGTGAAGCTGCCTCTTGATTGGTTTGATTAAGATTGATGAAAGATGATGACGAATCAAGACCACTCCTGCAATACCCTGTATATGATATAGACAAAGACAAACAAGGGTAAGCCTGCTTAAGCAGAGGTACGTAATCATGGTTCCATCTATAAGTCTGCATTTGATCAATATCTCTTTATAGCTTAGCCTTTCTCCGGCAACGGCGCCAAAAATGCTTGTTGACACCTCTTAATGTCACCATGTAAACACCAGGTTGTCATCCCCAGTAGTGACATCGAGAGGTGTGGTATTAAATCATGCAACTATCTTAAATATATATGAGTATCCGCAAGCGCACAGATGAAATACCATTGTAGCATTTTATTAGGAGTTAACCCAATTGTCAAATTTATTTAATCCCATAGGAAAGGACAGCTAGAGAATATTGAAGTGTATATATACTTACATAGAATCAACATGACAAGGACATACTTATGCAGGGGTAAGCCAAATAGATATATATGATAAGTGTAGGGCAATGATAAATCACTTAGAGATAGAATTAGAAACTCTCTAATGTAGCAAGGCAAAAATAGGAGATTAGTTAAGAGATTGAATTCCTATGTAGTGTCAGATTTACTAAGTCTTTACATCTACTCTAGTACATTACTTTCATCTATAGCATTGATGACTCTAAAGTACCCACAAGGAACATCACTAGGGAGGTTTGTGAACATAGCACGCTCCTCCTTCGCAACCATGTTCTGCTAATCTTATAAACGGTGGGCAGAATACATAAGACTTAACAGGAATGTCACACCCGTGATCTACCACCAAACCCGGCCTACAAGGTGCATTCATAGGTAGAGCATATCTAAGCACCGCGCTTACATAATATCTACCACTTAACCCACTCGAGTAATAAGCTAAGCGCGTTACGATCATATGAGATAGTTCATCATCAATCAATACCATATCAAGCAAAACACTAGAATAAACTAGGAACTTAATAAACTGAAACATATTAATTAAGAACAAATCATAATAAAGAGAGGGATACAAAGCTATACCAGCCTCTTGGATGACGACTACAGAATCCTGAGCGTAGGTTAACTCTACTGAAACCTTGCTTGCTAATGCCTAACTAGAACTTGAACTATTAGAGTTCTAATCTAATTCTCTAAGGATGGAACGCTTCGCTCTCTCTGAGAGAGAAAATAATAAATTAGAGTTTCTGGGCTCTCCTCCCCAGGTTGGGTCCTGCCCTTCTTTTATAGCTCTAGGCGATGAACGTGAGCCATCGGATCAAACCGACATTGGCGGACGGCTGAGATCTCTCCTCAAAGGCGGTGGAGCAATCTGGGTGAAGCGGGCCGCCAGTGGGCCCTGGGCCAGACCGGCTGGTCCAGGCCCAGATCGGTCGGTCTGGCCTGGTGGCCTCTCGCCCTCCGCTTCGGTGTGGTGTCTTCTTGTATCTTCTAGAATGTTCCTGCGTTGCCGTGGCATCCGATATCCCATTCCTCGCTCCATTATGCTTCTGGGATTGCGTTTTTTCCATTATTCTCCTGCAGAAACAGTGAAATACCAAAACTCATGGAATTTGGTTAGTGTAACCTCTATTCCTACGATGGTGATCTCCAATGTACCCTCTTTGGTGTTTGGTTGACCTATAAATTTGGTAATTAACAGCTGTCAACAGAGAGGTTTAGAGAGATAGCAACAAGAACTTAGAGCATTTATTGGATGGCTATCCTAATAGAATATTTTTGGTGTTCTCTCCCAGTGTAGGAGAAAAATATTTTTGGAATGAAAGTAGGTGGAATGGCATGTTGTTGCGCTTACTCCAGTGTAGAGTAGTGCATATGGAGGTGGATCTTGATTCAAGAGCATGACAAATTTCTCACCAGGGTCACAAAGGTTGACAAAACTCAATGCAAGACAAGCAGCATATATGTGGAAGTTTAACTAGCCTATCTCATCATGTTTGGCTCTGGTGGGAATGTAAGCTTTGTCATATAGGAACTCATCATGTTTTTGCATTTTTCAAAAGATAAATCTCCAGAACTCTAGTGTCACAGAGAACAAGATAGATAGCAGCTCAGATTTTCTCAATCTTATCAATCAGGTACCTAGACTTAGTTCAACCATATGCAACCCACAAGTTTCAGGCTCAGAGCAAATTCTCATGTCAAAACAGTTGGAAAAAACTTGAGAAAACTTTTCAACTCTAGGCATTTCAGAGGTGTTGTAACAGAGCAGCTTATCATCATTTCAAATCATCTCAAGAGCTTCCTTTTTATTGACTCTAGACAGACAAACATTTTTATTTACTTTTTCATTTTTCACGACTCATACTATATAAGACTCTAAAGATTCTAAAAAGCATGGACCTTTATGTGCCCATATATTTTTGGTATTTTAAGTTTTCTTATGATACTATGGTGAACCTTCATGTGCTCACATATTTTTAGTATTTTTTATTTTTATGACTGACTTGGTAATCGCGTAGGTACACTTACCTAGGTACCTAGAGGATGCCTTCCCCTAAGCTGGTTGTTGTCGTGGTTGAGCATTGAAGCTGAGTAGTCCTCTTGATAGAGCTCACGCTTGTAAGAGCTGGTGTAGCCGGGAACCTTCATCTCATCCAACAACAAGTTGCTTCCTTCACACAGTGGTTAGGTGTGTAGGGAAGGTGTACTTCGAGTGATGAAGATGATGATTCTTGGGTGGACTAGCTCTTAGAGTCATCCTGCAGCAAACATCTCACAAAACACCAAAACTCGTGGAACGGATTAGGATAATCAGTTAGTGGTTAGCCGTTTCACGGACTGGTTTGTGTGAGAGGTTTTCAAAGGTTATAACAGTGCATACAGTGCAGCAAGATGCTCAATGATTATTTTTGGATTTTCTTTTTATCAAACAGAAAGGAAATATGTATGCTAAATTTTATTTTATTTTTAGGCCACCACAGTGAACACTCCTTTAGCTTGCACTGCAGGTATGTCACATGGGGCTTTAAGTTTTCTAAATGTTTTTGTGATTTTCTCTATGAATGATAAAAACTAAATATGAAGAAAGTAAAATAGATAACTACCATTGTTACCTTATGGCAAGGGTTCAGAGTTTAGAGTCCTCCGGACAAGACTTCTCGTCGTCGTCACTCCTGGGGTGCTTCATCGGATCCCGTGGATGGGGACCCTGACGCTGGACCTCTTGGTGATAATGACTTAGTTGAGGAGGTTACTTTTTCTTTCCATACCTTTGTAGGTTGTTGATGTTTCTTAGGTTTAGGGTTCTCTTGGACAGGGTGAAAGCTGCTAATCCAGGAGAGTTATAATCTTTAAATTGACAGCGTACCTTCTCTCCTGGGAGTTGGAAGTAGACTTGGCCTGATCCATTGTAGATGATGGCGTTGGTCGTGCTGAGAAACGGCCTCCCAAGGATGATGGGTGTCTCATCTTCTTCTCCCATGTCCAGTATCATGAAGTTGGTCGAGACATAGTGAGTGGATTTTGACCATGATGTCCCTCGCTACTCTCTCCGGAAATCTCGTTGTGTTGTCCGCCAGTTGTAGCTGCATATAGGAAGGGTATAGAGGTGTATCAAATAATAAGTCATATACCTTTTTAGACATGATGTTGACAGTTGATCCGGTGTCGCAGAAAGCGTTGTAGAAGGAGCACTGTCCAATAGTGCAATCAATGGCTGGCATGCCTGGATCCTCTCTCCTAGTTAGAAATGGTGAAGCTAAGAGGTGGTCATGCTCGTACTCGACAGCCTTGACTACTTGGACTTGCTTTCTCACTTGCCTCCTATTCTTGTTCTTTCTCTTCCCATTTGAATTCTTCTTCTTGGCTTCTTCAATTGTTGACTTGACTGGGAAGTAAGCTCCTCTTGGGTCTATAGGAGCTTCAAGGGTCTTGTTCTTGAAACTGAACTTCTCTTTATTACCCTTGATGGTGAAACAAATTTTTGCACTGTCCATATAGATGACAGCCTTTGCAGTACTCGGGAATGGTCGGCCAAGAATGATTAGACTCTTGGGATCTCTACCGGTATCCAGGACTATAAAGTCTACAGGGACATATGATTTCCCGATTCGTATGCACGCGTCATCTAAGATTCCTTCAGGGTGCTTAACCATCTGGTCTGCGAGCTGCAAACACATATTCGTGTACAACAAAGATGCCCATGGAAAGACTTGATCAAAGATTACCTTAGGCATGATGTTGACCATGGCGCCTAGATCGCATACAATTTTAGGGAAGTCATGCTGCCCAATAGAGATGGGGATCACAGGTCTCCCTAGATCTCCTCTCTTGGGGTGGCATGGACTCATCCTTCCATCCTGATGATGCTTCAATATAGTAACCTGCATACACATCAATAAGATTCGCAGTCTCAGGCTCTAGAGGTTGCCCTGGAATCTTACCTTCATTGGTTGGTGGAACAGCGGCCGCCAGCTGAGCTAATTGTTGTTCTATTATTTTGTTAAAGCTAAGCTGGTTCTTAACAGTAGAGGTAAAGCTATCCATTTTAGTGTTTATGTTTTCTAGCATTTTATCATTGGATGCTACCTTCCTAGATGAAGTCTCCACAATTTTATTTTGGTTGGAGATCACTTCTCTCAAAGGCAATTGAGCATAGCTATTATAATTAGTGCCTTGAAAGTTACCTGGGAAATTACCTTGGTAGTTGGGCCTTTGCTGATTCCATCCCTAATTTTGAGGACGACAGTTATTGTTGTTGTTGTTGATAAAGTTCACATCCTCACGGGTCTCAGGGCAGCTGTTGACTGAGTGTCCCATATTGCCACACACTTCACAAGTCATGCATGAATCACTGATGCGCATGACATCTTGTTTCAGGCTGGCCTTATCTTCCAGCTTCTTCATGAGCAGATCTATCTTGGTAGACAGTATGTCTACCTCCTTGATCTTGTGCATTCCTCCACTCCTCTTGCGGGTTGTTTGGCGCTCTTCACTCCAATCTTGATTGGAGGCCATCTTCTCCATAAGAGCAGTAGCTTGTGGTATGGTCAATGACATAAATGCACCTTCAGCAACAGCATCGATGTTGTTTCGGGTGCTGTTGGTGAGCGCGTGATAGAAAGTCTGCATGAGAAGCCAATTCTCCATCCCATGATGAGGACATTCTGATATATAGTCTTGAAAGCGTTCCCATGCCTCTGGACTGACTCATCATGTTGTTGCTGGAAACTTGAGATCTTCCCCCTTAGGGCACTTGTCTTACCCATAGGAAAGAACCTTGATAGAAAAGCTGTGGAGCACTTGTCCCAAGTTGTATGATTGTCTTTGTTGGCGTAGAACCATTGCTTTGCCTTTCCCAACAGTGAGAATGGGAACAGACGCAGCAGGATGGCGTCTCTTGGTACATCCTTCATCTTGAAAGTGCTACAAATCTCCAGAAAGTGTTAGAGATGGGCACTTGCATCTTCATGTGCCTTTCCATAGAACAAGTTGGCTTGCACCATGGTGATAAGAGCTGGCTTGAGCTCGAATCCATTCTCCCCAACTTCGATGTTAGGTCCAGTGCGGATGTTGTTGGTGGTTGGAGCGAAGAACTCACGCAGTGACTTATCAGCCATTTCCTGAAAAACTGGTGCTAAGTTGCCTTCTTGTTGCTCTCCTTCTTCACTTATAGGAGCTTGCTCCTCCAAAGAACGAACCTCAGCAGTGGGTGTCTTTGATGGAGATTCAAAGATATCCCTCACTTGCTGGAATTTCTTTCTTCGAAAGAGTTTCTCTGGATTTTTAATGTAGTTATCTGGCAGATCAAAACCACTCATTCATTACCCTGCATAAGGTATCATAAAGATAGAAAGCACAAGGGTAAGCCTGCATTGAGTAGGGGTCTATGGTTTCCTCTATCTCATTAGTCTGTTAGGTCTATCTCTATTCCTTTACTCGCCAATTGCCTTCCCCGGCAACGGTGCCAAAAATGCTTGTTGACACCTCTTAATGTTATCTCTAGCAACGGCGCTAAAAATGTTTGTAGGCAGAGCATCGCTACTAGAATGCCAAGTTGTCATCCCCAGTATAATACCAAGAGATATGGTATTAAATCATGCCCCCATTTAGAATATAGAAATGTGGCAGAACCTTCTAAATTATATGGCCCACAAGCACCTGACATTGTCCCTAAGACCTCTGTCGGCTATGCTTGTACACCACATAACCTAGATTGTTCCGTCGGGTGGATCCCCGATAAACCACGATTCCTCCAGGATCGATACTTACAGAGACATCACAGTATTACAACAGTTTTTCATACACAAATACCAGAGTAGCGGAAGACTTACAACTTAATTTACAAACCATTTGATAAACTTATACAAACCGATTGTTATTATTACAAAACAGCGGAAGTATCATTACTTAAACTTATTACATTCACACAACAAAATGTGCCCTGCCCATGGGCCACACAACCTACTCTTCCTCAGCAGACTCTTCCTCGATCACCGTCATGCAACAAAGGCCGTAGCACACTTGTTCACATGGTTCACCTGCAACAGGGGTTTAACAAACCCTGAGTACAAAAAGTACTCCGCAAGACTTACCCGACTAAAAATTGGGGAGAAGACTCAGGAATGCTGGCTAATAGGAATCAAGGTGAGGCTTTAGCAAGATCAAAAACACCTTTTGCGAAAAGAGACTAAGCCAGTCCTTACTATAGCAAACACTTGTCAAACATATCACGAATTTAAAACTTTCTAGGCTCACCACTTTCATTATTACTATGATGCTGGTGCAAGGATCAAGTCTCCCATATCGTGGAGCAACGACGATTCGAATCGCTTTATATACCCAGCTGGGGCTTCCTAGCCACACGATGTATGCAGGACCAAACATCTTACATACATCAACTCACGCTTGTATTTCTCCCTGTAAGAACGGGTCCTAGCCACGAGAGTACAGTACACCATCTCCCTACGCCGTCTGTACGTCGACGGTGCGCTCGTAGTGTGGGTACACGCTACTTCCCGTTCCGGTGTCCGTTCTCGTCACGGATGATACAAGAGAGCTTACCGCCATTAGCATGCGACTAGTACTATCCAATAACCTCATGATCCAAGGGCCAAGGCAACGAACGGTGCTTAACCGACTCACAAGTGGACGACACTACACCAGGGCTCTAGCCCATCCTGGTGCAAGCCACTCCACCCGGTCTCAATTTACTCATCATCATGCTCTTGTGGTGTACCCTTGACCCCGTCGGAACAAGAATAAACGACAAGCAACGTCAGGTTTTCATAACTTCCCTTCAGAGGGTATTGTTATCACACTTTTAAAAACAGTTTCTCAAAACCCTACACTAGTAGCAAGGCTAAGCGTGTACTAAGCATTTCGAAATCAAAGCAGGTATCCAGGGTAATATATCAAGGTACGGTAAATGCATCAAAGTAGGATATCACACAACTCCTGTTACCTAATGCATCATATCATCAACATAAAATATAAAGCTTTTCGAAATACAAGGAATTGTTTAAATGCATCCGGGGCTTGCCTTGGGGCTCGAAGAAGTGAGGTTCCACTACACAAGTACCAAGATCAGATCCTATCTCCTCACGATGATTACCTTCCTCAAGAACAGGAGTTGGATCTACTCCTTCCTCAGGTCCGACAGCTACATGACAGAGATGCATCATTACAATGCAGTAATTAAAAGAGCATGCGATAATGATGCAACGACAACTAACCTATCTTGAGTACAACTTTCCTTCACGGTAACATTGCATTATGGAAGTATAACTAGCGTCGACGACGACGGACTAACGATACACAATCAACATGCAATGCCGAAGGTCATTAGGGTTAATGACCTAGGGTCATCACTCAATCCCAAAATCAAGCAACTCTAATAGTGATTAAGGTTAATTACTAATTTATTAACCATTTTTACAGTTGTTGAAAGCCGCTAATTAACTTGCTAATTGAAGATTAATTAAACCCTAATTAACCAAAGGATTAATTAATTAAACATTAACTAATTAAGACATTAATTAAGCATAATACAAGAATTAGTCAAAACATGATCTAACTTCATAATTAAGATCATCATCATCTAATTAGCATACAAAACAAAATTCATGATTTTTGGACTTATATTTTAATTATTAAAATTCATGGAAGTTGCATTTATTAATTTAAAGAGCAAATTAAAGCACAATTAAATTTCATTGTAAAACTAGAGTTAGTATTTTTTTGGTGTAGAGCATAACACAGAGAAAGCATATACATATTTTTCTTGTATTTTTAACTGCCCAAATAAAATTACAACAAAAAGATGAAAATCAGCTTCATAAATTAAATTTGGAAAAAGAAAAACATCTTCTTTCTTCCCCCGGGCTCACTGTGCGGCCCAACGGCGTGCAGTGGTGCGGCCCCTACGGCCCACACGGCCCGCTCAGTAGCGCCCACGCGCTCCCCCTCTCTCTCTGGCTGACAGGCAGGCCCCGCCTGTCAGTATCTCCCTCCTCCTCTTCCCCTCGCGTCGGCACAGTGCCCGCGGCGGCGATCGACGGCGTTCTCGCCGACGGTCACCTCTCCGGCGAAACCAAACACACCAATCGACTCCTCTCATCCAACCGCACCCAACGAGCTACTGCTCGGCTCCGTTTGACCACCGAAGCACGTACAGTGATGACCACGGCGGCTCGGCGGCGGCGCGACGCACGGTGGCCGGTTCACCGGACCTCCTCCGGTGGCGCCAAGCACACCAACATGACTAGCGACTCAAGGCGGATCCGAAACGACGCGAACGCGATGCGCAGCGACCTTAGATAGCTGCAATAGAGTACGCGGCCACGGCGAACGGCGGAGCTCACCGGCACTCACGGTGTTCCGGTCAAACCACGGCAACCCAAGCGCAACCAACCCCTCTTCAAGCTTTAGGAGCTCACCAGGACTTCAAAACAAAGGAGTTGCGGGCGTGGAAGTGAGTGGAGCAGTGTTGACGGCGGTGACCGGACGTGCGGCGGCGTTATCTGCCGGACAGGAAGAAGATGATGGCGTGTGGGTGATGCCGGCGATTGTAGCTTGCACTTTTTGGCTCAGAAGGTGCGCAAGGGAGTGTTGGAGAGGGTTGCAAAGGCAATTGGAGAGTGATGGAGCGTGGAGCGTGAATTGGGCAGGGAGATCACGGCGGTCGGCGGTGAGCAGAAGAAGAAAGAAGAAAGGAATTGACGGCCGGTGCAGGGCTTTATAGGACAACTAAGGACCGGACAGGTGGAAGGAGTCTTCACGACGGTGTCTAGCTAGTTGGCGACGCGCGAAGACCGGGAAGACGCCGGAACGGCCACGGCGACGGCGGTCGACCGGCCGGCATGGGCAAGGGTGAGGTGCCCCCCCTGCTCATCACCATAGCGATGCCGGCTCATTCTCTTCCTTTTCAAATTACTCCCAAAAATTGAATACAAGTTGAAAATCTCCCAAAATACAGTTTGCACAAAATTTATTGCTCTACAACTTTCATTAAGAAAGTTTTGTCAGAATCCAAATAGATTTGAAATTGCATTTCAAATTTGAAAATGAGTTCAAATTCTATGTTTTGGGAATTCAAAATTACTTTTAAATTTTGAGTAAAAGATGAAAATCTCCAAAAATAAAAGTTGTTCTATTTTTCAATATCTACAACTTTCATTTAGAAAGTTTTTCATGAAACTGAATAATGTTTGAATTGGAGTTCAAAATTCAAAAGGGGAAATTCCCAATTTAAAGAACTTTTGAAATTACTTCAAATTTTATTCAAAAACTTGAAAAACTTTATATACCAAAGTTGTAGAGCTCAAAGAGATGTACAAACTGTATTTTTGGAGTTTTCCCAAATTTTGAATATTTTGAGCTGAAATTGAAAAGGGGGCAGTTTTACTTTAAATTTCAAGCTTTTGAGAAGGATTTTCCAATTGAATCTTTGGGCAATTAATTAATGATGTTATGATACTTTTCAAACCCAACCAATGGCCTACTTTCAAAGTACAAAGTTCATACTTTGAAATGGTGCCAAAGTTTGGTAACTTTTATTAACAAAATTAATTATGGTTAGCTCCTCAAAATTGAAAGTAAAATTCAATTTCCCACACTTAGCCACTTGAGCTAGGGTTTGGGATTTGAATTCTAAATTCAAATTTGATTCTTCCTTGCACCTCATTTGACTTGTAAAACATCTTTGGGGTGTGAGTCAAGGTTAGCCAAACACTTACAAACATTAAGGTTGATTTTAGTTGGTTGCTTTTATAAACAAAAGCAAACATGTGAATGGAATTTAAATGATAAACACATACACATGTGATATAAAAGAGCTCAAACACCCTAGAATTAAATAAACTCATTTTAATTGTTCACATTAGAGTTCTCTAATCATGGATGCTTATGCAATGATGATGATGACATGGCAGGTTTAGATTAACGTAACACCAGAGGTGTTACAAGAAATAGTATCCACAAGCGCACAGATCAAATACCATTGTAGCATTTTACCCGGAGTATTACCAGGTTGTCATTTATATTTTTCTAAAGGACGGTCTACATGGCATACGTGTAAGGGTAACGTAATAACCTAGAGTGTAATGGATAGGCATAACCATGTCCTCACTACTCAATGCAAGGGTAAGTCACAAGATAAATGATAAAGATAAGTATAAATCATTAGCATAAATAGATAGAGACTCCTAGCTATATCATTAGGGTTACTAGCAGAACATCAAGAGATATTCCTATGTTATTCCTAGCTACATGTCAATGCATATTATGGTTAGTGCAGTACACTTAGTAGCATTATATCTATTCATAGTGGACATACTAGGGAAGTTTGAGAACATAGCACGCCCTTCCTTCGTACAAAAGCCCTATTGTGCCTATAAACGGGGTTTAGACTACATAGGACTCAATAGGATTGTCACACCCGCTGTTGGTATATTTTAACGCAAATAGAAAAGATCCGCAAGTGCACGGATACCGCTGTAGCTTTCACCTAAGAGTATTCCAAGGTATCGATTTTCCACGAGGAACGCGAAGTGTACTAGTACCAAATCAAGAATGTCCAAGGATAGAAAATATAAATATTTTTGGTGGGTAGTGGGGTTGTCTAAAGTCAACTAGATAACTAAGGATCAGGCCTACTATACTTAACTTACTTTGGAGCAACAGTACCTTTCCAACTCTCGAAAAGATGAGAAAGAAGTTGGGGAAGGCTGCCAAAAGGTCTACGAAACACCAACTCCGACATGGTGGAATACGAAGGCCAATAGAGCTGTCACCTCTAGAGGCTACCACAACTAACCATAAGAATTGGGCGTAAACTCAGGTAAACACTAGTCTAGACACCACGTCTACACTAACGATTACTACTCTAGCTATACGCAATAACTAGAGCACTCAATACGAGCGGAGATCCCGTAAGCAAAGTAAAGTAAGAACTGAACTTAATTAAATAGAAGACTTAGAGTTACCGACAGAAGAACCTGAAGATGAATCAATGAAGAATCGTCTCCGTAGAGGTATAAAATTGAGGGGATCCGACAGGCCGGCTCCACCTTCTACTCTCTCCTCTCCTCTCTCCCTATTTTCTAATATCTTCTAAGAGGTTGATCCATTCAAGGGACCCCTCTCAGGTGATCCTCCCTCAGAGAATATGAATTAGGGTTTCTTGGATGATTGAGGGAGGGGGTCCAGGGCTGCTTTTATAGCCCGGTGGGATGAATGTGAGCCCTTGGATCAAACCGACTTTGGTGGACGGCTGAGATTGAAACCCTAAAACAGTGGAGCACGTGGGCCGAAGCTGGGCCCGTTTGGCCACTGTAGCAGACCGGCCGGTCCAGGGCTAGACTGGCCGGTCTGGCTCCGGGGCCTCTTGTAGTCCGCTTCGGCGTGGTGTCTTCTCGCGCCTTCTGGAGTCTTCTAGTGTAGCCCCCGCTGTGGAATTAATATCTTTTCATCCGGAACTTCAAAAAAGGCAAATGATATGTCCGTTTCGACCGTCTCGACGAGTCCGTTGTAATGGTGCATTCTAATCCGTCATTTGGGATACCTTTACACTGTCATATTGGCTCACTTTGATAACTTTTTCGGTATGTACCTGTAGAAACAATGATTCACCAAAACTCGTGGAACTTGTTAGAATCAAACCCTACAACTATGGTTTGTGATTCAATTCATGTTATTATATGCAATAGTTGATGGTTTATGATTGACATTAAGGACCGTCAATAAGTTCCCCCACACTTGCTCTTTGCTCGTCCTCGAGTAAAGTCTGATGATAAAAATAAACATGATCATATCATCTCGAGATATAGCTTACAAAAAGGTTATTCCAAAGCATTTCTTATGCAAGTGGGATTTGTGGCATTGGCTAGCATATATCTTTAGGTGGTTGAAAAGTGGAACAACTCTCGAAGCAAAGTTATCTTCCCAAATTCTCATCTTAGCAACTTGGAGTTTTTCAATGTTTTCACAAGAGAAAATGCATAGATCACTTATACTCCTTAAATGATACTCTCAGTCGCTCAATGGTGTATGATTCCTCACCAAGGCAAGGGTGTGAAATTGCCTTTCTTCCTACTTCTAAGGCTTGTGTGGAGCTTAGGTAGGGACAAACTTGATTGCATACTTGTGCCGTATATTTTGTAAAGTCAAAACCCGGATCCTAGGATCGAAATGTCATACTCTTAGATCAAGATATGCATGTGTGTGGAACATATGGTGGCTATCCTGATTCTACTATGCTCATACTTTGAAGGATATATCTCTCTTGCTTGAATTGGAGTGCGTGGAGACAATGGGCTATCATGTATTTTTCTTTTCTTTCTTTTTCAGAGAGCTAGGCATCTGAGTGCCTATTGTTCTTTTTAACAATTGGACCCTTGTCCATTTTTCTTTTTAAACTCTCTTTTTATTTTCTTTTTGCATAGCCCATGTCTTCCTGCACAAAAACTTTTTGCGAGACAGAGATTTTTGATAGTGTTAGAGCATAAGTGAATAAGATCCTATCAAAAATCTTTTTGGGTGCGTGCTCTCAGTATAAGAGCAGCACATTTTCTATGTGGATGGAAAAGGTTGCGCCTACCCCCAATGTAGGGATAGTGCATATATGGAGTGTAAATGGATCTTGATCTTGGGAGTATGATAAATCTCTCATAAGGATCACAAAGTTTAACCAAACTCAACACAGCAACAAGCAGTGAATGTAGAAGGCTTCTATCCTAAATATGGCTCTGGTAGGAATTTGTCATCATTGAGGAGTATGAGATACTATGGTTTTATGATATTTATCAAAATAAAATCTCCAAGTACCTTGACTAGAACTGGTAGGACTTCTAAGCCAGAACTATGTCACACTTCACAACAACTTAATCAATATGATTGTCCTATCGAGATATCTTCCCACAAGCATAAGTATATGTATATGGAACAATCTCTATGCAAGCCTCTATCTCGATAATGTTATCAACATGTCACTTTCCAAAATCTTAATCTGAAGTGTGGTTTGGTTCTGTTTAATTTGCAAGGTTAAGCAAGTGCATAACAAGTGTAAAACTCAGTAAGCATATGAATGAGTCAAGAAAGATCAAACCGAATTTTAGTAGTTGTATGCAGACTCCTTCACCAGTTCATGATGTGCTTCAACACTTTTATTCATGGTGGAGGTGTCACCTTCCCCCACACTTCTTTGAGACTATACCTAGCTTTTACTCACAGACAAAAACAGGTGAAAACAATAGGGACTCTTCTGGTGTGGAACACCAGAGAGTCAAAACCTATTGAGCAGATGGATTGGCCTAAACCAGAAAGAAATAAGAGCAAGATTGATTTTTTAGATTGGATCATTAAATTGCAAAAAATCAATCAAGTCTATTTCTTCTAAGTTTTCAGTTTCGAAGAATACTTTCAAGCGTTGGCCATTTACTTTGAAGATGTTACCTGAGTGTCTTGAATTGTGATGGCACCATGTGGTGATGTTTCAACTACCTTGAATGGTCCTTCCCATTTGCTTCGAAGTTTTCCATGACCAAAGAGCTTTACTCTAGAGTTGAACAGTAGGACTTTGTCCCCAGGCTTGAACTCCTTGTGCTTAATTCTCTTATCATGCCATCATTTTATTCTTTCTTTATAATTCTTGGAGTTGTGATAAGCCTTCTCTCTCCATTCTTCAAGCTCAGATATCTGCTTTTGACGATTCTTGCCAGCTAGATGGAGATCCATGTTCCATTTCTTGATTGCCCAGTGAGCTCTAAATTCCAATTCAACAGGCAAATGACATGTCTTCCCATATACAAGCTGATAAGGTGTCATGCCTATGGGTGTCTTGTACGCAGTTCAATATGCCTATAGTGCGTCGGGAAGCTTGTATTTCCATTTCTTGCCCATCTCATCCACGGTCTTTTGTAGAATGTTCTTGATTTGCTTATTTGATGTTTCAGCTTGACCACTTGTTTAAGGATGGTATGGAGTTGCAATATTATGCTTGACTCTATTTTCTGACAAGAACTGTCGGAATCTCTTGTCAATGAAATGTAGGCTTCCATCACTTATGACTATTCTAGGCATTCTAAATCATGGAAATATCACTTCATTGAACATCTTCTTGGAGTGCTTGGAGTCAGCGGCTCGACATGGTAATGCTTCTATCCATTTACACACATAGTCAACTGCCACCAAGATGTATTCAGCATCTCTTGACTTTAGGAAGGGTCCTATGAAGTCATTTCCCCAGACATCAAACAATTCCACTTGGAGGTTTTCGTGAGTGGCATAGCATCACGAGTGTTGATGTTTCCATGCTTCTGGCATCTGACGCATCTTTTGATGAACTCTTTTGTATCTTGATACATAGTTGGTCAGAAGAATCCGCTTTGCCAGATCTTTGTATGTGTTCGAAATACTCCATAATGTCTTCCATAGGGTGATGAATGACATCTTTTAATGATTTTTATGCCTTCAATTGTCGGGACACACCTCCGTAGCAACCCATCGGCACAGATCCTGTAAAGATATGGATCGTCCCACAAATGGGTACGACTCTCATACTGGAGCTTCCTCTTGTCTCCTCCTGGTGGAACATAACCTACAACCATATAGTTGACAATATTCGCGTGCCAAGGATCGTGGTCTGCTACTGCAAGGAGCGTGTCGTCCCTTAGATAGTCATTGATAGGTAGCTCATGTGTGTCTTCATGTTGAAGCCTAGACAAGTGGTCGGCTACCGAATTTTCTACTCCTTTCTTATCCTTTATTTCTATGTCGAATTCTTGGAGCAGAAGAATCCACCGGATTAACCGAGGCTTAGCATCTTTCTTAGTGAGGAGGTATTTAAGAGTTGCATGGTCTGTATAAACTATTACCTTCGCTCCCACTAAGTAAGATCTAAACTTGTCTATTACAAAGACAACTGCCAACAACTCTTTTTTAGTGGTAGCATAATTGAGAGGTGGCCTAGACAAGGTTTTGCTAGCATAGGATATGGCGTAATATTTCTTGTCTTTGGTTTGGCCTAAAACAGCACCAACCGCAAAGTCACTAGCATCACACATGATCTCAAAGGGCAGACTCCAATCAGGTGGTTGGATTATTGGAGCTGAGATGAGTGCCCTCTTCAGAATCTCAAAGTTTTTAAGGCACTCACTGTTGAAAACAAAAGGTGCACCTTTGGCTAGAAGGCTAGTCAAGGGTCTAGCGATTTGAGAAAAGTCTTTGATGAAATGCCTATAGAACCCTGCATGGCCTAGAAAGCTGCGAATGCCTTTCACATTTGTGGGAGGTGAAAGTTGTTCAATAACTTCAATCTTTGCTCTATCCACTTCTATCCCACGTTCGGACACCTTGTGTCCAAGCACAATTCCTTCCTGAACCATAAAGTGGCATTTCTCCAAGTTCAGGACTAAGTGCTTTTCTTCACACCGTTGTAAGACCTTGTCTAAATTCTCTAGGCAATCATTGAAGGTTTTACCATAGACGGTAAAGTCATCCATAAAGACCTCCATGATTTCCTTGATCATGTCAGAGAAAATAGACATCATGCACCGTTGGAAGGAAGCTGGAGCATTGCACAACCTGAACGACATTCGTTGGTATGCGTAAGTTCTGTACGGGCATGTGAAAGTGGTCTTACTTTGGTCATCGGGGTGGATCGGGATTTGATGATATCCAGAATACCCATCAAGGAAACAAAAGAAAGAGTGATTTGCAAGCCATTCCAACATTTCATCAATAAAGGGTAACGAAAAGTGATCTTTCTTTGTAGCCTTGTTAAGTTTCTGGTAGTCAATGCACATACGCCACCCTGTGACAGTACGTTGAGGGATGAGTTCATTCTTCTCATTCCTCATGACCGTCATTCCTCCTTTCTTTGGTACAACTTGGACAGGGTTAACCCACTCACTATGAGGTACGGGATAAATAATCCCAGCATGTAAGAGCTTAAAGACCTCTTTCTTAACAACTTCTCGCATTGCGTTGTTAAGTCTCCTTTGTGGTTCCCTTGATGGTGAAGAATCAGGATCAATGGGAATACGATGAGTGCAGAGGATGGGACTAATTCCCTTGAGGTCTTGGAGTGAGTAGCCAATGGCCAATTTATGTCTTTCTAGAACAGCGACAAGTTGATGGGTTTCCTCTTCAGAAAGCTTGTCACTAATGATGACTGGAGTTTCTCGATTATTGTTGAGAAAGATATATTTTAAGCCAGAAGGAAGCGGTTTTAGCTCAACTGGAGGCCGTGATGGCACCTCAGTTTCCTCTAACTCGACAGGCTCTGCCAACTCTTCCTCTTCTTGAATAAAGTGTTCATCATCGAGAATTGGTTGGGCCATGTCCTCTAAAGATGTCATCAAGACCTCCTCAATAGGGTCTTGCTCGGGTTTGAGTTCTACTATCGCATTATTTGAGCGTGCAAGTGAGATGGTGATAGGAGAACTTCCTAACTTTAAATCTAGGAGAACCTGTTTTGGCCTTTCTTGAAAGAGTATCCCAAAAGGCACTCCAATCAAGATGGATGTATTTGAGACGTCAAAGATATAAAAATCTAAATGATACTCAGAATATCGTATTCTCAATGGAATAGACCTTATGACCCCATAGCTTTCAAGAGTAACTCCAGAAGGAATTCTTAGAAGCTTATGTGATGGGATCAACAACTCATTGGGGTATAGTTGTTCGGCCAAAGCCTTTGAAATGATATTCATCCCAACGGTAGGACTATAGTGAGCCTCTATAGTGGTTCCCTTAAGGACACAAGTGAAGACATCTGAGGGGGCAATGATTCAAGCTACCTCAGTGGATAACTCCGTTTCTGCCAACCACTCACGACTCATGATGGCCGATAGTCCTTTAATGTGTTCCATAAGAAAAGCATCATTAGTTGGACAACATCATCCTCAGATGACATAGAATGTGCTAGAGGTTTCACTTGGACCGGTAAATTCGAGGCATGTCCAAAATCTTCAAAAAGACCATCCTCGATTGCAAAAGGAAATATGGAAGGATGGGGTTCATCATCTTCCAGATTGTCTTGGGTTTCCTTAATGGGAGGTTCTTTAACAACCAAATTATTAGAAGGATTTGAAGTGATTTCGGATTCGGTTGTGTCTACCTCCTCTTGTTGGTCGGGGCTTGGCTTGACTTCTTCAGAAAACTCATCAAAAATGCCAGTGTAAGGGGTGTTTTCAAGGATTTTCTCTAGAATGGCTTCCCCTCGCTCATGGTATTGTGCGAGAATGAACCTCCAGAAGATAAGTCAAGGTGTAGAGCGGCTTCCTTGCTAAGACCAAGATGAAAGTGGTAAAGAAGCACGTGGTCAGGCAAGTGAAGGGTTGGACCGGTATTGATAAGACTTAAGAACCTAGCCCAAGCTGCTCCTAATGTCTCCTTCTCCTTTTGTTGAAAGGTGAGAACTTCTATTCGAAGGGCGGTAATCCTAGGAAGAGGGAAGAAAGCAAGACAAAATTTGTCTCGAAG
Organism: Chrysopogon serrulatus; assembly: GCA_015844335.1. NCBI lineage: Eukaryota > Viridiplantae > Streptophyta > Magnoliopsida > Poales > Poaceae > Chrysopogon > Chrysopogon serrulatus. Next base: position 504,925 of record JADLZL010004508.1, on the reverse strand, counting down.
TTCATCCTAATTTCCATTCACTCCTCCTACAGTATGAGCATACCATTGTTTCGCTCTTCCCAAAAGGGAGAATGGAAACAATTTCCATTTAATGGTCTCTTGTGTCATGCCAGCAATAGTCAAGCAAGAACACAATTGCTCAAATTCCCTAAGGTGGGTGTAAGGATTTTCGTCTTCTAATCCAGAGAAGGGTTGCTCTCGAACCATGGCTATAAAAGCAGGGCGAAGCTCATAGCCATTAGTAAGTATAGGATATGATGATGGTGGAGGCTCCAACAACTCACCCTTTGGAGTCGAGAATTGAAAGATAGGCATGGAATCCATGTGGTTGGGTAAAGGTGGTGATAAAAAGGAAAACAAAGGATACACGAACGAACTTGGTTCGATTCTAGAACAGCTACCATTCCATGGCAACGGTGCCAGAAAGCTTGTTGATATATTTTAACGCAAACAGAAAAGATCCGCAAGCGCATGGATACCACTGTAGCTTTCACCTAAGAGTATTCCAAGGTATCGATTTTCCACGAGGAACGTGAAGTGTACTAGTATCAAATCAAGAATGTCCAAGGATAGAAAAGATAAATATTTTTGGTGGGTAGAGGGGTTGTCTAAAGTTAACTAGATAACTAAGGATCAGACTTACTATACTTAACTTACTTTGAAGCAATAGTACCTTTCCAACTCTCAAAAAGATGAGAAAGAAGTAGTTGGGGAAGGCCTACGAAACACCAACTCCGACGTGGTGGAATACGAAGGCCAATAGCGCTGTCACCTCTAGAGGCTACCACAACTAACCATAAGAATTGGGCGTAAGCTCAGGTAAACACTAGTCTAGACACCACGTCTACACTAACGATTACTACTCTAGCTATGCGCAATAACTAGAGCACTCAATACGAGCGGAGATCCCGTAAGCAAAGTAAAATAAGAACTGAACTTAATTAAATAGAAGACTTAGAGTTACCGACAGAAGAACCTGAAGATGAATCAATGAAGAATCGTCTCCGTAGAGGTACAAAATTAAGGGGATCCGACAGGCCGGTTCCACCTTCTACTCTCTCCTCTCCTCTCTCCCTATTTTCTAATATCTCCTGAGAGGTTGATCCATTCAAGGGACCCCTCTCAGGTGATCCTCCCTCAGAGAATATGAATTAGGGTTTCTTGGATGATTGAGGGAGGGGGACCAGGGCTGCTTTTATAGCCCGGTGGGATGAATGTGAGCCCTTGGATCAAACCGACTTTGGTGGACGGCTGAGATTAAAACCCTAAGACAGTGGAGCACGTGGGCCGAAGCTGGGCCCGTTTGGCCACTGTAGCAGACCGGCCGGTCCAGGGCCAGACTGGCCGGTCTGGCTCCCGGGCCTCTTGCAGTCCGCTTCGGCGTGGTGTCTTCTCGCGCCTTCTGGAGTCTTCTAGTATAGCCCCCGCTGTGGAATTAATATCTTTTCATCCGGAACTTCAAAAAAGGCAAATGATATGTTCGTTTCGATCGTCTCGACGAGTCCGTTAATGGTGCATTCTAATCCGTCATTTGGGATACCTTTACACTGTCATATTGGCTCACTTTGATAACTTTTCCGGTATGTACCTGTAGAAACAATGATTCACCAAAACTCACGGAACTTGTTAGAATCAAACCCTACAACTATGGTTTGTGATTCATTTCATGTTATTATATGCAATAGTTGATGGTTTATGATTGACATTAAGGACCGTCAACACCCGTGATCTACCAAACCCGGCCTATAGGGTGCATTCGCAGGTAAACAACGTATAAGCACCATGCTTACACAATGTTCACCATTTACCCAACGATCAATTAGATGAGCGCTATACGAAACTATGAGTAAGTATAATGTCAATCTAGCTATACTAAGTATATAACCACAATAGACAAAGAACAATATAACTATAAATATAAGTAGATAAGTCTTCATCAATTTAATTGTAGCAATCATATAACTATACAATGAAAGAGAACAAAGGTGAGAAGAGGTAAGAACTATACCAAATCCAAGCTCTTGATGGCTCCGGAATCCAAGCCTTTGCTTGCCTCCCTCTAGTTCTAACTAGCTATCTAGGCCCTAGCTAAGGAGCTCTGATTAGGGTTTCTGGCTGATGATCGAACTTCGAATGAGGAATAAATGAATGTGCCCCCTAGGGGGGTCCTGCCCTCCTTTTATAGCTCTGGGTGATGATCGTGAGCCATCGGATGAAACCGACATTGGTGGACGGCTGAGATTGAAACCTTAAGGCGGTGGAGCAACCTGGGCGAAGCGGGCCCCGAATGGGCCAGGGCCCAGACCGGCCGGTCCCCCCTGGTGGCCGCTGGCCCTCGCTTCGGCATGGTGTCTTCGGGTCTCTTCTAGAATCTTCCTGCGTTGCCGCGGTGTCCAATTTCCCGTTCTATGTTCCGATAGGCTCATGGGTTTGCGTCTTTTCCAGTTTACACCTGCAGAAACAGTGAAACACCAAAACTCGTGGATCTCTGTCAGTGCAAACCCTATATCTACTTTGGTGATTGCATTTGCATCCTTTTCTATGGCTAGTTGACAGTTAGATTTGTACAATAACGACCGTCAACAAGCGTCGATTCTCTGAGGCCTCAGCTACAGAATATTGACACTATTTGCTATGAGATATGAAATCCTAATTGGGTGTGGAATATAACTGAATGTTACCTTTGTCTATTTCCTCATAGACTTCATTAAGCACTTCCCTGTCCACACTAAACTCCTCAGCTGGTATGAGACGCAGGCAGAATATAAGCTTCAAGAGCATATAGGAAACGATTAGATAGAAAAGGTGAAACGCAGGAAGTATAGCCTGTGTCCAATGGAGCCAGAGAAGCTGGAGAGCGAGGCGGCGAAGGGTCGATGCTGAATCTTGGTGCCTGACTAACTGGGTAGGCCTTGGTATCGACAGGAAAGAAGTCATTGGAAACTCCATGATCCTGGGGATACTGGAATCCAACATGCCCGTAGGATGGGGTGGATGAGATGCTAAGCACAAAACCAGTGATGCGACATGCGCCCTTCAATATATTGAAGGTAGCTGTCTGAATGCTGCAGCGCGGGGACAGCAGTGGTTGCAGGCAATGAAGGAAGCACGCATGGGGAGGGAGCTTAGTGATGTCTATAGCTACCTCAGTTCGCCAGGAAACAATTTTGCTCTTGTATGTGCGTGACCAACGAATAAGGATCATGTTCCAGTCATGGTTGTGGCCATACAGAAAATCAGAGGATAGAACAAGGTCCCTCTGATTTGGTGCTGCAAGCTGGATGACAAAATTAGAGTGAAAGGCAGCAACATTAATTGGGTGAAGTGAGTTGCCAAACTATACCTGAAGTGCCATGTAGATGTCTCTACTGGATAGATTTGCTGTTGCAGGAGAAACGTCGATAGCAAGAACCACGTTGGAAAGGTTTGCCTCTCGATCCTTCACCTCGGCATTGCATTTCACCGGCGAGTTGAAGGGGACCACCATTGGAGTCTGAAGCAAATGTTTTATGCAAAAGATTGTATATAAGAAGGTGTTCTTTTTTCTACCTAAAAATAGCAATGTGTCTATACGTAAGTGGGGATATAGAATTTGTCAGCTCTAGTAGCTATGACAGTAAACAACGCAGATATGCATTCAGGGAAGGTGCAAGAGTTTTTGGAAAGGCATGCATCTATAGAAGCACCTATTTCATAACTAATTTGTAAAGAAAATATCTACCATCAAAGTGTAGTGAGAACCGATCTAGAAAAGAATAAGTAATGGTATTAGAAAGGATATGTACCTCACGACGATGGATCTCCTCAATAGGTTGTCGATTTAGGAGTCTAGACCACCGTTGTTAGGTTCTGAGCTTAGCACAACAGCATGCAACACAAAAATATATCTAAGAACATGAGGGAGAAAACTAACAATCTAAGTACTTCTGTAATGTAGGTAAGAAGAAATAACTTCATGCCTATCCGTGCCTACAACAGCATGCAACAAAAAAATCCAAGAGGAGAAGAGGAGAAGAGGGGACGACATACACACCTGGTAGCTGTCCGAGTGAACGCAGCTGGATCTACAAAACTGATGGGGGAGCTCTTATCCAATGCCCTCTTCTTTTGGACACCTCGTTGCTGCCGAGACCCCATTGGCGGAGGCCGAACGATGGGCCCCGCAAACGCGAGGCTATCCAATCCCAGGTCGATAGTGCGTCGTTTAAACAGTTACTCCGTGTTTAGTACACAGCCGCCAAATACACCCTAGTCACTCCCAGGAGGGGCACACACAATGTTCGGGCCCTCTGGGTCAGTGGGCATGAGCTCGCACACATACACAGCGTGATGGAGCCATGCTCATCTAGACCCAGCCACTGCCAGGTGGGGACATCAGTGGGCGGGACCTCCCGGCAAGGCCATAGCTCTGTTCACAGCACGAACACGCCTGGGCACAATGGAAGTAAAAGGAACTCCATGGAGACGTAACATGGATGCATTAAAATCGAACGGAAAATGAGCATATAGAAGCACAAAAGATCAAATCTAGAATAAAGAATACAAGGTGGAGCCTAAACCATAGGTAGTACAGTGGATACTGTCTCAAAAGGAATACGCACGACACTACATGTTCATTAAACTACAAGCACTGTTACACAATACTAAGCATACTAATGAAACAAAAGAACGTCCAGCACTGGTCACCTCACTGCACACGGGTGGAGGAACCTGCTTCTTCTTCCTTGGGCTGGCGAGGCATGGTGCATTCTTCTCATAGAGAACCGGCAAGGAGGGAAGTCAGCGTGGATACCGAGTTGGAAAGGCTGTGATCCTCTGACGTGACAGTTGATTCACCCAGAGAGGAGTCACCAGCATGGCACCATGCTCTTTTGGATACCTTGTGTTCCTGAGTCGACTGGGAAGTGCCAAGCATTGTCCTGACAGAAGATAGAAGTCCACGCAGAGCAGCAGTGACCGCCTTGACTTTCTTTCTAAGCTACTCTGCATGAAGCTCAAGCAGCATCGCCCATGATTTGAAGCGAAACAGGTCGCCCCTCAACTACATGATGTATTCGGAGTTATAGTCATCAATTGCCACTATTTTTTCTTTTTCTAGGTAACTCATTACTACATGGTACATGTTCTGAATAGATTGCGATTCTGTAGAAGCAAACTCACCATAAAATTCCTTAGTTTCTCTGTGCAATGAAGGTCTAGCCCATATGTTAGCGACTTTGATGACAGTAGTGAACTCATCACCGATTGGCAGCGTTTCCTCTATCTCGACAAAGAAATCAAGTTTATCTGCTGTGACATTGAACAGATCTTTCCTGTCAACACAAAGAACACATGGGATCTGGCAACGAAAAACAAAGCCCCAAAATAGGAGACGATGTCAGTAAACAGTAGATCCACAGAGTGTAGAGCTAGGAGAGGATGATAAAGGCAATCAGAGAAGGATACCTCAGGGAAGGAATTGATCTTTTCTCTAAGTTGGATCTCTTCCATGGAGCCGGCGGCGTCACAACAGAAGAGATGGGGAACAAAGGAAGGGGGAGACGAGCCACAGAATGGGGGCGTGGGTAAGATAAGAAGCGATGCGAGTGCAGAGACTGCCTATGTGTGGTGGCTGGACATCTGGTCAGTCAACTCATGAATGGGCCTAAGAGGCAACCATCCAATGAGCCCACGCTAGAAATCAATTAAGGCCCATCGGATGCGACGACGTCGATTTTCATTCGGCCGCTGTAAAACACACATACATACATTCCTGTGATTATGTGATAACCAGGCACTAAAGAAATCAGATTATGACGTGTGTTTGCTAGTGCGTCAATCCTTGCCACAAGATTGGATGGCATAGAGATAACCAACAAATTACAACACAACAAGTAAAACAAATGGATAGAAATCAGGTGTCGAATCGGATGATTTAAGACCTCGGTACGACAATCGAACATTAGTCAACATACCAATATATCAGAACAAGAGTAACAAGCACCCATTGAACCAGACGACTGATCTAACACTGGATAGCCACCAGAGATACATGTAGTATTATAGTAGTTCATGCTGTCCATAAGCTACATACAGAGCTATATGATGTCTCGTTGTCGAGGTAGTGTACCAGTGCTCGCTGTTGCACCTGGCATCATCACGGGGGTTTCGCTACAGATAAAGATGCATAGTGCATCTCTAATAGCTACAGAACAGAGCAAATAGCATTGAATATAATAGGAAGTTCTTCACGCCTAATCATCAGGTGAACTGGCACTGTCGCAGCACCAAACAAACAAATGTAGGGCTACGACACAACCTCCAAAAGAGCGGGAAGTCTTCCTGGACTGTCCTCAGCAGTAGTGGACCAGCAAATCAACGGCAAGGGTTTATCAATCATCTTCATCAGGGCCATGGTTCCACAAAAGAGCAGGGAGTGTTCCCTGACTACACCCAGCAGCGACCCCATCAGAGCAAAAGAACACCATGCCTTCAAGCAACTGCAAAGGGAACTATCAATGTAAAGAAAGCACATGTGCAGAGCCAAGAAACATGTAACCAACCATGAGTATCGAACATACCATGGTTAGCCAGATTTCTGTGCAGCAGCACACGCTGCACGAGAGCGTTTCTTCCATCCAACCTTAGCACGTGGTGGCACACTGTGACAAATTTAGAATAGCACACCAAATAAGGTATCACCAACACGCACAGGAACAAGACACATGATCATAAGCTAGGACTAGAAGAATAGGTACAACGCACCTTTCGTGCGGTGGAACAGCAGTCTTTCTAGCTCCTAGATTGACATCATCCCCAAGGTCGTCTCCATACGAGGGACCATTAGCCACACAGTTAACCTATGATAATGAGGTAAAATTTAAAAGTAAGACAGACGTGTAGCTGTGATCGAACCCCGATGGACAGAGGCAAGATTCCAAGATTGGAGAATTGAAAAAAGGGTGCACCCGGTCATCACAGCTATCAAACACCAACTTCTTACGAGCGGGAGGATGCTCATCCTTGTTTAAGCTCTCTATGTGTACCAATAGAGGACCATTACACACAAATGAGATAAATAGCAAGACCTTCACAAAGGAAAGTTGGTAGAAAGCAAGGCGGAGTCTGCAAAACAAGGCGGAAAATTGGCCACGTATGTAAGTTGGAAAGATGCATCCAAATATTTCCGAATGGATCTACTCGTGGTAGGGGAACTGTCGATGCGGGACCAAGACGGTCCCCTATCGGCATGACTCTTGCCCAGACAGGGCCGCAAGACAGAAGCAAGAGGACCGATTCCGAGTAGATGATGTCCTATCCTAGTTAGACAGATAGAAAGTAACTTCTATAATAGGAATAGAACTCTCTTTACTAGTCCGACTAGGATTAGAACCAAAGCTCTGGCTCTTTTCTCTCATAAAAAGGAGCCAGAGCACCCTCTTTGTAACAAACGACATACAACACACAATCAGACATCAATCCAACATAAAAGGCCAAGGCCGACTGGAGTAGAGCTTTTACTCGACGACGAGGGCTCGAACCAGGATAAACCGAGTGTCTCTTGCGTGAACCACCGAGTTCTAGTATTCGCCGAGATCCGAATCAAATGCTACGGGAACCCCGTGGCAGGCTATCGGTGGTTGAACACCGACAGCTGGCGCGCCAGGTAGGGGCTTTCGGTGAATCCGACGTCAAAGGCTCAGCGGACCTACACACAATGCTCTTCCCGAAGGGCTCAGTCTTCGTCTTCAAAAGCTGGATCTGCGAGGCAGAAATTACGGAGCTCTCCACGGTCGACTACTTGAAGAACCCGAACCGGAGACACATGAAATTTTTTCAAATCTCAAGATCTCAAAAGAAAAAACCTCAAGACCAAATCTACTGAAGATGCCGAGTTGTTTTCTCTACGGTCTCAACAACACGGCAAGAACATATCAAAAGATTATACAAAGGGCGATGAAATCTAATGATCTCGCTTCAAGGAGCATCTCCAAACAAGATAAGTACCCTACCCCCTCCCTTTTCAATATGGAAGATCTTTAGAAGGAGAAGAATCCGACTAGTCGCTCAAGGCATACAAAGAAGTATTCATGATCAGGCAACCCCTGGTACCACCAGTTCAACCCAACTACAAATCTTCGGAAGAATCAGAAGCCGATATCCCACCAGACTCCATTACAAGAGAAGGAGAAACTGAGAGCTAAAGGGCAGCAAGAGAAAGAAGAAACAAGAAAAATGGAGGAAGGCGGAATCGAGTTCAAGAACGCAGAGAAGCATGGCGCAAATACGAAGAGGAGTTAGCCGAGTACAATGAAAGAAGAGCCGAAAAAGAAGCCGAGGAAAGGCGAGCCACAGCAAGGGCCAGACTTGACCCCATCAACAAAATACAGGAATTGATCGATGAAATCGATGCCATACAATGACCAAGTGAAGAGCAAGCCAGACTCAGGAACCTACTCAGAACTACCGCACAAAGGATACAAGACGACCGAGTACCTCCTCGTCGCATACCTTCCGAACAAACAAGCCAAAGAAGTCGAAGAGTTTCCGCATTCGAAAGATTATCTGTCCCAAATCATAGCAGAAGGACTCAACCACATCACGACTGGGCTGAGAGAACGAGAGAAAACCGGGAAAGGCTACCAACTCCTCCTCGAAGCCCTCTCAGATCTATTACAAGATATAACAGCCAAGCAGATTCCGACTACAAACCAGAAAAAGTATCCTACAGATTCCCCTGCTTCGCGGAAAGGCTACTCACGGTCAAACTACCTCATAAGTTCAAGCCATCAAACCACTCAAAATACGATGGCAAGACAGAACCAATGCAATGGCTCAGGATCTACTCCCAATCAATAGAATTAGCCAGGGAAGATGACGACATTATGGCATTATTTTTTCCAATGGCACTCGAAACACTACCACTACAATGGTTCGACAAGTTACGCCCAGGCTCAATCAAAACATGGGGGGATCTTCAGAAAGCTTTTTGTGAAAATTTCGCAGGAATACGCATACACCTAATAACACAAGCCAAGTTGAAAGGTTTAAAATAAAATCAAGGAGAAAGCCTCAGGGATTTCTATAGAAGATTTGGAGAGCTAAGGGCACAAGTACATGATATTACCGAAAGGGAAGTAATCGAAGCATTCTCATATGGCTGGAGAGTAAGATGGATGTTCCACGATTTCTACAAAGAAAACCCACGGACGAACAAAGAGTTCAAGAGAACAGTCGAAAAGATGATTACGGCAGAAGAGAAGACACAGGAAAGATTCCCAGACAACAGAAACAACCAAGATAGAAGAAACAACTCAGATAGAAGGAACAACTCGGGTAGATAGGACAACTCAGGGAGATGGAACAACTCAGATAATAGACAAGAATACCACAATAAGAAGAGATATTCGGATAACACGGTGGCCGCCACCGAAAGAAAGAAATTCTACCCAGCTAGAAAATTTGAAGAACTTGAGAAAATGAAATACATCTCTCATCCAACTGGAGTTCACCCAATGGGAGAATGTCGAATATTCCAAGAAAGATACATGAAGAAAGACAGACAAAAAAAGAAGAAACCAGAGAAAAGAAAGAAGAAGACAATGATCCAGTAGACAACGGGTTTCAAAATTCAAGAGCAACAGTAGCAGTAATATTCTCAGGGGTCCCTGGTTCTAGAAGCAAACAAGAAGACAAACTAGCCTGGAGAACAATCATGGCAGCGGAACCAGCTACTCCCAGATATCTAAATTGGTCTCAGTACCCAATACAGTTTTCACGCGAGGACCAGTGGACAAGCGTCGGAAACGCAGGGCTATACCCATTAGTACTCGGGCCAACGATTGCAACTATAACGGTGACTAGAGTACTTATTGACGGAGGAGCAGGACTCAACATCATATTTGTAGACACTCTACGGAAGATGGGGCCAGAATTCTAAAAAATGATTACACCAACAAGCATACCGTTCTATGGAATAGTACCTGGAAGGCCAGCAATGCCTCTCAGGCAGATAACACTACCTGTAACATTCGAACTCCCACGAACTACCATACAGAACTCATCAAATTTGAAGTCGCAAATTTTGAATCGTCCTATCATGCAATATTGGGAAGACCGGCACTAGCAAAATTCCTAGATATACCTCACTATCCTTATCTACTACTTAAGATGCCAGGACCACATGGAATACTTTCCCTCAGAGGAGATCTAAAATGTGCCTATGAATGGCGATGTACAAGCCATACAGATATCTTCAAAAGTTCAAGGAGAAATCAACTCGGCAACAGCCGAAGTAAACGCAGAAGAATTGGAAATACCAGCCAAAAAACAAGTCATCCTTACCACAACTGAAGGAGAAGGCACCAAAAAGATTGATCTAGGGACTGGCGACCCATCCAAAACAGCCACTATCAGTGCACACTTACCTATCAAATAGGAACTCGTGCTCACCAACTTCTTACGGGACAACAAAGACATATTTGCTTGGAAACCAACTGATATGCCAGGAGTCCCAAGGGAGTTGGCTAAGCATAAAATTGAAGTCAACAAAGGAGCAAGACCAATCAAACAGAGGTTACGACGCTTTTCACCTGACAAGAAAGAAGCAATAAAGAAAGAAATAGCCAAATTACTGGCAGCCGGCTTCATAAGAGAAATTTTACATCTAGATTGGCTAGCTAACCCAGTTCTAGTGCACAAAAAGAACACGGACGACTGGCGCATGTGCGTCGACTACACCGATCTCAACAAACACTGTCCAAAGGACCCGTTCGGGTTACCAAGGATTGACCAAATAGTGGACTCAACAGCAGGAGCAGCTTTATTATCTTTTTTAGACTGCTATTCAGGATATCATCAAATTGCACTAAAAGAAGAAGACCAAAGCAAGACTTCTTTCATCACCCCGTTCGGAGCATATTGCTATAAAACAATGTCCTTCGGACTTAAAAACGCAGGAGCAACTTATCAAAGAGCAATTCAGACTTGTTTGGGAGATCAAATCAGAAAGAATATGGAAGCATACGTGGATGACGCCGTCGTCAAAACAAAGAACCCAGATGCTCTAATAGAAGATCTACAACAAACCTTCGACAATCTCAAAAGATGGAAGTGGAAACCCAACCCAAACAAATGCGTATTTGGCGTATCATCAGGACAACTACTCGGATTTCTAGTCAGCCAGAGAGGAATCAAAGCAAGTACAAAACAAATCAAAGCGATAACTGACATGGGCCCACCTGCAGATATAAAAGACCTACAAAAATTAACAAGTCGCATGGCCGCACTCAACAGATTTATATCAAGACTCGGAGAAAAAAGTCTACCTTTCTTCAAGTTACTAAAGAAGACGGATAAATTCACCTGGAACGAAGAAGCACAAGAAGCTTTTGACAAAATAAAAGCATACATCAGCACATCTCCAGTATTAGTACCACCAAGGAAGGGAGAAGATCTCATGCTCTACATCACTGCAACCACTTCAGTAGTAAGCACAGCCATCGTAGTTGAAAGAGAAGACAAGGGCACATTTACAAAGTACAAAGGCCAGCCTACTACATAAGCGAAGTACTCACAATATCTAAAGTGAGATATCTGCACGTGTAAAAACTACTCTACGCCATTTTAATAACATCAAGGAAGCTCAGGCATTACTTTGAAGATCACAAAATCATCGTCGTAACAGATTTCCCACTCGGAGATATCCTAAGAAACCGGGATTCAACTGGACGAATCTCAAAATGGGCAGTTGAACTCGAAGCACTAAAGATTGAATTCACTCCAAGAAAGGCAATCAAATCACAAGCATTATCCAACTTCATTGCGGAATGGACTGAGATACAGCAACCCACTCCAGACGCCATCCTAGATCATTGGAAAATGTACTTCGATGGATCCTTGAAACTAGGAGGGGCAGGAGCTAGAGTACTACTTATTGCACCAGACGGAAAACAACTCAAATACGTTCTACAAATTCTATGGCAAGCCACTAACAACGAAGCAGAGTATGAAGCTCTCATTCATGGCCTACAAGTTGCAACATCGCTAGGAATCAAAAGACTACTCGTCTATGGAGACTCAGGGGTAGTTGTCAACCAAGTAAATAAAGACTGGGATTGTACCAAAGAGAACATGGATGCTTACTGTGTAGAAATACGAAAACTCGAGAAAAATTTCCAAGGCTTAGAAATTCATCATATACTACAAGATTCAAATGTCGCAGCAGATGTATTAGCCAAACTTGGCTCAGATAGAGCAAAAGTGCCAGCTGGGGTCTTTGTCAAGGAACTAACCAAACCTTCAATCAAAAAGACCAGCGAGGCAACACAAGAGCAAGTCTTAACAATCAACTCGAACAACACAACTTGGATGCAAGTATTCATAGACTACATCAAAGAAAAGAAACTGTCTGATAACAAAGCAGAGGCAACTCGGGTTATCAGAAGAAGCAAAAACTACGCCTTGGTAGGAAAAATCTCTACAAAAGAGCAGCATCATCAGGAGTACTACTAAAATGCATCCCAACATCAGAAGGAAAAGAAATATTACTAGAAATGCACTCAGGATGCTGTGGAAATCACGCATCTTCAAGAACACTAGTCGGAAAAATATTCCGATCAGGATTCTATTGGCCAACAACACTAAAAGATGCTGAAGAATTGATCAGACACTGTAAAAATTGCCAGATGTTTGCAAGACAAGCACATATTCCAGCTCATAATCTGATATGCATTCCACCTGCATGGCCGTTTTCATGCTGGGGGCTTGATCAAGTCGGACCACTCAAGAAATCTAAAGGGGGATTCAAATACATCTTCGTGGCCATTGACAAATTCACCAAATAGATAGAGTACAAACCTTTGGTAAAATACAGTTCGGCCAAAGCACAAGACTTCATCCAAGAAATAATGCACAGATTTGGGATGCCAAACAGAATAATCACAGATCTAGGGTCACCCTTTACAGCTAATGAATTCAAAAGCTGGGCACAGGATTACGGATTCAGCATAGATTACGCATTAGTCGCTCACCCACAAGCAAACGGACAAGTCGAAAGGGCCAACGGCCTAATCTTAGCAGGATTAGATTAAAACCAAGACTATATGAAGATCTCAAAGATTATAGATCAAAGTGGATAGACGAGCTACCAAAAGTAGTCTGGGGCCTAAGAACTCAAATAAGCAGAGCAACTGGCTACTCACCGTTCTTTCTGGTATACGGGTCAGAAGCCGTACTACCAGCAGATTTAATCTGGACATCTCCAAAAATCGAGCAATACAACGAAGGAGAAGCAAAAGAAATAAGAAGACTAGAAATTGATAGTTTGGAAGAAGTCAGAATCAATGCAACATTACAATCAGCAAGATACATGCAAGGATTAAGAAGACATTATGACAAAAGCATACAGCCGAGAAGCCTACAAGCCGGAGACCTGGTCCTCTGAAGAATCCAAAAACCAGACGGAAGGCACAAACTACTCAGTCCCTGGGAAGGCCCTTTTATAGTAGCAAAAGTAACAGGACCTGGATCTTACGAGCTGATGACTGAAGATTGATCACCAATAAAGAACTCCTGGCACATCTCCCAATTACGACGATTCTTCGCATAAGACAAAAAGAACTGTAACATATACTATTTCTTTCAATAAACTACATTCTTCAAGGAAAGATTACAGTATCCTAGCGTCTTTTCAGACCTAGATGAGAGCCAACAGAGAGCTCGACCTATCCCGACTTCTAGATTACAGAACTCGGATGAGGGCCTATGGTTCGAAATATCCTAGCGTCTTTTCAGACCTAGATGAGAGCCAACAAAAGAGCTCGACTTATCCCGACTTCTAGATTACAGAACTCGTATGAGGGCCTACGGTTCGAAATACCCTAGCATCTTTTCAGACCTAGATAAGAGCTAACATAGAGCTCGACCTATCCCGACTTCTAAATTACAGAACTCGGACGAGGGCCTATGGTCCGAAATATCCTAGCGTCTTTTCAAACCTAGATGAGAGCCAACAGAGAGCTCGATCTATCCCGACTTCTAGATTATAGAACTCGGATGAGTGCCTACGGTCCGAAATATCCTAGCGTCTTTTCAGACCTAGATGAGAGCCAACAGAGAGCTCGACCTATCCCGACTTCTAGATTACAGAACTCAGATGAGGACCTACGGTCCGAAATATCCTAGTGTCTTTTTAAGACCTAGATGAGAGCAAAGAAACAGCTCAACCTACCACGGCTTCTAAAATGATAGAACTCGGATGAGAATCCACAAATCTAAAGCTATCAGACAGCTGTTCAGATAAGCACAAGGCATTCAACTCACACAAAGGGGTCACGATCAAGAATAAATCAAGGACAAAGCAGAAAAATTTTTATACAAAAAGCCTCAGAAAGGCGCCAAGCATCCTTACAATAAAAGGTTTACTGTTGGTCACCACTACTACCAACAGGCATAGAGTCTATCTCCACAAGTTCTACAAATTGCCTAGCCAAATTCAAGACGGCGGCCTCAGACTGTAAGAGAGCCTGCTCAACTTCAGGAGTATCTGCGCCATCCAAGATCCTATCAAGAGGCAAATCCGGGTCAATCAACCGGATGCGCCCCAAGACACCTTGGACGCCGACTAAGATAGCATCCTTCGCAAAGCCAACAACTCGTCTAGTCAGCCGAGGAAGAAACTGGACCCAAGTCAGGCCAGCATCTTCAGGCTTCCTCAACATGTCGGCAAGCTTCCGGACAGAGCTCTAAAGAGCCGCCACTTCTCCTCCGAAGCCTTCAGACGAGCCGACAAGTCCTCCACTGATGCCTTAGCCTACAAAAGATCCCGATCAGCACCTCGCCTAATCAACTGAGCTCTGGCAAGGGTTTCTTCAGCATCTTCCTTTACCTTCTCCGAGTCGTTACGGAAGGTCTTCACCTCAAGCTTCAGAGCTTCAGTCTCTTCAGAGTACTTCTTCTTCAAAGCTACAAAAACAAGCAAAAAGAAGTCAGCAAGGAATTAATATCAAATAGACAAGCATAGAAAGAGACATAAATATACCTTGGAAGTCTCTGTTGGGAATCTTCAGTTTCTTCGAAGTATCCTTCTCAGATTCAACGACGGACGACTTCTGCCGCTCCACTTCAAAGAATCTGGGCCCTTGAGCGATCTCGGATGATCGGCGCCTCGGCGCTCGCATCAAGCTCAGACTTCAAAGAAGCCAGCTCTTCCAACAACTTCTTTTGCGACTCAGTTGAGTCAAAGAAGAGATCAGAATCACTGACATAATCCTGCAACAAAAAGAAGTCAGAAAAAGAAAAATCCAAAACAACAGATAAATTACAAACAAGAAGACTCACCTGAAATCGCTGAGCAAAAGATTGAACTGAAGCTTGGACAGAGTTCTATTCAGACTCAAGTCCTCACAAGCGAGAACTCGGATCAAATTCCGCCTCCAATTCCTGCACCAACTTCATATCACGAATCATATCCCAGGGAGCAAGAGGAGGAGATGAAGGGGAAAACACGCAACCCGAGGACGAGAAGAAGTCAGGGGCTGAGCAATAGGCAATTGCTCTCCCCTCGAAGCAGCGGCCACCACAACTTCCGCAACAGGCAGCGAAGAAGTCGCAGCCGCAGAAGGTGCGGCCACCACCAAGGCCGACTCCACGGCCAAATGAGGATCAGGCACAGAAGACACTTGACCTGCAACATCCAAACTCACGGTCTTCTCCGAATTAGAAGCTAGAGTTGAGAGCACCACAGCAGAGGACCTACAAAGACAAGAAACTAAGGCAAAAAGACACAAGAGGGAGAAAAGAACTCAGAGAAACAAACACATACCGAGAAGCACGACAGAGAGCAAGAAGAGGCCGAGAAGGTGGAGGCGGCATAACCTCATTCATGCCCGCCAACAACTCGTCAGAAGAAAGAGTAGGACCTGGCAAGGTCACCAAGTCCGGGGAAGAAGTAGAAGTTTCCCGGGGGCTGCAGAAAACCGTACCAAAAATCAAGCAACAGAAGAAAAATCTACGCCAGATTCATAAAAAGTCAAAAAAAGTAACTCTAACCGACGAAGAAGGGGGGAATCATCAACATCTTCAGTCTCATCCTCATACAAGAGGACGGCATCACTATCTAGCAAAAAAGAAGAATCAAGACCACATACCAAATAAAAGAAACAAGACAAAACAAAGCAACTTCTCACCTATCAGAATGTTACCTGAAGGCTGAGGAGAAGAAGAAGAACGCGCCCGTTTCGGCTGCGCAGAAGAAGAAGAATCGCCAGCCGTAGACCTCTTCCCAGCAGAGCGACTAGCTCGAGGGAGGGCCACCGGCTGGTAAGGAGCATACTGGAGAACGGGGTCTTTTTTAGAAACCCCCGGCAAAACAACCCGGCCATCAATAACATGATGACTTACAGTTGAAGGAGCCGGAAGAGGAGCAATCTCTCCATCAATAAAGAGAGATTCGTCAGCATCAAACCCCCTGCCGAAAGGCTACAGAGATACAAAAACAAGTCAGAACGATTCAAAAGTACTCGAAAGCATAAAAGGAAGGAAGGTAGTCAACTCACAGCAGGAGGGGGATTGGCAGCAGAGTACTCAAAACCAATCAACGGAACCACCGAGGCGCCCTTCAAAATCTTCTTAAGGCGCAGAAGCACCTCATCATCAGACAACTCGGTAGTGGCCACCATCCGAGATGGATCTTCGGCGCCAGAATACTCGAAGCCAAGATGCTCCCGAGCCTTCAAGGGCTGTACTCGGCGACAAAGATAACTAGCCACTATGGCAAAGCCCGACAAGCCGTTCTGCTTCAGATAGCTAATCCTATTGAAGAGTGGCTGAAGCAGGGACAACTCGGCAGCAGTAAGCTGCTCTTTCTCCCACCGATCATTAGGCACTGGCGGGACCCTAGAGTAGGTTTCAAGAGCCAGGGCAGCATCATCTCCGCTAAGGTTCCCGGCATAAAACCACTCGAAACGCCAGTCCTTCACAGACTCGACAAGATCATACTCAAAAAAGTGGCTCGACTTACGCCCTTGCCGAAATTGGATCCCACATCCACCAAGGGTATGGAGGGAATCCGAACGGGGCTGCGGCTTAAGGCGGAATAGAAATCGAATAAATTCAGAGAAGGAGGGATGCCAAGGAAAGTTTCGCAGAAGTGGACAAAAACAGAAAGATGAAGGATCCCATTCGGGGTGAGATCATGAAGAGACATACAGAAATAACGGAGAAATCTATGAAGGAAAGAACACGCCGGGAGGCAAAGCCCGGCGCGGACAAAAGAAACAAAAAGAACAATCTCCCCAGGACGGGGAACAGGGACACGGTGCTCACCAGGCGCAGACCATCCAGCCAAATCCTTCGACTGGATCATACCCCACTCCTCCAGCTCAGCGAGATGCCTCTCCTGAGTAGTTGGAGCAGGGAAGGACTTTGCCGTCGCCTTCATCGCAGCAAACTCTGGGTTCAGCAGCTCATCAACCTCCTCTTCAAGAACAGGCTTGTCAGCTGCCGGCTTCTTGGTCGCAGTCTTCTTCCTCCCCATACAACGAGAAACCAGCAACAAACGGGTGGAAGATGAGCAGCAGAGGCAAGCAGAGCAGAGACAGATTGGGGAATTTTTTCGCTAGGGTTTCAGGATACGCAAGCAAGATGAAGGAGAAGAACGGTCACCCCACAAGACAATTTATAAGCAAAGGCCTGGCTTAAGGCCCATTTAACAGAGCAACGGTAAAAAGGCCAACAGATACATGACGCAATAACAGGAAAGGCCCGGTAAACTCCCCAAACTACGGGATAACGGTCCTAATCCCGTTACTCACCAACGGTAAAATCCAACTCCGTTAACAATGAAAAGAGGACAGAAGGCCAAGACACCGAAATTATAAAACAAGTCAGCACGAAGGCAGACAATCAGCTTTTTAATCAAAACAAGTCGGCACGATGGTAGACAACCAGCATCCTGAGTCCAAACAACTCGGATTCAGATAGAAACTTATATTTCTTCAACAGAACTTACAAGATACAAGGATACAAGTCTTACAAGACCCATCGAATTCATAAAGAAAACTAAAGCAACAGCTACAAGGAACCCAGTAGAATTCTGCCATAGAAAACAACTACGCAGAATCCCCAGACAACCAAGGTGATAGTTGTCGCCGAGCAGATACAAAGCAACCTAGATACACCAACACAGTGCATCCAAGATCGCCAAAAGTAGCACTGACATATCAAGCATCACATTAGGCCTCTCCAGCCACAAGTCGGATCGGACCCCATGTGAACAAGAGGGCTCCAGCTCTGCGTGGGGCGGCTGCCGATTCGCACCAGACAACTAGAAGACCGTGCGGCTCGGTGACCCTCGCACACAGAGCATATGTCTGGCAGAGTGGAAAAGAAGAACTGAGACTGCAAAATGGCCCAGCACAAGGCACATCTCAAGACTTCTTCTACCTACCAGAACGAGTCTCCAACCACAATGCTACTCCGGGACTAGTCTACCTCTAATCCCTATCTCAAGAATTCTTCTACCCACTAAAAAGACCATACTGGAAGAAAAAGAAAGAAGCCCGGGGGCAGATCCACCTCACAAACAATCATCTTCACAAGAACAGAAAGAAGAATACTTTAAGACACTGGAAACAAACAAGGGATAGCGCCTATTTATAGGACAAGATCGGCGTACAAAGACCATATCCACCCAAACAGAGAAACACTGACAAGAGTTAAAGAAGATAGTAAAGAGCGTAGTAAAGAGGCATATCCTGAGAATATCCTCTCACAAAGAAAAAGCGTCATGACCTTTTTATCGCCCCGCCGCCAACGTCCAACTATAAAAGAGCAGACATAAAAGTAAGTCAAGGACAAATCAGCAAAAAAGATAGTCACGAGTCTTTGTCCGATTCTCCCTAAGAAGAACTCGGAAAAAGCTCGGGGGCTACAGCTTTAATCTACTTTCTCTCCATGACCCTCCAGCTTTTTGTTCCAAATAGCAAGAGGCTCGGGGGCTACACTCATTGAGTGCACCATTCGGTGCACAAGGACCCTCCCGCTTTTTGTTCCAAATAGCAAGAGGCTCGGGGGCTACACTCAATGAGTGCACCTTCGGCGCACAACAGAAAAAGGCAATCAAGGAAGACCCAAAAAGATTAAAAAGCCTTCATCGGACTTCTTTTATGAAAACAACTCGGGCAAAGGCTCGGGGGCTACAGGGTATACACCCTCAACTTTTTTCTACTTTCCTTAAGAACCTTCAGCTATTTGTAAACAAATAGCGAGAGGCTCGGAGGCTACACTCAATGAGTGCACCTACGGTGCACACAAAAAGAGAAGAGAAGCTGTCAGAAGACCACTTCAAAGCATCACTCAGAAAACAAGTCGACTCCTAAGTTCTACTTCGAAATGCTCGGGGCTTGTCAATGCGGGACCAAGACGGTCCCCTATCGGCATGACTCTTGCCCAGATAGGGCCGCAAGACAGAAGCAAGGGGACCGATTTCGAGTAGATGACGTCCTATCCTAGTTAGACAGATAGAAAGTAACTTCTGTAATAGGAACAGAACTCTCTTTACTAGTCCGACTAGGATTAGAACCAAAGCTCTGGCTCTTTTCTCTCATAAAAGGGGCCAAAGCATCCTCTTTGTAACAAGCGACATACAACACACAATCAGACATCAATCCAACGCAAAAGTCCAAGGCCGACTGGAGTAGAGCTTTTACTCGATGACGAGGGCTCGAACCAAGATAAACCGAGTGTCTCTTGTGTGAACCGCCGAGTTCTAGTATTCGCCGAGATCCGAATCAACTGCTACGGGAAACCTGTGGCAGGCTATCGGTGGTTAAACACCGACAAGAACATGCAACTCACAGAGGCAAGCAACACCAAAGAGTGTCTGTCTTCCAGCACAGACAAAGATGGAAGGATGACCTCAGCAGCAGCAGCAACAGCAACGACAGAGAAAGCCACACGCACTGTATCACTTGGTGGATCCTCACCACCTGCTCCTGCAGGAAGAGCACCTCTATCTGCAGCACCAGGTAGTGCAGGCTCATGTTGAACAACAGCTGGAGCAGGCTCATGCTCACCATGTGCCATCACCACGTAAGTCACTTGGAAAGTTTTTTCTGGTCTATAGTAGCTCTGCTGAGTCAAGGTAACTGCAAAAGTGAACCTCCTTGTGACTATTCTTTTGATGTCAGCTGGCACTGGATTGGTAGACGTGACTGCTCTAAGGAGCTGCTAAACCGGCTTTCCCACAATCTGGCGTGCAATATCTCCAAAGCATATCATCTCAGCCTCGTCCGTGCCATCAAGAGCAACGAAAGAGATCTTGTATCTTGAGAAAGGAATGGCAAAGCTATTAGTTATATGAAATCATGCGAAGGATGACAGGTGTGAAAGAAATGTGCACATACTTGAACCTGAATGACGAGGACAAGCAAGCATTGCATCTATAGCCAGTGCCATCCGGAACACATGACCTACTGCATCTAGTACATGATGCAAACCACCAGGATGCATTTGGAACTAAACGTCCAGTGATAACGGTGCAACGATAGCCATCCTCCTAGCAAGGTCGAGGTAGATATCCATTAAAGAAAGTAGGACAGTACGTGTTAAATGACATGTAGAAAGTGTTATGACTGTGTGTATATTTTTCTCACCACATAATCGTATGGATCCATGTCATTTAGTTCCAGTAGATTCTTGACTTCAAGCTGAGCAGGTACACGTCATTGGTTCTCTACCTAAACCGGTGCAGCGACTCGCCTTACTTCAACACACTGATCCTGGAACTTGAGGCACAGATATGATAAGCCTTCGAGACCAAGAAGATTCAGAGTAATTCATCTCATTACATGTCTTCCAAACAACAACTGGCTAAATAGAACTAATAGGACATAAAACACAACAATTTAGAAAGGGACATACCCGCCGTATAGATGCCTAGCTTCTAGAATCTGAGGATTGAAGTACCACCTTGCAGCCGTGTTGGCACTCAGGTAGTAGTTGTCTATATAGCACATAAAAAATATTGTCACATGAATAAGCATGATCAAACAGTCCAAAACAAAGCAAAAGTAGTGCAGTGTACCCTGGTATTTCTTCATCAATCAGCCACAGCCTCACCAGCACTGAACGCGGAAGCATGCTCCCCCATAGGCTTACCTTGATCTCCGAATAGCTATACACATTTAGAGAAGCATTAGAACATTCATTTGAACTGAACTAGCCCAGCAAACATCATTATTAGAAGTAGAAGTTAGGTTGTACATACTTCAGAACCCTAAGGATAACGTGTCTGGTGAGTGTAGAGACAGGCTTGTTGGGCAGTTGCACCGTGTAAGGATCAGATACCTCAGCCAGTAGTCCAATAATATCTACAGCCGTGATACTATAAGGCAAAGATACTTCACAGCAGAGCATGAGTAGCAAGCAGTAAAGGGACTCACCAGTGAAATCCCTAGTGTCTCCAGCACGTGACCTTAGCAGGGCACCGCGATAAGGAAGAGCGGCATAGGGCACCGCGAGAGAAGGGTGGCCGCCGTAGCCGCCGCCACCGCGCAACGCGCCCAAGGGACTATAGGGCTCGCGCCGCCGCCCTACCCTCGTTGCCGTCATTCACCGCAAGTTACTTTTATTAATTATTAATTATTATAATTAATTAAAAAATTAATATTAGATAAATAGAAAAGTTCATGTTCTATAAGAACTTTTCTCGTAATATTAGATCATTGTAATAAGATCAAATTAAGAAGTAATTGAGCAAGTCCCTTTAATCTCACGCGCCTCCTCTTTCCTTCCTCCATCCTCTGCGCCACCGCCCTCTGCCCCCCACGCCACGCCGGCCCCTACGCCGCCCACCGCCACCGCGGCGCCACCCCCCTGAGGGCGCCGCCCGCCCTCTCCTTTTCCTCCTTCTTCCTCAATCCACTAGCCCAATCCACCCTCCCATTGCGTGTGTTACATTTGCTTTATTAATAAAAATTCTTCAATAATAGTTTAAATTTGACTACATTTATTAGATATTTTAAATATAACCTAGTTAAAAAAAGTTGGAACGGTGGAAGTAGCACGCACAATCACATTTCCACCGTTGCTGATTTATCAAGCTTCGCTTCTCCGTCTTACCCAATGTGATCACTGACCACCAATAACCTTGTCACGAGTCGCCATGACTACCGCACGCCCCTCCGTGCTCACGGTCCTCCTCCTCCTCGCCGTCAAGCTCCCTCCCGCCGCCACCGCGGCCAAGCACCGCCATGCATCCGAATCCGCCCCCGCACCACCTGCCTCATACCTCCTTGTATCGTGGGCAAGCAATCTCACGCTCCTGGGCTCCGCCTCCCTCCACCCAGGCGCAACAGCCGTCGCGCTCACCACCCCGTCACGTGATGGCGTCGGTGCCGGGCGCGTCCTCTTCTCGGAGCCCGTCCGCCTCTTCGTCCCCTCCTCCTCCGCAGCCGCCTCCTTCTCTACTCGCTTCACCTTCCGCATCACGCCCGCGCCAACCTACGGTGACGGCCTCGCCTTCCTCCTAACCTCTTCTCGGACTTTCCTCGGCGCCTCCAACGGTTTCCTCGGCATCTTCCCCTCCTCCTCCGCCTCGGACGAGGGCGAGGCCGACCTCCGCGGCATCACCACCGTAGCGGTCGAGTTCGACACCCACCGCGACGTGGCGCTGCGTGACCCGGACGGCAACCACGTCGCGCTCGACGCGGGTTCCATCTTCTCCATCGCGTCCGCGAACCCCGGCGTCGACCTCAAGGCAGGCGTACCCATCACCGCCTGGGTGGAGTACCGCGCCCCGCGCCGCCGCCTCAGCGTGTGGCTCTCGTACTCGCTCCGCCGCCCAGAGAAGCCCGCCCTCTCTGCTGATGCCGACCTTTCCGGACTCCTACGCACATACATGTACGCTGGTTTCTCGGCGTCCAATGGTAATGGCGCGGCGCTTCATGTCGTTGAACGCTGGACCTTCCGCACCTTCGGTTTTGCCAACTCTTCTCGCGCGTCGCCACCATCTGAGCCCCCAGCACAGCCCAACAAGGCACTGCTGCCGCCCAACAAACCACTGCTGCTTACAGGAAACCACCAGCACCACCACCTAATCTACAAGGTGCTCGGTGGAGTCCTTGGAGGCATGGTCTTGCTTGTCTTTGTCATCGTCACTTCTGCTGTCTGGCTTTCCAGGCCAGCTCGTCGCCCAAGTGAAGAGTGTACATTGCCTAGCGAGGACAAGCCTTATGGGACGATGTCTATGGAGGTGGTGCGGGCAGCAACAAAGAGTTTCGACACTGGCAATGTGATTGGCATTGGTGGCTCTGGTGCCACTGTGTATGAGGGAGTGCTCCCATCCGGTTCCAGAGTTGCTGTCAAACGGTTCCAGGCTATATGGCCGTGCACGAAATCATTTGTGAGTGAGCTTGCGGCCATGCTCAACTGCCCAAACCATCCCAATCTTGTGCGGCTTGCTGGATGGTGCTGCAGTAAGGATGCGTTCGTGCTTATTTATGAGTTCATGCCCAATGGGAATCTTGACTCTGCGCTGCACACAGTGGGTGGAGCAACACTTCCATGGGAGGCACGCTTTAGGGCAGTGCTTGGTATCTCCTCAGCGCTTGAATATCTGCATGATGGGTGTGATCACCGGATTCTACATCGCGATGTCAAGTCATCTAATGTGCTACTCGATGGTGAGTTCAATGCCAGACTAGGTGATTTTGGACTTGCTCGTCTGGTGAGCCATGGTGGATTACCACTGACAACAAAACCAGCAGGCACACTTGGCTACCTTGCTCCAGAGTATGTGCATTCAGGTGTTGCAACAGAGCGGTCTGACGTGTACAGTTTTGGTGTGCTTGCTTTGGAGGTGGCCACTGGCCGGAGGCCAACAGAGAGGGGAATCTCTGTTGTTGACTGGGTGTGGGTTCTATGGGGTCGTCGGAGGCTAGTTGATGCTGCAGACCAGCGACTTCAGGGCCGATTTGTTGCTGAGGAGATGCGACGGATTCTGCTTGTGGGTCTCTCTTGTGTGCATCCAGACTGTAGGAAGCGACCTGGTATGCGAAGGGTAGTCAAGATGCTTGATGGGACTGCACCCTTGACAATGGTGCCAGATAAGAAGCCACCTGTTATGCTCCACACACAAGTAAATCAAGCTTCATCAATGAACTCAGTGGATACTGTCAATACAGCATTCTATAGTTGTCGCTGAACTTGTATGTTAGTAGGTTGGGCTAATAACCACGTCCTGATGCATATGTGGTTGTGTTGATGCTCCAACTTTCTTTTCTTAAACATGAGTAGAAGCTAATGCTGGGGTTGTTCCAAATTTGTTGGGACATATCCTACTTGTGCACAGAAAGCTGCATAAAGTATTGTTTTCTGGTACAAAATGCATTGAGGCATTCTCTAATAACTTGGTTGAGATTCCTATGCCATATACTTGAACAATTGCTTCAGTTACTCATATATGCCTGATGATCTTCTTGATTTTTCCTGACAAATAATGGACATCTATTGGGGTATTTGGGCATTGGTGTCAGTGTGAAGAATCACAACAGAGCCGTAGCTCTGATGTTCATATATATGCAACTGAACTGTCTCTTCCTATGTACTTCTGAACATGTTGTATTTGGCACATGATTTTCTTCACTGGATTTATTGTTTACTGCACTCTAGATGTATGAAAGAGTAATGATGTATGAAAGAGTACATTAGAGTGCAGTTATTCAAGCGCTGCATATATATGAACATCATGTGCCAAATACAACATGTGCAGAAGCACATCATTACTTCATCCCTTTATTATGCAGTCAGTTGCTTTATTGTTTAAGATGGCATCTACAGTGACTTTTGATCACTACAGTGCTTATGTGCTGCTCCCGTTCTTCCAGCGTCTGTTGGGAAATCTATTCAACGCTGGGAATTCATCTCCCAAGCCCAGAGCAGGCATTAGGCCTGATGGATTGGTGGGAATGCTCCAGGAATTTGTTACCTGGGCCTTGTTTAGATTACCTCCCAACTTCCAAGTTTTTTCACTCTCTCTCCATCACATCAATTTGTACCCGCATGTAAAGAGTATTAAATATAAGTAAAAAAAATAACTAATTACACAGTTTAGTTGTACATCACGAGACGAATCTTTTGAGCCTAGTTGGTCCACGATTGGACAATATTTGCCACATACAAACGAAATGCTACAGGACTTTTTAACCTCTCTCAATCACATCAATTTCTACCCTATATATGAAGCATTAAATGTTAGTAAAAAAAATAACTAATTGCATGGTTTGGTTGTAAATCACGAGACGAATCTTTTAAGCCTAGTTGGGCCACGATTGGACAATATTTACCAAATACAAACGAACTGCTATAGGCTTTTCAATCTCTCTCTTCCCCCATCTAAACAAGGCGGTCACAGACAAAACGGCTTTGACAGTCTCTTCGTGCTTCACCTGGCATATTGGAAAGAAAAGCGTCTCTTCTGGAGCCGATGGTCAGAGTTCATTAAGACTCACCATCAGGCAAGATGCCAAGCTCTGGGTACAGGCAGGCGCATGGGATCTCGGTTGTCTTTTTTTTCCTGAGTGTTTAGACTAATCCCTTCGTTTTGGTCGTTTCCGTCATGAAAGATTAACCTTCGAGTGTGTGTCCTCATGTGCCAGGTGCTGGGAAATCAAAATGCATTGTTAAACATTCATTACTTCTTTAGTACAAATATACAAGGAAAAAAAACTGTGCTTCACTGGATGGTTACTTGAATATAATTTAGTTTTGTTCATCTTTGAGAAGTTATTGATAGTATTTCCTGTTGGGTAAAAATGGTAAGTTGATATTAAACAGTGTGCAATATAAGGGTTGTTACATGTTAATCTTGAGTGCTCCTATTTGAAGTTGCACAGGCAGTTTGGAGTTGTTGAATATCAAGGTTTTGCATGTACTAGGTTTAAAGAGAGGAGAATTCCTTGTAGCTGAATATGTTTTTGCATACGGAAAGATCAACTCCCTATACACAGCCATCGTACACTAAGTATGTTGAGGTGAAATTGTTGCGTCATTGCTATATTGCCATTGTAAATTGATTTCAATGTGCCCTATATATATCAATGACGGAGCCAAAAAAATATAGGTGTGGCGAGTTCTAATGCGAAGATAACCAAAAAAACCTTATGGCCCAAATCACATTATATACGTGTACTACGATTGTACAAATTAAAATAAAAAAGCTACAATTATATAAATTATGGTGAAAAAAGTGGATGAAAAACACAAGATGTTACCTCAAATTTGTAGAATAAATTAATAGTGATTAAAAAACAAAAAAATAAATGGACCTATAAATTGTATAAAACCAATTGGTGATTAACAATAAAGCAATTGTCTCTTTGTATTGGTACCTCACGCCCCTCTTCCTCTCCTCCCTCCTACAGGGACGGAGCTAGCTCCTGCTCCTCGATGGCCAGTAGGACAGTTTCTGCGGTGGGCCATTCCTAGCGGCGGCCGGCGGGTAGACTGGCAGTGAGCCACACTGGGGCGGTGGTGCCTGGCGCGGCGGCCAGCGAACTGGCTAGTGGTGACTAGCGAGTGGGGAGGCAACGAGCAGGCTAGCGAGCCGTGGCTGGCATGTGGCCGTGGGCGGTGGCGGCTCGCGTCCACATCGTACGGAGCGGAGATGCAGATGACAGACAGAACTCGAAACTGTACGTGAGCGATGTTGGACTGCTTTTGGATTATTGGAGATTTGGTCATTTGGGGAACACTAGGCCTTGATGGGCTAATGTAGCGACAAAAGAAGACCCAGCAATATTGTTAGTACTTCTTAACGTCGTCACTAAAAATAGAGATAAATCCTATCCTGAGCAACGATGCTAAAAAAACTAGTTGGCATCTCCTAACGTCATCATAGAATACCAGGTTGTCATCCCGAGCAGTGACATCGGGAGATGGATATTAAATCATGTATCTTTCTAAGAATATAAACTGGGTACCTACAAGCGCACAGATGAAATCCCATTATAGCATTTTACGTAGAGTATTACAAGGTTTGTGTTGACACACGAAATTGATCCGTGCACCAACATGATAACTATCGTCTTTCGCGATGACGAGCGACTAGTTTTCAGGACAAACTAGCAAAGGGGTTCCTCGCTTTCGTGAAGGAGAGCCGACCGTTTTTCAGCGCAAAACGGCAAAGATTACCAATCCCTAATGAAGATTAGGGTTCGGCATGTACTACTGTCCTAAGGTAGAAGAAAGCAAAAATAACAATAAGAATAATAGATGTATTATGTCGATTGGCTAGATAGAACCAAAACAATCGGCCAACCACCCTTTATAGGGCGCACTAGGTCTGCGGTGTACGCACATAGCTCCAGTTACGATTATGAAGTTAAACGTATCCAATCGGCCGTATATTGGAAACCTGGCCGAACACGTATATTCTAAATAGGAAACCTTCCCACGTAAATGAATTGACTCCAAACTAAACACGTGTATGGTCCACATATTTCCTTCTTGATGAGAATTTCTCTCCCCAAATTAATTCCTGATCACACCATGTAGATAATAATAAAATAATTTTGCCCCTGCAGCTTCAGAAGAAATCCATGTCCATCCTTTCCTCCTCATGCCTCTATAGCAGCGCGCTGAACCTCCATTATCTACTACAAATTAATAGATCAATACAAAATACTAATTACCAGCCGAATTATTTTGTCAACAAATTAAACCGGCCAATGACAGTATTTCTCAGCTAAACAGTGAATAAGCTATTGCTAATTAAAGCCAAATTTATTAACAAACCCGGCAAGCCAAATTCCACCATCAACAGTTTGTCATTTATATTTTACCACTGGAAAGGTCTGCTGGTTCGTGTGTAGAAAAGTTGTATGACTAGACTTATGATGGATGTGTATAATCATATCCTCACTACTCGATGCAGGGGTAAGTCAAAAGATACATGATAAAGATAGGTATAAATCATCAGCATAAACAGATATAGACTCTTATCTATATCATTAGGGTTACTAGTAGAACATCAGAAGATATTTGTTGACACTCCTTAACATCACTACGAAAATAGGTATCAAAACCTATCCTCAGCAACGGTGTCAGAAATGCTTGTGGGCATCCCTTATCATCACCAATAAAGCGCCAAGTTGTCATCCCCAGCTATGACATCAGGAGTGTGGTATTAAATCATGTCACCATTTAGAATATAGAACTAGTATCCGCAAGCGCACAGATCAAATACCATTATAGCATTTTACCCAGAGTATTACCAGGTTGTTATTTATATTTTCTCAAGGGAAGGTCTACAGGGTATACGCGTAAGGTAGCTAGATAACCTAGAGTGTAATGGATAGGCATAACCATGTCCTCGCTACTCAATGCAGGGGTAAGTCACAAGATAAATGATAAAGATAAGTATAAATCATCAGCATAAACAGATAGAGACTTCTAGCTATATCATTAGAGTTACTAGCAGAACATCAAAAGATATTCCTAAGTTATTCCTAGCTACATGTCAATGCTAGTGCAATTACACCTAGTAGTCATTGCTAAGGTTAGCATTACATCTACTCATAGTGGACATACTAGGAAAGTTTGAGAACATAGCACGCCCTTTATTCGTATATAAATCCTACTGTGTCTATAAACAGGGGTTGGACTACATAGGACTCAACAGGATTGTCACACCCACGATCTACCAATCCCGGCTTACAGGGTGCATTTGCAGGTAAACAACGTATAAGCACCAAACTTACACAATATTCATCACTCACCCAACGATCAATTAGATGAGCGCTATACGAACCTATGAATAAGTATAATGTTAATCTAACTATACTAAGCATATAACCATAATAGACAAAGAACATAATATCTATGAATATAAGTAGATAAGTATTCATCAATTTAATTGTAGCAATCATATAATCTATACAATGAAAGAGAATAAAGGTGAGAGGTAGTAAAAACTACACCAAATCCAAGCTCTTGATGGCTCCGGAATCCAAGCTTCGCTTGCCTCCCTCTAGTTCTAACTAGCTATCTAGACCCTAACTAAGGAGCTCTGATTAGCGTTTCTAGCCGATGATCGGACTTCAAATGAGAATGAATGAATGTGCCTCCTTCCGGGGGGGTGGGTCCTGCTATTCTTTTATAGCCCTAGGCGATGATCGTGAGCCATGGGATCAAACCGACCTTGACATACGGCTGAGATCAATCCTCAAAGGCAGTGGAGCAACCTGGGCGAAGCGGGCCGCCAGCATAGTAGTTTCTGCACGTGGGGATATCTGATTTTTGAAATTGTGAGTACTTCGCTTATGTAGCATACTGGTGTTTGAACTTTGTAGATGTGTCCCGGTTCTTCTCTTTCGACCACGATGGCTATGCTCACTATTGAAGTTATGGCTGTGATATAGAACTTAAGATCTTCGTCTTTCTTTAGTGGTACCAGTATTGATGATGTGTTGACGTAAGTTTTTAATTTGTCGAAAGCTTCCTGAGCTTCTTCGTTCCATATGAACTTGTTAGTCTTCTTTAATAGCTTAAAGAAAGGTAGTCCTCTTTCTCCCGGTCTTGATATGAATCTGTTTAATGCTGCCATGCATCCTGTCAATTTTTGTAGGTCCTTAATGTCCTTTGGAGGTCCCATATCTGTTATTGCTTTGATTTGTTTGGAGCTAGCTTCAATTCCTCTTTGACTGACTAGAAAACCAAGTAGTTGTCATGATGATACACTAAATAGCATTTATTTGGGTTGAGCTTCCATTTCTATTTGTTGAGATTGTTGAAAGTTTGTTAGAGGTCCTCAATTAGAGTATCTGAGTTTTTGGTTTTGACGACTAAGTCATCTACATATGCTTCTGTGTTTTTCCAATCTGATCTCCTAAACAAGTCTGAACTGCCCTTTGATAGGTTGTTCCTGCATTTTTTAGTCCGAAGGACATTGTTTTGTAGCAATATGCCCTGAAGGGGGTGATGAATGATGTCTTGCTTTGGTCCTCTTCTTTTAGTGCAATCTGATGGTATCCAGAGTAACAAACTAAGAAGGATAGAAGGGCTGCTCTTGCCGTAGAATCCACAATCTGGTCGATTCGATGTAGCCTAAAGATTTGGGCAATGTTTGTTGAGGTCGGTGTAGTCAACGCACATGCGCCACTCATCTGAGTTCTTTTTGTGTACCAAGACGGGGTTAGCTAAGATTTCCTTTATGAAGCCTGCTGCTAGTAGTTTGGCTATCTCCTTTTTTATTGCTTCTTTCTTCTCGGATGAGAATCGTCGTAGCCTCTATTTGATTGGTCTTGGTCCTTTGTTGACTTCTATTTTGTGCTCAACCAACTCCCTTGGAACTCCGGGTATATCAGCTGGTTTCCAGGCAAATATGTCCTTGTTGTTCTATAGGAAGTTGGTGAGCGCGAGTTCCTATTTGATTGGCAGGTGTGCGCTAATAGTGGCAGTTTTGGATGGATCTCTAGTGCCTAGATCGATCCTCTTAGTGTCTTTGTCTTCTGGTGGGATAAGAGTACTTTGTTTCTTTGCTGGTATTTCCATGTCTTCCATTCTAACTTCTGAAGTTGCTGAGTTGATTTCTCCTTGTGCTTTTGATGCTATTTGGATAGCTTGTACATCGCACTCGAAGGCACGTTTTAAGTCTCCTTTGAGTGAAAGTACTCCGTTAGGTCCTGGCATCTTGAGGAGGAGGTATGGATAATGTGGTATAGCCAAGAATTTTGCTAAAGCTGGTCTTTCGAGAATGGCATGATATGATGATTCAAAATCTGCGACCTCAAATTTGATGAGCCCTGTACGGTAATTTGGAGTCCCAAAGGTGACCGGTAAGGTTATCTATCCGAGAGGCATAGCTGGTTTCCCATGTACTATTCCATAAAACGGCACGCTAGTAGGTTTGATCATTTTTGAGAACTCGGCCCCCATTTTCTTTAATGTATCTGCAGACATGATGTTAAGTCCGGCTCCTCCGTCGATGAGTACTTTGGTGATTGTAACTGCTGCAATTGTTGGTCCGAGTACAAGTGGGTAAAGTCCCACGTTCCCGACACGTGTCCATTGATCTTCTCGTGAAAATTGAATCGGGTATTGTGACCAGTTTAGATATCGGGGAGTCGTTGGTTCTGCTGCCATGATTGTTCGCCATGCTAATTTATCTTCTTGCTTGCTTCACGATCTAGGTACTCCTAAAAATATCACTGCCACTGTTGCTCTTGGATTTTGAAATCCATTGTCTGTTGGATTATCGTCTTCTTTTTTCTCCTTGTTTCCTTCTCATTCTATTCTTTCTTTTTTCATATATTTTTCCTGAAAAATCTGACAGTCTCCCATTTGATGGTTGCCTGTCGGGTGATAGATGCATCGCATTTTTTTGAGTTCTTCAAATCTTCTGGCTAGGTAGAATTTCCTTCTTTTGGTGGTTGCTACTGTGTTATCTGAGTACCTTTTCCTGTTGTGATATTCTTGTCCATCGCTCAGGTTGTTCCATCTTTCTATGTTATTTCGTCTATCCGGGTTATTTCTTCTGTCTGAGTTGTTTCTTCTGACTGAGTTGTTTCTATTGCTCTGGTTCGGGAATCTTTCTCATGTCTTCTCCTCTGCTGTGATCATTTTTTGATAGTGCGTTTGAATTCCTCATTTGTCAGATTTTCTTTGCAGAAATCATGGAACATCCACTTTATCTTGAGCCCGTATGAAAAAGCTTCGATTACTTCTCTTGGTAATGTCGTGAACTGTGCTCTTAATTCTCCAAATCTTCTGTAGAAATCTCTGAGACTTTCACCGTGGTTTTGTTTCAATCCTTTCAATTCTGCTTGAGTTATTAGATGTGTGATTATTCCTGCAAAGTTTTCACAAAAAGCCTTCTATAGGTCCCCAAATGTTCTGATTGATTCTGGGTGGAGTTTGTCCAAATGTTCTGATTGATCCTGGGTGGAGTTTCTCCAAATGTTCTGATTGATCCTAGGTGGAGTTTGTCGAACCATTGTAGTGAAAGTGTATCAAGTGCCATTGGAAAGAATAGAGCCTTGGTGTCGTCATCTGCTCCGGCTAGTTCTATTGACTGAGAGTAGATTCTGAGCCATTACATTGGTTCTGTCTTGCCGTCGTATTTTGAGTGATTCGATGGTTTGAACTTGTGAGGCAATCTGATGGTAAGTAGTTTTCTTGAGAAACAGGGGAATCTATCGGGCACTTTCTCTGGTCTGTAATCGGAATCTGCCTGACTGTCAAACAGAGTTGGTGATCTGTGAAAGTTTTGAGGTGGTGGTGTTGGTAATCTTTTCCCTATTTTCTCATGTTTTTTCTGACCAGTCGTAGTGTGATCGAGTTCTCCTGTTATCGCTTGGAACTGATAATCTTTCAAAAGCTGATACTCTTCGGCTTCTTTGGCTTGGTTGTTCGGAAGGTGTACGTCGAGGAGGTATTCGGTCGTCTTGTATTTTTTGTGTGGTACTCCCTCCGTTTCAAAATGTTTGTCGCTTCGTTTTCCGAGAAGCAAATGCCGTCAATTTTTATAAATATTAAATATCATCGATTAGTATCATAATTAGTATCATCGGAAAGATCTTTGGATCTAGTTTTTTAACAAAATTATTTGGAGATATAAATATTGCTCGTATTTTCTATAAATCGAGTCAAACTTGTACGCATCCCACGGCGACAGTCAATTTGAAACGGAGGGATAGTTTTGAGCATATTTCTGAGGTTGGCTTGTTCTTCATTTGGGCGAGAGATAGCATCTATTTCATTTATTAATTCTTGTATCTTGTTAATGGGGTCTAGTCTGGCCTTGGCGCGTCTCTCTTCGACTTCTTTTTCTGCTTTCTTTTCATTGTAGTCGGCTAAATCTTCTTCATATTTGCGCCAGGCTTCCCTGCGTTCTTGTACTCGGTTCCTTCTTCCTCCCTTCTTCTTATTTCTTCTTTCTCTTGCCGCCTTCTGGCTATCAGTCTCCCCTCTCTTGCTACTGAATCTGGTGGGATATCAGCTTCTGATTCTTCTGATGATCTGTAGTCGGGTTGGACTGGTGGTACTAGGGGTTGTCTGATCATGAGTACTTCTCTTCTGTAGTGGGCCGGGTTGTTGGTCTTCTCTTTGTATAGAGGTCTTCCATATTGAAAATGAAGGAGAGTAGGAAACTTATCTGTTTTGATGATGCTTTCTGAGGTTGAGAATTTCATCATCTTTTTGTTGAGGATATCTTGATATATCATTGTCGTATTATTTAAACCGTAGTAGAAAGAACTTGGTGCCGATTGAAGATGGGTTGTCGTCGAGTTGTGGGGAAAAGAACTCGGTGATTTGCAGGTACTTGAGATTTCTTCTAATATCTTCAGCTGCGAGAAGTCTTCGTATATCTTTGGTTCAAGCTCCGGAAGTAGTCGGCCATGGAGGAGCCCACGATCGTCCGCCTCGTAGATGCAGCTTCCGAAGACGAAAGACGAGCCTTCCAGAAAGAACATCTTGTGTAGGTCCGCTGAGCCTTCAAAGTTAAATTCGCCGAAAGCCCCTACCTAGCGCGCCAGCTGTCGATGTTTAACCACCGATAGCCTACCACAGGTACCCGCCAGCTGTCGATGTTTAACCACCGATAGCCTACCACAGGTACCCGCAGTAGTTGATTCGGATCTCGACAAACTCTAGAACTCGGCGGTCACGCAAGAGACGCTCGGTTTATCCTGGTTCGAGCCCTCGTTCGTCGAGTAAAAGCTTTACTCTAGTCGGCCTAGGCCTTTTGCGTTGGATTGATTGTATGATTATGTGTATTACAAGGAGGTGCCCTCGGCCTCTTTTTATGAGAAAAAGTGGTCGGGGCTCCAGTGTAATTCTAGTCGGATTAGTAGATAGAGTCCTATTTTACTTTTACAATATATCTTCTAAAAGTCTAACTAGGACGAGCCGTCTTCTAGTCGGAATCGGCTCTCTTGCTGTGGGATCTGGTCAGTGGGCCCGCTCCTTTGAGCTCCATGCCGAAAGGGACCGTCTTGGTCCCGCATCGATAAATACACTAGCAACTACTTAGAATAAATACTGACAAAATACATAAACATACTAGTAAAATAATTGAAGTGCTAAATAGATATGGGAAGATATTAACAATTGCTTAAAGGTACTAATAAAGCTACTGACAAAAAATGTTAACAAAGTACTTAGAGATACTGGCAAAATACTTAAAAATACTGATAAAATACTTAAAGATACTGACAAAATATTTGCTTAAAGGTATTAGTACTAACAACTACTGTAGTTATAGTACCGACTTATCAAGTTACTGACAAAAATACTAACATAATACTTTTTTTTGACTTAATACTAACAGAATCCTTAGAGATATGTACAATATATATACTTGAAGATACTGGTAACTGTTTTAGGTACTAGCTATTTATTTTTAGTATGCATGCACACAAATAAAATGCAAATAGACTATCGTCTCCGTCCTAGCAAGAAAATATTTTAATTTGCATGCATGATGCATGTGCATGGTCACGTACGGTAGTGTAGGTGTATAAGCTGCATGCACACAGCAGTGCCCGAGCGAGTGCGGCGTGTGGGGAGGGCACAGGTGGGCCCTACACTAGATCAAGTGCATGCGGCGGCTTCTTTGTCAGGCGGGATGCCGAATACCGCACCAGGCCTGCGCGCGGGGGGGGGCGCGGGGCGAGGGTTAACGAGTGGTTCTTTATAATACCAACCCAGCTAGGTTAGAGTATCTCCAACAACTTGGAATAATTAACTTGCTAAATTATGTGATTTAGCAAGTTGCTATTTTATTTGGTAAGTTAAAAAAAGGCTCTCTCCAACAATTTGCTATTCCAATTTGCTAAAATCAAAAAATCTGATCACATGAGTCCCTAGAGTTTTGCACGAGAGGTCCGAAAAGTGTAATAAAATTATGCACCGGTCCTCTTTTCTTACGCCTTCCGTCGAAAGCGGAGCGGAGGAGGCGACAGTCGTGCTTCGGGCCGACCGCTGATGACACGACGGCGGCGTGACGAAGGCATCGGAGCCATAGGGGTCCCAGGCGCACCCTCCGGTTGCCCTGGCTCTCCCTGTGATGGACCGGTGCCGCTCGATTACGTGGGCCCACGGAACCAGGGCGGCGCGCCGGAGCTCCGGGCGTGGCGGCAGCAGAGGAGGAAGCTGCGTGATATGAAAAGAACACAACGCCCAAGGCTCTGATACCAAATGATATGAAAAGAACACAACGCAGGTTGTATGTCTGATCTTCATAGTGGAGCAAAAGTAAACTTGATAACTATCGCTGCATGACCTGATGGAGAGATAGCGCACCACGGGATTTTGCACCTGCGACGAACTGCCAAGACATCCACCCTTCCATGCACCGACGAAACCAGCCCACGCAATCACGCCATATAGACGTGAAGGCACGAACTGGGTGAACCGAAGTTCGGTGTTCTACAACCCCCTCAGGAGTCAAAAGAACGAAGATCGCAAGACACTCATGCCTTGCTAAAGTTTACAAATATTATCTCCATGAGAGGAGAACGCACACGTGGTGGCTGCTGTGTTTCTCAAAAGACTCTCTTCAAATGATGGATTACATGGATATTTATACTAGAAACATCCCTCCTAGTTGGGTGTAATTGAAAGCAAGTGAAAGGTCAGATTGGTGGAGAAATTGAAAAGTCATTCTTCATTCTCGCGCAGCCACTATCAGCTTGTGCAGCCTCCACTAAAATAGCCATAACTCTTAGCTCGGAAGTCCAAAAGATACACCGTTTGTTGCGTTGGAAACTAGACTTTAATACCTTTCTGTTGATGTAGAATATGATTGCTGAATCCATAAATAATAATACCAGAAATCGACGAAAGATGATGCCAATTATGCATTCTCCCATGCCCTTCTCATCACTACGGAGGAGGAGGCTGGGGAAGCGGGGCTCGGACGGGCGGAGCCAACTTCCCGCGGCGGCGGCGGGGGGCTTGGGTGGGGTGTCGCCCAAATGGCGGCAACGGCGCCTCGTTGAGGTCGATGACGAGATGCGGCGGCCGATCCATGACGGATTTGCTCTCCGTCGGAGGATTTGCCGTAGAGGGGGATAGCAACTTGGATAGCAACTTGGCAAATCTCGGCGATAGAGGCCTACGGATAGCAACTTGGGAAATTTAGCAAGTTGATTTACCAAGTTGTTGGAGAGGGTTTTTTGTGTTTTTACCAAATTTATAAGAATACCAAGTTGATTTAGGGAATTGTTGGAGATGCTTTCTGTATTTGCCGATATTGGAATTTGTTTGTTACAGTTTACTGTCGAGGATATGTTATGCGGTTAAAATAGAACCCTCTCCTCTATTAAGTGGTTCTTTATTTATATTATTTTTGCTTTCCATTAGGCTTTATTTTATTTTTTAATAATATTTATTTATGTTATTGTTATTTTTATCTATTCAATATATTTTACCACTTTTACGAGTACTATAATACCAATCATATGAACATATAATTTATTTTTCTAAGTACAAAATAATATTGTTCTGAACCAAGAATATTTTTTTACAAAGATAAAACATTATTTCCTAAACACACAACATCATCTCTGCTCACAAAAAGATAATTGTACTATCTACATGGTCTTGTTCCAAAGAATTTACAGCAAACAAAATATAATGTTGCAATTGGAATTTAATTAAGATGTTTGGTTCAGCAGCTACAACTTTTTCTAGTTTCTAGAAAAAACTATTATATCAGCACATGCTGTCTGCAATGTTTATTTTTGTAACTATTTAGCTTGTTCTAAACTTCGTGTATTTAAAAGCGGAGGGAATACATTCAAAAGTGTAACAGCAGCTACAACTTTTTCTAGTTTCTAGAAAAAACTATTATATCAGCACATGCTGTCTGCAATGTTTATTTTTGTAACTATTTAGCTTGTTCTAAACTTCGTGTATTTAAAAGCGGAGGGAATACATTCAAAAGTGTAACAGCAGCTACAACTTTTTCTAGTTTCTAGAAAAACTATTATATCAGCACATGCTGTCTGCAATGTTTATTTTTATTTACTATTTAAACTTGTTCTAAAAGCTTCGTGTATTTAAAAGCGGAGCGGAGGGTAATACATTTTCTAGTTTCAAAAAAACTATTAACAGCTGTCTGCAATGTTTTTTTTGTAACTATTTAGCTAGTTTCTAGAATAATACATTCAAAAGTGTAACATCAACTTTTTCTAGTTTCTAGAATAAACTATTACATCAGCAATGCTTTCTGCAATTTTTTTTTTTTGTAACTATTTAGCTTGTTCTAAACTTCGTGTATTTAAAAGCGGAGGGAATACATTCAAAAGTGTAACCTGCCTCAACACACGTGGATAGAGTTCGTGGGGAAAATGAAACCAACACCCAATCTAAAAAAAAAATATCCTTATAGTTGTAGCTGTTGGCCACTACTTATATACATTCACCGGAAAAAGTGGTGTTAAGAATACATTTCACCGAATGAATGTGATAGGCCCCACAAACAAGAGCCGATTGAAATCTACAAAGAAGAAAAAAGTTTACATACAACTTATGGCGAAAGTTCATGTTGAACTAAACCATCCCAAGTGGGAGATGACACCATTTACAGCTGAAGATCATCAAGTGTCAATTCTTCTGCTGACATCAACTTCAATTTCTGCGGACGGTAGCAATCCAATTTAGTTTTGCTAAGCCATCATGCAGTGTCGACTAGCAAAAGGTCAAGCTACTTACTGTGATGAACTGGGGGGATCATCAAGGCTAGAAGAACCAAGGATGATATCTTGCTTGAGCTTAGATGAAAGCTTGTGTGCAGCACGTAACTGGAAAAATTCCAATACCGGTTACAGCATGCAACATGAAAATACGTACACAAATGGATCTTAGAATACTAATGCATAACATATCCTCGACAGAAACTGTAACAAGCAAATGCAACTGAGCAATGTACTGGAGATACCTCTGACCGAGTAGCACCACCTATTACGAAAACAAATATACGCTGACCAAGTTTCCTGAAGTCACTGGAGGCATGCTTCAACACAGAATCACTGGAAAACGTCAGAGCCGTCAGATGTTGCTGGAAGTTATATTACAGATTATAACTTATAGTTGCACAAATTTGATAATGCAATGCATAAAATCTGTCGCATGAGTGTGCAAGAAGATTCATACTACTTGCAATAAATCCCAGAAATTCAAAATAGAAATTATCTAAATGAGCCTTTTGTTTTTCTCAAAAACGCAAGAGAGCTGTGTTTCTTTGCATTAAGGAGAAAAGAGTGTTTCTTTGCATTAAGGAGAAAAGGGGTGAGGACCCTTACAAAGGGCACACAACACACCAAACACAAAAAAAAAAAAAAAAAAAAAAAAAAAAAAAAAAAAAAAAAACACACGCACAACTCAGCAAACTTTACAAAAAGTTGCACAGATCGCCATTGACAACATACAAACACAACCCAACCAAGTGTAAGCCTGTGGCTACTGTTCGCCATCTGCCACAACAGTAAGGAGGTAGAAAACTCCTTTAGCCCCCCCAGCCAAAGACCAGTCCAGGAGCTCCTCTTTAGCGAGCAATAAAACCCTAAACCAGCTTCTAGCACACATGATAACATTCTGATGATATATACGCAATTATCAAAAAAGGTTCTCCTGGATTCCTGATGCATATCATTTAATTTTCAGATGAGTTCTACCTTTTCCTCTATACATACCTTCCCATTACAAATTAACAAAGGATTTAAATGAAGGTAAAATGGCCCTTTCAACATTTCTTTTGCTCGTTATACAAAACTAGCAAAATTGCCCAAACAACCACATGCCATCATGGTTACATTTTGGAATATAATTATCGACATTACATTTATACTATGTGACATGAAGTTTCATAGTTTAGATCTAAAGGAGTTGTACTTCGTTTACGATTCGTAGTATATTGGATACAAAAAAGTTGTACCATTCATACATACACCTGACTCTTCGCTTGCAATAAACTGGAGCCCCAAAAACAGTATACTAAATATTTTCCTACTTCTCAGATAGAGACTTTTCTTTCTAGTTCTTTCTTTGTTTTCCGGTTTCATGAATTTAGGATTAACGTGGCGCTTGAATACCATGAATTACTATTTTTTACATTGTTAAGATCCTCAAAAGGCATAGCAAGGAACAGAAGTAGAATTTCCTAATTTTCACTCTGCTGGTCATATGGAAATATTTATGCAGCAGCCATATTTTCCTCTTTGTGGCGGTGACAAGGATTTCTGGCAACACTGGTGGTAGTAGACCTGACAAGTGCAATTCCAGCTGCGCAGGCAGTAGTGGTTCATCTATCAGATGGAATTCCAGTGTCTGGTGGTGGTGCTCGGGATTTCTCTTCCACTAGAACTCTGGCGTATGGTAGTGTTGGAATTTGTGTCGTCTTCATTGACAACACATCTATTGTTCCCTGTTTCCTGTCGTCCTCCAGCTCCAACAGCCGCCCCTGCCATAGCATGCCGCTGCTCCTTCCCTCTATGCCACCACGGCTCCTCATCGACGCAAGGAAGAACAAGCCCAGACCATTCTCCTTCCAGCCCTACGCACTACGCAGCAAGGGTAGGGTTGAGAGCCCTATCAGCTAGCTCATGATCAGTAACTCAATGATCCCAGCATTGTAGTGGTGGTCCAACGGATAAACATTTGAAACACCCATGAGGGTGCTGAATATGGATGCTTATGAGTTATGACTGCATTGTAGGATATGATTGGTTGGAAAAATAAAATACCATCCATACATGAAAAACATGTTGCCCCTTGTCCCACTAATTATCTAATAAGACACTACCTTGAAACAGCATCTCCTCCTAACCTATCTTGCTAACCAGGATGATTTCAGCTCATACTTAACATGATCTAAGAAATGAGTATCCACCACTCACCTTGAGTGTCGTTTGTTACAGTTTCAGTGGCGAGTCTGTAACTTAGTTTCCAGTGGGTGGTGTGTGTGGGGGTTGGGTCTCTTTGTGTTGCAAACATGGAACAAGACACATGTATGTTTACTGCCTGAGGGCAGCTTGGCAAATGCCGCCTGATTATATTGAAGAAGGCAAAGTTCCACTTGGCTTACAAAGAAGAGAACCGCTGCATATATAGCAGCTGGCCATAACAAACTCTGACAACTACTAACTGAAATGATTCCCTAGCTAACTTAGATGCCAAGGAACCTAAATTACTAAGTAGTAATAAGTAAAGGTAAATGTAAACTGATACATGGGTTTAGCACTAGGCTAATACCCCTCAATTCTACCCCTTAGCCTTGTGCTCTGGGGTTGATCAGCTTCAGTCCAATTCTTCCCCTCATCACTTCAAATTTGGCCTTGCCGAGAGACTTGGTGAGAATGTCAGCGAGCTGATCATTGGTAGAGATGTGCTCAGCCCTGATGCTTCCATCGTCCAAGCAGCTACGGATGAAGTGATACTTGATCCTTAAGTGCTTGCTCCTCTCATGAAAGACTGGATTCTTAGCCAAGGCAAGAGCAGACTTGCTGTCCATCTTGAGTTCCACCACTTCAACGTGCCTGCCAAGGAGCTCAGCTAGCAGTCTGCGCTTGCCTTGGCCCCTTCCGCGTAGCCGATGAACACGCCGGGCTTCCCGCGGTCGTCAAGCTTGCGCGGCTGGCCAAGGTCCTTGATGTAGGCGAGGCAGCCGAATGTCTTCAGGTGGCTCACCGCCGGTGTTCGCCCGTGCCAGGCCTCGTACGGGGTCTTGCTCTGCAAGCTCCTCGTCGGCGAGCGGTTGAGCAGGTGCACGGCGGTCATCACCGCCTCTCCCCAGTACTTGGCTGGCATCTGCCTTTGCTTCAACAGCACGCGAGCGGTGGCGACCAACGGTCTGGTTCCGGCGTTCCACCACGCCGTTCTGCTGCGGTGAGTGAGGCGCAGTGAAGTGGCACTGGACGCCCTCGTCAAAGCAGTACCAGGTGAAGTCCGCGACGATGAACTCGCCGCCATTGTCGGTGCGCAGCACCTTGAGTGCCTGGCCACTCTGCTTCTTGGCTTCTGCCTTGATGGTCTTGACGGCGTCCGCGGCAACATCCTTCGTGGGCAGCAACACCACCCACATGAAGCGCGTCGCGTCGTCGACCAACAGGAGGAAGTAGCGCTGCCTGCCTAGAGTCGCCGGCAAAATTGGCCCACAAAGATCGCCGTGAATGAGCTCCAGTTTGTCCTCTGCGCGGTACAAAGCCTGCTGCGGGAAGGGGCGATGGCATTGCTTCGTGATGACACAGGTGTCGCAGA
This sequence comes from Chrysopogon serrulatus, assembly GCA_015844335.1. Classification (NCBI taxonomy): domain Eukaryota; kingdom Viridiplantae; phylum Streptophyta; class Magnoliopsida; order Poales; family Poaceae; genus Chrysopogon; species Chrysopogon serrulatus. The sequence goes on along the minus strand of JADLZL010004508.1, from coordinate 463,684 downwards.
CTTGCTCGACGTGCTTGATGACCGGCAAGCCACACACCATGGCTATCGTTCTGAGCGATGCAGCGCCTCAAAGTGGATGGAGGTGGCCGAACCGCTCGTGCCAGTACCATGCTTCGTCGTCCTTCCTTGCGGCGAGGCACTCCGGCTGCGTGGCATCAAGGTGGAGGACGTAGAGGTGGCTGGGTCCGCGGTTCACCTCGACGAGGACGCGTCCGCGGCGACCCCAGATGCGCAAAACTCCTCGATCAATCTCCACCTTCCACCCGCCTTAATCGAGCTAGCCCAAGCTCATGATGGAATTGCGCAATGCCGGGATGAAGTACATGCCATGGAGGACGCGGTGCTCGTCGTTCTTGGCCTGGAAGACGATGGAGTCGACACCTTGAATCTCCACCTTCGACGCGTCACCGATCCGCGCACCGAGGTGTCAAGGTCGGAAAACAGCTCACGCCGGCCAGTCATGTGGTGGGTGGCGCCGCTATCGAGGTACCAGCCATTAAGCTTCTCTTCGCTGGAGCCGGTGTCAGAAACACCCGTGCTCGCGGTTCGTCGAAGTCGAGGTTGGCCTTGGCACAGACGGCGGTGTTCTCATCCAGCTCGAGGAAGCCGTGGGCGAGGAAGAGAGCCTCCATGCCGTCGTCCACCTCCACGACGTGTGCTGCAGAACCGCGCTCTCGACGGAGCTCAGGGCAGTCATTCACCCAGTGGTCGGGGCGATGGTAGTTGAGGCATGTGTTGTCGCGGTTCCTGCGATCGCCGCCGCCCGCTGCTTCCTTCCCGCCTTGGCCGCCTCCGCTCACTCGCCGCGCTCAACTCTAGCCTTCACCTTCTTTCCGCCCCGTGGACGTCGATGAGGCTCAGAACTTGATGAGCCAGAGCCACCCGCATCCTTCTTCTGCTTCTGGCGCTGCTCCTCAGTGAGCATGAGTTCGCCGCCGACAGAGAGAAGATCAATAGCAGGCTCATCGTCGAGATCGTCTACCGTCTTGAGCCTCCCGGTGAGTTCCTCGACCATAAGGTCTTGGAAATCCAGGAGCGTCTCGATGGCAATCTTGAGCTGGGCGTACTTGGGAACGGCGCGAAGAAACTTCACCACCCGCTCCTCGTCGAGATCCTTGTCGCCGAGGAGGGCCATTTTGTTGCTTCAGCGTGGTGAGGCAGAGGGCAAAGTCGTTGACCTGCTCCCCGGGTCAGAAGGCGAGATCCTGCCACACCTTGCACAACCAATGTAGCGTAGTGCGGCGGACGCGGTCGACGCCGATGCACGCTGTGGCGATGGAGTCCTATGCCTCCTTCGCTGAAGCCTTGTCCGCCAGCGGGATCCCCAACTCTGGTGGTACTCCGGCGATGATCGCCTCCAATGCGCGCCGATTGTCGTGGTATGGGAGATCTCCGTCGGGCCTGCATCTTAAACCTCATGAGTGAACTCCACTCGTGGTAGTTCGTCTTCGTCAGCATGGGCCATGGCGTCGCCGCCCCGGAGTCCTTGTACACCGTCTGGACGCGATCCGGCGACCCACGACGGCGCCGAGGTCCCCGACGGCGGCGCCCGACTCTGGGGCGGCTCCCGCTCCACCTCTGCGGCAGCGCGGCGGCCGTTGTGGCCGCTGCTGCACGGCTGCTGCCGCCGCCCAGCGCCGCCGCCTCGGCGCTGCTTGGCTGCAGCAGCCTCTGCCGCAGCTAGCCGCTGGGGCGCGATCGATGCCGCCGGGGTTCACCACACCACCCTGGTTGGCGTTGGCGGAGGCGGCTGCCGCTCTCAGGGCGCGCTCGCTTGAGGTGGACATGGCTTCGGCTCTCTACTAACCTTGCTCTAGATACCAATTGTTGCAAACATGGAACAAGACACAGGTATGTTTACTGCCTGAGGGCAGCTTGGCAAATGCCGCTTGATTATATTGAAGAAGGCAAAGTTCCACTTGGCTTACAAAGAAGAGGACCACTGCATATATACTGGCCATAACAAACTCTGACAACTACTAACTGAAATGATTCCCTAGCTAACTTAGATGCCAAGGAACCTAAATTACTAAGTAGTAATGAGTAAAGGTAAATGTAAACTGATACATGGGTTTAGCACTAGGCTAATACCCCACTTTGACCCGTGTAACATTCTTCCTATCTTTGAAATGACGCACAGTTCTCCTGCGCTGTTTGAGAAAAAAAAACCACTTACCTTGAATATCCATCATCAGAACCACGAGGTCTGGCCCATGTGCCACCTGTTCGTCTAGATCGCATTGAGTGAGCAGGACTTGTCCGAGCAGAGCTACTGGTTGGCAGTCCATGAGCACTAGGACTAGGGTCGTTCATACAGCTGTATTCATCTTTTGGAAGCTCACCTTTGCTAAGCTTTTCAATCAATTCCTGCAGGACATGTAAGGACCTCACATCATTATACCAATATAAACGAAAACTGGTAAAACCAAGGTATAAAGGAATTATATGGTGGCATTCATATAATTTAGAGAAAAATACAATTATTTCATTGTGTTTCTGATGTGGAGGATGGTTTTCCTGTACAAACAGCAGCCCTGCAGACAGTAGCGGACCCAGCACTCATATAGAGCCCAAGCGACGCTTAAGACAGCCAATGAGGTCACATGTTTTAAGGTTTCGGACAAGGGTTGATACGACAAAAATCACATTGCATGCTGGCACCGGAGTCCAGGCAGGTGCCCAGGGTCGCCGGACCCTGGGTCCACCACTGCCTGCAGACTAGAGTACTGCTCAGCCTGCAGACTAGGGTACTAGCTCAGCCATTTAGTACCACATAGGCCCTGTACTCTCCATACCTTAATGGGATGAGATACAATCATTCTGATATCCCAGATAGTAAAGTTTCTTCTACATTGGATATCAGCTTTTGGGCCTTTGTGTTACGTTAACCTATCAACAGTAGGAGTGGAGGAGTAGGTGGCGGCCCCTGACATCGCATGTGGTAGCCACCGGTAGGATAGGAGCGAGGTTTTCCCCCTGGCTCCCTGTTTTGGTTGAAGAAGAGGTAGATTGATCTCATTGCTTCATTATTTTTTGGTTTGCCAGTCGGCTTACATAGGCCACTGGCCTCCAATTGGAGCCTAAAACTTCTCACTCAACCAATCTATTCTAACCTTCCTTAGCTACTGATTGGGCCAGCTGGCGGCTTGGCCTTCTTTCCCTTCCTTGTGTAGTGCTTGCCCCAAATAACACTTTGGCTTTTCACAAAGGCACTTGCATCTTCAGTAACCTCTGTCCAAAAATATAAGGAGTTCTGGCGCTTAAATCCTATTCCAGAATATAAGGACTTCTGGGAAGTCAAGAGGTCTAGACCCCAAAATTAAGGTAATTAGGATTTGTGGCATGGATTAGCACAACAGCTTGACACAAACTAAGCCAATCAGGACTCACTAGTGGTCCCAGCTGTCTAATGAGTATGGATTTGTTCCCTTCTTAATTGTCCTAAAATTCCAGAAGTCTTTATATTTTGCGACAGAGGGATTATCCTTTTTTGTCGTGATTAAATTAACATTTTGCGACAGAGGGATTATCCTTTTTTGTCGTGATTAAATTCACATTGACTTCCCAGAAGTCCTTGACCGTCTTTGTAATATTCTGACATGTTTTCTAGCAAATTGAAAATCAACCCTACAAGTAAAAGGATATTTTATAAGAAAATCATATTGACTTCAGAACTTTTTTATATAAAGCTTCCTAAATATTGTACGGGTGCTTTGACAAAATAAAACAGTGAAATCCAATGTAGTACATAAAGTGGGTAACTTATATTTCTAGCATGTACTGTAAGAACATTAAGTTAATGTCAGTCATGGAAAACAGAATTTAAAACAACGTCCATGTGAAGAACCCAAACTGGCAAGTTTTAGATGGTTCGTTAGTAGCATCATGCATTTGAAGTATCTAGAAAAAACAATGATTCATACCTCCAGAATAGGATAAAATCGGGAAAGTGCCCATCCTGATTCTTCCCCTGTTCGCTCTTTTCGATGTGCATGCTTCTTCTGTTATCAACAGGAAGAAAAAAAATGTTTTGAGATCCAGATTACATGTATAAATACAAGCTGGGAAATAACCTAGAATTTTTACCTTATGAACATCAAATTTCAGTGTAAAACCCCCTACTGAAGACTTTTTGGTATCAGGCCCACATAAGCAACGCATATTATTTACAGCAATCATGTCATCAGCAGATAATCCTGCCAACTGTAAAACATATTCTCAGGTTCAATGCAATTGTTGATGAGAGTTTGCATGAGATCCACTGAAGGAAACTGATGAAGTTAGGAGTTCCACATTATTAATATTTTGATGTAAACTTAAGACTCCATACCACTGCAGCAGTCTATCATTCATCATGGATCAAAATTGCCCCTGATTGGCTACCAATAACAGGTATACAAGATGCATCTCAGGTGCCAGTCCTTAGAGCAAAAACATTCAACCTTATTTATCAATAAAAAGAACATTACAACAACAACAACAAAGCCTTTTAGTCCCAAGCAAGTTGGGGTAGGCTAGAGTTTAAACCCAACAGGATCCCAAAGTCAATACAAAGAACATTGCTTTGATAAAAATGTCTATTTAAACATTGGACTTATCGCAGGTGATCAAAATTAAGCGTAACTATTTAAACTGTGCGAAAGACCTCTTCAGTTGTGCCCAGGTCTTGGGCTCCTGTACTCTTTTTTTTGGGACCCATAACTCATATCATGATAAGTGCACTTGTGTTACATGGATGCTTGGTTGGATTGGCATGTCCAGGCGGCATGAAGACCTGTGGAGATCAAGTTGGGAAAGGAATAGATAGTGCCATTTAAGATCTCCGTATCTGTGATCACAAGCGACAGTTGGCAGCTCTAATTTCCTACATCTGAGAGCTATGGTTTATCCAATTATCATGTGCATCATCCAGTGGACCGCAGCAGATTTTCATCCACCCCACGGGTGACAAGTTCTTACTCACAATGACAGCACTAATTAACTTAAAACATCCAATAAGCTCTCCATAGCCATGGACTCAACTGTTGTGAAGTGCAGCGCCATCTTCCAAGGCCCAAATGGGCAGATATACACGTGACTACATATGCAAAGGGCCTCCTATGATAGGAGATATATACATTAGAGAATCTCCAGCAGCTTCCCTATCCCTAATACTACCATATTGGGGGAGTTGGCTCAAAAAACTTGCTCCAGCAGCTCCCCCATCCCATCCCCATTAATTGGTGATCACCCCAAAAAAAAAAAAAAAAAAAAAAAAAAACCCTCCCCCCCAAATAGAGGGGAGATGCAGCTCCCAAAACTCACCCATGGGTCCCACGTATTTGGGGAGATTATTGGTGATCTGCTAGATTATCTCCCCCAATATTCCGAAAAAGCACTATTGGCGATCACCAATATCATCCTATTTGGAATGAATTAATGCTGAGCTGCTAGAGATGCTCTAATACCCCTATCTCCCCCCCCCCCCCCCCCCCAAAAAAAAAAAAAAAGGAAACTCATGGTAACTACGGTTCAGACATGTTTAAATATAATTTTAAAAACCTTGATGTTGTCAAATACTAAATTTTTTGGGCTTAAGAATTACCTGCATTAATTTCGCACCCTTGTCACTTTCAAACTTCTCTGGGTTAAGTGCTGCATATATCATCAGCAAGCGTAACTTATTTTCACGACTTACAACCTGCATTGAGTCAGCAAATCTGAATATAAGATTCGGAGAAGTCCAATATGTCAACCTGTGTAGTTCAAATATAAATTTACCAATTGAGTTCTCAAAAAGTTGATTAGTTCTTTTGTTCCAGCATCGCCAAACACAAGATCTTGCTCCAGTTGTCCAACATCACGAAGACATTGTTCCCGTATTATGTTATTGAGTTTTCCTGCAATCTGTATAAATTTAAGTGACAGAAATGCAACATAGAATCATTCTGTACATGCGTCATGTAATGAACAAAAATAGAACATATGTTGGGCACTTGTTAAGCAAAGAGTAAAATGCACCACAGGTCCATTAACTTGATGGACCTAGATGAAACCCCATCACGACCTCTGGTGCATTTTACTCTAATGGCAGATAAGAGTTTAGGAATGATATGGAAGAAAAGCATAAAACTTTTAACCAAAACGATAATAAGTTAAAAGTAATAAGTTGTTTAATTGCTTCAGGAAAAGCATCAAACAAAAGAATATATTGGATCGATATTTGAGAAAAGAATCCTGGTTATATTTGAGAAAAGAATCCTGGTTCTTTTTAGAAATTGTGACCCCAAAGAAGAGAGTGCATTTTAAATTGGATGCCTATTATATACCAGCGTTCTTTTAGATAAATTTATTTTCAGGGCAGGAAACAAAACAGGAGACAGATAAAATCATAAACTTTTTACTCAGGACAAAGAAACCGAGCAGGTGAGCATTTCAAAAAATGGCCATAATATCGGAATAGGAAATAGAAAAAGAGGATCTTTATCAATCCATTTAAGCCCATGTTTGACTTATGAGCAATGTAGTGCAACACTAGACAAGCAACAGTGAACAACTTAGAGTTTGTCACAGACAATATAGAACCAACCTCAACATGGAGGGAAAGCTTATCAATTTGATCACTGTACTGTGGAAGAGCCTGAACCATTTTTTGTAAATCTCTTGTAGATAATTCCCCACCGGTTCTGGTGATAAAAAAAGGGAAATGCAATCAACCCTAAACTCAAATCAACATTGAAACAAGAAGTTAAGAACATAACTAACAAAAGCAGTTTGTAAGTCAGTGTAAATGGACAAGCTTAAGAAATTACTTCCAATTCAGGCTCTGTTTGGCATTGCAGCAAAATTATAATAATTTGTTTGGTGAACAAATATTTGATTGTTTTCCTTTTCAGATATCTGATTTCTCTCAATCATGCAGTAAAATTAGATTTTCTTGATTTGAAGAAAAAATAAATGAGAAAAATAAGTTGAAAAAAGGGAACAATCAATCGTTTTATGAAAGCAGGTGAAAAGTATTACATCTGATCTTTTATGAAACAAGATGTTACTTTCTCAAAGCAGATTTAAACAGAAAGAGTTAACAAAACACAGCAAACCAGAAATTGGCCTTACATCAAAGTAGCCATAAAACAAAAATCATTTTAAGCAATCAAGGTGTCATGTGGGGCCGCACCTGCGCTAGGAGAAGGCGCGCCCGGGACGTGCGGAGAGCTGCAGGCGCGTCCCAGGACGCGATCTCCTCGCCAGCTGCCGCTGGGAATCAGGATACTGGCTAGGCCTTAGATTTAGGAGAGTTTGTTTAGAGTTTGAGTTTGGTATGGCCGGTTGGGCCTTCATATTCCCTGTACCGAAACAATTATGGATTAAGCAAGTTTACCATCTAATCTATCCTTCCTCTATTCTAAACAAGCCACCTGCGGAGGGGTAAAACCTACGAGCTACGTAGTCGTGGTCCGGCGTCCCTGAGCTCCGACGCCCTTGACAACTTGGTATCACGATCCACACGGTCCCGACGTTCCTCACCTACACGCTCCACTTCGCCAGCACCAACACCAGCCGCCGCCCCGCGCCGCCCTCCCCTGCCTCCACGTCCGCCGCTTCTTCCTGCGCGAGCACCATGGGTAACAATGGGGGCGATCTCTAGGCCACCCTAAGACACTGTAGACCTCCGTCGAGGCCAACTCCAAGGCGATCCAGGCCGTCCTCCGAGCGTCCGTCCTCCTCCGGCAACAAGTCGGGGACCGGCGAACATCACACTGATCGGCCGCCGAACTTCCAGAAGATGGATTTTCCGCGGTACAACGGCAAGTCCGATCCGTTGATTTTCGTCAATCGCTGCGAATCATACTTCCATCAGCAGCGCATCATAGAGGAGAAGGTATGGATGGCATCCTACAACCTGGAGGACGGTGCCCAGATGTGGTACATCCAAATTCAGCGAGGGCATCCCATCCTGGCGCCGTTTCAAGGACCTGCTGCACCTCCGCTACGGTCCTCCCCTGCGTTCCAACCCCCTTTTCGAGCTGGCGGACTATAGGCGCACTAGCACCGTCGTACCAGGCGCACAGCACGGATCCAACGCTCGTGGCCCTCAAGGACGAGCTCCAAACAGGTGCCAGGACAGCACCGTGGTCTCTGGTGGATGGCATGGTGGCGTTCAACGGCCATCTGTACCTCCCTTCGGCGTCTCCTCTCCTGCAGGAGGTCCCGACTACGGTCCATGAGGACGGTCACGAGGGTGTCCAGCGCACTGCGCCATGACTTCCACTTCCCCGACATGCGCCATCTGGTTCAAGACTTTGTGCGTGCGTGTGCCACCTGCCAGCACTACAAGTCCAAGCACATGCACTTGGCCGGTCTTCTTATGCCCCTGTCGGTGCCACAGTTGGTCTGGGCGGATGTCAGCCTCGATTTTGTGCAGGCGTTGCCCCGGGGGTGTTAAGTATGTCATCTTGACGGTGGTGGATCGTTTCAGCAAATACTGCCACTTCATCCCATTGGCGCATCCGTACACTGCCGAGTCCGTGGCTCACGCATTTTTCGCCGAGATCGTTCATCTTCACGGTGTGCCGCAGTCCATGGTTTCAGATTGCGACCCAGTGTTTACATCGGCATTCTGGCGCGAGCTCATCCGACTCATGGGCACCAAGCTGCACATGACTACGGCGTTCCATCCCCAGTCCGACGGCCAAACGGAGGCCGCCAACCGCATCATCGTCATGTACTTGTGTTGCTTCATGGGGGATCGCCCTCGCCAGTGGCTCCGTTGGCTGCCTTGGGCGGAGTATGTGTACAACACCGCCTACCAGACGTCATTGCGTGATACTCCTTTCCATGTGGTGTATGGCCGTGATCCGCCGACACTCCGTTCCTACGAGCCTGGCGAGACTTGGGTGGCTCCGGTCGCCAGGACCATGGAGGACCGCGACGAGTTTCTCGTGGATGTACGCTACCGGTCTGGAGCAGGCACAGGCTGTGCAGAAGTGGCACTATGACAAGCTTCACCAACCGCTGGCATACCAGGTAGGTGACTGGGTTCTGCTACATCTTCGCCACCGTGCGGCTTCATCTCTACCTCAGGCGACAACAGGCAAACTCAAGCCCCGTTTCTTCGGGCCGTACCGCATCGTCGAGCTGATCAACGACGTCGCCGTCCGCTTGGAGCTGCCCCCGCGCACTCATCTTCACGACGTCTTCCACGTCGGCCTCCTCAAGAAGTTTGTGGGCGTTCCACAGCCATGTGCTTGTTCAGTGGAAAGAGGAACCGGCGGCCTCAGCATCTTGGGAAGACATCGACTCCTTCATCGCCAAGTACCCAGCGTTCCAGCTCAAGGACGAGCTGTTAGTCGAGGGGGCGAGAGATGTCATGTGGGGCCGCACCTGCGCAAGGAGCAGGCGCGCCCGGGACGTGCGGGATCTCGTCGCTAGCTGCCACTGGGAATCAGGATACTGGCTAGGCCTTAGATTTAGGAGAGTTTGTTTAGAGTTTGAGTTTGGTTTGGCCAGTTGGGCCTTTATATTCCCTGTACCGTAACAATTATGGATTAAGCAAGTTTACCATCTAATCTATCCTTCCTCTATTCTAAACAAGCCACCTACGGAGGGGTAAAACCTCGCGGTGAGTCTGGAGCGCGACTACGAGCTACGTAGTCATGGTCCGGCGTCCCTGAGCTCCGACGCCCTTGACACAACTTGTCCCATAAAAATATTTGTCATTCAGAGTTAACTCGAAAACTGTTTGCATGTTACATGTCATCTCCAATGCAGGTGTGATATCTATCCTACTTCAATTTCAGTTCAAAATAGAATACAGACTAATCCTAACTCATGGAGATTGGTATAGAACAGCTTTTGTTCACTAGCTACTTATCAATCAGTCAAATATGATTCTGATTGTTGTAGTTCAATTATGTCAAGACGGATACAGAATGACAACCCTTTCTCAAAACAAGGAGAGGCAAAGTATCAAATCAGGTTATCAAACCAGGTCAGCTAGATAGCATTTCTTAAACAGTTCTACTATATTACAACATGTTGTAATACAGTTTTTCTCAGCAGCTGCCTGTCCTTGGCAAACTAATTGTGTTTGAGGATTAGGGCCATAGGTTTCAGGCCAGCAGTGAGAAGTGGTGGTGGCACTGAAGGCATGCGCTGACCTATCCAGGACCATGTTCAAAATACAAAATCTGTATGTTTTTCAAGAAGCATAAAACAATGTATTTCCAAGTTTTCATGTGCCATGCATCAAATAAGCTCATATAAGGGGTCTGTTTGGTTGCCTGCGTAACACCTTACCCAGGCCCCCGCAGTGCAATTCATCCCTGTTTGGTTGCCTGCACAGGCTAGCACTGTGCTCAAAGCAACCCCAAGCAGCATCCCACTACTCGGCCAAATTCTGCGTATCCAGGTATGCATCCTTCTTCCTGCACCCGGTGCAGCCCAAGACACAGTCTGGCCACTTACGCAGTAAACCAATCACACGCATAACAATGAGGCGAACCAAACAACATCAAATTGCATTGCCTTGTCCAGGTTAAGAGTATGTTGCATAACCTCTAATGCAATGCAATACAAATGCTGAGTAACCAATCAGACCCAAGATGAATTACAGTGCAATATATCATGTTTCACATATCAGGAGTGTAACCTATCAAAATTTCTTGAAATGTGTCTCAAACAGATTTCTAAAATCGACATGAAAGTAGTATTTGAACAAGAAGCAGAGAGAGAGAACTATGCACAGAAATGAATTATTTAATGCATTTCACCATGTGAATATCATGTGGATGGCATTACCTTTACAAAAACCAGAAATCTGCCAACACAAGTCCCAGTTACAAAAATGATTATTTATGCTATACACAATATGATCAATCCAGGAAAGAAATGTTATGAATAGCAGTTGTATTCATTATGAGGGCTCTTGGGCCAAATAGATACATGTGCAAGTATCAGCAAATATGCACAAAACCCCTTATACAATGGAAAAATACACAGAGAAAATATACATCTAATAAGAAATATCAACTATCTATCGTAGACAAATCTTAAACCCAACGTTACTTGGCAGAAATGGGGAGTAAGTTGTTAGACAGGCGTAATATAGGGCTATTGGGCTGGCCGCATGGCCTCTAGGCATATATAGTAGATGGGTTTACCTATTAGGCAAGGATCTCATATTTGGGTATATTCTATAAACCCTTTCCTAATCCTTGCCTATATATTGTGTACCTCACGTATTCCATCAATCAATCTATTATTTGCCTTGCCAATACTTCATGGTATCAGCCGCCTCTCCTAGGACCTCCCTTCCGCTGCCCTAGCCTGCGCTCCGGTTTTTTCCCGTGCTGCGCCGCCACCCCTAGCTCGCGTGCGCGCTGGACCTCACCGTGCTGCGCCGCCATGCCTGATACCCCACCCTCCACCCCCACGGCCCAGTCCTCCTCTCCCTCTGCCCTCACCGGCGCCCAGGAAGAGATCGCCCAGCGCGCGGCCAAGGAGAAGGCCAACGCGGACGCGGCAACTGCTCAGCATGTCGCTCGCGAACGGCAGGAGGCCCGCGATGCTTCTGTAGGTTAAGCCTACCTGCCGCAGCACTACTTATCTTAATTACCCTTTGTTTACCTTATGTCAAAGTAGTTTGGACTGCATCAAGGTTAAGCATGTTAGCTTCCTTGGCAGCCAAGTTTAGTCCTACTTTTACCTTTACAGCTTTTCCTGAAATATGCTCTTTGAGCTTACTTGTATCCCAAGTTGGTCATGATTATATAAAGCAATGAGAGGCCAAGGTGTTGTTGCCTTTGGCTGCCCAAAACCTGTGTTTCAATTCCAACAATTGGTACTCAGAGCTTAGGGTTTTTCATTGAGCCAATTTACCCCCCTACCCTTCCTATCCTATCCTACTCCAAGCCATGGCAACCTCTGCTGAGCGCAGAGCCGCCGCCGCCGCCAAGACCGTCGGGGACGGCGACCTAGAGGACGGTGAGGGGAGTGACTCCAAGAACCGAGCCGCGCGACTGCTGGCCGCAGAGCAGGCAGCAGCGGCGGCGATCCAGGCTGCGCGGACGGCGCAGAAGCTGCGGGCGGAGATCGCTGCGAGAAGCTGGACGCCAAGGAAGAAGAGGAAGAGAAGGGATCCAGGCGCTGGGAGAGTCCGAGGCGCTTAGAGGTCGCAGCCGCCGCAGGCTCGCCGCTGGCGCGGGCGGTGGACGCCGCGAAGTCGCCGGGCTACGACAGGGTCGCTACCGCGACTGCAGCGGGGCGGCATGGCCGATGCTGGACAAGACTAACTACCACGAGTGGTCGCAGACGATGAAGCTCCGGATGCAGGCACGCGACCTGTGGGAGGCGGTCGAGGGCGGACAGGTGCAGTACCGCGACGATCGGCGAGCCTTGGAGGTGATCGTGGCGGCGGTGCCCAAGGAGATGGGGATTCCGCTCATCGAGAAGGCCACGGCGAAGGAGGCGTGGGACGCCATCGCTGCAGCGCGCGTCGGCGTGGACAGGGTCCGCCGCTCGACGCTGCAGCGCCTCCGCCGCGAGTGGGAGAACATCAGCGTCAGGCCGAGGAGCAAGTCGAGGACTTTGCTATCCGCCTCTCAACTCTGCATCAGCAACTCGTCATCCACGGCGATGAGGACATCGACGAGGAGCGCCCGTGGACAAGTTCCTTCGCACGGTGCCGACGGCACGCCAAGAGATCGTCGTCGCCATCGAGCAATTCCTCGACTTTGAGGTGCTCACGCCGAGGAGGTGGTCGGAAGGCTCAAGGCGGTGGATGCGCGGCGAGGAGCAAGCACCGACCGAGCCAATCACCGCCGGGCGGCAAGCTCATGTACACGGAGGCAGCAGTGGCGCGCGCTGAAAGAAGGAGAAAGAGTCCAGCTGCTCCGGTCCAAGAGCCGCCAAGGCGGTGGGCGTGGGCGGTGGCGGCGGTCGAGGCCGTGGTGGAGGACGAAGAAGAGGCCGTGGTGGCGGTCGCGCGGTGGGCGAGGCGACGGGAACCACGCCGGGCGACGACTACGGGCCGAACTCCCGCCTCAATTGTGGCTGAGGGTCACTGGGCAAGAGATTGCCCCCAACCACGCCGAGAATGGAACGGTGACCGCGGGCGGCGGTGTCAGACCGCGGGCGGGCGCGGGCGGCCAGCGGGCGGCGGTGGGAAACTAAGGTGGCCAGGGCCCCGGCGGCCGAGGCGGCGGCGCGCGGCGGCGGCCATGGAGGCCGTGCGCGCAGTACGCCGAAAAGCGATGAGGAAGACGGAGCCTTGTTCTCGGCGTACGGGTTCGTCGACCTCGACGAGTCTGCACCGGCGTACACCTACGCCGCGCAAGAAGTGAACCTGGAGGAGCCACGGGCTCGCGCCTTCCTCGACGTCGATGGCGATGAAGAGAAGGCGGATGGCTGGTACCTCGACTCGGGCGCGACGCACCACATGACTGGGCGGCGCGAGCTCTTCGCCGACCTGAACACCGACGTGCGAGGCACAGTCCGGTTCGGGGACGCGTCCAAGGTGGAGATCAAGGGCGTCGGCTCGATCGTCTTCGAAGGCAAGACTGGTGAGCATCGGGTGTTGCAGGGCGTCTACTACATCCCAGCTCTGAAGAACTCCATCATGAGTCTCGGTCAGCTCGACGAGACTGGCTCCAAGGTGGAGATTGAAGACGGCGTGCTGCGCATCTGGGATCGCGCCGGCCGTCTGCTCGCCAAGGTGAAGAGGGGAGCCAACCGCCTGTATGTGCTCCATCTTCAGGCGGCTCGGCCATTCTGCCTCGCGTCACGCAAGGACGACATCGCGTGGCAGTGGCACGAGAGGATGGGACACCTGCACTTCGACGCGCTCCGCCGGCTTGGGAAGGAGGAGATGGCGCGCGGAGTCCCGGTGATTGACCATGTCGAGCAGGTGTGTGACACCTGTGTCACCACCAAGCCGAGGGAGGCGCCTGCCCGGCCGCGACAGTACCGCGCCAAGCGGCCGCCGAGCCGGTGCACGGTGATCTCTGCGGGCGGTGACGCCACCGACACCGGGAGGCAACCGCTACTTCCTCTACTATTGCCGACGACGCGCCGGCCGCTTCATGTGGGCGGTGCTCCTACCGACCAAGGACCTAGCCGGGGCGGAGGCGGTCAAGCGCGTCAAGGCCGCCGGCTAAGGAGAGCGGGCGGCGAAGATCAAGGTGCTCCTTGCCGACAATGGCGGCGAAGTTCACCGTCGCCGAAGTTCGCCACATACCGCGCAAGCGAGCAAGGTATCAAGAGGCACTTTAGTGCCCCTCACTCACCTCAAAGAAAATGGAGTCGTTGAGCGCAGGAATCAATCGGTGGTGGCCATGGCGCTGGCTTTGCTCAAGCGGCGCCGTCTGCCCGGCTACCGCTTAAGGGGGAGGCCGTGATGACGGCGGTTCACATCTTGAACTGTCGCCAACGCCCGGCTGAAGGGAATCACCCCTATGAAGCCCGGCACGGACGCCACCGACGCCGGGGCATCCAAGGTGTTCGGATGTGTCGCATACACCAAAGCGGCTCAACCAATTGCGCAAAGCTTGATGACCGCGGGCGAGGCCGGGCGTGTTCATCGGGTATGCGTGAGGGAGCAAAGGCCTGCTGTGGTGTTCGATCCCGTGAGCGGGCGCGCCAAGATCAGCCGGGACGTCGCCTTTGATGAAGGACGCGGGCCGGGACCGGGCCTCACCGAGTCCGGGCCTTCGCGGGCGACGAAGCGACTTCACGGCCGAGTACGTCCGGCCGGAGGTGGTGAAGCGAGCTGCGACGCCGTCATCGCCTCCGCCCCGGCTTCGCCACAAACACCAGCGCCAAGCGATCCGAAGCCGCCAGGAGAGGCAGAGGACTCTACATCACCTCGTCCTCGAGCGCCTACTTCTCGGCGGCGTTCACGACATCGCCGCCGCCGCCCGTCCGATCCCGGAGTTGAGCACGCCACGCCCACGGTGGGCGACGGCAGCGGCCGGGCGCCTACTACGGCGCCCGAACCGCTCCGTCTGGGGACCGTCACCAACATCCTCGGTCAACGGCCCACTCCGCCCGCCCGGCATCTCGTTTATTCGCGGAGCTGCACGGCGCACTCCGGCGAACCGACTTCTCACGTCGAGGCCAAGAAGGATCCGGCATGGCGCCAGCGGATGGAGGAGGAGCTGCGATCGGTGGAGCGGAACGGGACTTGGGAGCTCGTGAAGCCCAGCGCCGGCCATCGTCCGATCACCACGAAATGGGTGTTCAAGGCTGAAGAAGGGCGAGCACGGCAACACCATCAAGCACAAGGCTAGGCTCGTCGGCGCGCGGCCGTCCAAAGAAGAAGGCGTGGACTACGGCGATGCCTATGCCCCCTTGCCCGCATGGAGTCTGTCCGAGTTCTCATTGCTCGGGCGGCACAGGAGGGCTGGCCACCCATCATATGGACGTCAAGTCCGCGTTCCTGAATGGGGACCTCAAGGAGGAGGTGTATGCGTGCATCGGCCGCCGGGTTTTCGCCGTCGCCGGGCAAGAAGACGAGTGTACCGCCTTGCACAAGGCTCATGGCTGCGGCGGGCGCCAAAGGGCATGGAACGCGAAGCTTGATTCAACACTAAAGAAGAAGGGCTTCAAGCGAGTGATCATGAAGTCTGCTATCTATCGCCCTTGACTCGAGGCGACTCCCCTCGCTGCTCGTCGGAGTCTATGTGGATGATTTGATCATCACAGAGCCAACGAACAAGATGTTGAGGGCTTCAAGGCTGAGATGAAGGCAACATTTGAGATGAGTGACCTCGGACTCCCGAGTTTCTACTTGGGTGTCGAGGTTCAGCAGAATGCCAATGGCATCACTCTCCGAAACCAGACACACTATGCCAAGAGGATTCGGAGCTTGGTGGAATGGTAGATCGTAATTCTGCAGCTACTCCCATGGAAGAGAGGCCGAGGCCGAGCAAGCAAAGCACGGCCGAGGGAGGTCGACCCAACTCAAGATCAAAGTGGTGGTTGGGAGCTTGAGGTACTTGGTCCATACACGGCCTGATCCGGCGTTTGCGGTCGGGTTTGTGAGCAGGTTTCGGAGAGGCCTACCATGGAGCATCAGCCCGGTCGTGAAGCGCATTCTTCGGTATGTAGCGTGCAGCCTGGACTTTGGTTTGCACTTCACCAAGGCATCCAAAGAAGCCCGGTTCATTGGCTACTGTGATTCAGATCTGGCTGGAGACATTGATTCAAGCAAGAGTACAACAGGCTGTCTATTCTTCCTTGGCAACAGTCTGGTCAGTTGGCAGTCCATCAAGCAAAGAGTGGTTGCCCTGTCAAGTTGTGAAGCAGAGTATGTTGCCATGACTACTGCTGCAACACAGGCTCTATGGCTGTCCAGGTTACTTGCTGAATTACTAGGAAGAAAAGTGGAGGTTGTCGAGCTGAAAGTTGACAACAAGTCTGCAATTGCACTTGCCAAGAACCCTGTCTTCCATGATAGGAGCAAGCATATCAGAATCAAGCAGCACTTCATCAGAGATTGTGTTGAAGAAGGCAGCATCAAGACTGAGTTCATCCCAACAGCTGATCAGTTGGCAGACATCCTGACTAAGTCTTTGGGCAAGGCTAAGTTTGAAGAGATGAGGAGGAGGATTGGTCTCAAGAAGATCAACAAGACCAGCTGCAGCTAGGCTTAGGGGGAGAACTGTAGGTTAAGCCTACCTGCCGCAGCACTACTTATCTTAATTACCCTTTGTTTACCTTATGTCAAAGTAGTTTGGACTGCATCAAGGTTAAGCATGTTAGCTTCCTTGGCAGCCAAGTTTAGTCCTACTTTTACCTTTACAGCTTTTCCTGAAATATGCTCTTTGAGCTTACTTGTATCCCAAGTTGGTCATGATTATATAAAGCAATGAGAGGCCAAGGTGTTGTTGCCTTTGGCTGCCCAAAACCTGTGTTTCAATTCCAACAGCTTCCCTGGCGCACGCCCTGCAGGCCGAGGAGGAAGCCGCAACCGCCGCTAAGGAGCGCGATGCTGCTGCTCATCGCGCCAGTGAGGCTCTGGCCCGCGCTGCCAAGGAACGCGCTGCTGCTGCTGCTGCAGCCGACGCCCCGGAGTCTTCTGGTCCACACCCCAGCGCCCACTGACCTCACCTCCGCCCTGCTGCTCCATGAGGCCGCGACTCCCCTCCAGCTGCACACTCAGGCGATCGCCGTCAACAACATCCGGCAACACGTCACCATCATCCTCGACGTCGACTCCGAGAACTTCGTTCGCTGGCGCGACCAGTTTTTGCTGACCCTCGGCAAGTTCTCCATCCAGGACTATGTCACCCAGCGTCCCCCAGCCCCCGTCTCTCCGGATTGGGCTCGGATGGACTGCGTTGTCAAGTCCTGGATCACCGGTACGCTCACCAACAACCTTGCCGAAATCATCTCTGCCCAAGGCTCTACTGCTCGGCATGCTTGGCTTGCTGTCGAGTCACAGTTCCTCGGCAACCGGGAGGCATGATCGATCCATCTTGAGACACGGTTTCGCAACTTCGTCCAAGGTGATCTTTCTGTCACCGAGTATTGCGGCCGCCTGAAGAAGATGGCTGATGACTTGACGTCGCTCGGTGAGGTCATCACCGATCGCACCCTCGTCCTCAACGTCATCCTAGGCCTAAACGAGCGCTTCAGCCCCGTTGGTGCTCTTCTCCGTCGCGCTCAGCCCTTCCCCTCCTTCCTGGAGGCCCATGACGACCTCGTCCTCGAGGAACTCACCCTGGAGAACAAGCAGGCGTCCCCAGCCACTGCGCTCGCTACCTCCACCACACCAACTGCTCCCCCTCACTCTGGCGCGGGTTCCGGGGGCGCAGGGGGCACCAAGACGTCCAACAACAACCGCCGTGGCAAGCGCGGCAGCGGCAAAGGTGGCAACGGCAGTGGCAGCTCCGGAGGGAACACACAACGCACCGGCTCTGGTGGCCAGTCATAGCAGCAGCAGACTGCCACCTCTCAGACCACCGGTGCCAAGAATTGGCCCACCCACTACAATCCCTGGATGGGTTCTATTCAGATGTGGCCGGGTGGCCCTCGTCCTCCGTTGGCTCCACTTCCACTGCATCCACAACAGCAGGCCCTGCTTGCACAGCAGCAGCAGCAAGCCCTCTTTGTGCAGCAGCAGCAGCAGCCGCTCATTGCCCAGCAGCAGCAGCCTGCTGTCTCTGCTGATGGAGGCACTGGTCAGTGGGCAGCACCGAACTTCTACAACCCGGTGACCGGCCTCCCCTCCTGGGATCCCTCTGTTGGAAATAATTTATTTTCTTGAGATGAAAAAAAATCAAATTTGATTAGTGGATGCTAAATACTAGTTGATTCGTGAAGTTTCTAAAAGAAGCAAGTCAAAAGCAAATTGAGTTTGGCAAGAGAAAGGAAGTAGTCAAGTTGAGATTGACTATTAGCTAGCATTTAGGGTGGAATGAGCTGTAATCTATGTCGGTTACTGTAGCTACACTGTAGCAACCGACCTAAATGTCCTATATAAGGACATGTTGAGTCCTTTTGTAAAGTAAGTTAGCAAATGTTAGCAATTAGATTGCAAAAGGCGTAGTGCTAGCTTCAGATAGCTTCGAGCTGTATTTGTATGTGTGTGTGTGAGAAAAGCGATAATAAAGAGATTAGTGTTTGAAGAATACCGCATCCCATTGTTTTGCCACAGCCAATTTCTAACACCCTCTACGCTCGCCTCAATGTTCAGCACTACGTCGCTGACCCCTCCTTCGAGCAACGAGTGGTATTTCGACTCAGGTGCTACTTCCCACATGACTTCTCAGTCCTACACTCTTTCACATGTTCTTTTCCCGCGGTATCCTACTCCTTCATCTATTGTCGTTGGTAATGGTTCCATTCTTCCTGTCACCGCCACTGGCTTTACAGAATTATCACATGCTTTACATCTTAATAATGTTCTTGTGTCACCACAGATTATTAAGAACCTTATCTCTGTTCGCCAGTTTACCATCGACAATAACTGTTCTGTTGAGTTTGACCTTGCTGGTTGTTCTGTGAAGGCTCTTCCATCCAGGACCGAGATCGTCAGGTGCAATAGCTCCAGCTCGCTATGCCCACTGCGCTTCCCTTCAGCACACTCCCTTGTCGCTCGGGCTCCATCTCCACTGTGGCATCGATGTCTCGGCCACCCTGGTCATGAGGCGTTGTCCAAGCTTGCGTCTAGTGTCTCCAGTCAGATTGAGGATTATCCAGAGTTATGTCACGCTTGTCAGTTAGGGCGTCATGTTCGTCTGCCCTTTCATGTGTCCACCTCATGCGTCTAGCAAGTTTGATCTTATTCATTGTGATTTATGGACATCTCCAATTGTCATGTCTCTGGTTATAAATACTATTTGGTCATCCTTGATGATTGCACTCATTATTTGTGGACTTTTCCTCTGCGCCTCAAATCTGACACTTTCAGCACGCTCGCTCATTTTATCGCCTATGTCTCCACTCAGTTTGGAGCCTCTGTCAGGCGGTACAGTGCGACAACGGGAAAGAGTTTGACAACTCTAGCGCGCGTAACTTCTTCCTCACATAAGGCATCCACCTTCGCATGTCTTGCCCCTACACTTCACCTCAAAACGGTAACGCTGAGCGCATCATTCGTTCTATCAATAATGTTGTTCGCTCCCTGCTGTTTCAGACGTCCATGCCCCCCTCCTACTAGGTTGAGGCACTCTCTACGGCAACGTCGGTCCTTAACATCTTGCCCACCAAGACCCTGCAGCTTTCCACGCCACATCTTGCCCTTTTTGGCACGCCTCCGATGTACAATCATCTGCGGGTCTTTGGCTGCAAATGTTGTCCCAACCTGTCCGCCACCTCTCCACATAAACTTGCTCCTCGGTCCTCCCTATGCACCTTCCTAGGATACTCCGCTCATCACAAAGGATACCCCTGCCTTGACCTCTCCACCAATAGTCAACATCTCCAGGCATGTCATCTTCGATGAAAATGCCTTTCCTTTTGCTGAGCGTGATGGCCCTCGCGTTCTGTCTGACTTTGAGTTTCTTGATGCTACTAATGTTGTGCCTGCTCCTATTGGACCTGTGCACAAGTTTTTGCCTGCAGGAACTCTACACGACGCCGCCACTACCTCTGCTAATGACAGCAGCAGCAGCCTTGCAGCTTCTGCTCCTGCTGTTGATAGCAGCAGCAGCAGCCCTGGTGCCCCCCTGGCGCCGCCGTTCTTCGATGGCAGCAGCCGTGCTGCTGTCCCCCCTCCGTGCCATGCCCGGCCCCCGACGCCCCCCCCCCCCCCAGCACCTGCGCTCTACGCTCCACCTGCGCTGAGTTCGCCGGGGATCTCCACCGCGCCACGCGTGGCTCCCAGCTCACCTGCGTCCTCCAGGAGGCCACCACTCCCTCGCCCCGTACATGGACCTCAGCATCCATCAGTTGCTGGGCGAGGTATTTCAGGACTGTTGCAGCCCCCTGCAGCACCTCGTCGACCTATGCAGGGACCTGCGCCCGCCCATCCTCTACTTCATCGCATGATAGAGGCGGGTTCCTCTTCACCCCGCGGACACCCTCCTGGGTTCCCACCACTTCGTCCGGCCATCACCCAGGTGTACTCACGTCGGCCGAGGCCGGTGCCTGTCCCTGTTTTGGCTCCACCGTCGCCGCCTCCGCCACCTGTCCGTCCGCTGCCCAAGGGTGCTGCACCGGTCCCACCAGTGACCAACCAGCATGCCATGGCCACGCGGGCAAAGAGTGGCTTCCGGATGCGCGCCGCGTATCATGCTGCGCCCTTGTCTCCCGTACTATAGACCTTCCGCAGCGCCCTGGCCGACCCCAATTGGCCGGCAGCTATGGAAGAGGAAAATCGTGCTCTTCTGTCGAACCACACCTGGGATCTCGTGCCTCGCCCTCCTCAGGCCAATGTTGTTACCGGGAAGTAGATCTTCAAGCACAAGTTTCAGTCTGATGGTTCTCTCGAGCGCTACAAGGCACGCTGGGTTCTTCGAGGCTTCACACAGCGCCCTGGTGTGGATTTTGGTGAGACTTT
The DNA here is from genome assembly GCA_015844335.1 of Chrysopogon serrulatus. Taxonomy (NCBI): domain Eukaryota; kingdom Viridiplantae; phylum Streptophyta; class Magnoliopsida; order Poales; family Poaceae; genus Chrysopogon; species Chrysopogon serrulatus. Next base: position 442,701 of record JADLZL010004508.1, on the reverse strand, counting down.
CAGTCCCGTGGTGAAGCCAGCTACTGTTCGCACCGTACTTTCTCGGGCTCTCTCTCAACAGTGGCCTGTGCACCAGCTCGATGAGAAGAATGCTTTTCTGCATGGTTCCCTGTCAGAAACGGTGTATTGTCAACAGCCGTCTGGTTTTGAAGATTCAGCCCATCCGGAGTTTGTCTGTCGCCTCAACAAGTCTCTATATGGTCTGAAGCAGGCTCTACGTGCCTGGTACAGTCGGTTTGCCACCTATCTGCTCTCTCTCTCGGGTTCATTGAAGCCAAGTCAGACACCTCACTCTTCGTTTATTGGCGCGGTTCAGATACTGCCTTTTTGTTGCTCTATGTGGATGATATCGTCCTCACCAACTCCTCAGTTGGTCTTCTTCGTTGGATTATTTCCGCCCTTCAGCGGGAGTTCGCCATGGACCTTGGTGAGCTGCATCACTTCCTTGGTATGCAGGTTCAGCGTACCAGTGATAGACCTCTCCTCTCACAGCGGCAGTATATGGTTGATATTCTGGATCGCGCTGGCATGGCAGAGTGCAAGCCGTGCTTCACTCCTGTCGACACCAATCCCAAGGTTGCTGCAGCAGATGGTGCCCCTGTTTCTGATGCTTCAGATTTTCGCAGTCTTGCTGGAGCCTTGCAGTACTTGACGTTCACTAGGCCGGACATTGCCTACGGTGTGCAACACATTTGTCTTCATATGCACGACCCCCGTGAGCCCCATATGGCGGCTCTCAAGCGGATTCTTGGCTACGTTCGAGGCACTATTCATCTCGGTCTCCTGCTGCGACCGTCTTCTTCGACTGATCTCGTGGTATACACTGATGCTGACTGGGCCGGTTGTCCCGATACCCGTAAGTCCACCTCGGGCTATGCCGTGTTTCTTGGCGACAATCTTGTTTCCTGGTCGTCCAAGCATCAAGGTACTGTTTCCAGATCCAGTGCTGAAGCCGAGTATCGCGCGGTGGCTAATGGAGTGGCCGAGGCCACTTGGCTGCGTCAGCTTCTACACGAGCTCCATGCTCCCCTTCACCGTGCTACACTGGTGTTTTGCGACAACGTTAGTGCAATCTACATGACCTCCAACCCAGTTCAGCATCAGCGAACCAAACACATCGAGATTGATCTTCACTTCGTCTGAGAGCGAGTTGTTGATGACCTCCGTGTGCTTCATGTCCCGACTTCATCACAGTATGCAGATATTTTCACCAAAGGGCTTCCCTCCTCAGTGTTCACGGAGTTCAGGTCCAGTCTGAACATGCATGACTGCGGGGGCGTGTTAGACAGGCGTAATATAGGGCTATTGGGCTGGCCGCATGGGCCTCTAGGCATATATAGTAGATGGGTTTACCTATTAGGCAAGAATCTCATGATTGGGTATATTCTATAAACCCTTTCCTAATCCTTGCCTATATATGATGTACCTCGCGTATTCCATCAATCAATCTATTATTTGCCTTGCCAATACTTCCTTCATAAGTGTCTGCAGAAAACTGGCTCATACCTAATATCTAAATTATCTAATTAGTGCTCATTGCAGAATGGGAAAATCAGCATTAAAAAAAGGAGAACACCTCTTAGCTATAAATATTTATCCCAAGTATAATAATGCTCTGGTAGAAATAACAAACCGTGCTTGGTGTAGTTGTGCAGCTTTGTTCTTTGAAATGAAGTTGGTCATCTTATCATGTAGTCTCTCACTTGCCTGCAATAGTCATGGTTAAACATGCAACTGTTGAATACATGAACCAAGTAGGAAGGTAGATTAAGCAGTAATCTTACATCTGCTATATGTGCATGCCTAAGCTCAAGCCAGACAGGGTCATGATCTTCTAACAGGACCTCCTTTTTTTCAGTTGCCGACCCATTTTTAGTTGGAACCTTTATTTCAGACAAAGACAAGAATCCATTAGTATCAACAGAATAGAACAGAATACAATATTAAAACATCAGCAAGTGTGTTTATATCCTCACCTCATGAACATACTTGTTGCCATCCATACAAAGCAGATCATGGCACATAGCATCATAAGTCCATTCATGAATAATTGGTGCAATCTGAAGTACCAAAGAAACAATGTGGTATAAAAAGATCAACACATATACTCATTGTAGAAGCAGAATAAAGGTTAAACCACAGGTATTTTTAACACATACCTGATCTATTGAACGGTCTACTATAAGTAATTCACATGTTTCTGTTTGAGGAAATTCAGGTATTGTTGTTTTATATTTCGCAAGACAATTCCATACACTAGCAGCAAGCTTTGTGGGAACCAAGTCTCGTAGTGTTGTCATTGTAGAAGCATCAATCGTCTTAGGCAATACGGTAGTGCACACGAGGGAATTCCTGTAGCGTACAGAAAAATAAATTTCAGTAAATTTTAAGCCAACAGTTAGTTAGGACCAACTTGCACACAGGCCAGTCATTGAGATGCTTTGTTAGAAATGGATGGGAGTAAATAAATAACAATTTTAACGAAGTTATCACCAAAATCTAATTTCTGGAACAATAACATCAGCGTATCTCAAAAATATCTACATCGTCTTTACTGTACAGCAGTTACCACCAGGCTACATCCGACTTCACTTCCTACTGAACTATTTTTCCTTGTTCCAAGTTCCAAGAAATAATAATTGTTCCATCTGGGATTAATTTGCAAGGAGACTTATCTTTTTCCATCATAAATTGCCTAGTTTAAGTAGAAGCGTATGTGGGTTGGGTCAGGGCACCACAGGAGCTGGCTAATAATGTTGGCCCGAGGGATTGTTGGCCCTTGATCTTACCCACAGGTGAGCAGCAAGCTCACCAGCACCCACACAAACACTATAGGCAAGAGGTGGAAGAAGATGATCAGCGAGCACAGCACACACACACACACACAAGGAAAGTGCAGCAGCTCTTCCCTGAATGATGCTGCTGCTGCTCGGCTCACAGTTTTCAGCGATGCAGACATGGCGGGCGACATTGATGGACGGAAGAGCACTTCCAGTGTGCTCGTATTCCTCGGATCGGCCCCAATTTCATGGCAATCGCTGAAGCCGAAGGTGGTGGCGCTGTCTACGTGCGAGGCAGAGTATGTGGCAGCAGCCACAGCGGCATGCCAGGCGGTCTGGCTGCGCCGGCTGCTGGGTGAGCTCACTAGAAAAGAGCCTCACCCACCAAGACTGATGGTGGACAATCAGCCCGCCATCGCCCTTGCAAAGAATCCAGTCCTCCACGACCAGAGCAAGCACATTGACACCCGTTTTCACTTTATTCGTGACTGTGTCGATGGAGGACAGATTGTTCTGAAGTTTGTCGAATCCGGACGGCAGCTCGCAGACATCCTCACCAAGCCACTCGGCCGTCTTCGGTTCATGGAGCTGAGGACCAAGATTGGAATGGTGGAAATCAAGCAAAAGCAGCAAGATTAGGGGAAGAATTGTTGAATAATCTGCTGCTGGTCTGGCAAGTCTGCACTGCAGACCAATTTTCTACAGCTTAGTGAGAACTAGAAGTCTGCAACTGCAGACAACTTTGAAAGACTGAATAGCAGTCAAAGCTGTAGTATGAACACTAGACTAGAAGTAGGCTAGTAGTGTCCCCTAGCTAATAAGTGTTTGCGGGCTTATCCTGCAGCTAGGACAGTAACTCTTTTTGATTGCAGTATAGCAGCCACCTTCACTGGTTTCAGTTCATACACAAACTGAACCTACTCCTCTATGTATAAGTAGGCAACCATGGCAATGTAATTCTTAGTTCAGCATTTGCAACATATCCAGTCTCAGAGAGCAGCTCTCAGCAGAGCTGCTGCTCGTGTGTGTGCTGTGTGTGTGTGTGTGCTGTACTCAAGAGTACAGAGCAGCTGCAGCATTCAGGAAAGTGCTGCTGCACTTTCCTTGAGTGTGTGTGTGTGCTGTGCTCACTCATCTTCTTCCACCTCTTGCCAAGAGTGTTTGTGTGGGTGCTGGTGAGGTGATACTCACCTGTGCAGCAAGATCAGGGGCCAACAGGGATCCCTGCACAGGTGAGTAGTCAACTCACCAGCACACACACACTATGGCTGGAGGTAGAAGAGAGGGTGAGAACACAGAGAACACACACAGCACAAGCACCTGCACTGCACTCTGAATTGTGGCAAACTGAACTGATTTCTTTCATTGCCTTTGCTCTGAATATATACAGCACTAGTAGCTCTACAAGGTACTCTAGAGTATGGAGAGTACACTACTTGTTGTTGAATAATCTGCTGCTGGTCTTGCAAGTCTGCACTGCAGACTATTTTTTCTACAGCTTGGTGAGAACACCAGAAGTCTGCAACTGCAGACAACATTGAAAGACTGAATAGCCGTCAAAGCTGTAGTGAGAACACTAGACTAGAAGTAGGTCCCTTAGCTAATAAGTTTTTGCAGGCTTATCCTGCAGCTAGGACAGTAGTTTTTCAGCAGCCCACCTTCAGTGTTTCCAGTTCACACACAACTCGACCTACTGCTCTATGTATAAGTAGGCAACCATGGCAATATAATTTTCAGTTCAGCATTTGCTACATTCAGTTTCTCAGAGAGCAGCTTTCAGCAGAGCTACTGCTCGTGTGAGTGTGCTGTGTGTGTGAGTGCTGTTCACAGTTCAGAGCAACAGCGGCGGCATTCAGGAAAGTGTACTCTCTTCTACCTCTTGCCAAGAGTGTTTGTGTGGGTGGTGGTGAGCTTGCTGCTCACCTGTGCAATGAGATCGAAGGCCAACACTTGTTGTACTAATAAATACATGGCTTAGCTCAGCCTCTACCAACTACCATGGCTGATGCAAGCCACTACTAGCCTCTTGCCATGACTGCTACAACAGTTCACATGAACAGCTAACCAAATTCTAATCCTAACTCTACAGCAATCAACCAAAAGGGAGCAGCAAATTATCTTACAAATAATGATCAGTTAGCTAACAGCTGCTCATGAGTCAGACTGGCCAGTTCTTTCACTTAGGTCAATTGGATCCACAAAGGCATCATAGTTGTTAGGAACTGGGCATTGGCCTTGGGTCACTGGCTCTGCAGTGAAAACCAGACCATGGTTGTGCATCAAAATAACAAACTAGATGTGTAACCAGCAAGGAAACCAAGGTTGGAAAGAATGCTAGGCGCTATGAAGGCATTATATGCCACCGCCTAGCGCCCAGAATGCCTGAGCATTGATTAAACACGCTTAAACATTAATAAAAAAAAAAAAAATAGTCGAGCTGCTCCCTCCCCTCACGAACTGCACAATATGGGCTGCAATATCTGGCCATCCAACTCATCTGCACCTCATGATGTCCTATTCCCACTGTACGATAAAGCAAAGCAGCAGCCACCCTTCATTCTCGTTCTCTCCTAATCTCATTGTCATTCTCCACACACGTGGCTGGGTAGGACTGCGCCGACACCGATGCAAGGAGGCACGAAGGGTGGAGATGCTCGTGGGGTCGTTGGTGGGACTATGCTGGCAGCGACGCGAGGAAGCACAAGGGGTGGCGAGGATCACGTGATAAGGAATTAAGGATCTTGAACTCGGTTCTCCATCGCTGCCGCGAGGAGAAATGAATTCCTTCGGGTAACTCTGGCCGCCAGACCCTGTTTTTGGCTCCCGGATTCCCACGCACTCTTCTCTCTGCGCTCCCACCTTGATCCGTCAACCCCCGTCACTTGTCCCAGACCACCTACCCATGCCAAATGTTTAGTTATACACCCAGGGCCTAAATGACGTACTGGGGGTCATCCTTTTACAGAGTCTAGTGGAGTACTCCAGTATTTTTTGGTCAAATCTATTTTAGGGAATAGCTAAATCAGTAAATTTGGTTGGTGTTTTTGGCTAACCTCCTGGTAATGCTCTTAGCCAAAGACAATGGATTTTGGGGCAGATTTTCTATTTCATTAGCCACAAAACCATGGCAGGCTTCAGGGGATACATATAGGAGTAGCCAACTTGAGAGCCAAGAAAAGGAAAAAGCAGTAACAACTAAAGTTGACACCCTATGCCTAGAGATAAGATGCTAACATAACCACCAACACCTAAGATAAGTATCCTACATAGATAAGCACAAGAGACATAGAGGTCTATCATCAGAAAACAAAATATACAAGATTCAAGCAACGCATTTATGCATACCCTCATTGATGCAAATACTGTAGATATACGAGTAGCCATGGTGTTCAGGCAAGCATTATACGTGTGAGATCCTTCTGCATTTTCACTAAAAAGTTCTTCCAATGCCCTCTCATGGTCAGTTATGAAACCCTGCATGCAATCACCAAGCTGAGTGAGGAACCCTACTCATACAATTACAGAAGTTATCAAGTATACCCCTAATATTAAAAGCAACAAGCTTTCTTTTTCCATCGCTTCTAGAAACCTCCTTAAATAAATTTCTCTTTTTCTTTTGTCTATCCATCAAAAAGTACGCTCCTCCGCACCACATGTGATACTGATGTTGTGCCGCATTTTGAGCCCCTGATGAAGGCAACTGGGCAGTAGCTATTGGACTGGGATTTGTGTATTGGCTAGATGAATGGACCTCATGCAAATTAGTCTAGGAAAAATATTGCCCGCATTGCCACAATTGTTTTATACAATCAGGCTGAAACACACGAAGGCCAAATAGTGATAGTAGTCTACTGAGTCATCACAGCTTCACATGAACTAAGCTGGATTGTTACTGGGCCTACATGCATAACAAAAAACTATGCAACGTTGAAGGTCATAACGGTGATAATTTAATTCCACATGGAGAATTTGTACAATAAAAACCTACATAAAACACAGCAAGCTTACACCTCTTGCCAGATAAAGCGAGTTCATGGAAGACATGATCCTGTCACAACAAGCCATGAAAACATAGTGCAATCCTGTCACAACAAAGAGCTGTTGAGCACTGATGCCGACGAGGCTACTGAGCCCGTGGCCTCATCCACATATCAGGACTCAGAAATACAGAATGTATCAAGAGGCCTGAACAGGGTGGACGGAGCAGTTAGGACGAGAAGCAAAGAGGTTTTTTCTAACTGTTGCAACATACGGCCATATTTGGTATTTTACACTAAATCCATGAATGACTTCGAGCTATATAGAAGGATGCCTATGTATCATCTTACCTTACAATGGAATGTTGTTTTCAGCTCGCCCGGCTGTCAAATGGGAACAAAGATATTTAAAAGGAACAGAAATGAGTAATGGTATGATAGGATTACGGATCCTACCAGGGATGTTGCGGAGTCTGTAGGGGGTGAGAGGGAGGAGGAACGGGCTTGGGGCTTGGTTTCCGGAGAGCAGGCGACGTGGTGAAGGTGGAGGGTGCGAGCAGGAAGACAAGAGGCGGCTAGGGCAAACTCCCGGCTCCCTGAGGAAGCCGGAAACAATAGTATTGTTTCTACTTATCCAATCCAAAAGTCTTTACAAGTATTTATACTTTCTAATAACAGGAATAAATTATGTAAATATGATAACTATGGGCTTTTAGCCCACCTAGCTGCCGGCGCCCACCTAGCCACTAACGGGCCTGCGCCTGGCGTAGGGGATGCCGGTCATAACATGGTAACTCATTGATGAAGCTCGCCTACAAGCTCACAGGATCTCTGAAAACAAGCGCGCTCCCTTCCTTTCTTGGGTAGATTTGTGTACATAGTTTGACCCAGCCTGCCTCAGGCTACCTGTTCCCTTCTTTGCTGCTGGTTTTTTGTTCTGCTTCCTTTGTTCAGTTGACTCATTTGGTTTAATAAAATTGTAACAGTGGGGGCTTCCCCTGCTCTTATTCTCTCAAAAAAAAAAAAAAAAAAAATCTTAGGGGCAAACCAGACAGTTTTCCCTCTCACCTTTCCACCACACACACCCCCCCTTGTTTTTGTGATAAACTCACAACTTGTAAAGATATGAGGCCTCAAATCCAGCCACTATGAAATATTTAATGGGAGGAAAATAGAACATAAGAATTCATTCTATTTTTAGGACAACAATATTGAATTAAGAGCAAGAAGAATACATCCTCCATTACAACTAATCCAAGCTATACGCTACAAGATGAGCCAACACACAGACATATATATACTTCCAGAATATATCTATACCTAATAATAAAGAGGCAAAATTTCAGCCCATTTTTTTGGTCCATCCATTTTTTGGTTCATCTAATTTTTTTGGTCCGACTCCCTCTAACTACTCGATCATAGACAGTTTCCATGCTTATATATGAGATAGCTTTTGTCTAGCCTATACAAAGTCTAATTCTAGATAGAGTTCAATTCCAATAACAATCTTTGCATATATTTGTTTTTTTTTCTATATTTACGTGAGTCCTGTTTTGATTTGAGTATGTACGTGATTTGGTCAGGACCGTCCTCCTAGGGGCAATGGGGCAGCCGCTCTAGGCCCCCAAACCAAGGGGAAAACCAAGGGGCCCATGTACAAGTATGTCATGGTATAGAACTCAGCAAGAAAAGTCCAGTACCAATACAACAGCAATATGAGCAGGAGCAGTCCATGCTTCACAAGTCCACTCCAACGCCTGATCAATAATCGATTCGACTCCGACTCCCTGGCCCTAAGAGGCTAGACACCGGTCGCCGGTCTCCTCTGTCTTCGACAATTCGACGATGCAAAGCAGCAATCACGGCTTCACACGAGCGGTGGAGCGTGACGCTCAGGCCAGACAGAGCTAGACACGAGATTTGAGAGTGCCGGACACCGTTGTTGTGAGGGCCGATCGGCGAAGGCTGGATGTAGGCATCTACACGAGTGCAACCAGAATCCTCGACTTCGCACACATGTCTAGCAGGTGACCAGGAACTCCGATTCTCTAGCAGTCCAGACGTACCAGGTACAACGTATAGGCTAACAGGTATACTACTACTAGACTACAACCGAGCCTATAGAAATTTATAAATTAATTAATTAATCTATAAATATTACTTGTATATATAGTATTTAATATTGTCATCATGTTTTTATATAAAAGTGCCTGAATTTTGGATTGGTTCTAAGCCTCAAAAGCCTCACGACCGGCCCTAGACTTGGTTTGCCTCTACGCATGAGTCCAGTTTTGGTTTAGCTTATCAGCCGCTTTAGCTTACCAGCCAAAAATGTTTTTTTCCTACAAAAAATTAGTCGTTTCGACATATCAGCCGACTTATAAATACTGTCGAACAGCTTGCTTGGTCTACACATGGCTGCAAGTCTCCTCCGCGAGATGCTGTATCAGTAGCCCCTGCTTTAGTACTGTCGAACTAGATTTGCATATGTCGTAGAATCTCATACCAGATGATGTCCGGTATGTCTTGCCAATAGCCTCCCTCAACATAATTCTTCACCGTTTATATAGATGTACTATTTGTTTTTCTTATCATCAGCCATTTAAAGTATTTTTCTATCACAACAAATCAACTCAGACCAGCCAATTTAGCTTACTAGCGGCCTTATATAACTAGCCGAACAACCCAATATATACCAAGAGTCTAAAGTTTCTGATACGCACGGGAGATATAGAAGAGTCAAGTTTTGATAGAGTCCTAAATGAAGAGAAGCACACGTTTCGTTGGGAAAACAGATGCTTGTTCGCTTGGAAAAATTATAAAATATGGGTAATATAGTTGAAGCTTGCTCGCCGTTTGTTTTCCATCTTAAAACAATGAAATTCATGATTGTGATGTTCTTGTCATCACCAACACCCGTAGCAACGCACGGGCAATTTTCCTAGTAACAGAATAAAAAACAGTATCAGGACCCAATGATCTTTTTGAAGGAAAATGCCTACCTGGGAATCAATAGCAAAGTACTCCAAATTCATCTGGAAGATAAACAAAAAGAACAAGATATAATGAATAACCAACATAACAATCAGACATACTCAAGCAAAACAGAAAGGGGCAAGAGAGCCATGTAACCTCACTAAGTGCGGCAATACGAGGTAGTACACTTGAATCCTTTTTTATTTGAGCAACTAACTCTTTATGCACGGGAGAAGTGAAAAACACATATGCCCTGCAACACAAAGTAATATGTCAACAGATAAAACACAAAAGCAAGTATCCATAAAAAATGTGGGTGGAAGTATATGCTGCGCGTACTTCTTGTACAAAGGGCTTCTTCCTGACATGTCAGATAGGAACATGACAATGCTGCAATCACCATGGTATGATGGTTAAGATCATCAAAGCAGAAGATGGAACATATGGCTGCAAGCAGAACTCAAGGTTTGTTTTCTATATCAATCCAGCACATGCCATGCTCATGGGAATAAGTGCAAACATGCAAACGGTGATGTCAACCCTCCACTGAGACATACATTGAAAGAGTGAAATCTCTTCACAAGTTGGCATGCTTGAAGTAATCTACTGACCTCTAGGTTTCAGACACTAATTTCCATTTATGTATGACAGTATTGAGCCTATTTGGAAAAGGGAGATCAGTCTTGACATTTTTAGGATTTTCAGATTTGGAAGAAATCATAAGGTGTTGAATCTGAATCTCCCTTTATAGACACAACCTGAGTTGATTGGCCACCTTAACTCAATAGCTTAGGGACCTTTTGGCAGCGCTCCTACAGCTCTGCTCCCCGCGAGAATCGGCGTAGCACTCCAAACACGTTGCAAGTGCGTGGCTCCTCCTAGGAAGAGCTCCCACCGTTCCCCCGTTTTTACACCGCGGGTGGGGAGCGGAAAAAACCCACTTTCCACCGCTCCTCACTCTCTCCCTCGCGTCCCTCGTCGTGCCTCTCTCCACCTCCCACCTCTCCCTCGCATCCGTCGGTCATCGTCGCACCCTACTCCGCCTCACCCGGTCTTGCTGCCGGCAGCTCGTCTCCACCTGAGCTTGCCAAGATCCAACCTGCCGCTGTCGAGGGAGCCGAGATCCAGCCCGCCGTCGCCGATCTCACTGAGATTAGCCCGCTGTCGCTGAGATTGAGGCCACCGCCGCCACAGCTTGCCTTTCCCTTCCTCTGGCGAGTTGGGAGCGGGAGCCATCGAGGGAGCTCTACCAAACAGCGCAGGGAGCAGTGAAGAATCGGAGATAACTGGTGGGAGCAGAAGCAGTGGAGAGCAGGAGTGGAAGCAGGTTGAGAGCCCTGCCAAACTGGCCCTTAAGCATCTGGATGTAAATGATAGCATATCAAATTTAACATGGTGCTACAGCCAGATATCCTAAATTCAAGACAAGATCACGAATTGGCTAGCATAAACTTAAAAAAAAACAATAACAACATTATGATGAATGAGATGTTTGGTAGAGCAACAAAGAGAGTCCCAAAAGCAGAATGGGTCCTAGCCTATGTCACATAAAGTGATTGTCCTTGCTGAGCCTGGATCTGAGGTTAAATATTGACATATATATCTTCAGCAGCTTACGCATGGATGAACTAATCAATGCATGAAATTCAAAATTTTATTATGGCTTCATTTAACAAGAGGAATTATGTTGGCCATTGGTTTCTCTCACAATGAATTGAAGGTCAGATTTTATGCTATGTGTCCATGTAAATTGAAGATTTGAGCATTTTTGGAGCCTCCTGTGTTAAAGAACACTTTTTGTACAAAGGCTAGAGATAGCATAACTGTAAAATGGATATATAAGATCAAAATGTTCAAATTATTGAGCCACTATGTTATGGACGGAGTTGGGGATTGAGGGAAGAGTTGAGGGAGCGGCGGCTGTGGACGCGCTACAGTACCCGCGGTGCTACAGTGCCAGCGGGTACTGTTTACACGGTGGTGGTGCTATGCTGAGAGCGGCAACTAGGGTTAGGGGCGTTGGGAACGCCGGTCGCGGGGCTTTGCCCAGGAAAGGCAAGAGAGGAGATTTCCTTCTAATCTCTTGCTTGATTATAGATTGATACATCTCATTATATAGAGAGGTTTGACTTGGCCCCTAAGCAAGCGACTAATTAACCCTAATGGGCTAATGCCCAATTGACCCTTGACTCCTCTAACACTACTCCCCACCCAGACATGCAGCTCGTCCTCGAGCTGCGACCTAACAATGATGCTAACTATGACTTCAATAGAGAAGTGCGTCCCTGCCCGTGACAAAGAGGAGTGCGCTTCTTCTATCACCGGTCCCACAGAACTAGAGTGCGCCGCCCGCGTGAAAAGCACGCTGTTCGCGCCTGGAGACAGCAGCGGATCGGCGCAATTGTTGGTGGCTGTCCGACGGGGCGAGGTCACGCCGCCCCTTGCCGAGGTCGATCACCAGCAAGGCCGCCTCGTGCATCTGCCGGCGCATCTCCTGCAGTCGGCGCCGCACTAGGAGGCCGCATGCTGCAGCCTGTAGTCGCACCGCCGCAGCCCCCTTGCCAAGGTCGATCGCCGTGAAGGCCGCCTCGTGCATCTGCCAGCACATCTCCTGCAGTTGCCGTCGTGCTAGGAGGCCGCGTGCTGCAGCCTGTAGTCGCACCGCCGCAGACTAACAGGCACTCTCCTGAGCAAGCACCCTTTGCACGGTTGCTGCCGCAGCGACGAGGACGTCCATCTGGCGCTGCAAGCGATTGAAGGCCGCCATCAACTCGCCGAAGGCGTCTGTGGAAGGCGCAGGCTGCTGCGCGGGCAAGGGCGCCATGGTGGCTGTGGCGGTGGTGAACACCGGGCGAGAGCTGAGAACAAAAGGGCCGGCGCAGTCTGGAGGGATGTGCGCCGAGCGGCGTGAGATGGGCACGGCCGCGTAGGATCCGGCCGGTGGCCCGTGGCGAAGCCTGGGATGTCTGAGCGGCGTCGAAAGGGCACAGCGGCGTAGGATCTGGCGGGCGGCGCGGCGGGGAGGGCAGCGCCCAGCCTCGAGGATGTGATACGAGCGACGTGGAGAAGGGTACAACAGCGTAGGATCCAACCATGATCTCTGATACTAGATTGTTATGGACGGAGTTGGGGATTGAAGGAAGAGTTTAGGGAGCAGTGGCCGTGGATGCGCTACAGTATCCGCGGTGCTACAGTACCAGCGGGTACTGTTCACATGGTGGTGGTGCTGTGAGGGATGCTAAGAGCGGCGGCTAGGGTTAGGGGTGTTGGGGACGCCGGCCACGGGGCTTTGCCCACGGCCGGCAAGAGAGAAAGGATTTCCTTCTAATCTCTTGCTTGATTATAGATTGATACATCTCTCATTATATAGAGAGGTTTGACTTGGCCCCTAAACAAGCGACTAATTAACCCTAATGGGCTAAGGCCAATTGGCCCTTGACTCCTCTAACACACTAACTCCCAGAAAACTATATCTGCATCTTATTAGCCAAACCAACTTAGTAGTGGAATATACATAGCTGCTCTAATAATACTTCTCCAGTTATTATTGTAGTATTTTATACAATTATAGTGTTTTATTTTTTGCAGGTACTATTTAGGGGAACTCACTGGCTCCGACAGTGGGCAGGACTACAGCGGCATGGCACTCTTAAGGATCAGCTCATGTCTGCTGGGCAGTTTTTGGAGTCGTCGGCTTTGCAATTTTTTAGCTCCAATGGATGGTTATCAACTAGATTCATCGGTCCTTCTTAGTCAAGAACTATTTTTCATATTTTTCGGTTGTAAACATAAGTGTGCTTTCGCTGCTTATGCGGCTCGTGTGCTTCAACTTTGTAATAATAGGCCTGATTCTACTGTTGGTAGACGAAGCCGGATATAAACTATCCTTTATCTAAAAAAAATACAGGCATACAGACCATTTCCAAATGTAAAAATGAAAAGACTCACTCTATGATCCAAGATTTGTAACACAATTATTTCAAGCATGATAACTTACTTTTCTTTAGTTGGTTGGATGAAATATATGGCATCCAGTGAAGGCAATGGCTGCCTCCGTTTATATAAATCTTCGACCACTGCGAAACAATTTTCATAATTCGGGCTCTACGTCAGATTAAACATAGAGTGGAAATCCCATATCCTCACAAAGAGCACTTTAATCTGAAGGAATGGGAATAGAACTTCACAAAGAAAATATGAAAAATAAAAAAGGCAATAGGTGATTACCAGCATGCCATATTCAGGAAGTTGAAGGACAAGATATGTAAGAAAACAGAGATGATTCAACTTGGGCTTAAGGAGAGATTTTCTAAACACTATTTTTGTCATTTAATAAAGATCCATGATACCAATACTTAAAGAAAACATAGTTCTCATGGGATGGGATAGATTCAAAATGGTAATTCACAATTTCACAAGTTATACTGCACACAAAGGGCAGACTGCATTAAATGTCTACTGAATACTAATGAACAAATTATTTAGTGGTAATATCAACAAGGTCCTTCTATCAGTCCACAGGGGAGTCTGCCTGAAGAAATACTCTATGCAAATAATTTTAGAAATACATATAGTGTAATGAGAAGAGCCTTCTAGTGTAACTCAGCTAAAAGATTACAAAATTCCTAGTACAGAAACATAGAACAAACACGTATTAATAGCAGTATAAACAATTATGAAAGTCACAGACATAGCCCCTGCAAAACCGCCTCTTCAATAATTATGAAAGTCATGCCTGATTTTTGCGAGTGTTAAATTTATGAATTTTTAGTATTTAGGAGATCTAAAACGTGAAAATAACAGGATAATGCACCGGTTTACATCTGTTTTTCCCGCTTCGTTATTTGTATATTCTAGCAGCAAGGGAAAAGGAAACTTTGTTTAAGCAGGTAAAAACAAAACTCACAACAAAAAACAAATCACGTCTGCCCGCTTACATGAAACCCCTTCTTCTGTGATATCTGCCATCTTACATGCATAAGACATAATCTTGACTGTAAACTTATCCATGATAAGGACCTAGAAGAGATCATGACAATTTGTGAATAAAATGCAAAACTTTTCATGATTATTTATTATAAAATGGGAGTAAAACAAATGTTACAATTATCACATGTGTTTAAGACCATATACCAAATATATCAATAAATAGAATCTAAGTTCTTAGACATGGTTAAACTGGTTTTGGAAACAAATTATTCAAGCAACATTAGACTACTTCGTGACAACATGTTCTTTGAATTTTTTTTTTCCTCGAACACACATGTTCCATAGAATGCCTGCAATCCCTTTATAGGGTTTGTCGCCAAATGAAGCAAAATCAATTGAACCTAGAGAATGTCAGAAAGCATATTGACCAAGCACATAGAGCAATTAAGAGTGCTAGCTTCAATGTTTCTCCATTTATTACATCATACAAACCATAAGACACATAAAAAGCAACAGCACTAAACTGACAGGATGTAATCTTGGTGTACCAATCCAATGATATAAGTAACCTGAAATTGCGTCTCATAGAAAAAACTCAAGGCTCGTCTCTTGGAAACATGCATAAACGAGGGATAAAAACAAAAAATCGCATCAACCATAAGACAGTTAGAAATAGGTAGGAACAAACACAATAAATTGACAAAAGCAAACACAATAAATTGACAAAATGGAACTTCAAGGTAAGTACTTCATAATACAGGGGCACTTCAAGAAAACCATTCTAGATATTAGTTAAAAATGTTCAATGGAAAAGGAACCTTCCATGTTGATTTCGAATTCTTCCTAGTTGATCTGAGCATTTCAAATAATAAACCTGCATTTATCAAAGCACAATTATTTATAAACTCAACAGCAGCAGTAACAAAATCCTTTTAATCTCAAGCAAATCAGAATATGCAATATATTAGTAAACACAAACATAAGTAGCTGCAAAGGTCCACCAATACATATGTAATCAGTTATCAGTTAAATAAAACAAACAAAATTGTATATGATACAGTGAGCAAAGGTGATAGATTACAAAACTATCGGACCGATACTTAGAATATTATTATTAATAATGAGTATCTGTGCAAAGTGGTGGGTCGATACAATTGTTAACTATACGATGATAGTAGTCCAACACTCCCTCACATTCCAAAGCTATTAGCCTAATAGAAGTAAATTTTGGCCATGTCACTTCATCAGCTATCAAATTGTTTGGCTACTAGTGCTGAGGATAGCACAGCCCACTTCATTGTATTGCCACTACTCTCTTGATCAAGGTATCCGCACACTGAAGCCACAAGTATGGCAAGCAAAACCAAAGAGCCATCACTCAGTTGGCAATGGCAATGCAGGGTTAAGCACCCTTCCAGCCAGGTAAAAGATCACTACGCCGTAAAATCCTCTACTGCGACTAGAGTTTAGAATCCAGAGCAACAAACCGCATGTCGGTATTTTCGAGCTCCGTAAGCAATTTTGCCAGATCCATTTCCAGCAGCAGCGGTGAACAAGCAAATCCAAATCGGGAGGGAAGAGGGATTACGATCTCGAGTGATCTGGCGGAAGCTACGGTAGTCCCCGCCCTGCGAGGAGGCCTCCGAGTCCAACGACATGACGGCGTAGTCTCCTGCCTCTGCTGCCGGCGACGCCGACTCAGGATCTTCGGCCAGAGAGATCACTCGGCTCTCACTTAGAGCAGCGGCCCCGGCGGCGGGGACCGGAGCAAGATGGCGACGACGAGCCGGGCGAGCGGCAGCGGCAGCGGAAGCGGGACAGGGTGGGGGCGGCAGGTGAAGCAAACGGGAGGAAGAGTCGTTCTCGGTTCTCGGAGAGGTCGTCGGCCGCAGCCGACCACGGAAATTACGGTTCTGCCCCGCTCCTTGATTGGCCCCGAAAATAGCCCACGAGGAGGTCGAATTACGGGGCGTGCTAGGGTCCGACCGCGTCGGCACCCTGCACCCGGCCGACCCAGCGTTCCCCTGCAACCCGTCGGCACTCTGCTGCCGCTTATATGGGCCTAGCCGGTCTGGCAGCAAGCACCGTCGAGCTGACCAATTTCCCTCGACACGCACCCTCCTGTGGAATTGGGCCGTTATAGGTAAGCGGCCCCGGAAGACTTCTGTATCGCTTGCTTCCCGCCCAAGATAACTTCCGCATTGATACAGCACCAAATCCTTTCTTTGATAAAGAAAAACACCACGTCCTTTCTCTAGGAAAAGAAAATAAATACTCGTGCACAATTCCGCGTTGATACAGTACCATGTCTTCTTTGCTAAAAAAGGCACCACATCCTTTCTCCATGAAAAGAAAATAAATACTCATGCACACTCCTTTCTTTGCTAAAAAAAGCATCACGTCCTTTCTCTAGAAAAAGAAAATAAATAGAAAACAACTCATGCACCAATACGAGTACGAGTAGGTGGAATTGAACACAAGACCTCCTAATTTAATAAGATATTACTAATTACATACCGCCGTACCAAACAAGTATTTTGTTATAAATGTGGAATATTTTCTTTATTAAAATAAACATTTTAATTCCATAAATATGTCAATATACTACTTCAACCTAAATATATCACACAGCATCTCACGAGTAATGTCTAAATACTTAAAGATAATTACAGACCATTAAAATTATATTAGGTGAACATACCAAAACATATTATAGAACATCACATGTATACTATACGAACATCATATATATCTTATAAAAAAAATATAAAAATGATAAGAGTAGGGAAAATGATAAGACAAAAGAAATAAAGTTCACGTCAACTAAATCAAACAATTTAAGTCTAAGAAAATATATCACATGGATATTACTTGTACAACTGAAATATATCATACATCATCTCATAAATACCGTGTGAATACTTAAAGATAATTGTGAACATTAAACATCCTAAAACATCAAAAACATATCGTAGAACATCGCATGTATATTATAACAAAATTATATCTGTCTTATACAAATATAGAAATTAAAAGAATAAATTCATAACAGGAAAAGAAACGAGAAAAATGGATAAAAAGGGAAAAAAAAGTGATGTGACCTTCCAAATAAAAAGTACAAAAGAAATAATGGAACAAACAAATAAAATATAGCATACAACATCACATGTATACTACTGAAGACATCATAAATATGTCATAGAACATTACATTTAAACTATCCGAACATTATACAATATAGTATGGGACATCACATTATACTAATACACATCATAAATAGTCAAATACATCATAGAACATCACATTTAGATTACACAAACATTATCAAATATATCATAGAACATCACATGTATATTACTTGAACATCGCGTAAATAGTAAAATTTGAAAAAATAAAAATAAAGAATCAAATTAATTAATTAATTAATCAAATAATAAAAAACTTAACTAAAAATGCTAAATAGGTAGAAAAATTCAAACTTAAATAAGAAATGGAAAATATAAAAGTCTACATACGTATTACTCGACCATGCCATGTACCAACATAAAAGTAACCAAAATAAAAAATAATTAGAATGACATCAATTGAATATGAAAAAATAGAAAAATTAAAATAAAAAAATTATATCTATATTACATAAATATAGAAATTAAAAAGAGTAAATCCGCTAATAGAAAAAAGAAACAAGGAAAAGGTTAAGAAAAAGAAAAAAAAGGTCATGTAACCTTCCAAATAAAAAAAAAAAAAAGAGCAAAATATAACATAGCATACAATATCATATGCATACTACTGAATATCACAAATATAGCATAGAACATTACATTTAAACTATACGAACATTAAAATATATAGCATGAAACATCACATGTATATCGCAGAACATCACATTTAGACCTACGTGAACATTATAAAATACACATATATATTGCTTGATCATGTAAATAGTAAAATATGAAAAATAAAAAAGTAAAAAAACTCAAATTAATAAAGTAATTAATTACTCAAAAAATAAAAATAAAAAACATGAGCAGAAAATGCTAAGTAGGCAGTAAAAATTCAAACTTAAATAAGAAATGAAAATATAAAAGTCTACATACATACTAAACCATAGCATCCACCAACATAAATCTAATTAAAATAAACAATAATTAGAATAACATAAATTAAATATGAAAACAAAATAAAAAAGAAAAAAAGAAAATTATATCTATCTTATACAAATATAGAAATTGATAGAGTAAATCCGTAGCGAGAAAAAAAAAAAATAAGGAAATGAATAAAAAAGGAAAAAAGTCATGTAACCTTCCAAATAAAAAAAAAAAAGAAAGATTGAAATATAGCATACACAAATATATTATAGAACATTACATTTAGAATTCGTGAACATTAAAAGATATAGTATAGAACATCTCACATATAGTTGAACATCACATTTAGACCTACACGAAACATTATAAAATATAATATAGAACATCACATATATATTGCTTGAACATCATGTAAATAGTGAAATATGAAAAATAAAAAAAGTAAAAAACTCAAATTAATAAAGTAATTAATTATTCAAAAAACAAAAAATAAAAAAACATGAACAGAAAAATGCCAAATAGATAGAAAAAATTCAAACTTAAATAAGAAATAAAAATATAAAAGTCTACATACATACACTCGACCATGGCATGTATCAACATAAAAATAACCAAAATAAAAAATAATTAGAAAAAATAAAAAAAGATTATGAAAACAAAATAAATAGAACCTATATAAACAAAAAAAAAAAAAGTAGAAAATAAAGGTAAATAGAACAAAAGAAATAAAAACATGGAAATAAAATAGAAACAAAGATAAAAAATAATAGACTAACATAAAAATATTAAAAGAATAAATAAATAATTAAAAATAATGACAAAAGAACACAAAACAGAAAAAAAAAAATGGAAATAAATAAATGAAAGGGAAAATAAATAAAATAAAAATATATAATAAAAAATAAATGACAACAGAAAACGTAAAAAAAGGACAATAAAAGGCCATAAAAAAGAAATAAAAAAGAAAGGAAATGAAAAAAGAAAAAAAAATATAGAATAAAAAAGAAATGAATGAAAATAGAAAGAAGGATAAAAGAAACTAACCGTACGTGTGTGTGGGATGAATCTGTCGTACTCCATACCGATGATAGGAAGCTGCTGCCGGATTTCTGACTCGCGTAGGAGGTCCGACTTGCATGGCATGGCCCAACACACCACATCACGGCAGCCCAAGGAGAAGACGCTAATGGGCCGAGGAAAAGCTACACAGCAAAACATTAAAATCATGGAATGCTTCGGTCAAGAGGGGGTCAGCGCGTGACTGCGGTCCGACTGGTCGGAGGCGATGATTGGCGTCGAATTACTATAGGCGTGATTGGCTGCGAGAAGCCAACACGACGGCCGCATGCAGAGTTTGTTTAGTTGTCCAAGTACCAGGGCCTAGCCAAGAGCTGGAGCTTATGTGGCTCTTCTACGCAGGGGCGGAGCCATGTATTAGCCAATGGGTGCTGCCGCACCCATAAAAATTTTAAAAACAGTGATAAGAGCTAATTATTCACTATGCATGCACCAACAAATTGAAAACCTCTGCACCTACAATAGCAAGTGCACCCTCCTTAGATTTGCTCTAGCTCCGCCCTACGTGTCTCATATTTAGACACCATTTATTGGTTCTCCTCTAAGTCTAGGTTTTTGATCTCGCTAATTTTTCTGTCCGCAACCCAAGCGCGGAGATAACAGAGTCGTTTGCCTAGTCCGTCAAGCGTAGCGAGTCGAGGACCTCGTTGATGGGAGAGCAGGTACTAGGCCACGACCCGCGGCGGAGCGCGAAGGTGGCGACGTCCGATGACATTGGTGGGGACTCCAACAACGATGACCTCGGCAGCAAGACGAGTGTGCTAGTCGGGGACGACGACATGATGGATGACTTGGTTAGGTAGCTCCCGAACGCTCGGCAGTGGAGCAACGAGCCATTTACGACTCTACCAGTGGCGACACTGACGCGCCCCTCAGGCTAGATTGCAGTGGTGACGATGGCACGTGGAGCTGGTCTGGCATCTGCACGAAGAAACAAACGCGGTGGTAGCACCTGATGTCGTTCTTGTAGGGTTGCGTCCAATAGCGCAACGGATGTAGCCAGCACTCGAAGCTAGTCTGCTCGCGTGTGGTGGTGTTGGCATCTCTTAGCGTCATTAAGTTAATGTTGACGGTAGATAGCGTCAACATTTTATATATCAAAAGGCATGAAACATACATCAAAATCTAGAAGACTAGGGTTTTATCTAACAATTTTCACGAGTTTTGATGATTTACTAATTTCCAGGGAGTAATCCAGAAAACACCGAAAAAGGGACATAACTACAAATCTACACCATGGAATTATCCGCAACTCAGGAATACGCCAAACTACTCTACAAGTATCCAGAAGACACCGGAGCGAAGGAGAGGAGGAGCCACCTCCAGGTGGGGCCGGCCGGCCCCACCAACTATGCCGGACGGCACCCCTCTATGGGCCCCACCTATCATCTTCTGGAATGTTCCTCCACCGCCTTTGAGGATCAATCTCAGCACTACGTGAAGTCGGTTTGATCAAACGGCTGTCGTGCATCCCACCGGGCTATATAAGCGGAGCCAGACCTCCCCCTGGAAACCCTAATTCATTCAATACCTCATTCAAGTCATTCAAGGTCGAGCCAGTTGAAGATCAAGTCATCTAGAGCTTCAAGTTCTAGTTCCTCATAGCCTTTTAGTTCATAGTTTAGCATAGTTAGATCTAGATTAGAGTAAGTCAAGGCATCTTAATCAGTCTTGGATTCCGGAAGTTGTCAAGAAGAGAAGAGTTTGGTACAGTTCTTAAGCTTTTCTTTCTTATTGTATTTACTTGCGTTTGTATGGTATTTACTAGCAACATTGTTCTTCATTTTAGTTTAATTATTATATTTATTGTCTACTTCAATACATCTAGTTTAGTTGGTATGCTATTATATTTGTGCACTGGTTCGTATAGCGCTCATCTAGTTGATTATATGGTGAGTGGTAGGCAATATATAGACATGGTGTCTAGATACTTTGCTTATCTGCGGATATCCCCAGTTGTGCCGGGTAGTGAGGTAGATCGTGGGTGTGACAGATCCATTGAGTCCTTTGTAGGCCTTCCCCCGTACGGTGGATTGGTAGAGTGGGATTGTCAGGTTGAGAGGAGGTTTCTGTACTCATCTTTTCCTATACATTGCTCCGATATGTTTGGAAACTATGGTAGTATTACTTGACAATGATTATTAGATGTACTGGCACTAGTTGACGTAGCTTTGATATATAGTTAAATACTTAGGAGTTATTTCTCTATTACCTGATTAGACAACGCTGACATGACTAGCGTGCTATGATGGATTAGTATCATTAGGAGATGACTGATTAATGGCTCATTATTATCTTTATCATTATCATATTATTATTATCTTGTGACTTACCCCTGTTATAAGTAGAGTGTATGATATTGGTTACATCGTCTATTCAATGTATATACTTATACATGTTATCAATACTATGAAGTAGCTTCTTAGCAATGCCTTCCTAGTGGTAGAATATAAATGACAACCTGGTAATACTCTAGGTAAAATGCTACAATGGTATAATTATCTGTCCACTTGTAGAATCTTCTTAGTTTATAATCATCTTTATTTATTTCTGCTTAGTCATATAAAATGATAAGATTTAATACCAATGTTTATTCCTAGCTTTACAATTGGGAATGACAACCTAGTTTCACAGTTAGGAGTAAGGGTAAAGACGCTAGTGGCTAGTTGCTAAAGGCAAGTTAATTAATACCAATATTTCTAATGTCATTGCGTGGGATAGGAATTAGAGATTTATTGCAGTGATGTTAGAAATGCCAACATGTATTTTTGGCGCCGTTGCTGGGAAAGGCTAATAAACTTAGAAAAGTATTGATAACATATATGCATTATGAATAAGACCGATCACCCAATTGACCTCTAACTTAAACAGGCTTACCCTTGTTCTATCTATTTGTATATCTTATGCGGGGTAATGAATGAATGAACGGATTTACTCTCCCGAACAATTACGTTGAAGATCCGTAGAGACTCTTACGAAGAAGGAAGTTTGCTAATACGAGGGACATCTTTGAATCACCATCAAGAACACCCTCCACCGAAGTTCAATCTTCGAGGAATCAAGCTCTAACATCCGAAGGAGAAGAATCGAAAAAATCGGGAAATTTAGCACCGGTTTTTGAAGCTATGGTCGAGAAGACGCTACGCGAGTGTAACACCCCTGTTACGTTAACCAAAACCTGCCATGTCATCATCATCATTGCATAAGCATCCATGATTAGAGAACCCTAAATCAAACATTTAAAATGAGTTTACAATTCTAGGGTTTGATTTGAGCTTTTCAATATCACATGTGTATGTGTTGATATTTAAATTCCACTCACAATTTTAATTTTGGTTATAAAAATAATCAACTAAAACAAACCTTGGTGTTTGCAAGTGTTTGGCTAACTCGACTCACACATCACGCATGTTTTATAAGTCAAATGATGCAAAGCAAGAACAAAAATTGGAATTGAATTCAAAATTTTTTTCAACCCTAGCTAGGAATGGCTAAGTGTTGAAGTTTGAATTTTATTTTCAATTTCGGGAGCTAACTTTAATAAATTTTCTAAATAAAGTTGCTAACCATTGGCACCATTTCAAAGTATGAAGTTTGTACTATGAAAGTGTGCCATTGGTTGAGTTTGAAAAGTGCCACAACATCACTAATTATTTGCCCAAGATTTCAATTTGAAATTCTATTTCAAAAGTTTGAAATTTAAAGTGTTTTTGCCCCCTTTACAATTTCATCTCAAAATATTTAAAATTTGGGAAAACTCCAAAAATACAGTTTGTGCATCTCTTTGAGCTCTACAACTTTGGTATATAAAGTTTTTCAAGTTTTTGAATAAAATTTTAAATAAATTCAAAAGTTCTTTGAATTAGAAATTGTCTCCTTTTGATTTTTTAAACTCAATTTCAAAAATTATTCAGTTTCATAAAAAACTTCCTAAATGAAAGTTGTAGATCTTGAAAAATGGAACAACTTTTATTTTTGTAGATTTTCATCTTTTATTCAAAATTTGAAAGTAATTTTAAAATCCCTAAAGTTAGGGTTTTGCTTTAAATTCAAATTTGAAGTTCAAATTCAAAAACCAATTTGAATCTGACCAAACTCTTTTAATAAAAGTTGTAGAGCACAAAATTTGGAACAATCTATATTTTGGGATATTTTCATGAACAGTTCAAGTTTTAAAAGTAATTTTGAAAATGGAGCAAATAGGTGTCCCTGCTACAGTAGATCAACAGGGGGGTGCCACCTTGCTTCGGCATCCATGCCGGGCGGTCGGCCGGCCGTCGCCGTGGCTTCTCTCGGCCGTTCCCGGTTTTCACGCGTTGCCGTCCACTTCATCGACGCCGCGAAGCCGCCAGCCACCCCGTCGACGCTTTCCTTGCCTATAAAAGCCGTCGTGCCGCCGCCGTTTTTCTTCCTTTCTCCTTTCACATCACCGACGCCGACGACCGCCGCCTTCCATCCAAATTCTCGCAGCTCAGCTAATCACCGCCTCCAATAGCTTGCACTCGCTTCCGCCGTGCCGTTGTGCATCCACCGAAACCCCTAGCGCCACTTCTCATCGCCTGAGTTGCCTGTCCGTCGCCATCTTCCCCAGAGCCGGCCACCTGCCGCCGTCGCCCGCGGTGAGCTTCCTCTCCCCAATCAAAGCGGCTCCTAGTCGTTTTCGTGTCACGTTAAGTTAGCCTCGAGGTGCTGAGTATGTTAGTGTGTTTGGTTTTGGCGGAGGAACCCGGGGAAGCTCGGTCGTCGGGGGTCGCGCGCCGGCGAGCCGCCGGAGTGCTCGGGGTGCGAGCTCCGAGGGTCGGCATAGGCCGTTTAGTAGCTCGTTGGACGCGGCATGAGGTGTAGGATCGATCGGTGCAGTTAGTTCCGCCGGAGAAGCGTCGCCGGCGGAGAGCAGCCGCCCGTCGTGCCGTTGCTCCCGCTCGGCCGGAGAAAGGAGAGGGGGAAGAAGAAGCTGACAGCTCGCCCGCCTGTCGGCGTGAGTGAGAGAGAGGGAGGCAGGCGGCTTGCGGCCTGGCTGGGCCGGGCTAAGGCTAAGCTAGGCCCGCTCGGGCCGCATGATGAAGCCCGCGAGGAGGAGTTTTTGTTCTTTTCTTTTTCTTTTATGTTTTTTCTGAAATTAGTTTTCACCTTTTTAATGTAATTTATTTTGGGCAAATAAAAATACAACAAAAATATGTATGTGCTCCTTGAATGATATTCTATCTAGAAAAAAGACTAACTATGATTTTCGAAAACTCTTGTTTACAATGAAAATTGCTACTTTAAATTAATAAATGCCACTTCAATGATTTTTAATAATTAAAATATAAGTCCAAAAATTATGAAATTTGTTTTGTGTGCTAATTAGATGATAATGATCGTAATTATGAAATTTGATCCTGTTTTGATTAACTTTTGTATTATGCCTAATTAATACCTTGTTTAATTAATGTTTAATTGATTAATTCTTTGATTAATTAGGGTTTAATTAATCTCCAATTAGCAAGTTAATTAGTGGCTTTCAACGACTGTAAAAATGGTTAATAAATTAGTAATCAACCTTAATCACTATTAGGGTTGCTTGATTTTGGGATTGAGTGATGACCCTAGGTCATTAACCCTAATGACCTTCGGCATTTTATGTTGATTGCGTATCGTTAGTCCGTTGTCGTCGACGCTAGCTATACCTTCTTAGTGCAACTATACCGTGAAGGAAAGTTGTACTCAAGATCGGTTAACAATCATTGCATCATTATCGCATGCTCTTTTATTACTGCATTGTGATCATGCATCTCAATCATGTAGTTGATCCGGCTTCCGAGAAAGGTTACCAGTGTGAGGAGGTTGGTCTTGATCTCAACAGTGTCATCACTGCTCCTAACTTCGTCGAGCCCCAAGGCAAGCCCCGGATACATGCAAACCCGTCCTTGTATTTCGAAAAGTTTTTATGATTTCATGTGATGATATAATGCATTAGGTGTAGGAGTTGTGTGCTATCCTACTTTGATGCATTTACCGTACCTTGATACAGTACCCTGTATACCTGTTTTGATTTCGAAATTCTTAGTACACGCTTAGCCTTGCTACTAGTGTAGGGTTTTGATAAACTGTTTTCAAAAGTGTGAGAACTATACTCCCTGAAGGGAATTTACGAAAACCTGATGTTGCTTGTTGTTTATCCTTGTTACGACGGGGTCAATGGTATACAACAAGAACATGATGATGAGTAACTCGAGACGTTGGTGGAGTGACTTGCATCAGGAGGGGCTATTGCCCTGATGTAGTGTCGTCCACTTGTGTCGGTTAAGGACCGTCCATTGCCTTGGCCCTGGGATCATGAGGTTATTGGATAGTACTAGTCGCATGCTAATGGCGGTAAGCTCCCTTGTACTATCTTTGATGAGAACGGATACCGGGACGAGAGTAGCGTGTACCCATCCTACGGGGCCACCATGGAAGGGGACCGCGGCGTAGGGAGATGGTGTACTGTACCTCGTAGCTAGGACCCGTTCTAGTCGGGAGAAATGCAAGCGTGAGTTGATGTATGTAAGATGTTCGGTCCTGCATATATCGTGTGGCTAGGAAGCCCCAGCTGGGTATATTAAGTGATTCGAATCGTCGTGTGCTCCACGATATGGGAGCCGTGATCCAAGCACCAGCATCATAGTAATAATGGAAGTTGATGATGAAAAGTTTTGAGTCCCAAGTATGGGTTGACAAGTGATTGATGTAGTAAAGTAAGGACTGGCTTAGTCTCTTTTTGTAAAGGTGTCATTTGATCTTGCTAAAGCCTCACCTTGATTTCTATTAGCCAGCATTCCTGAGTCTTCTCCCCATTTTTGGTCGGGTAAGTCTTGCGGAGTACTTTTTGTACTTAGGGTTTGTTCAACCCCTGTTGCAGGTGAACCGCATGGACAAGAGTGCTATGGCTCTTGCTGCATGACGGTCGTTGAAGAAGAGTCTGCCGAGGAGTAGATTGTGTGGCCTCTGGGCAGGGCACTTTTGTTGTGTGATTGTAATAAAGTTACGTAATGGTACTTCCGCTGTTTGTAATAATGCTACTCTGGTTTGTATAAGTTTGATAAAAGTTTTGTAAATTAAGTTATTGTAAGTCTTCCGCTACTCTGGTATTTTGTATGAAAACTGTTGTAATACTGTGATGTCTCTGTAAGTATCGATCCTGGAGGAATCGTTGTTTATCGGGGATCCACCCGACAGAACATTCTAGGTTATGTGGTGCTCAAGTACGGCTGACAGAGGTCTTAAGGACAATGTCAGGTGCTTGTGGGCCATATAATTTAGAAGGTTCTGCCACAGCGAGTTCTCTGCTCCAACAACCACCAACATCCGCACTAGACCTAATGTCAATATTGGTGATAATGGATTTGAACTCAAGTCTGCGCTTATCACTATGGTTCAAGCTAGTCAGTTTTGTGGAAAGGTTCATGAAGATGCAAGTACACATCTACAACACTTTCTAGAGATTTGCAGCACCTTCACTATCAGAGGAGTACCAAGAGATACTATTTTA
The DNA here is from genome assembly GCA_015844335.1 of Chrysopogon serrulatus. Taxonomy (NCBI): domain Eukaryota; kingdom Viridiplantae; phylum Streptophyta; class Magnoliopsida; order Poales; family Poaceae; genus Chrysopogon; species Chrysopogon serrulatus. Next base: position 415,361 of record JADLZL010004508.1, on the reverse strand, counting down.
CTCCGTCTTTTCCCATTTTTCCTTCTAGGAAAAGCAAAACAGTGTTCTATAACAACAAGACAACCAACACTACATAGGACAAATGCTCTACTGCTTTTCTAGCAAAGTTCTTTCCTACAGGCAAGACCAATGCTCTACGTAGGAAAATTTCAAGCTTTCATCAATAATATGATGAATCGTTCACCAAGGCATGGGAACGTTTTCAAGATTATATTGCAGAATGTTCTCATCATGGAATGGAGGATTGACTACTTATGCACCTTCTATCATGGGCTAGTCTCTAGCACCCGTGAGTCCATGGATGCTGCAGCTGGAGGAGCTTTCTTATCACTTAAGCTCGCCGATGCAACAGCACTTGTGGAAAAGATGTCCTCAAACCAGAGCTGAAATAAAGAACGTGTGCAACCCCGCAAGAAAGGAGGCGGCATGCATCATATCAAGGAGATTGACATGGTCACTGCAAAGCTAGACCTCATAATGAAGAAGCTTGACAGCAAAAACAATGAGAATAGAGAAGTCATGCATATTGATGATTCCTGCATGACTTGTGAAGAATATGGAGATATAGAACGCTCAGGAAGCAACTGCCATACACTCCAAGAGGATGTGAACTTCATCAACAATAACACCAACTATCGTCCTTAGCAAAATCAAGTATGGAATCAGTCAAATCAACAATGGAATCAACCCAATTAAGGATGGAACCAGCAAAGGCCCAACTACCAAGGTAACAACCAAGGTAGCAACAATTTCAATAGTAATTTTAATCAACCACCTTTAAGAAAAGTAATTTCCAATCAAAATAAAGCTGTAGAAAATTTATCTAAGAGGGTAGCATCCAATGATAAAGTGCTAGAAAATATAAATACTAAAATAAATAGTCTGACCTCTGCTATTAAGAACCAGCTTAACTTTAATAAAATGTTAGAATCACAATTAGCTCAGCTGGCAGCCGCTGTTCCATCGATCCATAAAGGTAAGATTCCTGGGCAACCTCTAGAGCCCAAAAATGTAAATCTTGTTAATGTCCATGCAGGTTACTACATAGAAGGTATGTCAGAAGGATGGAAGGATGAATCCATGCCACTCAAGAGAGGAGATCCAGGAAGACCTGTGATTCCCATCTCTATTGGGCAACACGATTTCTCTGAAGTCGTCTGTGACCTTGGTGCTAGTGTCAACATTATGCCAAAGGTAATCTTTGATCGTATTTTTCTATGGGCAACTTTGTTGTACACAAATATGTGCTTGCAAACTTGCGCGATCGACAGCTTAAACACCCCGAAGGAATCCTAGATGACGTATGCATAGAAGTGGGACAATCATATGTTCCAGTAGACTTTGTGGTTTTAGACACCGGCAAAGATCTAAAGAGTCCTATCATCCTAGGCCGACCATTCTTGAGCACTATAAAAGCAGCCATCTATGTAGACAATGCAAAGATATGCTTCACCATCAAGGGCAATGAAGAGAAATTCAGTTTCAAAGACAAGATTCTTGAAGATCCTGCTCACACCTACTATCTAGAGAAACCTACATACAAAGAAGAAGAAGTACGGAGGACCTGTCCAAAGGGGAAGAAGAAGAACAAGAAGCAAGAACGAAAGAAGACTCAGATAGTCAAAGTAACGGAATACAGACAGGATCGTCATTTAGCTTTGCCAGTCTTAGCTAAAGATCCTGGCCTACCATCGATATAGTGCACCATTGGATAGAACTCTCTCTACTTAGCAGTTTGTGACACTGAATCAGCTGTCAACATAATGTTAAAACAGGTATATAATACACTATTTAATGAACCTATGGACCCTACATATATCTTGCAGCTGGCAGACAACACAACACAAATCCCAGAGAGACTAGCAAGAAACATCATGGTTAAGATCCACACCCACTCTGTCCCTACCGACTTTATGGTCTTGGACATGGGAAAAGAAGATGAGACACCGATCATTCTTGGAAGGCCATTCCTTAGTATCACTAAAGCTATTATCTACAACGGAATAGGCCAAGTCCACTTCCACTTTCCAGGAGAAAATATACGCTGTTATTTTAAAGATTATAACTCTCCTGGATTACCAGCTTTCACTAAGTCCAAGAAGAGAAGTCAGCGCCGCGCTTTAAGAAGAAAAGTTGAGGAGAAGAAAGCAAAAGAACAAACAACTACACTCGAAGAACATCCACAACCAACAAAAGTATAGAAGAAGAAAGAGATCCCCTCAACCGAGTCATCAACTCTAGAAAATGCAACATCTGGGTCCCCATCAGGATCCACTGAAGAACCCTCAACATAATGACCACAAGAAGTCTTGTTCGGAGGACTTTAAACTCCGCACCCTGGCCATAAGGTAACAATGGCAGTTATCTAATTACTTTAGTACATTTACTTTTTTTGCATATTTAAAAAGAAAATAAAAATTCCTTATTGTTTTATTACAAACTTTAAAAAGCTCCAAAGTATTAGGCTTATGGTTTACCCCGTACGAATATTCACTATGGTAGCACAAAAATAAATTTTCTTTTCTTTGCATTATAAATAGAAAAGTATAAAAATATAAGAAGCATGCTACATATTCATATCTGCTCACAGAGATAATCAATTACTCATTTGGCTGACCGCTAACCCCTTATCATATTCGAGCCTCGAGTTTTGGTTTTCTTGTTGGAGTATACATTTGAAGGATTATACAATTAAGGAGTGAGACCGCTCTGTGGGTCACCACTATTAATCTTACTCTAAGGATCATTCAAGCAAAATATGGCAAACATCTAGCTTGAGGGAGGAGCATTACCTAGTTATCAGGTAACTATACCAATGTGATTTATCGAGTCTGTCTTACAGTTATAAAATACCAAAAATATATGGGCACATGAAGGTCCACGTCTGTTGAGTCTTTTATGATTCTTTAGTTAAAATAAAATCTAGAAATCAATAAAAAGAAGTTTTAGTCAGTCTTAGTTAATTAGAGTGTGTTTAGAGTCACTTATGAACTAGAAATTTTGTCTTGGAGATGATGAATAGTTGCTCTGTTGGAAGTCTTTCAAGTACCTAGTTTTCAACCTTGAGTTCTCCTAAGTTTCGGACATGATTGCTTTAATACAAGAATTTACTCTGAACCTGAAACTTATAGAGTAATATGCTTGAACTAAGTCTAGGTGATTGACGGATATGATATAAGAAAGTCTGAGCTGGTATTTATCTTATTTCTAACGATGCTAAATTATGAAGATTTATCTTTTGAAAATTTCAAACCCTTACATGATGAGCTCTTGTATGACAAAGTTGAATTCCTACCAAAGCCATATATGATACACATTTAGAATAGGAAGCCCTTGCTCATTTTGCTACTTGCTTTTCATTGAGTTTAGTCAACCTTTATGTATACTTAAGAGAGTCTTGTCATGCTTTTTAAATCAAGATCACTCCCACACTCCATCCACATATGCATTACCCTTACCCTGAGAGTAAGTGCAACCGTTTGTCTCCTACACTAGGAGAGAACACCTAAAAAATATTCATAAACCCAAAGGACAATCTTTGTTTATTTGCTCTAAGTTATTTATTGTTATCTCTTCAATCAATTATTGTATCTAAGGACGTATGTGGCTATACAAAAATAAAAGGAAGTAAAAGATGGACAAGTGTCCCAGTATTAAAACAATAGGTACTCAGATGCCCACTTTCCAATGAAAAAAGAAAGAAAAAAGATAAAAGAGTAAAGATAGCCCAAGTTTTCCTAAAAAGTTCTGAAAGCCTAAAGAAGAAGAGAGATTCATTTTGAAGAGCAAAAGTAGAATTAGGATTAGCCACTACATATACACCTATCCGCCATATTCTACACACATGCACATCTTGGTCTAATTGTATGACTCGATTCTCTATAGATCCATTGTTTGACTTTACAATATATGAATTACAAATATGCTTATCCTTGCTTAATGCCACTCCTATGAACTCCACTATAATCCCTAGATTTAGGAAGGCATAACATCATGGATGCCTCAGTGATCCATAAATACCACATACTTTGAGAGATTGAGGGTGTCATGCAATTAAGCTCTGAGTTTTATTGCGAAAACTTGTAAAACTCTAGAATACTAGTTGAGTGAAGAATTTGAGACGTAGTGCTTGACTTGCTTGTTCTGTCTTTCAATTACTCAAGACCCATGTGAAGGTTAAAAACTTCATAGTTAAAGGTAATATGGGTGAGTTTAAAAGTTAGAGCAGTTTTGTTTAATCTAGAGAAAAATTTTTATTTGAAGGCATGTGTACTTGTTAGAATGAAAGCATTATAGCAACTCCTGATCTAACTCTAGATTTTGCTAAGAGACTAGCAAAAGGTAAGTTTGGGGGAGTTATTGACGGTGGATAGCGTCAACATTTTATATATCAAAAGGCATGAAACATACATCAAAATCTAGAAGGCTAGGGTTTTATCTAACAATTTCCATGAGTTTTAGTGATTTACCAATTTTTAGGGACTAATCCAGAAAACACCGAAAAAGGGACATAACTACAAATCTACACCACGGAATTATCTGCAACTCAGAAATACGCCAAACTACTCTAGAAGGATACAGAAGACACCAGAGTGAAGGAGAGGAGGAGCCACCTCCAGATGGAGCCGACCGGCCCCACCAACTATGCCGGCGCACCCTCCTGTGGGCCCTACCTGTCATCTTCTGGAATGTTTCTCCACCGTCTTTGAGGATCAATCTCAGCCCTACGTGAAGTCAGTTTGATCAAATGGCTGTCGTGCTTCCCACCGGGCTATATAGGCGGAGCCAGACCTCCCCCTGGAAACCCTAATTCATTCAATACCTCATTCAAGTCATTCAAGGTTGAGCCAGTTGAAGATCAAGTCATCTAGAGCTTCAAGTTCTAGTTCCTCATAGCCTTCTAGTTCATAGTTTAGCATAGTTAGATCTAGATTAGAGGAAGTCAAGACGTGTTAATCAGTCTTGGATTCCGGAAGTTGTCAAGAAGAGAAGGGTCTGCTACAGTTCTTAAGCTTTTCTTTCTTATTGTATTTACCTACGTTTGTATGGTATTTACTAGCAACATTGTTCTTCATCTTAGTTTAATTATTATGTTCATTGTCTACTTCAATACATCTAGTTTAGTTGGTATGCTATTATATTCATGCACTGGTTCGTATAGCGCTCATCTAGTTGATCATATGGTGAGTGGTAGGCAATATATAGATATAGTGTCTAGATGCTTTGCTTATCTACGGATATCCCCAGTTGTGCCGGGTAGTGAGGTAGATTGTGAGTGTGACAAACCCATTGAGTCCTTTGTAGGCCTTCCCTCGTACAGTGAATTGGTAGAGTGGGATTGTCAGGTTGAGAGGAGGTTTTTATACTCATCTTTTCCTGTACATTGCTCGATGTGTTTGTGAACTATGGTAGTATTACTTGACAATGATTACTAGATGTACTGGCACTAGTTGACGTAGCTTTGACATGTAGTTAAATACTTAGAAGTTATTTCTCTATTACCTGATTAGACAACGTTGATATGACTAGAGTGTTATGATGGATTAGTATCATTAGAAGATGACTGATTAATGACTCATTATTATCTTTATCATTATCATATTATTATTATCTTATGACTTACCCCTGTTATGAGTAGAGTGTATGACATTAGTTACATCGTCTATTCAATACGTATACTTATACATGTTATCAATACTATGAAGTAGCTTCTTAGCAATGCCTTCCCAGTGGTAGAATATAAATGACAACCTGGTAATACTCTGGGTAAAATGCTACAATGGTATATTTATCTGTCCGCTTGTAGAATCTTCTTAGTTTATAATCATCTTTATTTATTTCTGCCTAGTCACATAAAATGATAAGATTTAGTACCAATGTTTATTTGTAGCTTTACAATTGGGGATGGCAACCTAGTTTCACAGTTAGGAGTAAGGGTAAATAGGCTAGTGGCTAGTTGCTAAAGGCAAGTTAATTAATACCAACATTTCTAGTGTCATTGCGTGGGATAGGAATTGAAGATTTATTGCAGTGACGTTAGAAATGCCAACAGTTAACAACGCCAAGAGATACATGATACTGATTAACTTGTCATTAGCAACTAGTCACTTGTCTCTTTAGAGCAACTCCAACAGTTCCCTACTCTAGGTATCTTTATTTTTTTGGCAAAAACAGAAAAAAAACCTTTCTCCAACAGTTCCCCATAGGAGTCGCTATTTATCCCAATTTAAGAAAAAGAGCCTCCGCGCGTGCATATATGTGCACTCGACTCCGCGCACGTATCCGTCCGTATTAGAAGAGGTGGAAGGGCATAAATATAATTTTGTTTCAATCTTAGGGTTACTGATGTAAGTCTTCAAGAGATGGGAGGACATAAATATAATTTTGTTTCTGTCTCAGAGTTTCTGATATAAGTGTGATCTGGGTTTGGCAAGTGAATTATGTCAATCTATTAGAGATGGACTCTTTTTTCACTTGCTATACATTTTAGAGAGTTGCCAAATCACAAGATTTGCCAAGTGAATTTTGGTAAACTCTTGGAGATGCTCTTACCGTTGCTCCTAAGCATAGAACTAGGTTGTCATCCCTAATTATAAAGCTAAGAATAACTAATGGTACTAAATCTCTTTATTTTATGTGACTAGGCAAAAATAAAGATAAATACACATGTGAATGATTCTGCAAATGGACAGATAATTATACTATTGTAGTATTTTACCTAGAGTATTACTAGATTGTCATTTATATTCTACCACTAGAAAAATATTGTTAAACCAATAATCTAGAGTATTGATATCATGTATATGTATTGAATAAGAGATGTAACCAATGTCATATACTCTACTCATAACAGGGGTAAGTCACAAGATAAATGATATAAATATGATAATAAGCCACTGATCAATCATCACTAATAATACTAATCCATCATAACAATCTAATTATGTCAATATTATCTAACCCAATTAATAGAGAAATAACACTTAAGTATTTAACTACATGTCAAAGCTACGTCAACTAGTGCAAGTACATCTAATAATCATTGTTAAGTAATACTACTATAGTTTCCAAACACATTGGAGCAATGTATAGGAAAAAATGAGTACAGAAATCTCATATATATAAATATACTCTTAACCTGACAGTCCCACTCTACCAATGCACTGTACAGAGGGTCTACAAAGGACTCAATGGATCTGTCACATCCACGATCCATCTCACTACCCGACACAACTAGAGATATTCGCAGATAAGCAAAGCATCTAGACACCATGCCTACACACTGCCTACCACTCACCATATGATCAAATAGATGAGCGTTATTCGAACCAGTACATGAATATAATAGCAAACCAACTAAACTAGATATATTGAAGTAGACAATGAACATAATAATTAAACTAAGATGAAGAACAATGTTGCTAATAAAGATCATACAAACACAGATAATACAATAAGAAAGAAGAGGGCAAAAGAAGTATACCGATTGACGTGCCTTGACTCCCTCTAGACTAGAACTAACTAGGCTAAACTATAAACTAGAAGGCTATGATAAACTAGAACTTGAGGCTCTGGATGACTTGATCTTTAGCTGGCTCAACCTTGAATGACTTGAATAAGGTTTTGAATGAATTAGAGTTTCTTGGGGGGTGCAGGCCCATATTTATAGCCCGGTGGAGGAAACGATGGCAGTTGGATCAAACCGACTTTACGTAGGGCTGAGATTGGTCCTCAAAGGCGGTAAAGGACGCTCACAGAAGATGGCAGGTGGATCCCACAGGTGGTGCCGGCCGGCCTAAGGAGTGGGGCTGGCCGGCCCCACCTGGCGGTGGCTCCGCGTCTCCTTCGCTCTGGTGTCCTCTAGAACCTTCTAGAGTTGTGTGGCGTATTCCCGAGTTGCGGATAACTCTGAGATGTATTTTGATAAAATGTTGACACTGCTGGTATAAATTAACTGCACTCCTTTAAATAAGATTTAAGTATGATTATCCGCAAGTGCACAGATATCGTACCAATGTCACATTTTACCCGGAGGTTTTAAATATCGTATCCACAGGGAACAGTTGTGATTATGACAAAGTCTTTAGACCTAACCCAACAATTAGGCAAGATAAATATCGAGAACAAGGAGATAGCTAATGACTTCTAGTTCCGACAACCGGTAAGCTTTGTATAAAACTGTTCTAACTAGGGCAAATATCCTGAATAAGAGCAGAAATCAGAGTTCTCTCCTACCAAGAACCTATAAGCCTATCAATCCTATCAACGGGTAGTGGACTACAGAGGAACCAACGCAGCTGTCAACTACACGGACTACCACTATCTGGCTAATCAGGGGACATCCACAAATAAACCTAGCCTAGGCACCACACCTACACTATGAAATACAACCTCAATCTACAGCATCCTATAGATCAAAGTACTCAATATGAGTTGCAAACTTAAAAACGAATAAGAACAATTGCTTACTTGAATCAGAATGTTGAATACAAAAGTACCTCAGAACGCAGCTCCGGGCGAGGGAGCCGAACCCCAAAGAATACAGTGAAGAAGCGCTGACATGCCGGAACTCCTCCAGAACTCTACTCCTCTACTCTATCTCTTTACTAGTCTCTCCTAATTCTAAACCTATCTTTTAGGCTCTGGAGAAGAGAGGTTATCCATTCGAGGGACACCTCTACAACTCATAATAATGGTGCACTAAAATATGAGGGTCTACCTTTTTATTTATAGCCTAGAAAAGCCTCCCACCTCTTCTGGACAGGCGATGTGGGACTAATTCTTCCACCGTTTGCTCTGTTGGGCTATTATACATTCAATTTGGACCTTCCAATTATCCCTCATGTGAGCCCACTCAAGGGAGCAGCTTGGGGCGCCTCTCTTGGGCCTCTATCATGCCATATGAGCCTCTTCTCACGTCATGAGCCTTGCTTGGGCGTGGGGCCCATTAGTGGTAATTCTCCTTTATTTGTAAAATTAATATCTTTTCATCTTTTGATATGTTCGTTTCGATCGTCTCGACGACCCATCGCAATATCCTAGCAAATGATTGTATGTATTTCGTGTTCCAGATACTAGAATAAATAATATCCGACGGAGTTGGGTCCTCATATCGATCCGAATGATCGGACGTGATTCCGGTTCGCAATGGTTTGAGGCTTGAGTCCAAAACATATAGTCATCCATTTTTGAGATACTTTTATTTGATAGAAAATTGCATATTCCTACAATACAAGTGAGAACACCAAAACTCGTGGAACTTGTTAGAATTAAAACCTACAACTATGCTTTATGATTTATTTTATATTAAATTATGCAATAGTTGACGGTTATATTTGGTACTTAACGACCGTCAATAGACACTATCCATCGCTGTTGGTATCTGTTAATGCCTACTGAATAATTCCGCAAGCACACGGATACGTTGTAGCACTTCACCGGATAAGTATACCCAGTTTTAATATCGAACCCAACGGAAGATGTGTGAGGGTCTTCTAAACTACACTTAACCACCTGAGTAGCAAACAAGGCTGTAGAAGGTAGGGATATAGAGTGGACAACTAAGGCTTCTATTCAGGCTCAAGTAAGTTATGATTAGGATGCTTTACTGGGGAATTGGATAGAGAAGCACAGGCAAAACTGTAACCCGACTACCAATTATTCTCCTGCTCGGCCTACCGACGGGATAGTGGAATATATAAGATTCAACGGAGCTATAAAGTCACCTCCGCGAGCTACCACCAAATCCGGACAATAGGGTACATCTACGAGTAACGAAGTCTAAGCACCGCGCTTACACTACGAATACCACTCTAACCCAAGAGCTACAAGGATTAAAGTACTCAAAAGAGTCGCAAACCAGTAAAACAAGATAAACAATGTTACTTACTTAAACTCAGAAGTCGATTCCAAAATAGTCTTAGATACAAGCTGTAGAGGTAGCACCGATAGGCCGATACTCCTCCAAAACTCTCTCTTTAACTCTATCTCTCTATCTCTGAAGAACTAGCTTCTAGAGGTATAGAACTAGCTCTCTCTTGGAATGCTAACTTGAGAGGTCATCCATTCAAAGGACACCTCCGAGGATCCTAATTAGGGTTTATCGCTAAAGCTCTTCTCTTCAGAATGGATCCTCCTCCCTAGGGGGTTGCCTCTCCTTTTATAGCCCTGGTGAATCAACGTGAGCCCTTGGATCAAACCGACATTGGCGGACGGTGGAGATCAATCCTCAAAGGCGGTGGAGTAAACCGGGCGAACCGGGCCGCGAACCGGGCAGGCCCTAGACCGGCCGGTCCAGGGCCAGACCGACCGGTCTGGCCTGGCCCCCGCTGGTCCTCCGCTTCGGTCTCGTGTCTTCTCGCTCCTTCTAGAATGTTCTTGTGTCACCGTGGCGTCCAATCTTGCATTCTATGTTGCAGTCTAGCTAAAAAGTGTGTCATTTCCAGTGTTTACCTGTAAAACCATTGATTCACCAAAACTCATGGAATTCGTTAGTCAAAGCCCTACTTCTAGATAGATGGATTGCTTTTATGTCACTTTGGAAGGTTAGTTGACGGTTGGATTTGAACGTTAAGGACCGTCAACAACACCCCCACACTTAGGCTTTTACTCGTCCTCGAGAAAAGGTTGGATAACTTTAGGCATAACTCTAGACAAAGATATCAACATAAGCTCATTCCTGGTGATTTCTGCACTGTGAGATTCAAAGTGTCTACCATGCAACTTTGAGAAGTTGAAGAGTAGAACAGTTGAATAGATTACCTTTATCTCACAGCCAAGTCCATTGGAGATTTTTTGCAAGATTTTTTGAAATTAAACATAGCTTACCTGCTCCTCAATGTGGTACTCTCAAATCACTCATTATATGTAGTATTTGTGGATCTCACTTAGGCATGAATGAGTGACTGCCTTTCCTTGCAACCTACCTCTAATAGGTTGATGTGGAGTTTGAAGGTTTGGCAAGGAATAGTATACTTACCTTACATGTCACTGAGCCAGCGTAAGAGTCCCAAGGAGAAAAGTGTCATACTCCTAGATTAAGATGTGCATGTGTGTGGAATATATGGTGGCTATCCTGATTCTACTATGCTCATACTTTGAAGGATATATCTCTCTTGCTTGAATTGAAGTGCTTGGGGACAATGGGCTATCATAAATTCTTCTTTTCTTTCTTTTCTAGAGAGCTAGGCATCTAAGTGCCTTTTGTTCTTTTTAACAATTGTACCCTTGTCCATTTTTCTTTTAAAAACTCTCTTTTTTTCTTTTTGCATAGCCCATGTCATCCTGCACGAAAACTTTTTGTAAGACAGAGATTTCTAATAATATTAGAGCATAGGTGAACGAGATCCTACCAAAAATCTTTTTGGATGCGTACCCTCAGATAAGAGCAGCATATTTTCTATGTGGATGGAAATGATTGCGCCTACCTCTAGTGTTGGGATAGTGCATATATGGAGTGTAAGTGGATCTTGATCTTGAGAGCATGATAAATCTCTACAACACGGGTCTCAAAAGCTGACAGAGCTCAGTGCAAGACAAGTAACTTATGTAGAAAGTTCATGATCATGTATGGCTCTATAGACATTTAAAAGACCACAGAGGAGTAGCATAGCTAGTGTTTTTATGTTTTTGAAATAAATGCTCCAATAACTAGGCATAGAAATTCAGGTTCTCATATTCTACTATCTCATACTTGTCAACAACTTAAGAGGCATGGGTCCCTATAAAGAGTTCCCAATAGCTGCAAGTGTTACAGGAGATGAATTGTGTGATTCTTGCCTTAAGTCATGACGAAGCTACTCATCCTTGAGGTGTAATCATGTTTCATTAAAGGATATTCAATTAAGCTCAGTATCAATAAATGAGAGTGTTTTGGAGTGCGTACCTGGTTCCTGTTGAATGATGTTCCTTTTGAGTTCTTATGGGTTGTCTCCCCCCACACTTGTTTCCTGTTTTCTTTTATGCACAACAAGGTGGAGACAAAAACAAACATATATCCAGAGAGAGATGATGACTATAAAGACTCAACTTCTTTATTATCATGAGGCACATTTATTACACAATCAATGAATCGAATTAACTAAGCAAACTAATTTTAACCAATCTAACTAACTAGCAAACTAACTAAAATTTATTACACGTGTGCCTATCCATCTCGATCTCTAATCCTTTTTCTCTAACTCCTTGACCCTAGCCTTGAGCGCTTTGTTCTTACTACGCAGCCGCTCTTGGCTGACCTCTAGATTCCCTACTCATTGCACAGTGGTCCCTATGACCTTTAGTGCATCAGACAGGGCTTGGGCCGGAGATCTATTCTCGTTTCTAAGGTGGCCAAGGACAGGCGAGGTTGTCTTGGGGCTCTTGGCGGTGGATTGAACTTCACATTGCTGGGGTCCACCCACACACCATCCAGAGTCACTCGCTCCTTCTCGGTGGTGTACTTCGCACCGATCACCATCCCGAACTTGGTGGTGACCCCTAGCAGCCTCTCCCCCTCTCTAGGAGGTAGTAACTTAGTGCCTTGGGGGAGAGCAATGCTAGGTTGACCTGGTGGTCGTGGCTTATCTCCCAGAAGCGGTTGACGAGCTGGTGGCGCTATGGTAGGCCTCATGATGGCCTGGGCGTAGAAGGCCTCCTCCATTGGAGCTCCTTGAGGTCGAGCTCGGACGACCTCCTTCGATGGCACCGGGACGATTGCCTTCGGGGGCACCACCGCCAGCTGCTTTGGCAGGATAACCGCTAGTGGGAGGACTTCCTCCGGCTCTTCGACCGTGTAGGGATGGTTTGGGCTCGCCATTTGGTGAAAAGGTGGAGAGGTGGAGAGCTTTCTTGCTATGGGCTGAGATAGGAGAGCTCTTGGGATGAGAGGAGAATGACCGAGGGGCTGTTTATATAGTCTTGGTAACTTGAGGTAGGGGGCATTCCATCCTAATCTATCCCGAGCATCTACCGTGAACAGGTGGCGGCGGATTCGCACCAAAGTGGAATATCCGAAACCCTAACGGAACAAGCTTCGCACCGAGAGGCGGCGGACCGCGAGGCGGCGGGGCCGGGCCGGCCCGTCCCCACCCCTGCCCGATTTCCGGTGCCCTTCCGCGGGGTGCATTCTTGGCCCGTTATCTCTCCAAATTTTCTCCTGTCGCGGTCCAATTCGCGACGGAGTTTTATATTTTGATAAATTAGGGAAAAGCCGGAAAATAAATTTCATCTAATTCCTCGGGTGGTCTAGAAGGTTCTAGAAAAGTTTTAAGGCGTTGGCCATTTACCTTGAATAACGTACCTTCGTTGTTTTGAAGTGTCACTGCTCCATGTGATGATGCATTTACCACCGTGAATGGCCCTTCCCACTTACTTCGTAGTTTACCATGCCCGAATAATCTTACCCTGGAGTTGAATAGCAGTACTTTATCTCCCGGGCTAAAGCTCTTCTTCTTGATTCGCTTGTCATGCCACCTTTTGGTCCTCTCTTTATAGATCTTTGCATTATGATATGCCTTTTCTTGCCATTCGTCTAATTCTGAGAGTTGCATCTTTCTTCTTGTTCCGGCAACTTCTAAATCCATGTTCCATCTCTTAATTGCCCAATGAGCTTTGAACTCAAGCTCAACTGGTAAGTGACAAGTCTTGCTGTAAATAAGCTGATAAGGTGACATGCCAAGAGGTGTCTTATATGTTGTTCGGTATGCCCACAATGCATCGGGTAGCTTTTCCTTCCAAACAGTTCCCATCTCATTGACTGTCTTTTGTAGAATGTTTTTGATTTGCTTATTGGAAGTCTCTGCCTGGCCGCTTGTTTGAGGATGGTAAGGAGTAGCTATATAATGTTGGATCCCTTGCTTCATTAAGTACTTGCGAAAGTCCTTGTCAATGAAGTGAGTTCCTCCATCACTGATCACTATCCTTGGAACACCGAATCTTGGAAATATTGTCGCATGATACATCTTCTTGGAATTTTTGGAATTTGTAGCTTTGCAAGGCATGGCTTCTATCCATTTTGAGACATAGTCAACTGCCACTAGAATATACTCATAGTTGCCTGATTTTGGAAATGGTCCCATGTAGTCAATTCCCCAGACATCAAAGAGCTCAATCTGAAGATTGTTGGTGAGTGGCATGGCATCTCTCGAGTTGATATTACCGTGCCTCTAACATGCTCCACATCTTCGGATGAAATTTCTAGTGTCTTCATACATGGTTGGCCAAAAGAATCCACTTTGCCAAATCTTTGCATGAGTTCGGAACGCTCCATAATGACCTTCATATGGTGATGAGTGACATCTTTCAATAATCCGTAGTCCTTTCTCGGTGGGTACACACCTTCGGAGTAGTCCATCGGAACATACTCAGAAGAGATAAGGATCATCCCATATATGTAGACGGCTTTCATAGATAAGCTTTCTCCTGTTCGCCCCTAGTGGTACATATCCTGCAACCATAAAATTGACAATATTCGCGTACTAGGGATCTGACCTGAAGATAGCGTAGAGTGTGTCATCTCGAAGGGAGTCATTGATTGGTAGTTCCTGCATATTCTTAAACTGCATTCTAGACAAGTGATCGGCAACAGGGTTTTCTACTCTTTTATCTTTTATTTTTAAGTCAAATTCTTGGAGTAGAAAATTCATCTTATGAGTCATGGTTTAGCATCTTCCTTAGTGAGCAGGTATTTAAGAGCAGCATGATCAGTATAAACAATTACCTTCGCTCCTACTAAGTAAGATCTAAACTTGTCTATAGCAAAAACAAACAAACCCGAAGCTCTTTTTCAAGTAGTTGCATAATTAAGTTGAGGTCCTGTCAAAGTTTTGCTAGCATATGCAATTGCGTGATGCTTCTTGTCTTTAGTTTGTCCCAAAACCGCCGCCACAAAGATAATCGGTTGCATCACACATCAATTCAAAAGACAAATACGACCAATCGGGGGGTTGGATGATTGGTGCGTAGATGAGCGCTTTCTTAAGAGTTTCAAAAGCTTCTAAACATGCGTTATCAAATTTGAAGGGAGCATCCTTAGCTAGCAGGTTTGTTAGAGGTCTAGCAAATGTATAAAAAATTATGTATGAACCACCGATAAAAACCTGCATGACCTAGAAAGCTTTGAATTCCCTTAACATTAATGGGAGGAGGTAGTTGTTCAATCACTTCAATTTTTGCTCTGTCTACCTCTATTCCTCTTTTGGACACTAAATGTCCAAGCACTATTCCTTCTCTAACCATGAAATGATATTTTTCCCAATTAAGGACTAAGTGCTTTTCCCCACATTTTTGCAAAACCTTATCTAAGTTTTCAAGGCATTTATCAAAAGTTTTTCCATATACAGAAAAGTTATCCATGAAAACTTCCATTATCACTTCAATCATATCAGAAAATATAGATCATGCATCTTTGAAATGAAGCTGGAGCATTACATAGTCCAAAAGACATTCTTCGGTAGACATAAGTTCCGTATGGACATGTAAAGGTGGTTTTGCTTTGGTCATCTGGATGGATTGGTATTTGATGATATCCCGAATACCCATCAAGAAAACAGAAGAAAAAATGATTTGCCAATCTTTCCAACATCTCATCAATGAAGGGAAGTGGAAAATAATCTTTCTTTGTTGCCTTGTTAAGCTTTCGGTAATTAATACACATCCGCCATCCAGTGACGGTTCTTTGTGGGATTAATTCATTCTTACCATTCCTAACAACTGTCATGCCTCTCTTTTTAGGTACAACTTGCACAGGGCTTACCCACTCACTGTATGGCACAGGATATATGATCCCAGCGTGTAACAGTTTCAAAACCTCTTTCTTAACAACCTCTCTCATCGCATTATTCAATCTACGTTGTGGTTCTCTAGAAGGTGTTATCTCAGGATCTGTAGGAATGCGATGGGTGCAAAGAACATGACTGATTCCCTTGAGATCTTGGAGTGAATAGCCAAAAGCAGATCTATGCTTTTTTAGGACTGTAATCAATTGAAAGGTTTCCTCCTCAGAGAGTTTATCACTTATTGTCACAGGGGATTCTCAATCATTATTTAGGAAAGCATATTTAAGACCAGAAGACAGGGGTTTGAGTTCTATGGGAGGCTTAGGTGGTTCCTTAGACTCATCTAGAGGGTTGGGTTCTAGCGTACTATCTCCTTCCTCATCTAGTAGTTCGGAATCATCTTCGAAATTTGGCTCGAAAGAAGATTCAAAGGTTGTCTCTAAGACTTCTTCCATAGGATCAGGCTCAGGAAGTGACTCAGTCTCATTATTGAGAGCATGAGTTATGGATATGGGCAAATTAAAGTTCTTCCCGAGGCTAATATTTAGATTCCCTTTTTGTCCTTCTTGTAAAAGTCTCTCTATAGGCTGTCCAATCAATACATCAAACTCTATAACATCAAAGATATAGAAGCTCAAATGAACTCTTATTCCCTTGACATGAATAGGTAAGACAGAGGATTCCCAAACTTGGGAGAACATGGCCTAAAGGACTTTTTAAAAACTTTATTGTTGGGGTTAAGGGCATGTCTTTTAAAAGATTTTGAGCATATGTTGAAGAAATGATGTTAACTCCCACAACAAGATTGTATAATGCTTTGAAAGAACCCTTGTGGATTTGGCAAGACATGGTGGTTGAAGTGAAATCAACTCGGATGACATCAGAGGAAAGTTCTGATTCTTCCAACCAATCATTGCTTATAATCAACACAAGCTCTTTAGCATTTTGCTTGAAGAAAGCCTCATTAGAAGGATCTAAGATTTCGTCACTAGGTGACGACTTCTTCGACTTCTGTGGTCTCCTAATAGTGTAGTAATTCGAGGTGTTTCCATAATCAATGAATATATCATCCTCGATTTCGAGCATGAAGTCTGGAAGTGGAATCTCTTCCTCCTCCTGTGGTTCAAGCTCGTTGATAGTTGTAGGTTGGGATGTGGTAGGTATGGATTCCTGATCAACTATCAAATCATCTTCCTCTACTAGCTTCTTTAAAGGTGTTTCATTTTTGTGGATCTTTGTAAGGACATTTATCGCAACATCGGGAGTGATATGCAAGAATGATCCTCCAGAAGCAAGGTTGAGGAATTTAGAAGTTTTTTATTCAGACCCTTATAGAAATGTTGAAATAGAACGGGGTCTGGTAAAGTAGACTAGGTCCAGAATGAGTAAGATTGTTAAAGCATTCCCAGGCTTCAGTTAAAGTCTCTTTCTTCCCTTGTCTAAAGGATAGAACTTCTAAGCGAAGATCTACTACCTTAGAGATAGGATAGAATTGGAGGCTGAATTTAGCACACAATGCTCTCCAGTCACCTTTAACACTCTCAACATGGAGATCATACCAATGTCTAGCTTCTCCAGTCAAAGAGAAAGGAAAAAGCTTCCATCGGATAGTCTCATCGGACATATCCTTAATGCGCAAGCACACACAAGTCTGCTCGAATTCATTGAGGTGAGAATAAGGGCTAGCATTATCTTCTCCTGAGAAAGATTAGTTTCTGACCATGTCTTAAACATGGGCGTAGCTTGCAGTCAGAGGCTAAGATAGGCTTTGAGGATGGCTCTGGCTCTAAGCGTAGGCTCATGAAGTTATATTTATATATAGGCGTGGAATCAAGTTGATCCATTGAAGGATAGAAAAGGTAAAGAGAAATGAAAAAGGTAAAGAGTGATAGTATACAAATAAAAGATAAGATTATGATACAAGTTAAGATAAGTTCAGAGTGATCTCAACGACGTCTTCCCCGGCAACGGTGCCAAAATGTTTGTTGGTATCTGTTAATGTCTACTGAATAATTCCGCAAGCCCACAGATACGTTGTAGCACTTCACCGGATAAGTATACCCAGTTTTAATATCGAACCCAATGGAAGATGTGTGAGGGTCTTCTAAACTACACTTAACCACCTGAGTAGCAAACAAGGCTGTAGAAGGTTGGGATATAGAGGGGACAACTAAGGCTTCTATTCAGGCTCAAGTAAGTTATGATTAGGATGCTTTACTGGGGAATTGGATAGAGAAGCACAGGCAAAACTGTAACCCGACTACCAATTATTCTCCTGCTCGGCCTACTGACGGGATAGTGGAATATATAAGATTCAACGGAGCTATAAAGTCACCTCCGCGAGCTACCACCAAATCCGGACAATTGGGTACATCTACGAGTAACGAAGTCTAAGCACCACACTTACACTACGAATACTACTCTAACTCAAGAGCTACAAGGATTAAAGTACTCAAAAGAGTCGTAAACCAGTAAAACAAAATAAACAATGTTACTTACTTGAACTTAGAAGTTGATTCCGAAGTAGTCTCAGATACAAGCTGTAGAGGTAGCACCGACATGCCGATACTCCTCCAAAACTCTCTCTTTAACTCTATCTCTCTATCTCTGAAGAACTAGCTTCTAGAGGTATAGAACTAGCTCTCTCTTGGAATGCTAACTCGAGAGTTCATCCATTCAAGGGACACCTCCGAGGATCCTAATTAGGGTTTATCGCTAAAGCTCTTCTCTTCAGAATGGATCCTCCTCCCTGGGGGGTTGCCTCTCCTTTTATAGCCCTGGTGAATCAATGTGAGCCCTTGGATCAAACCGACATTGACGGACGGTGGAGATCAATCCTCAAAGGCGGTGGAGTAAACTGGGCGAACCGGGCCACGAACCGGGCAGGCCCTAGACCGGCCGGTCTAGGGCCAGACCGGCCGGTCTGGCCTGGCCCCCGCTGGTCCTCCGCTTCGGTCTCGTGTCTTCTCGCTCCTTCTGGAATGTTCCTGTGTCACCGTGGCGTCCACTCTTGCATTCTATGTTGCAGTGTAGCTAAAAAGTGTGTCATTTCTAGTGTTTACCTGCAAAACCATTGATTCACCAAAACTCGTGGAATTCGTTAGTCAAAGCCCTACTTCCAGGTAGATGGATTGCTTTTATGTCACTTTCAAAGGTTAGTTGACGGTTGGATTTGAACGTTAAGGACCGTCAACAACCGTCAACAGGTGGCGTGAGTTTCAATGGAAGAAAACTTCAAATCCCATGGTGGGAAACCGGCAGCAACGACCTCCAGCTTCATATCAAGAAGTTGAAATGATTTACTAGAACTTAGATTATGCTAGTGCATTTTGATTTGAATTGCTAGGATTTTGATTTTGGTTTGGGGATGTCGGTTCAAGCTTGTTGATTTAAATTTGTGTTGTGAGAAGATCAATTCTATCTGTACTCTCCATGTCCATCGAGTCGATACAACCATGGTGGAATGACGAGCTAGGAGATATCAGTTTGCATTTACTTAGTTGCGTATTCAAGCTTTCTATTCCCCATCAATTGTTTTAAGGTTAGTTGTCTAGTGCCTGTCAATGAGGTCCTCAACTTGCTGCCCTAGTTCCGCCTCGGCGGAGGCGGCTCGCCGAGGTCAACACCTTCCGGTGGCTCATTGTTGGCCGGCGGTGGCTGCCCGTTCGTGTCCTAAAGTCACCATTCGGGCTGTACAATCTTCCATCCATGTCAACTAGGCCGAACATATGGGAGACAGACTCAGCGGATGACTCCGTTTTCTCCACGCTTGTGGTTGCGGGCTTGTAGTGTGGATGGAGAAAATTAGTGAGGACCCATCTAGGTGGGAAACCAATGGATGGTCTCCACATGTGCGGAGACACGAAAGGAAACACTATTGGTATTTGTTAACGCAAATAGATAAATCCGCAAGCGCACGGATACCGCTGTAGCTTTCACCCGGAGTATTCCTAGGTATCGATTTCCACGGGGAACGAGAAGTGATCTAGAAAGGATCAATGTCGTCCAAGGAATAACTATTTTTGGTGGGTAGAGAGGGGTTTCCTAAGGTTCTTCCATGATAAGCTAGATGACCAAGATTCAGGCTCACTAAACTTTACTTACTTTGGAGCAGCAGTACCTTTTCGACTCTCAAAGAGACTGGGAAGCGGTAGTCGGGGGAAGGCTGCCAAAAGCTCTACAGAAACACCAACCCGAACGTGGTGGATTAGAAAGGCCTGGTCGGAGCTGTCACCCCCGGGGCAACCACAACTATCCGTGGGGTTGGACACAAACTCAGGTAACTCGCTAGCCCAGACACCACGTCTATGCTAACGGCTACTACTCTAGTCCGATATCTTAATAAGACTAAAGCACTCGATCAAGTGGAGTTCCTATAAATAAAGTAAAGCAAAGACTGAATTTAATCAAATAGAAATACTGAAATTACCAAAAAAAATCTGGATATTACTCAAACGAGTCATCTCCGTAGAGGTACAACAATCGAGGTGGGACCAACACCTTCGGCCCTCCTACGCTCCTACTCGGGATACCGAAGACAAGACGGAGAGGAACCCAACAGCTCCGGATTACTCCTCCACTCTCTCCCCTCTCCTGTCTTCCCTCTTTTCTATACTACAACTAGGTGAGAACCACCTAGAGGGACACTACTACTAAAAATATGAAGAATGGAGCTCAAGGGTAGAGGTGTGTCGAATGGGGGGAGGAGGCCTCCTTTTATAGTTGGAGTGAAGGGGGTTCCTTGAAAGATTGCACCCAAACCGACCTTCAGGTACATTGAACATGGACAACCTTCAAAACCGCCTTTGGAATGTCGGTAGGAAGCAACCGACCACGCCTGTACCTTGGCTGGGCCCAAATGCCCCAGCTTTGGTGGGTGGTCTCCCCTGATGTTCTTGGATGGGCCTACGGTGGTTGCTCGCGAAGTTGAGGTGTTTTGGATTGGTTTTGTGCTGATTTTTCTTGTGCTCTGGGCCCGGATTTGCCTGGTAAATGGGCTTCTTCACTTGGGCTCATACTAGTTAATGTTTTTTTGTATCTTACATGATTTTGAGCCAATGTGTGATGGTTTTAATGATTGTCCACCTGCAAAAGATAAATCACCAAAACTTGTAGAACTTTGTTAGTTATAAGCCCTACCACTAAGTTTGGCATTATTTTTAGTATATTTCATATGAGAGTTGGTGGTTAAAAATATAAGTTAAGGAACACCAACAAACATGCAGAGGAGACACACAAGTTTTGGCCCTGGCCGAGCAGATGCAAAGGTGGCCTTTCGGCCTGGCTCTGCGGAAACAAAAATGATATCTATTTCTCATGGGCCTGGCTTGTGTGGTGTCGCTCGTGCGCAAGGGCAGACGCTGTTGACAGTCCTTAATGTTCAAATTCAACTGTCAACTAACCTTTCAAAGTGACTTAAAATTAATCCATCTACCTAGAAGTAGGGCTTTGACTAACGAATTCCATGAGTTTTGGTGAATCAGTGGTTTTGCAGGCATACACTGGAAATGACACACTTTTGAGCTATAATGCAACATAGGATGCAAGATTGGACGCCACGGCAGTGTAGGAGGATTCTAGAAGGAACGAGAAGACAACTCGCCGAAGCTGGACCGAAGCCCAACCAGGGGGGACCGACCGGTCCCACCCTGGACCGGTCGGTCCCATGTGGGGCCCGCTGGCGGCCCGCTTCGTCCAAGTTGCTCCACCGCCTTTGAGGATTTATTTCCACCATCCACCGAAGTCAGTTTGATCCAAGGGCTCACGTTCATTCGCCAGGGCTATAAAAGGAGAGGCAACCCCCCGGGAAGGAGGATTCATTCTGAAGAAGAAGAGATTTATCGAGAAACCCTAGTTAGGATCCGGGGAGGTATCCCTCGAATGGACATACCTCTCTAGAGTTAGCATTCTAAGAGAGAGCTAGTTTTATACCTCTAGAAGCTAGTTCTATATCAGAAATAGAGAGATAGAGTCAAGGAGAGGGTTTTGGAGGAAGTATCGGACTGCCGGTGCTACCTCTATGACTTGTATCTGAGATTGCTTTAGAATCAACTTTAGTGTTCAAGTAAGTAACATTGTTTATCTTGTTTCACCAGTTCATGACTCTATTGAATACTTTAATCCTTGTAGCTCTTGGGTTAGAGCAGTATTCGTAGTATAAGCATGGTGCTTAGACTTCGTTACTCATAGATGTACCCTATCTTCCAAATTTGGTGGCAGCATCACGGAGGTGACTTTATAGCTCCATTGAATCTTGTATAATCGACTATCCTGTTGGTAGCCTAAGCAAGAGAATAATTAGTAGTAGGGTCACAGTTTTGCCTGTACTCTTCTATTCAATTCCCAAGTGAAACATCCTAGACATATCTTACTTAAGCCTGAATTAGAAGTCTTAGTTGTCTTCTCTATATCCCCATCTACTATGCCCATTTTTGCTACTCAGGTGGTTAAGTTGTAGTTTAGATTACCCTCACACATCTTCCCTTGGGTTCGATATTAAAACTAGGACTACTCATCTGGTGAAGTGCTATATCGTATCCGTGCGCTTGCGGATTATTCAGTACTCATTAACAGATACCAACAAGCATTTCTGGCGCTGTTGCCGGGGAAGACATCGCTGAGACCACTCTAAACTTATCTTAACATGTATCATAATCTTATCTATTATTTGTATATGTTGGTATAAATTAAATGCACATAAGAAAATAGGACTATCCACAAGCGCACAGATATAATACCGATGTAGCACTTCACCTGGAGGTTTCAAATATCGTATCCACAAGGAAACGTGTGAGTATAACTACGGTCCAACCTAACCAATAGATATCAATCCTAGATAGAGATAAGAGGAGATCACTAAAACTACGTTTACTTCGAATCTCGGTAAAAAGGTATTTTATAATGTTCTAACACGGCCAGATAACTTGAATAGGGGTAAAAATTAGAGTTCTCCCCTTACAGCACCTATATATGGCTGCCAATCCTTCTAACGGGTGATGGATTACAGAGGATTCAACGAAGCTATAAGTCACCTTCGCGAGCTACCATCTACCGGAAAGACAGGGGACATTCACAAGTAATCTAGATCTAAACACCATGCTTACACCTATACTACTACTTCAATCTACAGCGTCCTATAGACTAAAGTACTCAAAAGAATTGTGAACTAGAAGAACAATATGAATACAAAGTTACTTACATAAGAAGACGACGATTGAAGAACCTCAGAACCAAGTCCCGGGCGAGTGGGCTTGATCCCAGAGAATACAGCCGAAGAGAAGCACCGACATGCCGGAACTCCTCCAGAACTCTACTCTCAACTCCTCTCTCTAATTATAGAACTAGATAGCTATTCTAAGAGGTAGATCCATTCAAGGGACCCCTCTCACGTTGATCCAACTGGAGATAATGAATTAGGGTTTTAAGGATGCCTCCGTCAGGGGGCCGGGGGTCCCTTTATATAGCCCGGTGAGATGCATACGAGCCGTTCGATCAATCCGACTTCACGTACAGTGGATATGAACCCTCAAAGGCAGTGGAGGAAGCTTCTAGAAGCTGAGCAGAGGAGGAATTGGGGGGAGGCCGCCCGGCCCTAGGCCCCAGGCCAGCCGGCCCTCTACTGTGGGCTCTCGGGCCCATCTTTGTCGTGGTGTCTCCTTGTTCCATGTACAGCCCAATGGCGCATGTTTAAGCGTGAGATAATTCCGCTAATTTGTTTGATAATTACGTCCTTCACCGCGGTTTTCTGGAACACTGCCTGGAAAATATGAAATCACCAAAACTCGTGGAATTGTTAGTTAAAACCCCCTATCCTCTATGTGTATTGATCATATCTCATGTTTATTGCACTATAAAAAGTTGACGTTATCCACCGTCAACAAGCTCCCCCAAGCTTACTCTTTACTAGTCCCTTAGCAAAGCCTAGAGTTGGATCAGGAGTTGCTACAATGCTTTCACGCCTCAAAAGTACACATGCTTTCAAACAAAAATTCTCCTACGGATTAGAATAAACTGATCTGACTTTCAAACTTACCCATATTACCTTCAACCATAGGGCTTCTTAACTTTCACTTGGGTCTTGAGTAAATTGAAAGACAGAACAATCAAGTCAAGCACTATGTCTCAAATTCTTCACTCAACTAGTATTCCGGAGTTTTTATAAGTTTTCAAAATAAAACTCAGAGCTTAATTGTATGACACCCTCAAGTCTCTTGTATATGTGGTATTGGTGGATCTCACTGAGATATTAATGATGTTATGCCCTTCTATAGCTAAGAATTATAGTGGAGTTCATAGGAGTGGCATTAAAACAAGGGTGAACATACTTGCAATGCATATATTGTAAAGTCAAACAATGGATCCACAGAGAGTCAAGTCATACAATCAAACCAAGATGTGCATGTGTATGGAATATAGTGGATAGGTGTATATATGGTGGCTAATCCTAATTCTACTTTTGCTCTTTAGAAATAAATCTCTCTCTAGAAACTTTAAAACTTTCATAGGAAAACATGGGCTATCTTTATTCTTTCTTTTTTCTCTCTCTTTTTTTATAGGGAGGTGGGCATCTATGTACCCATTGTTTTAATATCTTGGACACTTGTCCATTTTTTAACTCCCTTTTTCTTCTCTTTTTTTTCAACACTCTTTCTTTTGCATAGCCACATGCATCCTTTGAATCCAAAATGATTAGAGAGATAATGATAAGAACTTAGAGGAATTAAACAGGGGTTTATCCTATGGGGTTTATTTTTGGTGTTCACTCCTAATGTAGGAGAAAAACATTTTTAAGGTGGATCTAGATGAAAGTGGAAAATGGTTGCGCTTACTCCCAGTGTAGCAATAATGCATATATAGGTGGAGTGTGCGTGTGATCTTGATTTTAAAAGCATGACAAGACTCTCATAAGGTATACAACAAAGGTTGACTAAACTCAATGTAAAGCAAGCAGCATAAATGAGCAAGGGTTTTCCTAATCTAGATATGTCATATATGGCTTTGGTAAGAATTCAAACTTTTTCATACAAGAGCTCATCATGTAAGATTTTAAGTTTTCAAAAGATAAATCTTCAGAACTTTAGTATCGCTAGGAATCAGATAAATAGCAGCTCAGACTTTCTCATATCATATCTATCAATCACCTAGACTTAGCTCAAGCATATGCCTCCACAAGTTTCAGGTTCAGAGTAAATTCTTATATCAAAGCAGTCATATCCAAAACTCGGGAGAATTTAAGGTTGAAAACTAGGCACTTGAAAGGAATTACGGCGGAGCAACTATTCATCATCTCCAAATTCAAAATTATATTGTTCTCCAATCTTTATTCGACTCCTAACAAACTAGACAAAACTTATTAAGTACCCTCTATGATCACACCTTAAAGTATTTTTATTTGGTTTTAATTATTATTCATCTATTTATTTTAACTAATAGACTCACAAAAGACTCTACAGACATGGACCTTCATGTGCTCACATATTTTTGGTACTTTTAGATTTTCTTATGATACTATGATGAACCTTCATGTGCTCACATATTTTTGGTATTTTATGACTATAAAACAGACTCGATAATCGCTTAGGTATACTTACCTGATAACTAGGGGATGCTCTCCTCTAAGCTGGTTATTGTCGTGGTTGAGCACTGAAGCTGAATGGTCCTCGCAGAGGATCTCATACTTATAAGAGAAAACGTTGCTAGGGATCTCAATCTCATTTTTCAAGAAGTTACTTCCTTCACACAGGGGTTAGCTGTGTGTTGGAAAGGTGTACTTCGAGTGGTGTAGATGAAGATACCTAGGTGAGCTGGCTCTTGGAGTCATCCTGCAGAAAACTCTTACAAAACACCAAAACTTGTGGAACGGTATTAGGATAAAAAGTTAGTGGTTCGCCGTTTTAGAGAATTAGGTTTGTGGGGGTGCAAAGCATTTATGATAGCAGAATTGTAGCAGGATGCTCAATTGATATTTTTAGAGTTTTTAGATTTATATGCAAAAAGAAAATATGCATGCTATATTTATTTTTATTGTTAGGCCACCACGGTGAGAACTTCTATAGCTTTTATACCGCAAGGATTTCACATGGGGCTTCAAATTTTTAGATGCATGAATTAACATAATGAATGCCTAATTATTTTTATTGTTTTCTATGCATTGCTAATGCAGAAAAGTAAATATGCTAAAGAGAAATATGCAATGCAAGAAAGTAAATATGGATAACTACCGATGTTACCTTTCAGTGAAGGTTTGGATTTTTAAGTCCTCTAGATAGGACTTTTCTTCTCCACTCTTGTTGCTTCATCTTGTCGATTTTAGAGATGGAGATAATGATGGTTACACCTCTTACGTTGGTGGTGCCCCTTTTTGTTCTTTTCTTAGCCAGCAAGTTGAAGTAGAGCATTAATAGTGGGAGCTAGCAGCATCTTGCTCAGTGTGCATATTCGTGGGTTAAGAACTTTCACTTGTAGAGTGTTAGAGAATATTCCCTTCACACTTCATCAAAGTGTATCCTGCTTACAAACCAAGGCAGAGATCAAGTGCATAGGCTCTGCTGGTGAAAAAACACCAACAGAACCAAATCTATTTCTTTATCTATTCTTCTCTAACCTTAGACATATTACACAAGATGAAGTTGATGTTGCTTAATTTGTTTGACATGGGTGGCAAGATCAGATGACTGTGAATGTTGCATTTAAGTTCATATGGCAAAATGGGTTGAATTTCTTAACTAATGGAAGGATTGTCTATCTCTACCTAATGTATCAATGCTTCTATGAATATAACTATCATCTTCCACATATAGGATGTACGCTATTTTAGTTTTAACTGGTTACAACCATAGGATCAAGGAAGGTGAATGCTAGGAGCAGGTTTAAACATCTTAAACATGTTGAGTTAATTGAGCAAAGTTTTAATCCAAACATGTTTGTATCTTTATTTATGTGCATATCAAGATCAAGAGGAAAATGCTGACCAAAACCTTAGGGTGTTACCTTCATTCTTGGAGTATGACTCCAAGTGACAAAGGGTAGATGACTTTTAGTGGTCCTTTCCTTTCTTGCATCTTGAGTTGTTCATGTGCAACTTGTCTACTCCATTGCACTCCTTTCTTATCTCTTTGCCTTCTTTTTGCTTCTTTAATCTTATCACCCTTTTCACTTCACTCATTCTTATGCCTGCAACAGATTAGTGGACAACACATACCCAAAGGAGTATAGGATTTTGAAAGATAGGTTGTTTGTCCAGAATTTTATCACGTTTCGTCTATGCTAATAAAAAGATAGTGTTGAGATTATTTTAGCATAGACCATGTTCTATACAGGCATGGCTCAAGGCAAAAAGTAACTTGCAGCAGAAGATAAAGTGAATCATTGATACTTACAGTCCTTGATGAATGAGTTATGTCTTCTTCTGCAAAGTTATTGAATTTTGTCATGTGTCTTGCTTCATCCTTGATTTGAATTCATCTTATGACTTACCCAGATTTTGAAAGATTCCTACAGGGGTAAGTCTAACAAAATATTCTAATGTCTACTACAATAATTTCTAGTTCAATAACCAAACCAAACTCCATGTCTAGTTTTAGTTAAGGAAGACATTTTAACCTAAGAACCGTGCTTAATTTAAAAAGCCTATGAAAGTACCCTTGAAGTACTTCCAAACCAAAACTTACTATAGCAGACAAAGGTGACATGAAAGCACTTATAGAGATTTATTCAATTAGAGATGAAGGAGCATAATTATTATGCAACATTTTGAGCATGAATTAAAAAGGTTGAGACAACCAACATGATTTAAGATTTTTCAAATAAGTCCATTCCCCCAAGCTTGAATTTTTGCAAAGCAAAGTTAAGGTTGGATGGATATACTTCAATGTTGCATGATGATTGGTTGGACATACCTGGTGCTGCTATTATTTGTTTTCTTACTTCAACCTGAAATGGTTAGTGACAGAAATATCCGAAGGAATATTTTCACAATTATATTTCTATTATAAGGGCATTATAGCAAAAGGTGCAAACTCATGTTATCTCAAGATTACAACGAGATCTACAATATTTATGATAAACATATGCATCTACAACCACCCTTTCAAAGTTTTTAGGAACAGGTAAAATGAGGGGGTTGAAGATCTCGTGTGTAGCAATGTTAGAGAGACCAAAGAATCCAGGAGATTTCTCATATGAGCGTGGATTTGATGGGATGTTAATGAAATAATTCTCATGCTCATTGATGTGATCTTCCTTTTCAAATTCTACAGGTGTTTCTTCATGGTTGTCTATAGGCAACAAGTTTGTCTCAATTATTTCATGTCTATGACATTCATTGGATGTTTTATTTTCTAGAAATTCCCATGAATTGATGTTTTTAGAATTGGTCTCATCTAAGGCTTCCTTCGAACTTGGGTGTGTCATGTTTATTGAAGAAATTAATTTAAGGTCACCATTTGAATCTAGACCAAGTTCGGATGCTAATACTAAGGCTTCGTCCTCTTCCATCCATCCTTTGACAATAGCATATGTGTTTTTCATATGTTCCATGTATTCCTGCCATTGTGGACGTTGCTCTTCTCGGTCATTCCTATAGTCTTCATGATTCCTATACTTTGGGTATTCTAGTGAGTTTCTAGGGTCATTATAAGACTTAGGAGAGGGAGCATCAGAAGGATCATCAGGGTCAAGGATGGGTTTAAAGATAGGTTCAGATAAGTTATCTGATGTAGGCAAAGAAGGTGAGAAGATGGGATTAATTCTTGAGTGGCTTAGCTCTCCTTCTTTGGCATAACTAGACATGCCATCCTTGTATTCTTCTTGATGTCCTTTATTTCTAGGAGGGAAAGGAAGTTGAGGTCATTTTTTCCAAGATGCTCTTCTAAGAAGATCTGATTTATATTGATGTACAAGCATCTTTGCTAACTGGAAGTCTAAATTACCATTGTGAGACTTTGATGGTTTATGATTGATAGCTAAATCTTGGGATTGGAGTGATTGTGTTTTAGCTATAAAAACTTCCTCTTCTTGTTTGGGAGATGATTCCTTCTCTTCCTCGGAGAGCTCAGAATGGGCTTGAACAACCTTTTCTAGTATAGGTCTGGCTTCAGTTATATGTAAGTGAAGAAAAGTTCCTCCAGAGGATAAATCAAGGGATTCCTTAGAATCCTTGGTAAGACCCAAATAAAAATGTTGAAGAAGCACAGGGTCTGAAATACCAAGGTCAGGACCAAATGTGATAAGTTTATTAAAATGATCCCATGATTTACTAAGAGATTCGTGTTCTAGTTGTCTAAAAGTTAGAACCTCTTTTCGAAGGCTAGCTACTTTGGAGATGGGAAAGAAGTGTAAACAGAATTCAGAGTATAACATTTCCCAATCCCCTTGCATACTTTTTACGGCTCGATTATACCAATCTTTAGCTCTCCCTATCAAAGAGAATGGGAAAAGCTTCCATCTTAATGTCTATCGGACATGCTAGCTATTTGCAAGCATGCACAGGTCTGTTCGAACTCTCGTAGGTGTAAGTATGAGTTTTCATTGCCTTCTCCCGAGAAGGGTTTATCCCGAATCATATTGATTAGACATGGGCGCAACTCATAGCCAGGTGTTATGATAGGCTCTCTAGATTTTGGTGGCCCAAAGCTTTTGCGCATGCCATACAAGCAGATAGGAGTGGAATTAAAAGCATCCATAAGGATTAACACAAAAATAATGAAGAGAATGGGATAAAACAGAAAAAGATAAAAGTATAATACAAGGTAAGATAGATTCGCAATTAACTCAGCAACCATTTCTCCGGCAACGGCGCCAGAAATACTTGTTGGTATAAATTAAATGCACATAAGAAAATAGGACTATCCGCAAGCGCACAGATATAATACCGATTTAGCACTTCACCCGGAGGTTTTAAATATCGTATCCACAAGGAAACGTGTGAGTATAACTATGGTCCAACCTAACCAGTAGATATCAATCCTAGATAGAGATAAGAGGAGATCACTAAAACTACGTTTACTTCGAATCTCGGTAAAAAGGTATTTTCTAATGTTCTAACACGGCCAGATAACTTGAATAGGGGTAGAAATCAGAGTTCTCCCCTACCAGCACCTATATATGGCTGCCAATCCTTCTAACGGGTGATGGTTTACAGAGGATTCAACGAAGCTATAAGTCACCTTCGCGAGCTACCATCTACCGGAAAGACAGGGGACATTCACAAGTAATCTAGATCTAAGCCCCACGCTTACACCTATACTACTACTTCAATCTGCAGCGTCCTATAGACTAAAGTACTCAAAAGAATTGTGAACTAGAAGAACAATATGAATACAAAGTTACTTACATAAGAAGACGATGATTGAAGAACCTCAGAACCAAGTCTCGGGCGAGGGGCATGATCCCAGAGAATACAGCCGAAGAGAAGCACCGACAGGCCGGAACTCCTCCAGAACTCTACTCTCAACTCCTCTCTAATTCTAGAACTAGATAGCTACTCTAAGAGGTAAATCCATTCAAGGGACCCCTCTCACATTGATCCAACTGGAGATAATGAATTAGGGTTTCAGGGATGCCTCCGTCAGGGGGCCAGAGGTCCTTTTATATAGGCCGGTGGGATGCATACGAGCCGTTCGATCAAACCGACTTCACGTACGGTGGATATGAACCCTCAAAGGCGGTGGAGGAAGCTTCCAGAAGCTGAGCAGAGGAGGAATTGGGGGGAGGCCGCCCGGCCCTAGGCCCCAGGCCGGCTGGCCCACTACTGTGGGCTCTCGGGCCCATCTTTGTCGTGGTGTCTCCTTGTTCCATGTACAGCCCATTGGCGCATGTTTAAGCGTGAGATAATTCCGCTAATTTGTTTGATAATTACGTCCTTCACCACGGTTTTCTGGAACACTGCCTGGAAAATATGAAATCACCAAAACTCGTGGAATTGTTAGTTAAAACCCCCTATCCTCTATGTGTATTGATCGTATCTCATGTTTATTGCACTATAAAAAGTTGACGTTATCCACCGTCAACAGTATACTATCACTCTTCACTTTTTCCATTTCTCTTTACCTTTTCTATCCTTCAATGGATCAACCTAATTCCACGTCTATCTATAAATATAACTTCATGAGCCTACGCTTAGAGCCAGAGCCATCCTTATAGCCTATCTTAAGCTCTGACTATGAGCTACGCCCGTATTTAATAGACATGGTCAGAAACCAATTGTTGACGGTCATTAATGTATGAATTCACCCGTTAATGAGCCATGGAAAAGGATACAATTGCAATCACCAATATTGATATAGGGTTTGCTCTGACAGAATTCTATGAGTTTTGGTGTTTCACTATTTTTGTAGGTGTAAACTGGAAAAGACACAATCCAAGGAGTTTATCGGAACATAGAATAGGAAATCGGGCGCCACAGCAACGCAGGAAGGTTCCAGAAGGGACCAGAAGACACCACGCCGAAGCGGAGGGCCAGCGGCCACCAGGTGGGACCAGCCGGTCCTACCCTAGATAGGCCGGTCTAGGCCTGGGCCCAATGGCGGTCCGCTTTGCCTAGGTTGCTCCACCGCCTTTAAAACTTGATCTCACCCGCACGTTGATGTCGGTTTGATCCAATAGCTCACGATCATCGCCCAAGGCTATAAAAGAAGGGCAGGACCCCCCAGGAGGAGGCACATTCATTCATTGTCTGATTCAAAGTCCGATCATCAGCCAGAAACCCTAATCAGGGCTCCATAGCTAGGGCCTAGATAGCTAGTTAGAACTAGAGAGGGGCAAGTGAAGGCTTGGATTCCGGGGCCATCAAGAGCTTGGTGTTGGTATATTTAACGCACGCAGAATAATCAAAGAGATAAATCCGCAAGCGCACGGATACCGCTGTAGCTTTCACCTAAGAGTATTCCAAGGTATCGAATTTCCACGAGGAACGCGAAGTGAACTAGAAACGAATCAAGAACATCCAAGGATAGAAAGGATAAATGTTTTTGGTGGGTAGAGAGGGGCTATCTAAGGTGATCTAGATAACTAAGAATCAGACTTACGATACTTGTCTACTTTGGAGCAGCAGTACCTTTCCAACTCTTGAATAAGACTGGGAAGAAGGTAGTTGGGGAAGGCTGCCAAAAGCTCTACAAAACACCAACTTCGACGTGATGGAATACGAAGGCCAACAAAGCTGTCACCTCTGAAGGCTACCACAACTAACCATAAGAATTGGGCGCAAACTCAGGTAAACTCGAGCCTAAACACCACATCTACGCTAACGATTACTACTCTAGCTTTGCGCAATAACTAGAGCACTCAATACGAGCTAAGATCCCATAAATAAAATAAAGTAAGAACAAAACTTAATCAAATAGAAGACTTAGAGTTACCAACTGAAGAACTTGAAGATGAATTGTCTCCGTAGAGGTACAAAGTTGAGGAAGATCCGACAAGCCGGCTCCTCTTCTACTTCTTCCTCTCCTCTCTCCCTATTTTCTAATTTCAAGAGCTCTAGATGAGCTAGGGCTTCTAGCTCTCCAAATGAATTGATAGAATAAATAGGGTTTCCCTGGGGGGTCTGGCCCTATATTTATAGTCTGGTGGGATGCACGATAGCTGTTTGATCAAATCGACTTAAGGTACAGTGGATATTAACCCTCAAAGGCGGTGGAGGAAGCTTCCAGAAGGGCGTAGGGTTTCGTTTTAGGGGGAGGCCACCCGGTATTTTCCTTGGGGCCGGCCGGCCCTCCACCAATTTCTCTGGGCCTCCGCTTCGTTGTGGTGTTTTTTTGATCCTTGTAGAGCCCAATAGTGTTTGTTTCCATCGCGGTTAAGTTTCGTTACTCTGTTTGATAGTTAGGCCATTTTCCAGGGTTTTTTGGAACAATCCCTAGAAAATAATAATTCACCAAAACTCATGGAATTTGTCAGATAAAACCCTAGACTTCTCTATTTGCAAGTGGATTGATCATTTATCATGTTTATTGCACTATTAAATGTTGACGCTATCCATCGTCAACAAGCTCCCCCAAGCTTACCCTTTGCTAGTCCCTTAGCAAAGCCTAACTACTAAACTTGGATCAGGAGTTGCTACAATGCTTTCACACCTCAAAAGTACACATGCCTTCAAACAGAAATTCTCCTCTGGATTAGACAAAACTACTCTAACTTTCAAACTTACCCATTTTACCTTTAACTACGGAGCTTTTCAACTTTCGCATGGGTCTTGAGTAAGTCAAGCACTATGTCTCAAATTCTTCACTCAACCAATATTCCGGAGTTTTTGTAAATTTACAAAATAAAACTCAGAGCTTAATTGTATGACACCCTCAAGTCTCTTAATATATGTGGCATTTATGGATCTCACTGAGGCATTAATGATTTCATGCCCTCCTTGTAACACCCTTGGTGTTGATCACCCTTACATTGCACTTTATTAAGCATAATGCATAATTATGCATTCATTTATGAGCATGCAATAAAGAAAGGTCTATGTGTGCAATATATATGTTTGCTAAATAATCCTAAAAATGACCTAGAATGCTTTAGAATCAAAAATGAAGTAGGATTTATATTCATACTTTTGTCAAGATATGCTTCCATGAAGTTGTATGTGTCATGAATGTCTTTGTCAAGTTGCCAAGTATCTTAGAATGTAAGTATGTGTTTTTTTTCAGTTTTTGGGGTCAAGCCCTAAATGAAAGTTGTAGTACAAAATATATGCAACAACTCTTATTTAAGGGTCCAGGGCTAAATCCCTTTGTAACATGCTCAAAAACTAGCTTTAAAACTGAATTCAGCAAATATATTTAAAGACTAGAATTTTTCTAAGTCTGGAATTTCAGCAATCAAATTCAATTTCTAGGGCTGATTTAAATGGTTTTTCACAAATAAAGTTCTGTAATCTAATGCACTGTTTGTTAGCACAAAGTTTATACTTCGATGTTGCGGAATTGGTTGAGCCTTTTGATACTTGATTAGTCCTTAACTAAATTGCCAAACATAGCTAATCAATTGTGATTAACTTTGCACTAACTGAATTGAGTGACACAGTTTGCTTTTAGCTATGTTTAGGAGCCTATACTTTGCAATCCTTTTCGAATTAGACCTTGATCCTTTAAATGAAGTTGTAGTACACATGTAGAGGTTTATCAAGGTGGGATTGGTTTCCTTTTTGGTGGCCTGATCAGAGAATTAGAGGGAGGAGAATATCACGGTTTCAGATGATGAACAGTAACAGAAGCCAATTCAGTTTTCTTCTTCTTCACTCACTGTCGCCGGCGTCACCGTGGCCGCCGTCGTTTGGCCGTCACTGCCACGCCGCGCTTGGACTGCTGCTCGCGTCGCGCTGGAGCAGGTAGAGTGGAGAGCATGTGTTTTGCCCATACCGCCGTTAGGATGCCGCCACCTCGCCACCGCTCTGTTCCCTCCCTCCACTGCTCGTAGCTGCCACTGCGTCGGTCTCCCCGGCCTTTGCTCGTGCATGGCAAAGTGCTGCTTGCCGCGTGGTCGAGCGCGCGAAGTCTCTGGCCATCCCTCCATACCGCTCCCGTCTTCAAAAGCTGCGTCGGCCATCACTTTTCCTTTTTCCTCCTACTGCTTGCCGCCGATCAAGCTCCACATCACTGTCAAATTCGCAGCCACCGCTCAATCATCATTCGATTGCTCTCACCAACAGCTCCGCCATCTTAGTGCGCACCGATTGCCTCCGGCTGCACCTCGTGTCATTGCCTGAATCGCCTATGTGGGGTCGTCTTCCTCGCGGCCGGCAAAACCGCCGCCGTGAGCCGCCTCACCCTGACCAGCACGGTCCGGTGAACCTCCCACCGAACCAACCCATGCGCTGCACTCACCTTAGCACCACAATTGTGGTTGACCTCACCATTTTTGCCAAAAAGCTCGGGACACGCTGGGATACGACCTCGCCGCCATTGGCACACCGCCGCAGCCACCTCCACCACAAACACCGTTTTCCGTGTCACTTCCAACCAAGTTAGCGCAAGCACCGCGCCTTGGTGAGCACACCGAACCTCTCCAACCCCTCCGCTAGGTTAATTATGCCCTGAGC
Source organism: Chrysopogon serrulatus (assembly GCA_015844335.1). Taxonomy (NCBI): domain Eukaryota; kingdom Viridiplantae; phylum Streptophyta; class Magnoliopsida; order Poales; family Poaceae; genus Chrysopogon; species Chrysopogon serrulatus. Next base: position 380,570 of record JADLZL010004508.1, on the reverse strand, counting down.
TAGCGAATCCGAGTTGCGCCGCCGCCGCCGTGAGTCACCGAGCCGCCATAGTCGTTGCTAGGGTTTCTCCGAGCATGGTTTTGTCCAATTAGACCCATGGATGGGTTCGCCGAGACCTTGGGTCACCGTCGTTAGCCTTGCCGCTGGCAAGAACGCCGGTCGGCTGCCGCCGGCCCTCTGTTTGAATGGAGGAGGAAGAAAGAGGTGGGACTGGGCCCGTTTGGCAGTGAGAGAAAGGAGGGTGTGGGCGGATGACGTGCGGGGGCCAGTGGTCAGCGGCAGGAGAAAGAAGGAAAGGGAACCAGGCCGGTGCTTGGCCGTTTCGGGCCAGCATGGGCCGTGTGCGCGCCCCAAAACCCAACAGGCGGAGCCTGTTTAAGGTTGATACCTTTTTTTATTTTCAGAAAATGACTTAATTGCTAATTCTTTGATAATTCATAGCAAAATAATTATGGGTGATAAAAATATAACAAAAATTGTTTTGTGTTCCTTGTGAGATGCTCTGTCATGTAAAAATATCACTTTGCCATGATTGATAATTTTTACATGTGTTAAAATTACATCTTTTAATTAATAAATGCACATTCTATAATTTTTGTAGGTCAACATAAATATCCAAAAATTATGAATTTTGTTTTGCCACTGTTTTAGGATAAAATTTGTCTGTACAAAAAGTTTGAACTGAATTTGAAGATATTTAATAAAATCATTATTTCTAAGTTTAGTAATAAATAGAAAAGTGGTACTTTAGTTAATTGAATATATGTCTTGATTATTGCAAGTAATCACTTTACTATTTTAACATTATTGGTTACTATTTATCCCTGAAGTACCTTAATTGGTTAGTAAATAACTTGCTATCCTATGTTATAATTATTAAAATATAAGTGCATGCATATATGTATATTGTTTTTCCCTTTTTTAAATAAAACCATCATGCGATGCTTTGTGTGACTTTTGGAATTAATTAAAGACCATGAAATACTAAACTCTTGATGTCTCACGGCAATGGAATGTTCATCTTGATGTGTTCCCTAATCACTATGTTAATAAAAGGAGGATATTTTGTCATGCTTAATAAGCACTTTAATAACTCATGTAGTAGTTTGTTTAGTACTAATGGAATCCTTGGCCTAACCATGAATTATAAGAAGCATGATATTCTGTTGGTATGTTAGAAATATTGATTCATGTAACAAATTGGTTATCACGTGTTGGGTTAAGGAAGGAATATGCCTATTCTTTATACATAGAATAGCTAAAGTGATTTAGGTAAATGTTAAAAAAGGGTTTGATTGTGTTTTATACCTCGAATGGTGATCTTGGAACACCATACCCTACTGCTCCTTGGCAAATAATTGTTTACTTCACTAAATTAATATGCATGTCACCTACAAATAAGTTATTAACTAAAGGGTTTAACTAAATGTTTGTTTAGCCCATGCTTGTATATGAAACTTATGTTTGTTGTTTAAATTATCATGACTTGAATAAGTAAATGCATAAAGTAGATAGCTATATTACTAGTGGTTCATGGTCTATGTTTATGTTTGTCATGTTTTCTTTTGCTTATGGTCAAATGATAAATTAGACCCCACTTGTTTGCTGAATAGCAGCAAGTGCAGGCCTTGTTCAATTATGATTTATATGTTCAAAATGATGTTTTCTAAAGATGGCTTGAATACAAAAGTCTTAGATAATTCCTATATTTAGTTTGTCCTAAATTTTCATGATTTTAGAATCATATAGTTGGGAGTTATAGATTGTACAACATGCAAATCAAATTCTGTCCACTGTCTGGGCAGATCTGAAAGATATGTTTGTTTGACTTATTTAACATGGAAATCAGCTATTGGTAATAATTAGAGAGTTGTAGTATTTTTCATAAGATTTTCAAAATGTCCTGGATCATTAACTTTGGTGATCTATAACTCTGGCTATGAAAATGATAAAGACAGAAGCCAGTTCTATCCAACCTCTGGACAGAATTGGTTATCTGATTTGTTTGATCCTTTTAATGATCGAATCAGTCTGAGATGATTATAACAAATTTGTAGACAACTTTATAAGCTTTTCAAAAAGTATAAGAACACTTCTTTTGGATGTCTAGATCTTCAGTTATAGTTAAAAGAACATGATGTTATGCTGCTGCCTCGTTTCTGTTTTTATTCTAGGTTGATTGTCTCCATCCTTGTCACCCTTGTTTGCATAAGGAATATGGTTAATAACTTTAGTAATGTAGCTCATCATGGCTAAGGCATCTTAAGCTTAACTAAGTAATATCCAATCTAAATTAACAATGATTCACTAATTAGTTGAATAAAGGTTCTAATGCTTCCTTGCTGTAGCATTTAGAAAAGATTAAACAGGTGTTGATTGGTGTGACTTTCAGATTGATTGTAGACCTTGGATTATGAAACCCAAATGATCCTCGACAACTTGATTCATTAATGATAATGATCATGATAGACCTATAGTAGCGAATATGTGGTTGCTTGCAAGTTTTGTTGTAACTTCTTCAGAGAGGAGATATGCAGCTACTCTGTAAAGATTAAAAACAAACTTGATAATACAGTGTTGTCATCAGAGAAAGAGAATTGCACACATGGAACCTTATATAGCCTTCTTTGTTGTTATTCAAGTAAATCATTCCATCATGCATCATGTCATGCATAACATTAAGCACGCATCATTTCATTACATGTAGTGCACGTGAGAGGAAGAAGGATCGCGATGATCAAGTTTCGAGGAAGGTTCGTGATGCTTCAATTCCAACAAAGTGGTTTCCCAGAAAATGCCGATGACAGGATTAACCGCTAATCTTACCTACAACACAGGCAATCCCCGGAGCATGACCCACTCTCTCAGTTTTATAAATGCTTTACTACACCTTAAGTCTAGTGCAATATGCATTACGTAAATAGGAGTTGGGTGAAACCGTTGCTGCATGATTACCTTGATCTACAGTTACTTCCAGATATTATTCCGCTAGTATGTGTAGGACATCCTCCTTAAATGCTTAGCCATGCTTAGACCGGTAGAAGTCGGGTGATTTTCTGTCTCCGCGAGATATAGGATGATTACTTGTTTACTACGGGATATATATGTGCTATCCTGAATCACGAGAATGGTAATAATTGGAGATCGGACGGAACATGGGCTATGTTCTGGTGGAAGCCGACAGGGTTACCTGGTCGTGCTAGTTCCGTCTGTGTCGATTAAGGACCGAGCCGTATTCTGGATCTAGGTGTGAGATTGAACGTACCTTCACATAACCGCCGAATAACTCGTTTCGACGGTGAAGCTGATTAGCTTATTCGAGGTAGTTCTTGACGCTTATGCATTGCTGGGACGACTCGATGGAAGGAGGGTACTGGTCCAAGACCCTGCGTGACTACGGGCTACGGGCTGAACGGGCATGACTTGTGAGGACGCAGTACCATAAGCTTTGCAGGCGTGACCAAGCCTATCTTTCGAATAGAGTGAACAGTAACTCAAGCGAGCGTTGGTTTTGCTCGCGAGAGTGTGTGATACAGGCTTTACCCAGCTGGTGTAATCGATTCGAATCGCTGTCTCTCCCGGATAGTGAGAAACTCATACCTGACCGCAGAGACATAGTAAGAAATGGAACTTTGGATGATGATGGAAGGATTATAATTGGTATCCCAGCTATAAGTGATGGTTGCTATGATCACAATGAAAGGTGCTAATGTAGTTCTGAGTAGCTCAATATTAATCTTGCTAATAAAATTTGAAGTTAGGATTACATTAGTATGCTTTTCTACAAATGATGCTAGCCATCAAACTCCACATATGGCCTATCATGATCCTTGGTGTCTTTTATTTTCTTCTCCCTGACGGGTAAGTCTTGCGGAGTACAATTGAGTACTCAGGGTTTTATCCCACCCTGTTGCAGGTGAATTGCTTTGTTTGCTGAAGATGTTAACTAAAAGCCGGTGGGCACGGCTACTCCGTATAAAGCTTCTTATCTTTATTTCACCGGAGGATGTCAATTAAGCTAGCAATATCACTGAAGTTTGGATTTGGTAATCATTTTAAACTTTGTTTTATTGTCAATTGATTTGAAACTAAACTTTTATTCATTATTCTTTATCTTTTTGTAATAACTCTTATGCTGCGAACTCTGAGTATGTGATATGTATTTGCTTAATCGAGTATGATCCTGGTTGTAAGTTGATTTACCGAGGCCCTTCGTGACTCTCGGCAGACTACCGGGTTTATATGCGTGATGGCATGTGCGTGTCAACGTGATTAATGAAGACAGTCATGCTTGATCGTATATAAATAGGGTGGTTCTGTCACACTCCTACAACTAAAGATTATAGTGAAGCTCATAGGAGTGACATTAAACAAGGGTGAGCATACATGTAATTCATATATTGTAAAGTCAAACAATGGATCCAAGGAGAGTCAAGTCATACAATCAAACCAAGATGTGCATGTGTATGGAATATGGTGGATAGGTGAATATATGGTGGCTAATCCTAATTCTACTTTTGCTCTTTTAAAATAAATCTCTCTCTCTTGGACTTAGAACTTTTACAGGAAAACATGGGCTATCTTTATTCTTTTTCTTTTTCTCTTTTTTCAGGGAGGCGGGCATCTGAGTACCCATTGTTTTAATTGCTTGGACACTTTTCCATTTTTTAACTCCCTCTCTTTTTTTAATACTTTTCTTTTGCATAGCCACATGTATCCTTTGAATACAATAAATGATTGGAGAGATAACAATAAGAACTCAGAGCATTAAACAGGGTTGTCCTATGGGGTATATTTTTGGGTGTTTACTCCTAGTGTAGGAGAAAAACATTTTTAAGGTGGATCTGGATGAAAGTGGAATATGATTGCACTTACTCCTAGTGTAGGAGCAATGCATATATAGATGGAGTATGTAAGTGATCTTGATTTTAAAAGCATGATAAGACTCTCATAAGGTATACAACAAAGGTTGACTGAACTTAATGCAAAGCAAGCAGTATAAATAAGCAAATGTTTTCCTATTCTAAATATATATCATATATAGCTTTGGTAGGAATTCAAACTTTGTCATACAAGAGCTCATCATGTAAGATTTTTAGTTTTTAAAAGATAAATCTCTAGAACTTAGTATCATTAAGAATAAGATAAATAGCAGCTCAAACTTTCTCGTATCATATCTCTCAATCACCTAAACTTAGCATTAAGCATATGTCTCCACAAGTTTTAGGTTTAGAGTAAATCCTTATATGAAAGCAGTTTTATCCAAAACTCAGGAGAATTTAAGGTTGAAAATTAGGCACTTGAAAGGAATTACGACAGAGCAACTATTCATCATCTCCAAAACATAATTTTATTGTTCTTCAGTTGACTCTTAAACTAGACACAATTGTAAACACACTCTATGATCATACCTTATTAAATAGCTAAAGTACTTTTATTTGGTTTTAATTATTATTCATCTTTTTATTTCTTAATAGACTCACAAAAGACTCTAAAAACATGGACCTTCATGCGCCCACATATTTTTGGTATTTTATGACTATAAAATAGACTTGATAATTGCATAGGTATACTTACCTGATAACTAGGGATGCCCTCCCTCAAGCTAGATATTTGCTTAGTCTTTATTCATTCTTCTCAAACTTCCAAATCCTGCAAAACTCAAATAGACACAAAACTTGTGGAACAGATTAAGTGTTAGACATATAAGTTTTAGTTGTCTAGAGTCTTGGTGATTGAATTTTTTAGATAGGATCATTAAATTGTAGAAATTCAATCATATCTATTTCTTCTAAGTTTTCAGTTTCAAGGAATATTTTTAAACGTTGGCCATTTACCTTGAAGACATTACCTGAATTGTCTTGAATTGTAATGGCACCATGTGATGAGGTTTCAACTACCTTGAATGGTCCTTCCCATTTGCTTCGAAGTTTTCCATGGCCAAAGAGCTTTACTCTTGAATTGAATAGCAGGACTTTGTCTCCAGGCTTGAACTCCTTATGCTTGATTCTCTTATCATGCCATCTTTTTGTTCTTTCTTTATAAATCTTGAAGTTGTGATATGCCTTTTCTCTCCATTCTTCAAGCTCAGATATTTACATTTGACGATTCTTGCCAGCTAGATGAAGATCCATGTTCCATTTCTTGATTGCCCAATGAGCTTTGAATTCCAATTCAACAGGCAAGTGACATGTTTTACCATATACCAGCTGATAAGGTGTCATGCCTATGGGTGTCTTTTATGCAGTTCGATAAGCCCATAGTGCATCAGAAAGCTTGTACTTCCACTTCTTGCCCATTTCATCCACGGTCTTTTATAGAATGTTCTTGATTTGCTTATTTGATGTTTCAGCTTGACCGCTTGTTTAAGGATGATATGGAGTTGCAATGTTGTGCTTGACTCCATTTTCTGCTAAGAACTATCAAAATCTTTTATTAATGAAATGTGGTCCTCCATCACTTATGACCAATCTAGGCATTCCAAAACGTGGAAATATTGCTTTGTTGAACATCTTCTTGGAGTGCTTGGAGTCGGCGGCTTGACATGGTAATGCTTCAACCCATTTGGACACGTAGTCAACTACCACCAAGATATATTCTGCATCTCCTAACTTTGGGAGTGGTCTCATGAAATCAATTCCCTAGACATCAAACAATTCTACTTGGAGGTTGTTCATGAGTAGCATAGCATCTCGAGTATTGATGTTTCTGTGTTTCTGGCATCTCACACATCTTCTGACAAACTCCTTTGTATCTTGATGCATCGTTGGCCAGAAGAATCCACTTTGCTAAATCTTAGCATGTGTACGGAATGCTCCATAATGTCCTCCTTATAGTAATGTATGACATCTCTCAATGATTTTCATGCCTTCAACTATTGGGACACACCTCCATAGCAGCCCATGGGCATAGACCCTGTAAAGATATGGATCGTCCCACAAGTGGATACGACTTTCATACTTGAGCTTTCTCTTGTCTTCCCCTGGTGGAACATAACCTGCAACCATATAGTTGACAATATTTGTGAACCAAGGATCGGAGTCCGTTACCGCGAGGAGTGTGTCATCTCTTAGATAGTCATTAATCGGTATCTCATATATGTCTTTATATTGAAGTCTAGATAAGTGGTCAGCTACTGAATTTTCTACTCCTTTCTTATCCCGTATTTCTTTATCAAATTCTTGGAGCAAAAGAATCCATCGGATTAACCGAGGCTTAGCATCTTTCTTAGTGAGGAGGTATTTAAGAGCTGCATGTTCTGTGTATATTATTACCTTTGCCCCCACTAAATAAGATCTAAACTTGTCTATTGCAAAGACAACTGCCAACATCTCTTTTTTTAGTGGTAGCATAATTGAGTTGCGGTCCAGACAAGGTTTTGCTAGCATAGGATATAGCATAATGTTTCTTGTCTTTGGTTTGTCCTAAAACAGCACCAACTGCAAAGTCGCTAGCATCACACATGATCTCAAAGGGTAGACTCCAATCAGGTCGTTGGATAATTGGAACTGAAATGAGTGCCCTCTTAAGGATTTCAAAGGCTTCAAGACACTCAGTGTTAAAAATGAAAGGTGCATCTTTGGCTAGAAGGCTAGTCAGAGGTCTAGCGATTTGAGAAAAGTTTTTGATGAAACGCCTATAGAACCCTGCGTGGCCTAAAAAGCTACAAATGCCTTTCACATTTGTGGAAGGTGGAAGTTGTTCAATAACTTCAATCCTTGCTCTATCCACTTCTATCCCACATTCGGACACCTCATGACCTAGCACAATTCCTCCCCGAACCATAAAATGGCATTTCTCCTAGTTCAGGACTAAGTGCTTTTCTTCATATCGTTGTAAGACCATGTCTAAATTCTCTAAACATTCATCGAAGGTTTTGCCATAGACGGTAAAGTCATTCATGAACACCTCCATGATTTTCTCAATCATATCGGAGAAAATAGACATCATGCACCTTTGAAAAGGAGCAGGAGCATTACAAAGCCCGAATGACATTCGTCGATATGCATAAGTTCCATATGGGCATGTGAAAGTAGTCTTACTTTGGTCATCTGGGTGGATTGGGATTTGATGATACCCGGAATACCCATCAAGGAAACAAAAGAAAGAGTGATTTGCAAGCCGTTCCAACATTTCATCAATGAAGGGTAACGGGACATGATCTTTCTTTGTAGCCTTATTAAGTTTTCGGTAGTCAATGCACATACGCCACCCAATGACAGTACGTTGAGGGATGAGCTCATTCTTCTCATTTCTAACGACCGTCATTCCTCCTTTCTTTGGCACAACTTGGACAGGGCTAACCCACTCACTATGAGGTATGGTATAAATAATCCCAGCATGTAAAAGCTTAAGGACCTCTTTCTTGACAACTTCTCGCATTGCATTGTTAAGTCTCCTTTGTGGTTCCCTCGATGGTGAAGAATCATGATTAGTGGGAATACGATGAGTGCAAAGAATGGGACTAATTCCCTTAAGGTCCTGGAGTGAGTAGCCTATGGCTGATTTATGTCTTTCTAAGACAGTGACAAGTTGATGAGTTTCGTCTTGGGAAAGCTTGTCACTTATGATCATAGGAGTTTGTTGGTTATTATTGAGAAAGACATATTTTAAGCCAGAAGGTAGGGGTTTTAGCTCAACTGAGGGTTGTGATGGCTCCTCTATTTTATCTAGCTTGACAGGCTCTACCAACTCTTCCACTTCTTGAATAAAGTGTTCATCATCAAGAGTTGGTTGGGCCTTGTCTTCTAAGGATGCCCGTGGACAAATTCGGCCCAGAAGGAGCCCTAAAGCCGCTCGGAAGTGACGCCCGCCACGTGTTCGACAGGTGTCCCCTAAGGATGGACGTGGCCGACATGCTGAGTTCACGGCCCCACCATTACTGGGAGCTGGTGCCGCTTGCCCTGCCTTCCCTGCGTGAAAGGGGACGGCCAGAGCGCCCTCCCTCATTCCTCCACTCCCTGGCTCGCTCTGCATCTCCTCCCTCCGCTCTCTCAGCGCTCGCCCTCGCCTAGCTCAACGCCGGGCGCCGTCCGCCATGGACGCCCGGCCGTTCGAGCTTCGCTGCTGCTGCGGTCGCCTACCTCCTCGCCTTCCCGCCAAGCGGCGCCGCCGCTGCACCTACACCACCACACGCCGCCCGGGACGCCCCCACTTCCAGCCCGTCCGCCGCTGCATAGTGCCGCCGCTGGAACGCTCTCCACCGGCGTGGCCTGCGTACGCGGCCAAGGCGCCACCATCGACCCCGAGCCGAGCCGCGGCCTCCCTGGGTGCGCGCGCGGGTCCCCCTAGGGCAGCGCCACTACTCCGCCGTCGCCGGTGGCTCGCCAGCCAGAATCGGCCGCCCTGGGCTCGTTTCCGCTGGCTCTGCCTCTCCCTGTACGAAGAAAAAAGAAGGAGTTCGCGCAAGAATAGAAGCTTTGACAGGGGGTTTTCTGCGAAGGTTGTGACTCATTTGAATAGTAGCGCACAGTGCTATTTTTCTTTTTACTCTTTTCTTTTATGCATTTTTTGGCTGAATCTTTGGAAAATAGCAAATGAAGATGTTTTGGAATCCTTATGAGTAGATCTATCTAGTGGTATAATAATATTGCATATTTTAGTACAAAATTTGTGCAGTAAAAATAGATCCTTGTTATCTAGGGTTTGCTTTTGTTATTTTCATATCTAAGGTTGTGGTGCTTCAAATGGTGTGAAACTTGATTGGTACGCTATTAATGTTATGTCTGTACTGTGATAAAAATTTTGAGATAGATTGGATGCAGTATGATTGAGTTATTGATTTATATTGCTTGATGTCTAGGAATCGGATTTAATTGATTATTAATTCAAATAAAAATGTAAAAATAGAAAATATGGTTCCACTGCCTTTCTATAAAGTTGTTGTGACTTATAGATGCTTAACATGGCTATGTATTTACTGAAAATGTGGAGTTTTGGATTTAAGTTGCTCTCACATGCTTAATAACAATTTGAATTTGTCTTTTTCATGGAGATTGCTGTACTTATCAAAATACTATGAAATTTGAACAGTAGGCATTTGAGAATATATGTGAGCTACTGTAATTTTCTTATAATTTACTGTCCACTTTTGATATATGTTCCTTATATGCTCCTTATTCCACCTAGTTAGTTAAATAAATACAAAAGTGTGTGATAATAATTTATTTGAGCTTGGTCATCATATTTTCTAGTGTTTATTTAATATATGTTAACTATTGGTAACTTTGGTTATGTCCAATTTGATGTTTGAAACATAAGTGAAACTAGACGGACCCCGCGCTTCGCTGAGGGCAGTATGTATTGTACATGAGTGATAATAGGAGCAGTCGTTCCTTGGAGTGCTGACTGTTACAGTGTTATTATACATGTTTAATAATAGGCCCCTTTTATCCAACTGAAGTGATTATTAGCATTGTTAAAACTATCAGATTGAAAGAATGCATGGATCTCAGAAGGGCTACAGGTACAATTATAGAAAGAGAGCATCCAGTGGAGGAGTATATGCAGAGCATCCAGTGGAGGAGTATATGTTGTAGTTTATAACCTCTTCTGAACCTGTATTCTGTATTTTGGAGATATATAACATGAGCACAGATCACAAGTGGTAAAAGACTATGCTTCTCTATGAATTGACCCACACTGCAACACACTAATTATATATGACTATGCTTCCCTATCAAGTATGAAAGCCCTTTGGGTGTAAACAGCTCGGGGTGGGCAAGAAAGGAATCTCATCATCAGCTATGCATCGACATTTGAAACCTGGAAAGAAAACCATGTAAACACACACCAGATCAAAGTATCATGTCAAATATCATAACATGGTACTGAATAAATAATGAAGACAACAATGCCCAGTACATGTTTTAGTAAAGAAAGGGCCAGTGTAGGCAAAGGAAGTAGAAATTAGAAATTAAAGAAACGGAAAGGTGGTTATGTTTACAACATAGTATCCTTACCAATATGACAACTCTTCATTTCTTTGTGGAGAAGATCCCAGTTAGCATGCCTGGCAGGTAGCGATGGCATGAAAATTTACTTCCCAGCAGTAAATAAGGCTCCTTGTTAAAAAAGAAAAGCACTAATTACAGATCAACCTACAGACTAAGCATGCAAAGGCTACGAACATGAATTGAATACTTGAAGAATCTAGACCATGGTACAGCAAACCAAATGTCTGATTATATATACCTGCAAGCACAATCTGATTAGGGGAACACTATCGTAGGTTCCTAACAGATCACCATATCTTTTTTTTTGAAAGTAAAATATGAGGCAGGTTAAGGGTATGGCGAAATCTGGTGGCTAAATGAGCATAGTATTGCTTTGTTTCTTAACTGTCTGTAAATATGAAGGACACTGAAGATGGCATGAGAATTAAGAAACAGTAAGAAGCAAAGGTAACACCTAGTCTATTTCACATTGATTTTAATCTGACAAAGAAAGAAAAAGATATTAAATGTTACTCGGTACATCAAACCTTAGCTAACAAAAGCAAATCTATATGTTGAAAACTTTGGCAAGAGTTCTATCTTTCAATTTAAGGGGACTGGCCTCAGTAATCGGTTCCTATGAACAATACAGAAGCTATCGTAGCATATTTCGGCAATAGGATTTAAGTAGCTCTTGCCTAATGTATATGGAAGGAAAATGGATGTAAAAACCATAAACCAATCTAACATGTACAATTACAGAATGAACACTGCTTACAACCTCGCAATTTTTAAACATTGTCACGAATAATCTGTCAACCAGAACTGCAAAATAGCAGACAACACAAGGAGGTAGACAATATATGGCGTTCCTAACATTACTATGAGGATCCAACATGCATGGATGTGCTTCTGAATGCCTTATAGATTATGGTAAAAAGAATCAAATAGAAACACAAATACATCTGCTAAGAGAGTACTTATAGACTTATCCTATGCACGTTTCATCTAAAAACATGCCTAAAATATATGGTGGCTTTGATTGGTGCAGATGAATTTTTCATTGTATGTTATATGTAAATATAATAGGTTAACATGAGAAGGAATTACCTGCAGTGCTTTGGATTGATAGCGCCTGATAGGAGCCTTTTTCGTCAGTGAATAGATAGGGCACCCTATGTACAAAAAAGCATAAGCAAGGCACCATATATCAAAGGAAGCACAAAATATGATCAGGCATAGCAAGGCTAAGGAACTGAAGATGAGATATTTTAGATTCTATAATCAGGCACAACATGAATTTATATATATAACCTAAAATCTGCATGAGAAGAGATCTATATCATAATATAGAAATACAGATGGAGTGAACACAGGAAGTTATTTTAATGACTGGTTATTGGTGTATACCTCATATGTGCCCTGCTGACATATATAAACTAGCTTATCACCTTGTCATCTGGCCGTTGCCCTATAATTATTGTAGTCAATCCCAATCACGGTTGATTATCTCTGCCAGCAGCCCAGAAAGTACTGGCCGAGAAACCATTTGAGTTCAAACGTGGGGCATCAGTATATTCCATGAAAACATGACAAAAGGTAAGTAGTGTAAGCATGCGACAACAGTTATTTAGCACGAGCATGGACCAATATGTAATTGGCAAATGCTGGAACAAATTCAGAACCAAAAAATGTAAGAGCAATAGATCTAGATATATCATGACTGCTATCCAAAGGAAGAGGTGAAGACCGACGGAGCCTTGAGATCATACCAATCTTTTTTTTTACTGAACGAATGGACGCTGGACGGCAAGAGAGGCACACGAAGAGAACAGGTCAGGCATGGGCAGAGGAAGCCAAAGAATGGAGACTGAAACCCAAGGGACACGAACCTCGACGGCGTCGATGTACTTGAAGGCAGCGGCGAGGTAGACGTTGGGGAGCACCAGGCCTGGCCAGGAGGGCGAAGGTGGCACACGGGGGCGGCGTGGCGGTGGCACACGGGTGGCGGCACGACGCGCGGCTCAGTCGCCGGTATGGCAGCAGCCAGCAGGGGTGGACGGAGGTGGCGCGCCTGCATCGGCGGCTCCGGAGGTGACCGGATCAAGATGGTGCGTGGCACACGAGGAGGCGAGCCGTGAGCGAGAGATTCGGGAGGAGACGATGCGGCGGCGAGGCGAGCGGAGTTGAACTACGGGTACATATACGAAGACCGCAGGATGAGACTGGACTCGGCCAGAAGCTTTTGGGCAGGAGGTCGATGTGGATGGCTAGGATCGTCGGATAACGGACGGACGGTTGAGATGCAAAGGAAACTATAGATGAACAGTGGAACAGTGAAATATTATTTGCTCTATTTATCAATTCTAGAGCTTTCTGGACAGGTTTTGGCATTTTGATGATTTCACCTTGATAATGATGTTTGCTGTGAAACTTGTGAATACAAAAGTTATAGATAATTCATGTATCTAGTTGCTGTTAAAATTTAGTGGCATTTGGCCCTGTGGTTTAGAAACTACAGCTATGCAAGTTTGGGTAACAGTTTTGGTTATTCTCTGTCTTGTCAGGACCTGATCCTGTATATGTGTAATTTTAACCTGCTAAAATTGTGAATCATACTTTGATGATTAAATATTAATTGTAGGCAATTTTATAAGCTTTCCAGATTGTCTTGTTGCATATCATTTGGATATGTATAGCTTCAGTTATGATCAAAACATCTAGCTATTGTGTGCAGCCCAGAATTTGATAAGCTCTAGTTCTAAGTAGTTTACTTTGTATGTGACTTAGTGTGAGTCATGTCATTGATGATTGTTAAGTTAATATACCTGATAGGTTTCATGCTTAATTTGCTTGTTGCCTATATGTTTGTCATGCTTGTGAAATAACTTGCTCTCTAAATGCTCATATCATCTAGTGTGACTATGCTTGTCATGTTTTGTGTATGTCATGCATCGTCTATTGCACTTCCATGTGTTCATGCACTTGCATCTTGAATCTCATCTAGGTACATTAGATGAACTACGTGAAGGATGAGGTGTGGGAGCCAAACGCGAAGATGGTGTTTGATGGACTTATCCCAAAGATGGAAGGGAGATGCTCGCCAAGCGAATACCATGTAACAACACTGACTTGTGTCATATTCCAGGCAAGCCCCGGAGCATTCTAAGTCTCCCACCCTTTTATAAAATGCAATTGAGTACTTTATGTTGTTTATTGCATTAAGTTAAAGCAGTTGATTGGAAACACTTGCTGCACATATATCCTCTCCTTGTCCAGCAAATTATACCTTGAATCCTAATTAAGTTCAGGAATCGAGATAAATGCTTAGCCATGCTTAGATCGGTAGAAGTCGGGTGATTCCCTGTCACCCGAGAGATATAGGTTGTTACTTCTCTGGTCACGGTTGGCTATATGTGCTATCGTGAAAAAGAGCCTTGGTTAAAATGAAAAGAAGACCGGGCAGGGACAGTGGACCCTGTCTGTGTCGATAAGGACTGGAAGCGTTGTTCGTGCTTGGTCATGTTGAACGCAGGCCAACACATAGTTGGCCGGACCCAAGCGTCTGACCGTGAAGCCGAGTAGCTCAACTCAAGATGGGAACACGGGCGGCGGTTGGGCAATTCGTGGGAAGTAGCATACTAGACCAAGGGCAAGCATATATAACTGATCCTAGTGTCGTCCCTGGGTTAACATGGCTTGGACATCCTGGCTACCGACTTTTCGGTCTTGCCGACGTGATAACCAGGCCCGCGCCTGAGTTGTACCAAGCGTAACCTAAGGCGACTCTGATCCAGTCTGCCTGGGTGTGTGTTGGGAATACCCCCTGAGCTCAGTAGAAATTGATTCGAATCGCCGTCTCTCCCGGATAGTGAGAACTTGACCATTGTCTGCGGCACCGTAGAACTCAATAAATAATGATGGTTCTAATGATGATGATGATAATGATGATGGCTGTACTAAACTGGCTATGATTATTAATGCTTGTTATAATAAAGTGATTGTTTAGTACATGTGCTAATCTAGATGAAAGGTTGATTGAAAATAATCTGCTGCTAGTATAATAAAATACTACTCTCATATAATATGCTTTTATGCAAAATATTGTCAAGCTAGCCCCACCTATACAAAGCCTTGCATACTCCTTGGTGTCACTTTATTTCTAGTTTATGACGGGTAAGTCTAGCTGAGTACATTCTCGTACTCAGGGTTTATTTCCACTTGTTGTAGGTTGTGATATATCATGGCTACTGCAAGAGTTAGATGGCTCCTACCATAGCGGTGGAGTATGGTCATGGGCATGATCCTTCTTCTCTTATCTATAATGCTGTTGTTGGATTGACCTTGGTACTGGCATGTATTTGATGTTAATTTCAAATTTACTCTGTTTTCGCTACTTTTGAACTTATGTTGTAATAATTATTTTGCGCTCTGATGTATGTTGAACTACCTGGATTATATGGGCTCAAGTGTAAAAATTAAGTCACTCGGTGATTGTTTTTTTTTGTATTTGTGCTCTTATAATTTGGACGGTTCTATTACAGCTGGCATCAGAGCAAGATTCAACATTAAACATGTTATTTGTGTATTTAAAACAATAAATTTTGTTTGCAAAAGACTAGTTTTGATAAAACTACTAGCAACATATATGTAGGTATATTTAAATCTAAGTTTAAAAACTTAAATATGCCAGTGGTCAAATCCTTTATGCCTAAATAAGGACTCTTAGGTGGCTATCTAAGTACTAACTTGGGGATTTAAATTTTGCATCTACACCCATGCCAAGGTATGTATGTTTGATGACCACACTACGGCTACCTTATGGTCAAATGGTGGAGGTGGCCTGCATATATGAATTAGCCATATGTGTGCATTAGAAAGATGAGATGTGAGAGCAGGACTGTCCAATCGACGGTCTAGGGAAGTGCTAGATTATGATATTGGATTAATTGTCATGTCAAAACCATGCAATTAGAAAAATATTTAATTGTGTATATCTGCCGGGTAGTTGTGGTACTGAAGTATGTATGTGGAGACATGCATATAGAAATTATTTAGTTTACTGTTTTCCTTGGATTTTGTTGTTTGTGCTATATTGGGGAATTGTTGGGCTGCAATGAAATCTTCTACAGGTACGCTAACCACGAATGCGTAGATTAAATCTACATGACGACTAGTTATATATCGAGAGTGCGTGTTATGCCACCAACATAGAACGTGATTGCCACTTTAGGCTGGCAATTTTGTGAGGACGAATAGGACGACGCATGCATCATCATGATTGTTGCTTTGTCCTCTCACCCTTGTTTCCAATAATAAGTAACTTGTGATTGATGTGTTGTTACTATTTTTTCTGTATGAAGTTAGATCATAATACTGTTATCTATGATGCTTGAATTGGAACATTTGAAGATAGTATGTGCATAGCTTTGCCTTGTATGATTGCTTTCAAGAGAATTGCATAACAAGTTGGTAGTGGCTGAAAATCTGATCTTTTGAAACTAAAACATGTAGTGATATAGTGATACCTTGATAGAAGCCGATACCTGCTCATTTGAATATAATATCATGTTATCTCTTTCAAGTTATCGTCACATTAGCTCCATAGCTATATGTATGTGAAAGCTTGTTAGTGAATGAGTGTGTAGATGTTGTCTTGTGATGCTTCTAATGTCAATTAACTAAGTAAAAATATTGCTTAGTTTTGATGCAAAGAGTTGAGGTTACAAACTTGAACTTAGGTGTTCTCTAGTTTAGTCTCGTGGCGAATATGTTGTTTCATCAAGCTTTTTGCAAAGATACTTTGGATCTTACTTAAATAATTAGGACCCCCATGTTTATCCTACCTTATGAGTAAACTAAAATATTGTGATCAAAGGTAATAATAATTGGTGCTACTAGAATAACATGATTGTGTGCTCTCTTGCTAATAGAACAAGGAAAAACATTGTTTGGTATTGTATCGAACTTGTGGGCTGCAAGGACAGTTTCTGTGGTAGCATTGTTTTTGTGATGATAATAGTATTTTCTGTAAATATGGTAAACATGAAAATTGTAGCTAACTTTATTATCTTTCATGTCCTAAAATTGCATGATTTTAGGCTTGATGGTTTATGATTTATAGATTTTAGAAAATTGCTTTCAAGTTTTGTATATCTGCTGGACAGATCTGATTGTTTAGATTGTTTGACCTGAGGGCTTGTAGAATTATACTTTGATGTTAATAGACAAAGTATAGTACATTTTCTAAGCTTTCCAAAATGTCTAAAATCACTACTTTTGGTTGTCTAAATCTCTAGTTATGAGCTTGTAAAGCGGAAAGACAGAATCTGTCCAAACCTAGATAGAGAATGTCTTCTTTGTGTGTTTACCCTTGCTAGCTGTAGAATTATCTTAATATGATAATAAGAAAGTTTTAGAAAACTTAATAATCTTTCTATCAAGTTAAGAATCACACTCATTGGATCTCTAAAACTCTAGTTTTATGTATCTCTGAAGTTCATGTCAGTTTTCTGTCCAAGTTTATGCAAACCTAAAATACTGATATGTTTGGTCATGTTAACTTGTGGAATAGTTTTTGATATGAGTAACCAAGTTGGGGTAAACTTCCTAAGCCTTTGAAAAAGTCTAGGATCACCTTTATTTGATGTCTACAACTCTAGTTTTGATTGAAATGCACGTGCTTGCTGCGTTACTATATGTCTTGGTTGTGTAGAGCTGCATAATAGTGTTTTTCATTCTTGTTAACTTGGTGTTTGCTCTAGGTGTTTGCTAGCCTTACATGAGACTTTTTAAAATGCTAGTTCTTGTGTGTGGTATGTCTATGTGTCCTTGGTGTAGCCAAAACCAAAAAATCCTTTAAAAGATTTTATCCACCTGCTTAGTAGCTTTTTGCATCATGATTGATCTTTGTAATTAGGTCAATGTATTGTGTCATTGCATATGAATGTTTGTTTGTGCGAGCCTTGTGCTTAGAATGATTATTTAAGCTATCATGTTTGTGTGGATGCGTGTTGTCTAGGTAATGCCATAGTCGTCACCTCATTTGTTCTCAGTGAGCACACGAGTGTCGAATAACTCATCCTAGAACAATGCTTCCATCATGATAATCGCATAGTTGTTGTCTTCGATTAGGTTCTCTATCTTAGGAACCTGAGCCTGTAGACATGATTGCTAACCTTTGAATGCTGTGTCGCAAAGACCTGTACCTGTCCTTGTTTGAATCTTAAGCCCCAGGCCAGACCCTTGTATGTTTGCGTATGACATAGATGTTCTGCACCCTTTGAGAAGACCTTTGCGTGATCGACCAACCGTGTTAAGATCTTGCTAAACGCTAGCCTTTGACCTTGGTTGCTTTTTACTAGTATAGAGACCATACCCATATCCAAGTTGGACCTCTCGGTTGTCTATCCTTTAGTGCAACACTAATCCCTCCTGGATCTGATCTTGAAATCTTTCGCTTGTGAATCATGTAGTTACCTTATCAGCTAAATCTCAGATCGATATGTCAAGCTTTTGTCTTGGAGTTTATTCAATTCATCCCAATGCTCCTAGATCTTTTTATGTCCAACAATCTTTGATTGGAATATCGGCCTTGCCCTTGGAGTTGATCCCTTACTCTCCAACTTTTCCAAGTCTCAGAAAACCTATCAATCTTGATCTCCTAATCTTGCCTTTCATAGCTGAGTCTCATCTTAATCCCTTATCTAATAGTTTTCTTGGTGGATGCAAGGTGTGCATGGAAATAAAGCAAGAATCTCCTACTCAGTTATCTTTAGCATTTAATCTATGTTCCCTGGTATTGTGTTAATCTTGAATCACCCCTTTTGTTGACTCCAAATCTTGTGACTACTTTTGCTCGCTATCCCTCCTTTGAATGGTACTTGTTCTTATGATCAAATTTGTGCTATTGAAATTTCCTTTTGGTGTAATTTTAGTAGTGGCATTACGAATAGCATTCTATGGTGCCGCGATGGAACCTAGGACCTCCTTGTGGCTGACCGGCACATGGTTGTGCTGCTAGGTGCGCGCTGGTATCAAGGTTGCTAGTCATAATCCATTTGCAGAAATTATACCGATGTGATATATCCTTGTGATCTTTTCTTGGTTAGTTTCTCATATGTTATCAAAAGATCCATATATCCCCAACCCAATTTGTGCTCCGTGTGATTTCTTATTGGTTGTAGGCTTGGTAATGGGGTAATGATTAATAACTACCGGTGCCATGACAAAACTGAGGGCTTCATGTGGACTGTAGCCACATGATTATGTTGCTCGGCACGTGTGAGTATCATGGTTTAAGTCATGATCCATTACGAAACCACACCGATAGGTTGTCCCATTATGAGCTTTCCCTTGGTTATCCCTTTATTTTATCCCAAGGTCCTCATCGAGCTTGGTCCTGTAGCGCTTCCTTCCGAAGTTGCGAAGAGGATGACCTTTGAAGAGCAGGTCACTGACATAAGTAGAAGCCTCCGCTTTATCCTATCCGTGAGCCATGGTAACCTTTGTGTAGAATCTAGTACCAACTGATCGATAAAAAGAACACACAACAGTTAAAGTTGGATCAGTTATTAGACAGCCAAAGACCAATGGACATGTATGTTTCTTTACAAGTCACCCGATGCCCTTCCTACTAATTTCCTAGAGTCACTTGAAGGCTACGCATGTAGTTGAAATTTACCCTCTCATGAGGTGACCCCCCCTTTTCTGCTGACTTTGATGGTGATTGTCGGTGTTGGAATCAACTGCAATGGTTTGATACTGAAGCTGAAGCCTTGGAGCTTTTTAGTGTTGAAGGGACAACTAATTAGTTACTAAAAATAAAGGTTGATCAATAGAGCTACCACTTTTGGTGCTTTATTGTTGAGCCCTCAATACAACTAGTTGTGCTTATCGCCCTGATGGAGTTTGAGCGACTATGTGCTTTCGCCATAGTTGTGAGTAAGTGAAACGCTTCTCTTCCCTTGAGTGCCTTTTGGCCTGAATCTCGGGACGAGATTCCTTTAAGGGGGGAGGGCTGTAACACCCCGGGTGTTAGTCACTAGTTTAGCAGCGAGATTGGACTTAAGCTATATATGTGAGTAGTGATAATAAACTTTCTTTCATGTGTCTCACATCACTATCCATCTATAGTGATCACTGGAAAAGTTTCATGAAGTTTGGAATCCAAAAGCCACACGAAATGATAAGCTTTATCCTTGCTTGAAAGGCCTTATCAAGCGCATGAGTATTTGGAGATTCAACAAATTCATGCAACCTTGCTCAAATAATTCTACATTAACTCTACAACAAAAGTCATGAAGGGTTTATATTGAGCAAGTGCCCGAAAAATGCTTCTATGTGATGTTTTGACCTAGGCTGGCCCTAGAACACTTTTGTTTGACCATTTACAAAGTGCAGATTAGAGAGTTTGCATGGCTATGCACCCTTAATCAAAGTTGTAGAGAATTTTATAAGGAACAAAATTTGTTTAAGGGTCAAGTCATGAAAATGTGTGCAACATGCTCAAAAAGGGTCCAGAAATCAGATTCCAGTGCTGTTTTTAGGGTTCCAAATAATTCTAAGTCTGAAATCAAGGTCAGCGGCATTGACGTCTCGCGTTCTCGGAAGCAACGCCCGCCACGTGTTCGACAGTTGTCCCCTAAGGATGGACGTGGCCAACATGCTGAATTCGCGCCCCCACCATTACTGGGAGCTGGAGCCGCGTGCCCTGCCTTCCTTGCGTGAAAGGGGACGGCCACAGCGCCCTCCCTCATTCCTCCACTCCCTGGCTCGCTCTACATCTCCTCCCTCCGCTCTCTCAGCGCTCGCCCTCGCCTAGCTCAATGCCAGAGCGCCGTCCGCCATGGACGTCGGCCGTTCGAGCTCGCTGCTGCTGCGGTCGCCTACCTCCTCGCCTTTCCTGCCCAGCTGAGCGCCGCTACACCTACACCACCACACGCCGCCCCGGACGCGCCCCACTTCCGGCCCGTCCGCTGCTGTAGAGTGCCGCCGCCGGAACGCTCTCCACCGGCGTGGCCTGCGTCTGCGCCAAAGGTGCCACCATCGACCCCGAGCCGAGCCACGGCCTCCCTTGGGTGCGAGCGGGTCCCCTAGGGCCGCGCCACTACTCCTCCACTGTCGCCGGTAGCTCGCCGGCCGGAATCGGCCGCCCTGGGCTCGTTCCCGCTGGCTCTACCTCTCCCTGTACGAAGAAAGAAGAAGGAGTTCGCGCAAGAATAGAAGCTTTGATAGGGGGTTTTCTGCGAAGGTTGTGACTCATTTGAATAGTAGCGCACAGTGCTGTTTTTCTTTTTACTCTTTTCTTTTATGCATTTTTCGACTGAATCTTCGGAAAATAGCAAATGAAGATGTTTTGGAATCCTTATGAGTAGATCTATCTAGTGGTATAATAATATTGCATGTTTTAGTACAAAATTTGTGCAGTAAAAAATAGATCCTTGTTATCTAGGGTTTGCTTTTGTTATTTTCATATCTAAGGTTGTGGTGCTTCAAATGGTGTGAAATTTGATTGGTATGCTATTAATGCTATGTCTGTACTGTGATAAAAATTTGAGATTGATTGGATGCAGTATGATTGAGTTATTGATTTATATTGCTTGATGTCTAGTAATTAGATTTAATTGATTATTAATTCAAATAAAAATGTGAAAAAGGAAAATATGGTTCCACTGCTTTTCTATAAAGTTGTTGTGACTTATAGATGCTTAATATGGCTATGTATTTACTGAAAATGTGGAGTTTTGGATTTAAGTTGCTCTCACATGCTTAATAACAATTCGAATTTGTCTTTTTCGTGGAGATTGCTATAGTTATCAAAATACTATGAAATTTAAACAGTAGGCATTTGAGAATATATGTGAGCTACTGTAATTTTCTTAGAATTTACTGTGCACTTTTGATATATGTTTCTTATATGCTCCTTATTCCACCTAGTTAGTTAAATAAATACAAAAGTGTGTGATAATAATTTATTTGAGCTTGGTCATCATATTTTCTAGTATTTATTTAATATATGTTAACTATTGGTAACTTTGGTTACGTCTAATTTGATGTTTGAAACATAAGTGAAATATTATTTGCTCTATTTATCAATTCTTGAGCTTTCTGAACAGGTTTTGGCATTTTGATGATTTCACCTTGATAATGATGTTTGCTGTGAAACTTATGAATACAAAAGTTGTAGATAATTCATGTATCTAGTCGCTTTTAAAATTTGGTGACATTTGGCCCTGTGGTTTAGAAACTACAGCTATGCAAGTTTGGGTAACAGTTTTGGTTATTCTCTGGCTTGTCAGGACCTGATCCTGTATATGTGTAATTTTAACCTGCTAAACTTGTGAATCATATTTTGATGATTAAAGATTAATTGTAGGCAATTTTATAAGCTTTCCAGATTGTCTTATTGCATATCATTTGGATGTGTATAGCTTTAGTTATGATCAAATCATCTAGCTATTGTGTGCAGCCCAGAATTTGATAACCTCTAGTTCTAAGTAGTTTACTTTGTATGTGACTTAGTGTGAGTCATGTCATTGATGATTGTTAAGTTAATATACCTGATAGGTTTCATGCTTAATTTGCTTGTTGCCTATATGTTTGTCATGCTTGTGAAATAACTCGCTCTCCAAATGCTCATATTATCTGGTGTGACTATGCTTGTCTTATTTTGTGTATGTCATGCATCGTCTATTGCGCTTCCATGTGTTCATGCACTTGCATCTTGCATCTCATCTAGGTACGTTAGATGAACTACGTGAAGGATGAGGTGTGGGAGCCAAACCCGAAGATGGTGTTCGATGGACTTATCCCGAAGATGGAAGGGAGATGCTCGCCAAGCGAATACCATGTAACAACACTGACTTGTGTCATATTCCAGACAAGCCCCGGAGCATTCTAAGTCTTCCACCCTTTTATAAAATGCAATTGAGTACATTATGTTGTTTATTGCATTAAGTTATAGGAGTTGATTGAAAACACTTGCTGCATATATATATCCTCTCCTTATCCAGCAAATTGTACCTTGAATCCTAATTAAGTTCAGGAATCGAGATAAATGCTTAGTTATGCTTAGACCGGTAGAAGTCGGGCGATTCCCTGTCACCCGCGAGATATAGGTTGTTACTTCTCTGGTCACGGTTGGCTATGTGCTATCATTGAAAAGAACCTTGGTTAAAATGAAAAGAAGACTGGGCAGGAACAGTGGACCCTGTCTATGTCGATTAAGGACTGGATGCGTTGTTCGTGCTTGGTCATGTTGAACGCAGCCCAACACATAGTTGGCCAGACCCGAGCGTCTGGCCGTGAAGCCGAGTAGCCCAACTCAAGACGGGAACACGGGCGGCGGTTGGGCAATTCGCGGGAAGTGGCATACTAGACCAAGGGCAAGCATATATAACTGATCCTGGCGTCGTCCTTGGGTTAACATGGCTTGGACATCCTGGCTACCGACTTTCCGGTCTTGCCAACATGATAACCGAGCCCGCGTCTGAGTTGTACCAAGCGTAACCTAAGGTGACTCTGATCCAGTCCGCCTGGATGTGTGTTGGGAATACCCACTGAGCTCAGTAGAAATCGATTCGAATCGCCATCTCTCCCGGATAGTGAGAACTTGACCATTGTTTGCGGCACCGTAGAACTCACTAAATAATGATGGTTCTAATGATGATGATGATAATGATGATGGTTGTACTAAACTGGCTATGGTTATTAATGCTTGTTATAATAAAGTGATTGTTTAGTACAGGTGCTAATCTAGATGAAAGGTTGATTGAAAATAATCTGCTGCTAGTATAATAAAATACTGCTCTCATATAATATGCTTTTATGCAAAATATTGTCAAGCTAGCCCCACCTATACAAAGCCTTGCATACTCCTTGGTGTCACTTTATTTCTAGTTTATGACGGGTAAGTCTAGCTGAGTACATTCTCGTACTCAGGGTTTATTCCTACTTGTTGCAGGTTGTGATATATCATGGCTACTGCAAGAGTTAGGTGGCTCCTACCATAGCGGTGGAGTATGATCATGGGCATGATCCTTCTTCTCTTATCTATAATGCTGTTGTTGGATTGACCTTGGTACTGGCCTGTATTTGATGTTAATTTCAAATTTACTCTGCTTTCGCTGCTTTTGAACTTATGTTGTAATAATTATTTTGCACTCTAATGTATGTTGAACTATTTATGAAAAGGATGTAAAATTTGACTTGTTTTGTTGAATCAGTAAGATCTTGGCTTATATGTTGGTTGGTTTGAAGTCCTTTGTGGTTTCAGTGGACTACCGGGATTATATGGGCTCAAGTGTAAAAATTAAGTCACTCGGTGATTATTTTTTGTACTTGTGCTCCTATAATTTGGACGGTTCCGTTACACCTTAGCGATGACTACTAGGTGTAATTGCACTAACCATAGTATGTATTGACATGTAGCTAGGAATAACTTAGGAATATCTCTTGATGTTCTTCTAGTAACCCTAATGATATAGCTAGGAGTCTCTATCTGTTTATGCTGATGATTTACACTTATTTTTTATCATTTATCTTGTGACTTACCCCTGCATTGAGTAGTGAGGACATGGTTATGCCTATTCATTACACTATAGGTTATTCAGCTACCCTACACATATACCCTGTAGACCTTTCTAAGGGAAAAATATAAATGACAACCTGCTAATACTCTGGGTAAAATACTACAATGGTATTTGATCTCTGCGCTTGCGGATACTATTTCTATATTCTAAACGGTGGCATGATTTAATACCACACTCCTGATGTCATAGCGGAGGATGACAACTTGGCGCTTTAGTGGCGATGCTATGATATGCTCACCTGCATTTCTGACACCGTTGCTGAGGATAGGTTTTATATATATTTGTAGTGACGTTAAGGAGTGTCAATAAGCATTTTTGGCGCCGTTGCTAGGAAAGGTAATGGCGAGTGTAAAAGGAATAGCGATAGACCTAACAAACTAATGAGATAGAGAAAACCATGGATCCCGACTCAATACAGGCTTACCCTTGTGCTTTCTATCTTTGAGATATCTTATGTAGGGTAATGAATGAGTGGTTTTGATCTGTCAAATAACTACGTTAAAAATCCAGAGAAACTCTTTCGAAGAAGGAAATTTCAGCAAGTGAGGGATATCTTTGAATCTTCATCAAAGACACCCACTGCGGAGGTTCGTTCTTTGGAGGGGCAAGCTCCAATAAGTGAAGAAGAAGAGGAACAAGAAGGTAACTTAGCACCAGCTTTCGAGGAAATGGCTGATAAGTCACTGCGTGAGTTTTGTGGAAGCTGGGGAGAATGGATTTGAACTCAAACCAGCTCTTATAACCATGGTGCAAGCCAACCTGTTTTGTGGAAAAGTACATGAAGATGCAAGTGATCATCTCCAACACTTTCTAGAGATTTGCAGCACTTTTAAGATGAAGGATGTACCAAGAGACGCCATACTGCTGCATCTGTTCCCATTCTCACTATTGGGGAAGGCAAAAAAATGGTTCTACACCAACAAGGACAATAATACAACTTGGGATAAGTGCTCCACAGCTTTTCTATCAAGATTCTTTCCTATGGGTAAGACAAGTGCCCTAAGAAGGAAGATCTCAAGTTTCCAGCAACAACATGATGAGTCAGTCCTAGAGGCATGGGAACGCTTTCAAGACTACATATCTAAATGTCCTCATCATGGGAGGGAGAATTGGCTCCTCATGCAGACTTTCTATGACGGGCTCACCAATAGCACCCGTAACAACGTTGATACTGCTGCTGGAGGTGCATTTATGTCATTGACCATACCACAAGCTACTACTCTTATGGAGAAGATGGCTTCTAACCAAGATTGGAGTGAAGAGCGCCAACCAACCCGCAAGAGCAGTGGAGGAATGCACCAATTCAAGAAGGTAGACTTGCTGTTTGCCAAGATAGATCTGCTTATGAAGAAGCTGGAAGACAAAGCCAACCTAAAACAAGACGTCATGCGCATCAGTGATTCATCCATGACCTGTGAAGTGTGTGGCAATACGGACACTCAGAAAACAACTGCCCTGAGACCCGTGAGGATGTGAACTTCATCAACAACAACAACAGCTATCGTCCTCAAAATTAAGATGGAATCAGCAAAGGCCCAACTACCAAGGTAATTACCAAAGTAACTTTCAGGGCACTAATTTCAAT
The DNA here is from genome assembly GCA_015844335.1 of Chrysopogon serrulatus. Taxonomy (NCBI): domain Eukaryota; kingdom Viridiplantae; phylum Streptophyta; class Magnoliopsida; order Poales; family Poaceae; genus Chrysopogon; species Chrysopogon serrulatus. The sequence continues at coordinate 354,459 of JADLZL010004508.1, read as the reverse complement.
AGCTATGCTCAATTTCCTTTGAGAGAAGTGATCTCCAACCAAAATAAAATTGTAGAGACTTTATCTAGGAAGATAGCATTCAATGATAAAATGCTAGAAAACATAAACACTAAAATGGATAGATTTACCTCTGCTGTTAAGAACCAGCTTAGCTTCAACAAAATGATAGAACAACAATTAGTTCAGCTGGTGGCCGCTGTTCCACTGACCAATGAAGATAAGATTCTAGAGCAACCTCTAGAGCCCAAAACCATAAATCTTGTTGATGTACATGCAGGATACTATATTAAAGCATCATCTGTAAGATGGAAGGATGAGTCTATGCCACCCAAGAGAGGAGATCCAAGGAGACCTGTGATCCCTATCTCTATTGGGCAGCATGACTTTCCTGAAGTTGTCTGCGATCTGGGCGCTAGTGTCAACATAATGCCAAAGGTAATCCTTGACCAAGTCTTTTTATGGGCATCTCTATTGTACATAAATATATGCTTGTAGCTTGCAGACCAGACGGTTAAACACCCTAAAGGAATCTTAGACGACGTGTGCATACGAATCGGGAGATCATATGTCCCTGTAGACTTTGTAGTCCTAGATACCGACAGAGATTCCAAGAGTCTAATTATTCTTGGTGGACCATTCCTGAGTACTGCAAATGCTATCATCTATACGGACAGTGCAAAGATTTGTTTCACCATCAAGGGCAATAAAGAGAGTTCAGTTTCAAGAACAAGACCATTGAAGCTCCTTTAGATCCATGAGGAGCTTACTTCCTAGTCAAGCCAACAATTGAAGAAGCCAAGAAGAAGAACACAAATAGGAAGAGAAAGAATAAGAACAGGAGGCAAGTGAGAAAGTAAGTCCAAGTAGTCAAGCTGTTGAGTATGAGCATGACCACCTCTTAGCCTCACCATTCCTGATCAAGAGGGAGGATCTAGGCATATTGACCATTGATTGCACTATTGGACAGTGCTCCTTCTACAACGCTTTCTGCGACACCGGATCAGCTGTCAACATCATGTCCAAAAGATAGATGACTTAATATTCGATACACCTCTATACCCTACCTATATGTAGCTATAGCTGGCGAACAACACGGCGAGATTGCCGAAGGGAGTAGCGAGAGACATCATAGTCAAAATCCTGACCGACTTCATGATACTGGACATAAGAGAAGAAGATAAAACACCCATCATCCTTGGGAGGCCATTCCTCAACACCACCAACACCATCATCTACAATGGATCGGGCCAAGTCCACTTCTAATTCCTAGGAGAGAAGGTACGCTATCATTTTAAAGATTATAACTCTCCTGGACTAGCTGCTTTCACCCAGTCCAAGAGGAGACGCCAGCGCCGAAAGAATCGCTCCCCAAAGAGCAATGTTGAGGAGGCGACAATCAAAGAAGAATCTACTGCACCTAAGGGACATCCACAACCTATAAAGGTATGGGAAGAAAAGGTAAACTCCTCAACCGAGTCATTATCACCAGGAGGTCTAGCGTTAGGGTCCTCATCCTCGGGATCCGATGAAGCACCCTAGAAGTGACGACGACGAGAAGTCTTATCCGGAGGACTCTAAACTTCGAACCCTTACCATAAGGTAACAATGGTAGTTATCTATTTACTTTCTTGCACTTTTAAATTCATAGTTAGTTTTTATCATCCTTATATAGAAAATAACAAAAACATCTAAAAACCAAAAGCCCCATGTGACATCCCTGTAGTGCACACTAATGGAGTGTTCACCGTGGTGGTCAAAAAAAATAAAAATTAGCATGCATATTTCCTTTCTATTCAATAAAAAGAAAATCTAAAAAAATAATCATTGAGCATATTGCTACGCTGTATACACTGTAACACCTTTGAAAACCTCTCACAGCAACCAGTCCGTAAAACGGCTAACCACTAACTGTTTATCTTAACCCGTTCCATGAGTTGTGGTGTTTTGTAAGATGTTGCTGCAGAATGACTCTAAGAGCTAGTCCACCTAGGAATCATCATCTACATCACTCGAAGTACATCTTCCCAACACATGGCTAATCACTATGTGGAGGAAGCAGCTTCTTGTTGGATGAGATTGAGGTTCCCGGCTACACTTGCTCTTGCAAGCATGAGCTCCACCGAGAGAACCGCTCAGCTTCAATGTGCAACCACGACAACAACCAGCATGGGGGAAGGCATCCCCTAGGTACCCAGGTAAGTGTACCTATGCGATTATCGAGTCAGTCATAAAAATGAGAAATACCAAAAATATGTGAGCACATAAAGGTTCACCATAGTATCATAAGAAAACTTAAAAAACCAAAAATATATGGACACATGAAGGTCCATGCTTTACAGAGTCTTTGGAGTATTATATAGTATGAGTCTTGAAAAATGAAAATTTAAATAAAAATGTTTGTCTAGATAGAGTCAATAAAAAGGAAGCTCTTGAGATGATCTGAAATGATGATAAGCTGCTGTATTATAACACTGTTGGGGGAGGCCCTACCTTCTCGGCCCCCCTACACGGCGCCACCATAGAAACAAGGTGGGGGAGCGAAAAGGTTGAGTCGGCTACGAATGTCGCACGCCTACGAGCAACGATTACCACCGCCTCGGTGCGCCCTGCGAAGCCGGACGAAGGTGGTTTCGCCCGGGAGAAGAGATTAGGGATCGGCAGGGGCGAGGTGGTCGAACATCGTGGCGAAATCAAACCCGCCGGGCAGCAGTCAGCGAAAGCCTTCGTGCTGGGTGTGCCTTCGCTGTGGCCGGTTGATAGACCTGGAAGGTTTTCGTCTATCGCCTCGGCATTGTTTTCCGTTGTAGGGAAGGCGGGCCCTTACTCGGGGGACCCACACGATGGTGGATCCCGACCGGCGCTACCCAGGGGAGGTGATATCCAAGGAGGGCGGAATTGGAAAAGTACAGAATCACCCTTGGCGAGTCCGAGACCGAAGCGACAACTCCTTGAGGAAACCCTAGGGGCATTTCCGAGATCATGAATGTTGCCGCTTACCCTATAAATGGAACCATGAAGGTAAGCCGAAAAAAGCGCGAGGATGATGGGACGGTCCAGAGCGTTTTAGCCTGCCGCCTAGAACCCAGAACCATCTGTAACTTTCACCGTACGGCTATTATATAAAACGATTACGTCGGTGTCAACCATTGTCGGTTGAGCCCAGTTATACGTTCCATTCTTCTTTCGTGAGCCTTGTCGTTTCTCGGGGCATTCGCTCCAAAACTATTGGCCTGATCCAACATTGGCGCCCACCATGGTTGTTGCACAAACTTTCCATGCCTCCGAGGAAAGCCGCAGCCGCGGCGAAGCAAACATCTAATGGGGGTGGAACGTCGAAGGTAGCTGAGCTAACTGAGTCACGGCAGTGGCCGTCAAATCTGACGTCCTACCTCCAGGCCTGCCGGCACCATAGGCCAATCCCCGTGAAGAGCAGCTCAATGCCCAGCTCGAAGATGTCGTCGACGACGACGATGACGACGATGTCGCTGAAATAAACAAACAAGCCGCATGCCTCAAAAAACTGGAAGAATATGAGCAGGAGATCAAGAGGATGCACGACGAAAGACAACGACTAGCCAACTAGAAAGCTAAAAAGGAGCGCACCGTTCGGTTATGAGACATGCTCAGAGAAGCCGAGGAAACACAAAGAACGTTGGCTCAAGAAGTCGAAGATCTGTGAAACAACAAAGACACCAGCGCATCACAAAGGAGGTCATCACCCTTTCGCTCGAGAACAGAAGCAAGCCTCATTCCTCTCGATGAAACATCACCACTGTCGCAAGAACTGTAGCAACACCCTTGGCCAGTGGGTTACAAACCCCGCGTACTACCATACGATGGTCAGTCCAACCCTAGGAAATTCTTAGCGAGCTACGAAACCGCGATGATCTCGGCAGGGGGTGACGTTCAGGCCCGGGCAAAGTCCTTCATATTAGCAGCCGAAGGACTAGCCCATGAGTGGTACGTCACGTTGAAGCCAATGTCGATTAGTTCTTGGGACCAGTTAAAGAAAGAGATCCTGTCAACCTTTCAAGGTTACCAGCTAGAAACAAAAACAACACGAGACCTCATGAACTGCATCCAATGAGACGACAAACCACTTGCCGACTACATCAAACGTTTCATTCAAGTAAAAGCGCAAGCATCCAATGTCTCAGAAGCAGCAGTAATAGCAGCCGCAACGGAAGGACTCACCACAGGCCAATGTGCAGCATACCTGGCACGGTCTCCACCCGACACAGTCTCTGAGTTGTTCACCATCATGAACTAGTACGCCAAATCAGACGCAGACTTCAGAAGACACAAAGCATCTTGAAAAGCGCAAGTCAAGCCGGCAAAGCACCACAGCAGCCACCATACATCCCCGGCAATCAAAGAAACATCAGACCATTTCGCACGATCAACAATCTGTAGGAAGAATACAGCAGTACTGACCCCGAACCTCGGCGCCAAGATGACGAACCACAGTACAGAAGATACGAGAACCCGCCCAGAGGGAGAGGGAGTCGAGGATTTCGCAGAGGTCGGGATGGTTGAGGTCGCGGAGATCGCCCGCCGAGAGCACCCTATTGTTTTGTCTATGGTGAGAATGCAGGACACATAACTAAAGAATGCAAGTACTCAAGAATGGCGAAGGAGCTCAAGGAGAAGGACGACGTGTCCCAAACAAGCGAAGCACCGAAGCATATCTTCCACAACACCAAGCCAGAAAGTCAGATCTACAATGCAGGCTACTATCCCATAACTTCAGCTCCACCGGCACAAGGTTTTCTCCAACCTACTTTCATGTGGCAGCAGCAACCCTACGCACAGCAACCAACTTTCCTGCACTCGACACAATCAGTCGCGGTCTCATCCAACCACCAGCAAGAACAGCCACCGTCGATCCATCTGAACCACAGCCAAATTCCACAGGAGCCAGGCCACGAGTGTTGATGGTCCTTAAGGCCTATTTTATACCATCAATTATTGCATGAATTAACATGAAAAGAATCATAAAGCATAGTTGTAGGGTTTGATTCTAACGAGTTCCACGAGTTGTGTTGTTCTTAATCGTTTTGCAGGTATATCCAATTTTGCATAGAACAAAAGTATCTCAAATGATAATTTAGAGTGCATCATTGTGGAGAGCTCGTTGAGACGATCAAAACGGACATATGGTTTGCCCTATTTGGAGTCCAGATTCAAAAGATATCAATTCTACACCGAAACCAACACTAGAAGAATCTAGAAGACGCGTGAAGGCGACCCACCAAAGGCGGGGCCCACCTGTCACAGGGTGGGGCCGCCCGGCGCCACCTCAGGGCCGGCCGACGCCCTCCGGAGCCCATTTAGGGCCCGCTTCGACGGACGGCCTCCTACCGTCTTAGGGTTTGCATCTCCACCGTTGCCCAAGTCGGTTTGATCCAACGGCGCACGTTCATCCCACCGAGCTATAAATAAAGAGGCAGACCCCCTCCCTGAGGGCACCACATTATTATGGAGATGTAGAGGCGTCCCTCGAATGGATGACCTCTCATCTCTAGAGAATTAGAGCTAGACTTTTCAATGTAGTAGATTAGTTCTAGTTGAGAGTTAGGGGGAGCGGAGCTTCGCTCGGGTTCTAGAGAAGTCTTCAGAGATTTAGCATGTCTTTGTATTTATTCTTGTAAGACTTATGCTTTATTGTATTTTACCTTCTCTATTTACTTTTATGCATTATATTTGATTGGTTAGTATAGTTGTTATACTTTAGCATAGGATCTCCGTCTGTATTAGTTGCTCTAGTTATTATATGTGATTAGAGTAGTAATCGATAGTGTAGACATGGAGTCTAGGCTATAGGTTACCTGAGATTGCACCCAATCCAATATATAGTTGTGGTAGCCCCAGGTGGTGACAGCCCTGACGGCTGACGTATTCCACCATGTTAGGGTTGGTGTTTGTAGGACCGTAGTCGGAGCTTCCTAGTCCTTTCTCACCCGTTTCCGTGACTAGTGTTCCGATGTCCCGAAGTGTTATTGTGTGATTGCTATATCTATCCATGAATTAGTTATTATAGAACCCCAGTAATAGAGAAGTACTTCGGAACCTTGAACTCTCCCGTTGTCCTCTCACTTTAGCTATCTGCTCTTTTATCATAGAATTCTCCTGTTTGTGTCATATATGCATAATTCCTATCATCTATTATTTACCTCTATAATTAGTGGATACATGATGGTGAACTATCAATGTCTTTGACCATTGTTTCCCAGTGGTAAAATATAAATAATGATACCTGGAATACTCCCTGGTAAAATGCTACAATGGTGTTCTGTGCGCTTGCGGAATCTTTCATATTTTAATTGTGTATAAGAAATACCAACAAGCATTTTTGGCGCCATTGCCGGGAAACAATTGGCGTAAAGATTTTGATAATGATCTTGATGTCTGCTAATCTAATTTGCCACTAGCTTTAGTAGGATTACCCCTTGTTTTGTTGAGATGTGGAATAAGCAGGACATCAACCGTTCCAACCTTCTGGCGAAATTCCACAAGAACAAGACATGGGCGATATTGAAGAACCCAGGGTGCCTAAACATTCATGATCCATCAATAATTGAACCCTGCCATCTCACAGGTATGTATAAACATATATATTATTCTAATCATGTGTAGATTGGAGAAGAAAAGTCATCATCACATGAATTCAAAATTCATCACATGTGACAAAGAAAAGACGCTGCACAACTCACAAACTCCATAGTGAGTCATGGTAAATATGATCAAGAAAGGTGAAAAAGTCTTGCTCATGGACTTAAAATTTGATGAGTAGTTATCTTGTTGCACTCCACTGCATGTTTACTTTGAACAATCCATGCATCCACTCATATCAAATCCATAGCATGTTTAGATCCTTGCACACATGCATGTCACTTGCATCTCTACTTTAAAAATAAAAAAACATCCTCACCATGTATGATCATGCTTTCATCTCTATTAGAGTAAATCTTTATGTGCTCTCATGCTACCTTTGTTTGCTATAGTATGCTTTGGTTTGGAAGTACTGTACATACTTTCATAGGCTTTTAAATTAAGCATGGTACTTAGGTTAAATAGCCTACCTTAGTCAAATTAGACACGGAGTCTGGTTTGGTTATTGAACTAGAAATTGTTGTAGTAGACATTGGATATTTTGTTGTACTAACCCCTGCAGGAAATTCTCAAACTCAATTCGGGTAAGTCAGAGATGAACCCACATCAAAGATGAATCAAGGCGTGTGATGAAGTCCAATAGCTTTGCATAAAAGGAAGACACAGCTCATTCTCCATGAAAGAACTAAAGAATAAATGTCTGATCATGGTTCAAAATGAAAAGAAAGGAGAAAAAGTGTATAGAGAGGACTAAGATGGAAAGAAATGGATGAAAGAACACTTCAACACTTTCTACACTTCACCATGATAGTGGACCAATCATTCTGCAAGACATAAGGTACGTTTACCCAAGCCTCATGCAACTTTAAACTACATTCAACATCTTATACCATATTGCTAATTGTCTTGGTTACCCTGACCTTATGTCATGTTTAGTTTGCTAAAACTTAAAACAAATAAAATACTCTTTTGGTTCACCTAAATATTCTTTGTTCTATTTGAATAAATATCTTTAGTCTTTTGAACTTCTTTAGTCTATTATAAGTATGCTTTAGAATATTACTTAAACATTATAACATCAAAGCATATTTGTATAAGAATTTGGTTGTATATATGGACTATCCTCTCCTGTATAAAAATATTTAAATCATATTAGGAGACTTTATAGAATCAAATCAAGGTTAGAGGTATTCTTTAAAATTATATCTTCGCCTTAACCATGTTTGGAAAATTTGAAATAATGGTGAATCATTTAAAACATGAGCTACAAATTAATCTTTAACTCCTTGGCAAACACTATCCATACTTTACATAAACAGTATATTCCTTCGGGTATGTGTTGTCTACTAATCCCTTGCAGATAAGAAAATAATAAGAGAAGCAGAAGACTAGAAGAGTGAGAAAGGAGTACAACATGTGAGACAAGATGCTCAAGATGCAAACAGACCATTGAAATCCATCTATCCTTTACCACATGGTGTCATCATGCTCCAGTAATAAAGGTAACATCTTAAAGGTAACTGGTCATCATTTTCTCTTGATCTTGGAGTACACATCATATCACCATTCTCTTTATCTCAATGGTAACCAAATAAGCTCAAATATGATATATCTTATTTTTAGAAGATGATAGTTACGGTATTAATCTTGATAACTGATAAAGATGAATAATCCTTTTTAAAGGTTAAGCAACTCCACTCTTTTATCTAGTAAGCTTAAATGCCATATTTATACTTTTGATATTCTCGCCCAAGATGTAAATGAACAATATGAAAAGACATCAATCTTATTGTGCCTAAGGTTAGAGAATGAATAAATTTCTGGTTCTATTGGTGTTTCCCACCAATAGAGCCCATGCACTTGATCTCTACCTTGTTTTTATGAGCAGAACACACTTCAAGCAAAGTGTGGGGAGATTCTCCAAATTCTACAAGTGGAAGTTCTAAACCAATAACAATGATGCACATAAGATTGGCTTTAAGATGCTAATATAAAGAAAAGAAGAAGGTGACACCACCATTGGAAGCGACTAGGGAGACATCACCTCAATCCTCATCCTTAGGAGCAAACTAAAGTACTTGATCAATGAACCACTGCAAGGAGGAGTCCAGTTCGAAGGACTCAAAACATCGAACCCTCACCGTGAGGTAATATCGGTAGATATCCATATTTACTTTCTTATATTGCATGGTTTATTTTCTTTTTAGCATGTTTACATTTCTGCACTATCACTGCATCAAGAAAAATAAATAGATGAATATTCATTTATTTTGCATCATAAAAAAGCCCCACATGAAACTCTTGTGGTATAAAAACTATAGGAGTGCTCACTGTGGTGGCCTACAAAATAAAAACATATATCATGCGTGTGTACTTTCTGCATATAAACCCATAAAATCTAAAAATATTAACTGAGCATCCTGCTGCAATACTGCTATCTTAAAAATACTTTAAAACCTCCACAACACCCAATCCTCTAAAAATGGCTAATCATTAACTTTTTATCCTAATACCATTCCATGAGTTTTGGTGTTTTGTGAGAGCTTTCTGCAGGATGACTCTAAGAGCCAGCTCACTTAGGTATCTTCATCCTTATCACTCGAAGAACATCTTTCTGATACACAGCTAACCCCTGTGTGATGGAAGTAACTTCATGGGTGATGAGATTGAAGTATTCCTAGCAACACTTGCTCTTATAAGCATGAGCTCCTCTGTGAGGACCACTCGGCTTCAACGCTCAACAACGACAACATCCAGCTTGGGGGAGAGCATCCCCTAGTTATCAGGTGAGTATACCTATGCGATTATCGAGTCTGTCTTATAGTCATAAAATACCAAAAATATATGGGCACATGAAGGTCCATGTTTGTAGAGTCTTTAGTAAAATAAAAAGATGAATAACAATCAAAATCAAATAAATATACTCTAGCTATTTATTAAGGTGTGATCATATAGTGTGTTTACAGTTGTGTCTAGTTGTTAAGAGTCAAATAAAAACTGAGGAACAATAAAATTTTGTCTTGGAAATGATGAATAGCTGCTCTATTGTAATTTCTTTCCAGTACCTACTTTCAAGCACGAGTTCTCTTAATTAATAATAATAATGAAATTAAATGCATGGGTAGCAAATGCTTGATCTAAGGTCTAAGTAATTGTTGGGTATGATGTGATGATCTCAACTACTGTTATCTTGTTCTAAACAACACTAGAGTTTTGGAGATTTACCAACATTAATATGACTAATAATTGCATTGAGTTAAATTAAACTTTGTTGACCCTATGCGAAGTTATCATGCTATTGAATTGAGATCACTTACACCTTCCATTCATTTTCCGCATAAATGCTCATAATTATCTGTTGCTATCCTCTCAAAAGTTTGTTGGAAGACATGTGGCTATGCAAAAGTATCCGAGGAAATAAAAAGGGACAAGTGTCCGAGACCTCAAAAGATAGATCCTGAGGAAATAAAAAGGGACAAGTGTCCGGAACCTCGAAAAATGAATATCAGAAAAAAATGGGCATGTGCCCGATAGTAGAATTAGCCTTATAGCCATGTGTCTCTAATAAACAGAAGAGAGTGATAAATTAAAAAAAAACCGACCGACTCCATTTTCCATACATATGCACTTCTTGATTCAACGGTGTGATTGACTTTCTCTATGGATCCTTTGTTTAATTTGACAACAATATATTTCTAAGCTTTTAAAAAAAAATCATGAAAACTCCGGATTAAAAGGTGAAATGAAAGAACTAGGGACATAGTACTTGATTTGATCGTTCTATCTTTCAGTTACTCAAGATCCAAGGTAAGAGAAATAAGCCCCATAATGAATAATATGATATATTTGTTCTAAATTTAAAGGAGAATTTTTATTTAAAGGTATATGTACTTGTTGGAAATGAAAACATTGCAGCAACTCCTAATCCATTGTTGAGTTTGGCTTTGCTAAGGGACTAGCAAAGGTTAAGCTTGGGGGAACTTGTTGATAGTCCTTAAGGCCTATTTTATACTATCAATTATTGCATGAATTAACATGAAAAGAATCATAAAGCATAGTTATAGGGTTTGATTCTAACGAGTTCCACGAGTTGTGTTGTTCTTGATCGTTTTGCAGGTATATCCAATTTTACACTGAATAAAAGTATCTCAAATGATAATTTGGAGCGCATCATTGTGAAGAACTCGTCGAGACGATCAAAACGGACATATGGTTTGCCCTATTTGGAGTCCGAAGCCAAAAGATATCAATTCTACACCGAAACCAACACTAGAAGACTCTAGAAGACATATGAAGGTGACCCACCGAAGGCGGGGCCCACATGTCACAGGGTGGGGCCGCCCGGGCGCCACCTCGGGCCGACCGGCGCCCTCCGGAGCCCATTCGGGGCCCGCTTTGACAGATGGCCTCCTACCGCCTTAGGGCTTGCATCTCCACCGTTGCCCAAGTCGGTTTGATCTAACGGCGCACGTTCATCCCACCGGGCTATAAATAAAGAGGCAGACCCCCTCCCTGAGGGCACCACATTATTATGGAGATGTAGAGGCGTCCCTCGAATGGATGACCTCTCATCTCTAGAGAATTAGGGCTAGACTTTCCAATGTAGTAGATTAGTTCTAGTTGAGAGTTAGGGAGAGCGGAGCTTCGCTTGGGTTCTAGAGAAGTCTTCAGAGATTTGGTATGTCTTTGTATTTATTCTTGTAACTTATGCTTTAATATATTTTATCTTCTCTATTTACTTTTATGCATTATATTTAATTGGTTAGTATAGTTGTTATACTTTAGCATAGGATCTCCCCCTGTATTAGGTGCTCTAGTTATTATATGTGATTAGGTAGTAATCGATAGTGTAGACATGGCGTCTAGGCTATAGGTTACCTGAGATTACACCCAATCCAACATAGAGTTGTGGTAGCCCTAGGTGGTGACAGCCCTGACGGCCGACGTATTCCACCATGTTAGGGTTGGTGTTTGTAGGACCGTAGTCGGAGCTTCCTAGTCCTTTCTCACCCGTTTCCGTGACTAGTCTTCCGATGTCCCGAAGTGTTATTGTGTAATTGCTATATCTATCCATAAATTAGTTATTATAGAACCCCAGTCATAGAGAAGTATTTAGGAATCTTGAACTCTCCCGTTATCCTCTCACTTTAGCTATCTGCTCTTTTATCATAGAATTCTTCCTGTGTGTGTCGTATATGCATAATTCTTATCATCTATTATTTACTCCTACTTTAGTCTAGTTAGTGTATTAGTTAGTGGATACATGATGGTGAACTATCAATGTCTTTGACCATTGTTTCCCAGTGGTAAAATATAAATAACAATACCTGGAATACTCCCGGTAAAATGCTACAATGGTGTTCTGTGCGCTTGCGGAATCTTTCATATTTTAATTGTGCATAAGAAATACCAACAACGAGCACCAAGCAGTCAACAACATTCTACCAACAAGCGGTCATATTTTCCCCATTACAGGAGGGTCCAACCAAGAACACGCAAGCAAAAAGGCGAGGCGAGACTACGAGAGAAGGGTCCTTACAATAACCCCGCGTCTCCCGTTGAACATGCCAGCATGGTCCCAAATGCCTATCACTTTCGACGAGTCAGACTTCCAACTGCGCGACTATCCATACACCGACGCTTTCATCATAAGCGTGAATGTGAACAGTTTCACCCTGCATAACATACTTCTCGACAATGGAAGCTCGGCCGATATCCTTTTCATCAAGCCGTTCGAGGCCATGGGGCTCGACCCAAGATTCACAGAGCCGGGAGGAAACCCACTTTTGGCTTCGGCGGCAAGAAGGTTGATGCGATAGGCAAGAAGACCATTCCAGTATCTTTCGTCGAGGGTGAAAAGGTTAGAACAGAGGCGATCACGTTCGACATTGTGAACATTGATTACCCATAAATAGCCATCTTTGGGAGAGGGATAACCAATAAATTCGAAGTCACCATCAGGCAAAGCTATCTCTACATGAAAATGCCTTCACCTTTCGGCATCATCACTATTCATGGTGATCAACTAGCCGCAAGACGCATCAAGGGAAACCACCCTAGGGTACAGCATAATCAATGAAGTCGCCAAGAACACAGAGGATAACGAGGAACACAAAGAAAAAGACACCAAAAAATCGAGACCGGTCGAGAAGGCGGTCGAAGTACCACTTCGGCAAGAGAACCAAGAGAAGAAGGTCAAACTAGGAGCCGACCTCGACGAACATGAGTCTAGTACCCTCCTAGGTTTCCTAAAGGAGAATGAGAACGTCTTCGCCTGGTCAGCCGAGGATCTTCAAGGAGTAAGCCATGACTTGGCGCAACATAACATCAACGTCGACAAAAACGCAAAGCCGCAAAAGCAAAGGCTAAGAAAAATGTCCGACGAAAGAGCCGAGGCAGCAAAAGACGAGGTTCAGAGGCTTCTCGACACAGGGGTCATAAGACCAGTCTAGTACCCGGACTGGTTGGCGAACGTGGTCATGGTTAAGAAATCCAACGAAAAGTGGAGAATGTGCATAGATTTCACCGACCTCAACAAGAGCTGTCCGAAAGACCCGTACCCTTTACCAAGGATAGACATGCTAGTCGACATCGGCAGGGTGCGAGATGATGGTTGCTCGACTGTTTCTCGGGGTTTCACCAAATATGGCTGAACCCCAATGATGAAGAAAAAAACAAGCTTCATCATACCCGGAGGAACATACTGCTTTCGCCGCATGCCTGAAGGGTCACGAAACTCAGGATCAACTTTCTCGAGAATGACCAATACCATATTTGGCAAACAAAAGATGGAACCTCGTCGCTTATGTGGATGAAATTGTGGTAGCAAGCAAGCGCAAGGAGAATCATATAGCGGATCTCAAAGAAACTTTTGGTAATATCAAGAAAAGTGGCCTCAGGTTAAACCCAGACAAATGCACCTTTGGAGTCCGAAGTGGGAAGATGCTCGGGTGTCTCATCTCAGCTAGAGGGATTGAAGCAAATCCCGAACAAATCAATGCAATAGTAAACATGCAATCACCAAGAACGAGAAGGCAGGTACAGTAGTTGGCTGGAAAGCTGGCCGCACTTAACAGGTTCATCGCCAGATTAGCCAAAAAAGGGCTACCTTTCCTTCGGACCCTCAGGATCTCAAACCTATTCGAGTGGGGAGCCGAACAGCAAAAGGCATTCGATGAACTGAAAGCGTACCTCACGAAACTCACAATGCTCTCAAAACCATCACCCGAAGCGGTGCTGCTTCTATACATTGCTGCGTCGCCATCCGCAGTCAGCGTAGTTCTGGTCAAAGAGAAAGAAGAGGATGACAAGATGGGGCAATTCCCCGTATACTTCATCTCGGAGGCCTTGGCAGGCGCAAAGATCAACTATTCCGAGCTGGAGAAGATCGTATATACAGTTGTAATGGCTTCACGGAATCTCAAACCTTATTTCCAGGTGCACAAGATCAGAGTGCTTTCAGCCCAACCATTAGATGCATTGTTCTGAAATCCAGAAGCTATTGGAAGGATAGCAAAGTGGGCCGCAGAACTGAACGAGTTCGTTATCGACTTCGAGCACAGGTCCACGATCAAATCGCAAGTGATAGCAGATTTCATCGCAGACTGGACACCGACGGCTTTCGACACAACTGCCCAATTCAATAAACCAAAGTGGACAATTTCATGTGATGGCGCATGGGGAAATTCTAGCACTGGAATTGCTGGAGTCTTGACACCACCAGCAGGCCCGAAGTTAAGATATGCAGCATGTTGGCATTTATAATGTCACTGCAATAAATCTCAAATCCCTATCTCACGCAATGACGTTAAAAATGTTGGTATTAATTAACTTGCCTTTAGCATCTGGCCACTAGTCTCTTTACCCTTACTCCTAACTATGAAACTAGGTTGTCATTCCCAATTGTAAAGCTAGGAATAAATCTTGGTACTAAATCTTATCATTTTATGTGACTAAGCAGAAATAAATAAAGATAGATATAAACTAAGAATGATTCTGCAAGCAGACAGATAATTATACCATTGTAGCATTTTACCTAGAGTATTACCAGGTTGTCATTTATATTCTACCACTGGAAAGGCATTACTAAGAAGCTACTTTATAGTATTGATAACATGTATATGAATATGCATTGAATAGACGATGTAATCAATGTCATACACTCTACTCATAACAGGGGTAAGTCACAAGATAATATAGTAATGATAAAGATAATGATAATGATAATGAGCCATTAATCAGTCATCTCCTAATGATACTAATCTATCATAGCACTCTAGTCATGTCAATGTTGTCTAATTAATTAATAGAGAAATAATTCCTAAGTATTTAATTACATGTCAAAACTACGTCAACTAGTGCAAGTACATCTAGAAATCATTGTCAAGTAATACTACCATAATTTCCAAACACATCGGAGCAATTTACAGGAAAAGATGAGTACAGGAACCTCATGTGTATAAATACACTCTTAACCTGATAATTCCACTCTACCAATCCACCGTACGGGGGAAGGCCTACAAAGGACTCAATGGATCTGTCACATCCACGATCTACCTCACTACCCGGCACAACTGGGGATATCCGCTGATAAGGAAAGCATCTAGACACCATATCTACATATTGCCTACCACTCACCATATGATCAACTAGATGAGCGCTATATGAACCAGTTCATGAATATAATAGCAAACCAACTAAACTAGATGTATTGAAGTAGACTGTTGACACCTCTTAACGTCACCATGCAAAATACTGGGTTGTCATCCCCAGCAGTGACATCGAGAGGTGTGATATTAAATCATGCAACTGTTCCCAAATATAAATATAAATGTGTATCCACAAGCACACAGATGAAATATCATTGTAGCATTTTATTGGGAGTCAACCCAATTGTTGAATTCAATTAATCCCATGTGAAAGTACAGCTAGAGAATATTGATGTGGATACATACTTAGATAGAATCAACATGACAAAGACATACTTATGCGGGGGTAAGCTAAATAGATATATATGATGAGTGCAGGGCAATGATAAATCACTCAAAGATAGAAATAGAAACTCTAATGTAGCAAGGCAAAAATAGGAGATTAGTTAAGAGATTGAATTCCTATCTAGTGTCAGATTTACTAAGTCTTTACATCTACTCTAGTACATTACTTTCATCTATAGCATTGATGACTCTAAATTACCCACAAGGAACATGACTAGGGAGGTTTGTGAACATAGCACGCTCCTCCTTCGCAACCACGTTCTGCTAGTCTTATAAACGGGGGCGGAATATATATGACTCAACAGGAATGTCACACCCGCGATCTACCACCAAACCCGGCCTACAAGGTGCATTCATAGGTAGAGCATATCTAAGCACCGCGCTTACATAATATCTACCACTTAACCCACTTGAGTAATGAGCTAAGCGCTTTACGATCGCATGAGATAATTCATCATCAATCAATACTATATCAAGCAAAACACTAGAATAAACTAGGAGCTTAATAAACTGAAACATAATAGTTAAGAACAAAGTCATAATAAAGAGAGGGATACAAAGCTATACCAGCCTCCTGGATGACGACTCCAAAATCCTGAGTGTAGCTCAACTCTACTGAAATTTTGCTAGCTAATGCCTAACCAGAACTTGAAGTGTTGGAGTTCTAATCTAATTCTCTGAGGACGGAACCCTTCGCTCTCTCTGAGAGAGGAAATAATGAATTAGGGTTTCTGGGCTCTCCCTCCCAAGGGGTCCTGCCCTCGTTTTATACCCCTGGGCGATGATCGTGAGCCATCGGATCAAACCAACATTGGCGACGGCTGAGATCTCTCCTCAAAGGCGGTGGAGCAACCTGGGCAAAGCGGGCCATGATTGGGCTCTGGGCCAGACCGGCCGGTCTGGGATGGGACCAGCCGGTCCCGCCCTGGCCCCGCTCGACCTCCGCCTCGGCATGGTGTTGACGGTCGTTAACGTCAACTTTTACTAGCACTTTAAACCCGAAGGAGAACATGAAAACACATTAGTCTAGGGTTTTAACTGACAATTTCCACGAGTTTTGGTGATTTGTGAAATTTCTAGGGAATTTTCCAGAAAAGACAAAAAGAGGGATTTAAGTGAGAGAGAGAGAGAGACCTCCCACACCGTCTTCCTAGCTTCCCCCACTTCTTCCTTGATGGCGCCTAGGGCCGACGTCGTCGGAGTGGCGGAGTGGGAGTCGTGCTCGGTGACAGAGCCGGAGTTGGGGGCGCTGTGCGAGAAGGGGCTCCTGCGCGTCCGGACCGACATCAGGCGGCCAGAGTGGATCGTGCCGCCGTCGGACCACCAGTACCCGCGTCCTCCGTCGGGGTACGTCGTGAGCTTCACGGCGTTCCACGAGCGCGGGTTCGGGATGCCGGTGGGGCGATTCCTCCGCGCGCTCCTAGGGCACTACGGCCTGGAGCTCCACAATCTCGCCCCCAACTGCATCTCCCATGCCGCGGTCTTCGTGGCGTTGTGCGAGGCCTACCTCGGCGTCGACGCCCACTGGGACTTGTGGCTCTACTTCTTCGAGGCCACCGTTTCCTTCACGAAATCTCCGCCCCGGAGAAGGAGAAGGGGAAGGAGAAGGAAAAGGAGAAGGGGAAGAGGTCGGGCGGTCCGGGCCGGCTACATCGCCGGCAAATTTGCGGTCCAAGCACCGCTGGGAGTATATCCCGCGAAGCTTGCCACCTCGAACCGTGGGTCGGCACAAAGAAGTGGTTCTATCTTCGCAACGACTACGACCACCCCGCCCGCCTACACCGGGAAGGTGTTCGACTCGAGCCGCCGTCGTGGCGGAAGGAGCTGACGCCGAGAGGGTGACCCCGCCGAAGGTATTCTCCGCCTTGGCGCGCTTGACCAAGGCGGGTCTCGACGCCTCGGCGGTGATCGCCGGCCCACAAAGCGGGCGCCGCCGCCGATGCATCGGCAAGACGCTGCCAGGCGACATGCGTCCTGGTAACGCCTGTGAGGGTACCCGGATGGCGGCCGAGGACCTAGGGTACGCCGAGGTCCTCGACCGGACGAAGCAGGCAGCATCGGTGGAGCACTCACAGCTGTTCAAGATCCCGATGCGGCCGGACAAGGACTACATCAGTCTGGTAAGGCTCGCCCCTTTGCTCCGACGTGTGCTCCGTTCCTCTTCTTTTCCCACGCTAATCTCGTTATCGCGCTGCGGGGGGGAGCGGCCGAGGCCGTCGAAGCCCGCCGCCGCGGGAGAAGAAGAAGGCCAACCGCGACCGCGCGGGAGGCGCAGAGGAAGGAGAAGGAGAGCACCACGGCGCCAGAAGGCCCCGCAGCGTAAGGAGAAGGATGACTTGGCTCGGCCAAGGGGCGGCGCCAGAGCGTGAGAACCTCCCTCGGGAGGAGACGCCGCCGGAGACCACCGAGTATGGTGATGACGACGACGGCGGCGAGGAGGAATGGGACGAGGATGAGCTGAGCCGCTGCCTAGGGGTTGATCCCCGGAGGTGACGCCGCGCCCCAAAGCGGGCGGCGGCTTCGTTGATGACGCAGCGGCCCGAAAGGGCCACCCGGGAGAGGCTCGCCTCCGGTGTCACCGGGACTTGGGGCCGCGCGACGCCCCGACGCCGGACGTCCCCTCGGGGAGGAGGCACGACGCCGCTGGGGAAGGAGATCACCGAGCCCTCCCCCCGCCGAGGCCCATCCCCCGCAGCGGCCCGCTTGGCTAGGAGCGGGTCGGAGAGCCGCGGCAGACGCCCCGAAGGCGCGCGGTCGGCCGGGCGCCCAACGCCCATCCCTCGGGAGGGTCCCGGTCAAGTGCCAAGATTAAATTGCGCGCGGGTAAGTGGTGTTCGTACCTTGTTGTTGATTCCGACGTCTCGCATGCTAATTTTTACCTTGTGCCCATCTGCGTAGCCTGAAGCGCCAGGCAGCGGTGGATGCGGCGCCCCTCGCCCCTCGGAAACAGCTAAAGCGGGGGGCTGGGAGCGCGAGCCTCGGTTCCGTCGTCGAGACGACGGCCGGGACCGAGGAGAGGGAGAAGACCGCCGAGGCGCCACCAACCGTGGAGCAGTCCTCGGCGACGGAGACGGAGGCGGTACAGCGGCCCGCCGTGGGAACCGAGGGCGCGACCGTGGCGCCATCGGTCCGAAGGGGCCGGCCCCCGCCGGGCGCTACCGGCGCGGCGGAGGCGCCGCCGAGGAGGACGACGTGGTGATCTTGGCCGTGTCGGCCGGGGTGGAATCCCCGTGCGCCCAAGGAGACGATGGAGGAGCCCGTAGTGGTTGCCTCTGCCGATGTGGTCATGACCGAGGCGGAGCCAACCTCAGCTCCCGGTCAAGTCATGGCCACCGAGGCGGGAGTCGCCTCGGCCGGAGGGGGAGACCGAGGAGGCGCAGTGAGGAAGGCGCCCACCGTGGATGCCGCGGCCTCGGCCGTAGTGCCCGGCGAGGCGCCCGCCAGGGTACCTACCGAGGCTGGAGAGCCAGCCGCCCTAGGGGCCTTGGAGAAGCGTGCCTTCGCGCCGGACGACGCCCAGGAGGTGAGGTCCTGGGTGAGCGTGACGCAAAGGCGTCGACCGCTATGAGAAGGCCGCCTTGGACCATCGTGTCGGGGCGTGCCGTGAACTCCCCCGTTGCTTCGGGTAAGTGGTTGCTCTGTCCTCATTCCCCTTGGGGGCCTTTTTCCCAGGTGTCGACCCGGAAGAGGGTGTGTGCTGCAGAGTTGGCGCAGACGCGTCGGGCAAGAAGTCGGACCTCCTCCGCGCGTCGGCCGGCCTCCACGACCAGTACCTTCAGCGAAGGGGCTGGTTGCCCAGTGACGACAGCGTATGTCGGAGAGGGACGCCGAGCTCGAGAAGCTCCGTCTTCTCGTTTCCCCAAATGCATCCGAGGCTTCGACGGCGCGTGAGGATGCATCCCTTGCCGGGGAGACCGCGGCGGGTCATGCCAAAAGCCTTGACCAGCTCCGGGTGGAGAAGGAGGCGATGGTTGCCGAGGCTTCGCGCTCGCGGACTCCATCAAGTCCCCGTCCGAGAAGCCGGAGGCTTCCGAGGCCGAGCACGTCGTCCCCGGCCGGGGAGTGCTCCAAGCTGAAGGAGGCGGTCATGCGGGGGATCGCCGAGGCCACGACCCTCCGCGACCACCGCAGGGGGTAGGCGCCGCGATCGCCCTTCGCACTGCGTTATGTCGTCCGAGAACCTAACTCTCGGGTTAGGTGCGAGCTGCGTGGTGACGGAGTTGGAGGAGAACCTCTTCGCGTCGCATGCCGCCTATAACTCGGGCGCAGGCGAGCTTGAGACCCCGACGCTGGAGGCTACGGGCGTCTGTGCCGCGGTGGAGGCGGGAGGACGCCGGGCGGAAGCAACCTGGTGGCACGGGCGGGCCATGGTACCGCTAGCTGGGTGGAGGCGCGCGCCTGGAGGCCCTCCGAAGCCTCGGGCGATCACAAACGCTTGCGCCGACCATGTCCCACTATCGGCTCGACCTCCCTCGGATCACCGAGGGACTCGCCGTGGGCCGAAGAGGAGATGGGGCGTGAGAACGAGGTGCCGCCCCAACTCGTTGAGGAGGCCGAGGCGAAGGGGCTCTGCCGCGTTGGCGGCCACCTTTGCGCCGGGCCGTCGCCTCCACCCTTCTAGAGGAAGCCGGTGACGCCGAGGCCGCGGGACGCCGAGGTCGTGGCCCTCGGCCGCGGGCCCCGACGCCGTGGCTCCCCGGCCGCGGTCACCGGCCGTGAGCCCCGGTGCCGAGAACGCCGAGACCATGGAAGCTGCGGCCCGAGGCTCCGAGGTTGTGGATGTCGCCGCCCGTGATGCCGGCGGCCTGGACGCCCCTAGTAGACCCTGCAAGCTGGGCCCGAGTGCCCATGTAAATAGGAAATTGTGTTGGAGTGTGTTTGTGGAATACTTTATATGAGTCGGCCCGTCAAGGCTTTATGCTTTTTGTACTTGCTTTTTTGTTATCTCTCGCATTCCCTTCCGTTTGCATTCGCTACTTGGTCTTGCGAGGATGCTTTGCAGCCGGGGTCGTTTTTAATCAAGATAAGGATCTGCGCGAGTAGATGCCTCGGCCCCATTGCCCTTCCGTAACCGAGCGACCTCCTCGCGGCACTTGAAGTCATCCTTTTGGCTAAGGGTAGCGAGTGGAGGCACTGTAGCGCTTGGGCGTAGGTGGCCTCGCGGCTCGGCCGTCCTCGGCCTTGGGATGACCTCGGTCTTGCTTTTTCCTAAGTATGCGAAATCTTCGGGAACGTAAAGTCTACGAAAGATAGCTAGAAAAACGAAAAAGATTTTTTGAGGGGTGCTTTCCAGGAGGGGGTTCCCCCCTTTCTAGCCCCCGAGGGAGGCTTGGTTTTGGTGAGCCAAAACCAAGTCTCACTGAGTCCTACTGGGGACAGAATGCTGTGACGTGGGAGAAACGCCCAAGGACTTAGTTTTATTTAGCCAAAGGTACAAAGCGTATGTACAATGCTTGGAATTTCTAAGGGTAAAAGCGACGTAGCTGTTGGATGTTCCAAGCGTTGTTGAGGACTTCACCGGCCTCGTTGGCGAGCTTGTACGTGCCCGGCTTGAGGACTTCAGCGATGATGAAGGGCCCCTCCCAAGGCGGCGTGAGCTTGTGGCGCCCTCTGTTGTCCTGACGGAGACGGAGCACCAAATCGCCTTCCTTGAGGTCTCGGGTGCGGACCCGTCGATCGTAGTAGCGTCGGAGGGACTGCTGGTATCTTGCTGAGTGTAGGAGGGTGGCGTCCCTGGCTTCCTCGAGCATGTCCAGCGAATCCTCCCGAGCCGCCTGGTTGCGTGCCTCGTCATAGGCCTTGAGCCTCGGGGACCCAAACTCTAAATCGGTAGGCAGGATGGCCTCGGCGCCGTACACCAGGAAGAAGGGCGTGAAACCCGTAGCCCTGCTGGTCGTCGTCCTGAGGCTCCAAAGGACCGAGGGGAGCTCCTCGAGCCACCTTTTGCCGAACTTGTCGAGCTTGTTGAAGATCCAAGGCTTGAGCCCTTGCAGTATCATCCCGTTAGCCCGCTCTACCCGCCTGCTCGTCGGGGGTGCACGACCGAGGACCGACGATGTGTATCCGGTGCTCATCGCAGAAATTTCGGAACTTTGCCCCCGTGAACTGGGTGCCGTGGTCGGTGATGATAGAGTTCGGGACTCCAAAGCGGTGGATGATGTCGGTGAAGAAAAGTACCGCCTGCTCGGACCGAATGTTGGTGACGGGGCGTGCCTCGATCCATTTGGAGAATTTGTCGATGGCGACGAGCAGATGAGTGAAGCCCCCGGGCGCCTTCTTGAGGGGTCCTACCAGATCCAAACCCCACACGGCGAAAGGCCACGTGATCGGGATGGTCCAGGCGCTGAGCCGGTAGGTGCGTCCCGACGAGCGTAGTACTCGACATCCTCCGCAGGCGTACTACCTCGGTGGCGTCGGCGACCGCGGTCGGCCAATAGAACCCCTGGGAAGAAAGCGCCGGACGAGGGAGCGGGGAGGCATGGTGGCCGCAGACCGGTGTGGATCGCCACCTTGACCGTGATGCATCGCTGCAGGACCCCCGAGGGGCTTCGCTTGTAGAGCTCTTCCTCGATGACGACGAAGGACTTTGCTCTTCTCGCGATGCGCCTAGCTTGGTTGAAGTCCTCGGGGAGGACCCCTCGGATGATCCAGTCGAGGTATGGCTTTCTCCAGTACGGCTTGGGGTCGGCCTCTGGATCCCCTCCGATGACCTCGGCATTTGATGCCGAGGACGCCTCGGAAGTCGAGGGGGTCTCGGATGTCGAGGGGGCCTCGGACGGGCCTCCAGCCCCCGAAGGGGGGTCGGTATGATCCTCCGAGGCCTCCCCTTGCCCCCCGAGCGTGACGGAAGGAGCCGCGAGGTCTTTGGTGAAGACGTCAGGGGGAACCGGGGCTTGTTGACGGTCCTTAACGCCTATTTTATACCATCAACAATTGCTCAATATAACATGATATCAACCATAAAGCATAGTTGTAGGGTTTGATTCTAACAAGTTCCACGAGTTGTGTTGTTCTCGATCGTTTTGCAAGTATATCCAATTTTGCACAGAATAAAAGTATCTTAAATGATGAATTAGACTACACCATTGTGACGGGCTCGTCGAGACGATCGAAACGGACATATCATTTGCTATATTCGGAGTCCGGAGTCAAAAGATATCAATTCTACACCGAAACCAACACTAGAAGACTCTAGAAGACACGGGAAGGTGACCAATCGAAGGTGGGGCCCACCTGCTACAGGGGGGGGCCCACCTGCCCCGCCCCCGGGCCGGGGGGCGCCCTCCAGAGCCCAATCGAGGCCCGCTTCGATGGACGGCCTCCTACCGCCTTAGGGTTTGCATCTCCACCGTTGCCGAAGTCGAATTAGTCCCACATCGCCTGTCTAGAAAGAGTGGGAGGCTTTTCTAGACTATAAATAAAGAGGTAGACCCCCCCCCCTAGGGCACCACATTATTAGAGATGTAGAGGCGTCCCTCGAATGGATGACCTCTCATCTCTAGAGAATTAGGGCTAGACTTTCCAATGTAGTTCTAGTTGAGAGTTAGGGAGAGCGGCGCTACGCCCGGGTTCCAGAGGAGTCTTCGGAAGAGTCATCAGAGTTTTGGTATGTCTTTGTATTTATTCTTTGTAAGACTTATGCTTTAATATATTTTATCTTCTCTATTTACTTTTATGCATTACATTTAATTGGTTAGTATAGTTGTTATACTTTAGCATAGGATCTCCGCCCGTATCGGGTGCTCTAGTTATTAATTGTGACTAGGGTAGTAATTGGTAGTGTAGACATGGAGTCTAGGCTATATATTACCTGAGATTGCACCCAGTCCAACATATAGTTGTGGTAGCCCCAGGTGGTGACAGCCCTGACGGCCGATGTATTCCACCATGTTAGGGTTGGTGTTTGTAGGACCATAGTTGGAGCTTCCTAGTCCCTTTCTCACCCCTTTCCGTGACTAGTGTTCTGATGTCCCGAAGTGTTATTGTCTGATTGCTTTACCTTCCATAAATTAGTTATCATAGAACCCAAGTAATAGGGAAGTATTTAGGAACCTTGAACTCTCCCGTTGTCCTCTCACTTTAGCTATTTACTCTTTTATCATAGAATTCTCTCATGTGTGTCGTATATGCATAATTCCAATCATCAATCTATCGTTTACCCCTACTTTGATCTAGTTGGTGTATTATTTAGTAGATACATGATGGTGAACTATCAATGTCTCTATCCATTGTTTTCCAGTGGTAAAATATAAATAACGATACCTGGAATACTCCCGGTAAAATGCTATAATGGTTTTCTATGCGCTTGCGGAATCTTTCATATTTTAATTGTGCATAAGAAATACCAACAAGCATTTTTGGCGCCGTTGCCGGGAAACAATTAGCGTAAAGATTTTTGATATTGATCTTGATGTCTGCTAATCTAGTATGCCACTAGCTTTAGTAGGATTACCCCTGTTTTGTTGAGTTGTGGAATAAGCGTGATATCAACCATTTCAACCTTTCTAGCGAAATTCCACAAGAACAAGACAAGTGGAG
This sequence comes from Chrysopogon serrulatus, assembly GCA_015844335.1. Taxonomy (NCBI): domain Eukaryota; kingdom Viridiplantae; phylum Streptophyta; class Magnoliopsida; order Poales; family Poaceae; genus Chrysopogon; species Chrysopogon serrulatus. The sequence goes on along the minus strand of JADLZL010004508.1, from coordinate 330,316 downwards.
ATATTGAAGAGCCCAGGGTGCCCAAACATTCATGATCCATCAACAATAAAGCCCTCGCCATCTCACGGTATGTATAAATATTTATATATATTATTCTAACCATGTGTAGATTGGAAAAGAAAAGTCATCATCACATGAATTCAATGTTCATCACATGTGATGAATAAAGACGCTGCGCTAATCACAAATACCATTGTGATTCATGGTAAGTATGATCAAGAAAGGTGAGAAAGTCTTGCTCATAGACTTTAAATTTAATGAGTAGTTATCCTGTTGCATTCTATTGCATGTTTATTTTGAATAATCTATGCATTTACTCCATCTCATATCAAATCCATAGCATGTTTAGTTTCTTGCACATATGTATGTCACTTGCATCTCTACTTAAAAAAATAAAAAAAAATACTCTCACCATACATGATCATGCTTTCATCTCTATTTGAGTAAATCTCTATATGCTCTCATGCTACCTTGTTTGCTATAGTATGCTTAGGTTTGGAGTATCTTCATACAACTTTTAAATGAAGCATGGTGCTTAGTTTAGGAGTGGTGATCTTAATTCCAAAGGCTTTTAAATTAAGCGTGGTGCTTAGGTTAAAATGTCGTTCTAAATCAAATTAGACGTGGTGTCTAGGTTGATTTTTGAACCGAAAGTATGTTTTAGTAGACACTGGATATTTTGTTGGACTAACCCATCCAGGAAACTCCTAAATTCAATTCGGGTAAGTCAAGAGATGAACTCACATCAGAGATGAATCAAGGCATGTGATGAAGTCCAATAACTTTGCACAAAAGAAAGACACAGCTCATTCTCCATGAAAGAGTAGTAAGTATCAAAGTTTATTCACTTAATCTTTTATCGCATGTTACCTTTGCCTTGAACCGTATAAAAGTGCAGCCACCAACAACATTTGTTAGAAGAAGTCTATGCTAAAGTAATCCTAAAAGTCCATCCTTTCATTAGCATAGATGAAATTCGCATGAATTATATGGATCATAACCCATATGCCAAACTTGTTGCAATCCTTCGGGTATGTGTCCACTAATATTTATGCAGGGAAGAAAGAATAAATGTCTCATCATGGTTTAAAATGAAGAAAGGAGAACAAGTGTATAGAAAGGACTAAGATGGAAAGAAATAGATGAAAAAACACTTCAACGCCTTTTACACTTTACCATGATAGTGGACCAATCATCTTGCAAGACATAAGGTATGTTTGCCTAAGCCTCATGCAACTTTAAACTATATTCAATATCTTATACCACGTTGTTAATCCATACCTTATGTCATGCTTAATTTGCTAAAACTTAAAATAATTTGGTTCACCTACATATTCTTGGTTCTATTCGAATAAATATCTTTAGTCTTTTGAACTTCCTTAGTTATTATGAGTATGCTTTAGAATATTACTTAAACATTATAACATCAAAGCATATTTGTATAAGAATTTGACTATATATATAGACTATCCTCTCCTGTATAAAAATATTTAAATCATATTAGGAGATTTCATAGAATCAAATCAAGATTAGAGGTATTCTTCAAAATTATATCTTCGCCTTAACCTTGTTGGAAAATTTGAAGTAATGGTGAATCATTTAAAACATGAGCTACAGATTAATCTTTAACTACTTGGCAAACACTATCCACACTTTAAATAGATAGTATATTCCTTCGGGTATGTGTTGTCTACTAATCCCTTGCAGAGAAGAAATAATGAGAGAAGCAAAAATTTAAAGGAGTGAGAAAGAAGTACAACATAGGAGACAAGATGCTAATGATCAACTCAAAATGCAAGGAAGGAAAAGACCATTGAAATTCATCTACCTTCTACCACATGGTGTTATCATGCTCCAAAAGAGTAAAGGTAACATATTAAAGGTAAGTGGTCATCATTTTCTCTTGATCTTGGAGTATACATCATAGCACTATTCTCTTGATTTCAATCTTAACCAAATGAGCTCAAATATGATATATCTTATTTTGGAAGATGAACAATCCTTCCATAGGTTAAGTAACTCTACTCTTTTATCTCATAAGCTTAAATGTTATATTTATACTTTTGATATTCTCACCCAAGATGTAAATAAACAATGTGAAAAGACATCAATCTTATTGTGCCTAAGGTTAGAGAATGAAAAAAAAATTTCTAGTTCTGTTGGTGTTTTCCCACCAATAGAGCCCGTGCACTTGATCTCTACCTTGTCTTTATGAGCAGAACCCACTTCAAGCAAAGTGTGGGGAGATTCCCCAAATTCTACAAGTGGGAGTTCTAAACTAGTAACAAGGATGCACATAAGATTGACTTTGAGATGCTAACAAAAAGAAAGGAAGAAGGTGGCACCACCATTGGAAACTAGTGGAGACACCACCTCAATCCTCATCCTTAGAAGCAAACCGAAGTACTCGATCAATGAACTACTGCAAGAAGGAGTCCAGTTCGGAGGACTCAAAACATTGAACCCTCGCCGTGAGGTAACATCGGTAGTTATCCATGTTTACTTTCTTGCATTGCATGATTTATTTTCTCTTAACCATATTTACTTTTCTACATTAGTATTACATAGGAAATAATAAATAAATAAGATATGCATTAGGTTGCATTCATGCATCTTAAAAAAAACTTTAAGCCCCATATGAAACCCTTGTAGCGTAAAAGTTATAGGAGTTCTCACTGTGGTGATAAAATAAAAATACATATCATGCATTTGTACTTTCTGCATATAAACCCATAAAATTTTAAAAAAAATAATTGAGCATCCTGCTGCAATATTGTTATCATAAACATACTTTGAAACCTCCACAACACCCAATCCTCTAAAACGGCTAACCACTAACATTTTATCCTAATACCGTTCCACGAGTTTTGGTGTTTTGTGAGAGCTTTCTGCAGGGTGACTCCAAGAGCTAGCTCACCCAGGAATCTTTATCTTCATCACTCGAAGCACATTTCTCCGACACACAGCTGACCTCTATGTGAAGGAAGTAACTTCTTGAGTGATGAGATTGAAGTATTCCTAGCAACACTTGCTCTTACAAACATGAGCTCCTCTATGAGGACCACTCAGCTTTAATGCTCAACTATGACAACATACAGCTTGGGGGAGAGCATCCCCTAGTTATCAGGTAAATATACCTATGCGATTATCGAGTCTATCTTATAGTCATAAAATACCATAAATATGTGGGCACATTAAGGTCCACGTCTATAGAGTCTTTTGTGAGTCCATTAGTCTAAAAGTAATAATAATAATAAAAAGATGAATAATACTCAAAACCAAATAAAAATACTCTAGCTATTTATTAAGGTATGATCATAGAGTGTGTTTACAGTTCTATCTAGTTGTTAAGAGTCAAATAAAAACTGAAGAACAATAAAATTTTGTCTTGGAGATGATGAATAGTTGCTCTATCGTAATTCCTTTCAAGTGTCTAGTTTTCAACCTTAAATTCTCCCGAGTTTTGGATATGACTGTTTTGATATAAGAATTTACTCTGAACCTGAAACTTGTGGAGGCATATGCTTAAGCTAAGTCTAGGTGATTGAGGGATATGATATGAGAAAGACTGAGCTACTATTTATCTTATTCCTAACGATACTAAGTTCTAGAGATTTATCTTTTAAAATTCAAAAATCTTACATGATGAGCTCTTGTATGACAAAGTTTGAATTCCTATCAAAGCCATACATGATACACATTTAGACTAGGAAAACTTTTGTTCAATCATGCTGCTTGCTTTGCATTGAGTTTAGTCAACCTTTGTTGTATATCTTATGAGAGTCTTGTTATGCTTTTAAAATCAAGATCACACGCACACACTCCACCAACATATGTATTGCTCCTACCTTGGGAGTAAGCGCAATCATTTTTTACTTTCATCCAGATCCACCTTAAAATTGTTTTTCTCCTACACTGGGAGTAAACACCAAAAAAAATATATACCCTTTAGGACAACCCCTGTTTAATGCTCTAAGTTCTTATTATTATCTCTCCAATTTTTTGTATTCAAAGGATGCATGTGGCTATGAAAAAGAAAAAGTATTGAAAAAAAAGAAGAAAAGGGGAGTAAAAGATGGACAAGTGTCCCAGTAATTAAAACAATGGGTACATAGATGCCCACCTCCCAGATAAAAAAAAGAGAGAAAAAAAAGAAAGAAAGAAAGAATAAAGATAGCCCATGTTTTCCCGTGAAAAGTTTTAAGTTTTAAAAGGAGAGAGTTATTTTCAAAAGAGCAAAAGTAGAATTAGGATTAGCCATTAAATACCATATATACACCTAACCACCATATTCCATACACATGCACATCTTGATTTGATTGTATGCCTAGATTCTCTATGAATCCATTGTTTGACATTACAATATATGAATTGCAAGTATGCTCATCTTTGTTTAATGCCACTCCTATGAGCTCCACTATAATAATTAGTTGTAGGAGGGCATGACAACATAAATGCCTCAGTAAGATCCACAAATATCACATATAATAAGAGATTTGAGGGTGTCATACAATTAAACTCTGAGTTTTATTTTGAAAACATGCAAGAACTCCAGAATATTGGTTGCGTGAAGAATTTAAGACATAGTGCTTAACTTGATTGTTCTATCTTTCAATTACTCAAGACCCACGTGAAAGTTAAAAAGCTCCATAGTTAATGGTAAAATGGGTATGTTTAAAAGTTAGAGCAGTTTTATCTAATTCAAAGGAGAATTTCAGTTTGAAAGCATGTGTACTTTTGAGGAGTGAAAGCATTGTAGCAACTCCTGATCCAAGTTTAGTAGTTAGGCTTTGCTAAGGCACTAGCAAAGGGTAAGCTTGGGGGAACTTGTTGACGGTCCTTAACGTCTATTTTATACCATCAACTATTGCTCAATATAACATGATATCAACCATAAAGCATAGTTGTAGGGTTTGATTCTAACAAGTTCCACGAGTTATGTTGTTCAGGTATATCCAATTTTGCACAGAATAAAAGTATCTTAAATGATGAATTAGACTACACCATTGCGACGGGCTCGTCGAGACGATCGAAACGGACATATCATTTGCTATATTCGGAGTCCGGAGTCAAAAGATATCAATTCTACACTGAAACCAACACTAGAAGACTCTAGAAGACACGGGAAGGCGACCAACCGAAGGTGGGGCCCACCTGCTACAGGGGGGCCGCCCGGCCCCGCCCCGGGCCGGCCGGCACCCTCCAGAGCCCAATCGAGGCCCGCTTCGATGGACGGCCTCCTACCGCCTTAGGGTTTGCATCTCCACCGTTGCCGAAGTCGAATTAGTCCCACATCGCCTGTCTAGAAGAGGTGGAGGCTTTTCTAGACTATAAATAAAGAGGTAGACCCCCCTCCCTAGGGCACCACATTATTAGAGATGTAGAGGCGTCCCTCGAATGGATGACCTCTCATCTCTAGAGAATTAGGGCTAGACTTTCCAATGTAGTTCTAGTTGAGAGTTAGGGAGAGCGGCGCTACGCCCGGGTTCCAAGAGGGTCTTCGGAAGAGTCAATCGAGTTTTGGTATGTCTTTGTATTTATTCTTTGTAAGACTTATGCTTTAATATATTTTATCTTCTCTATTTACTTTTATGCATTACATTTAATTGGTTAGTATAGTTGTTATACTTTAGCATAGGATCTCCGCCCGTATCGGGTGCTCTAGTTATTAATTGTGACTAGGGTAGTAATTGGTAGTGTAGACATGGAGTCTAGGCTATATATTACCTGAGATTGCACCCAGTCCAACATATAGTTGTGGTAGCCCCAGGTGGTGACAGCCCTGATGGCCGACGTATTCCACCATGTTAGGGTTGGTGTTTGTAGGACCGTAGTTGGAGCTTCCTAGTCCCTTTCTCACCCCTTTCCGTGACTAATGTCTGATGTCCCGAAGTGTTATTGTGTGATTGGTTTACCTTCCATAAATTAGTTATCATAGAACCCAAGTAATAGGGAAGTATTTAGGAACCTTGAACTCTTCCGTTGTCCTCTCACTTTAGCAATTTACTCTTTTATCATAGAATTCTCTCGTGTGTGTCGTATATGCATAATTCCAATCATCAATCTATCGTTTACCCCTACTTTAATCTAGTTGGTGTATTAGTTAGTAGATACATGATGGTGAACTATCAATGTCTCTATCCATTGTTTCCCAGTGGTAAAATATAAATAACGATACCTGGAATACTCCCGGTAAAATGCTACAATGGTTTTCTGTGCGCTTGCGGAATCTTTCATATTTTAATTGTGCATAAGAAATACCAACAAGCATTTTTTTAGAAAGCTTGTTGGTATTTTTAAACGCAAACAGAGAAGTCCGCAAGCGCATGGATACCGATGTAGCTTTCACCCGGAGTATTCCGTAGTATCGATTTTCCACGAGGAACGCCAAGTGCACTAATTAAGATTCAAGATCATCCAAGGGTAAAGATAAAAGTATTTTTTTGTGGGTAGAGAGGATGTTTCTAAGATTTCTCTAATTGATCTATAAATCGAATTAACTTCAAAGTCTACTTATTTCGGGACATCGTAACACCAGCCACGCATTGATGAGAAGAAGGGCCGGGAAGCTCCGACTACGGTCCTACAAACACCAATCCAAACGGTGGGGAATACGCCGGCCGTCGTGGTCATCACCACCACAGGGCTACCACAACTATACGTAGAACTGGGTGTAATTCTAGGTAATATATAGACTAAGCACCACGCCTAACCTATTAATTACTACTCTAGCGTTGCAAAGACTAGAGCACTTGATGCAAGCGAGAAACTAATAAATGAACTTGAAATACTGAAATTAAGTAAATAAAGAACTCAGAATAATAATTGAGGCACCTGGAGATTTCTGAGTGACGAACCAGATACTGCAAAAGTACAATATTGAGGAAGATCCGACAGATCCGGCTCCTCCTCCGCTCTCTCCTCTTCTCTCTTCCTCATCTAATTACAACTAGATGAACTAGAACTAGAACTAGAAGAACTAGAACTAGATGAACTAGAGGGACACTACAAACCCTAATTTGTGTAGAGAATATGAAGCACCGGGGTGTAGAATGCCTCTTGGAGGGAGCCTTGGGCGTCATTATATAGGCCGAGGTGGAGTAGGGGGCAAGGCACCGCCATGTCAGCGATCCGCGTCTTCATCTCATGTGCACCGTCGGATCAAACCGACCTAAAATCAACGTAGGAATACTTTGATTGGGTTCCAAGTAAGCGTGGGAGGAAGACCCCAGAAGGCGGCGGCCATCGGGCAAATTAGGGCGCCGACCGGCCCTGTGGTGGGGGCCGGCCCCCCACCTCTCTCTCCTCTCGGGGTTCCGCTCCTTCGGGTGTCTTCTAGAACCTTCCCGAGTCCAATGATGATGTTTTCCGTCGCGGATAAGTTTCGTGGGTAATTATGCACTATAATCCCCTCTTTTATGCTTTTCTGGAATAATCCCTGGAAAATATAGAATCACCAAAACTTGTGGAAATTGTCAGTTAAAACCCTAGACTAGTGTGTAATCATGTATCCTTTCATGTCTAGAGTTCTAATAAATATTGACGTTATCCACCGTCAACAAGGCTCTCCCAGCAGCGATCTTGGCGAGTTCGTCGGCGGCTTCGTTGTGCCTCCGGACGACGTGGTTGAGCTCGAGACCGTCGAACTTGTCCTCCAAGGCGCGCACCACCTTGCAGTACGCGTCCATCTTGGGGTCGTGGCAGCTTGAGTCCTTCATGACTTGGTTGATGACGAGCTGCGAGTCCCCTCGGACGTCGAGGCGCTTGACGCCAAGTTCGACGGCGATCTTCAACCCATTGAGCAGGCCTTCGTACTCTGCCATATTGTTCGACGCCGGGAAGTGGAGGCGGATCACGTACCGCATGTGCACCCCGAGGGGAGAGACGAAGAGGAGGCCGGCGCCGGCTCCGGTCTTCATTAGGGACCCGTCGAAGTACATCGTCCAAAGATTCCGCCTGGAGCCGGCGGCGGTAGCCGGGCGTCGATCCCACTCCGCGAGGAAATCGGCCAAGACTTGAGATTTGATGGCCTTCCTCGGCGCGTAGGAGAGAGTCTCTCCCATGAGCTCGACGGACCACTTGGCAACCCGCCCCAAGACCTCCCGATTCTGGAGGATCTCTCCCAACGGGAAGGAGGAGACCACTGTCACGGGGTGGGCGTCGAAGTAGTGCCGGATCTTGCGCCGAGTCAGGACCACCGCATAGAGCAGCTTCTGGATCTGCGGGTCGCGGATCTTGGTCCCGGACAACACCTCTCTGATGAAGTAGACTGGCCTCTGGACCGGCAGGGTGTGGCCCTCCTCCTGCCTCTCGACAACGATGGCCGCGCTGACCACCTGGGTGGTCGCAGCGACGTACAAGAGGAGGGGTTCACCTTCGGCAGGCGGGACGAGGATCGGGGCACTGGTGAGGGCAGCCTTGAGCTTGTCGAGGGCCTCCCCGGGCCTCGGTGGTCCAGGAGAAGCGCTCGGACTTTCTCGGGGAGGCGATACAGGGCAGCCCTTCTCACCGAGCCGTGAGATGAAGCGGCCGAGGGCCGCCCGACAGCCCATGACTCGGCAGACGCCCTTCAGTCCTTGATCGCCCCTATGCTCGTCACCGCAGTCACCTTCTTCGGGTTGGGCTCGATGCCGCGTTTGGAGACGATGAACCCGAGGAGCATGCCTCGGGGACCCCCCCGACGCACTTCTCGGGGTTGAGCTTGACGCTTTTGGCCTTAAGACACGGAAAGCGATCTTGAGGTCGAGATGAGGTCGTCACCTTCTTAGTCTTGACCACGATGTCGTCGACATAGGCCTCTACGGTTTCGCCGATGATGGTCGCCAAAGACGCCCAAAGATGCACCGTTGGTACGTGGCCCCCCCGTTCCTAAGCCCGAAGGGCATCGTCACGCAACGGTACATGCCGAACGGGGTGATGAAGGACGTCGCGAGCTGGTCGGACTCCTTCATCTTTATTTGGTGGTAGCCGGAATAAGCATCAAGGAAGGATAAGAGCTCACACCCCGAGGTGGAGTCGACTATCTGATTGATACGTGGTAAGGGAAAAGGGACTTTCGGACATGCCTTATTTAAACTAGTATAATCTACACACATCCTTCACTTCCCACTCTTTTTCCTAACCAGTACAGGATTAGATAACCACTTAGGGTGGAACACCTCCTTGATGAATCCGGCCGCCAAAAGCTTGTTCACCTCCTCGCCGATGGCCCTGCGCTTCTCCTCGTCGAATCGGGCGCATCCGCCGCTTCACCGGTCCGGACCCGGCCCGGATATCAAGGGAGTGCTCGGCGACATCCCTCGGAATGCCCGGCATGTCCGAGGGATTCCACGCGAAGATGTCGATGTTCGCGCGGAGAAAGTCGACGAGCACGGCTTCCTATTTAGGGTCGAGGGAGTCACAGATCTTCACCGTCTTGCCGGACGAGGTGGAGGGGTCGAGCGGGACCTCCCTCACCCCATCGGACGGCTCGAAGGTGCCGGCGTGGCGCTTGGAGTCGAGAGCCTCGGAGATGGCCATTGCCTCGGCATGCTCGATGGCCTCCACGTCGCAGTTGAACGCGTGCTCGTAAGAGGAGCCAATGGTGATGATGCCGTTGGGGCCCGGCATCTTGAGGAGGAGGTATGTGTAGTTCGGGACCGCCATGAACTTTGCGTACGTGGGACGTCCGAGTATGCCGTGGTAGGTTCCTCGGAAGTCGACCACGTCGAAGGTGATGACCTCCTTGCGATAGTTTAATGGCGTCCCGAAGACGACGGGGAGATCGATCTGCCCGAGAGGCCAGGCTCGCTTGCCTGGCACGATGCCCTGAAAGGGAGAGTTGGAGGGTCGGAGGTGCGGGCGCTCCATTCCCAACAGGCTGAGGGTGTCGGAGTAGAGGATGTTGAGGGCGCTACCGCCATCCATCAGCACCTTAGTGAGCCGAACGTTGCCGACGACGGGATCCACCACGAGTGGGTATCTCCCTGGGTTTGGCACGTAGAGCGGGTGGTCGTCGAGGCCATAGTTGATGGCCTCGGCCGACCACGGCAGGTACTGCGGCATGGCGGGGTGCACCGAGAATACCTCTTGGCGCTCACGCTTGATCTGACGTGGAGAAAGGTTCGCCGGGAGGCCTCCGATGATCATGAAGACATCGTGGATCTTCGGGAACCCGTCATCCTTGTCTTCATCCTCCTTCTCCTTCTTCTTCTCCTTCTCGGGCGGGGGGAGCTTCTGGTAGAATCGGCAGGCCAAGTCACACTCCCCCATGGTGTGCTTGACGGGGAACTTGTGGAAGGGGCATGGCTTTTTGAGCATGTCGTCGAATGCCCCGGGCCCCGGGGGGCTCGGGGGGTCTTGCGATCGGCCACAGCGACGAGATCATCCTCGGAGTCTTCCTCCTTCTTGCCTTGCTTCCCCCTCCGCTTGCCCCTCTTGTTCTTCTTCTGGTTGCGGGTTGCTGTTCCGATGGCTTCTTCATTCTTCCGCTTGTCCTTGTCGTTGGCGCCGCGAAAGATGGCCCCCACTGCCTCCTCGCCGGAGGCGAAGTTTGTGGCCACCTCAAACAGCTCGTTGGCGGTGGAGGGCATCTTCCGACCCGGTTCATGGACCAGCTCCTTGCAGGTTGTCCCGTCGAGGAACGCGCTGATAATGGCGGTGTTGGCCACGTTGGGCAGCTCGATGCACTTCTTGGAGAAGCGGCGGATGAAGTCGCGGCGACTCGTCGGGCTTCTAGCGGCAGCTACGGAGATCCCAGGGAGTTCCCGGGCGCACGTATGTGCCACCCCCCGGTTTCCTACGAAGACCTTGACCAGGTCGGCCCAGGCCAAAAGATCGTGCGGGCGGGAAGGTGCTCTAGCCAGGCCCGAGCGGCGTCGCCCAAGTGAAGGGGGAAGGTTGCGGATGATGAGCTTGTCGTCGTCCGCCCCCGCCCAATGGGCAGGCGAGGCGGTAATCGTTGAACCACACCCGGGGTTCGTCTCACCCGAGTATTTGGTGAGGTTGGCGGGCTGGGCGGAACCGAAAGGGGAATCGTGCGGCTGCGAATCTCCCGGCTGAAGGCACGAGGCCCTCGGGGGGGTCCCAAGGTCGCCGGTCCTAAATCGCTGTCGCGCCTGCCGCCCCTGCGCGGGCCGGCGGTCGCGTTCGTCCCGCGCTCTCGCCTCCCTCACGATGTTGCGTGCATCGCCATCGTTGAGGCTGCCGCGGTTGTCCTGGATGCACTCGTGAGCCGGCCTTCGCGAGGGATCCTGGTGGACAGAGGCCTCGCGCTCCTCCCGGGGGACGCCCGCGGGTTCCTCGTCCTTCTGAGCGCGAAGGCGCGAGGAGGAGCTCTCGGCCTGTTGGACTGCGGCGGTCTCAATGAAGCCTCGCAGCTCGTCGCGGATGCGGCGCCCCTCCGGGGTGGAGGGCTCCGGCATTGTCCGGGCAGAAAAGCCGCAGCCCGGCGACGTTTTGCTCGCCATTTGGAAAGGCGGGGAGGATACTCGCCCCTCGTCGTTGGCGTTCCTCTGCCGTTGCGGGCGTGCTGCCGTGCAGCGGGGCTCGGGTTGGGCGCCGCGCGGTGGCCCTTGCTTTCGCGCGCGTCTATCTTCTGCCGTAGCTGAAGACGGTCGTGGTCAAGCTTAGCCCTGAGGTCGCGGATCTGCTCGACGGTAGGTCGAAGTGGCTCCCGAGGTGTGACTGGTGGATCCTCCGCCCTCGGGGTAGTCGCGGGCAATGGAGTCCGCTCCCCCTGTGGTCGGGGAGGCTCACTGGGTCTCTTTGGGGTCGCGACCTCCACGGCGGGCCTAGCGGTGTGCCTAGGGTTACGCTCTGATCCTCGTCGTCCGCCGCAAGCTGCCGTCGGCGCCGAGGTCACAAACCTCGACGTGGAAGCACTCGCGCGCGTCGGGTCGTACATGTCGTCCGGGGAGTCGGTGTCGGGGTAACCGAAGGCGAAGGCGTGCTCCGGGATGAACCCCCTGGGTTCCGTGTCTTCGAGGTAGCGCCGGATCGGGTGGACGTAGCGCGTGCCAGGGTCGCTCCACTCCGCCTGCCTGATCGGGGTACTCCTCGAAGGCGTGGATGGATCCGTCGGGGGATGTCCGCGTCGGGCGCTCCGTGGAGCGCCTGCGGCGACGTGGACGCCTCCTCCGGGTTCCCATGGCGGTGGAGACCAACGCCGCGCACGTGGCGGCGGCGTTGGCCAAGCCAAATGGTTGTCGTGGTGGCGGCGGTGGCTGAGTGTCCCCGCGGGGGGACGTCGCCCGGCTGCCGGCGCCGCAAGGTCCTCTCCTCCCGGACCCGGCCCCGCGTCGTGGTGAGTCCGTCGTGTGCTGCGGCGGGGAGTGGGTGCCACGGTGCCTCCTGCGCCGGGCCGGTGATGGGTCCACCGGGGCCTCGTCGGGAGGTCCCTGAACTCCGGCCGGGAGGAGCTCCATGTCGTACTGGACACCAGTCGACATGAACTCAAGCTCACCGAACCGGATCAGGGTTCTGGCTCCAGCGGCTGGGGTGGAGGAGAGTTGGGGCTGAGAGGCCGCCCCGAAGTGTTGTCGTGTCTGCTGGCCATCCGGAGGTTTGGCGGGAAGAGAGGCGAAAACACGCACAATCCCCTACCTGGCGCGCCAACTGTCGGTGCTAGAACTGGTGGCCCTAGCACCAACGAGTGAATTTGTGGTGCGTGTTCCCAACCCCGGATGGTGTGCAAGATGAACACAAGGATTTATACTGGTTCAGGCAAGAGAAGGCCCTACGTCCAGTGGGGGAGGAGTTCTTGTATTATCCTGTACCAAAGTGCTCGTAGATAGGGTGTACAAGCAGTGAGAGAGGGACGGGGCCCAAGTCTCGTGGTGATTGAGTGAAGTGCCAATATCGGGCTCTCGTGTGTGCCTATCGTCTACGGGCCCCTGCCTTCCCCTTTTATAGCCGCAAGGGGAAGGTAGGGCCTTACAAGAGGTGATCGTGCTCGTGGCTGGGTCATGGGCTTCCGTCCTCCCTCATCCGAGGCTCCGGCGTGGGTAGACTGTCCCGGACTGTGACGAGGCAGTGCGACGTCGCCTCCTCGCCCCTGTTCTCCGGAATGACGGATGTCCCTGTTGGAGTTGGTGGAGTGCGTCGGAGGGGGTGCCAGAGCCCTGTACCTTTGACCCGCCTGGAGTCCGAGGCTCGGGGGGCCTCGGAGCTTGTCGCCGTACGAGGAGTGGGTGGAACAGCCGCGGACTATCGCCGGCGCAGTGGTTGCCCATCCCGTGCTCGGGGCTCACGGGGTGGACTGTTGGTTGACTGGAATGGGCGTCCAGTCCACTCCCGCATGAGGGGTGACGTCGGCCGGCGTGGCCTTGGCATGGTAGACGGCGTCCTGGAGTTCCGGCGATGGGACCTGGCGGAGGGGTTAGGCAGCATAGTGTCCCACTGTGGCGGGCGTGGCCTCCACTGTGGAGACTGCGTAAGCATGATCGCCGGCGTGGGCCGTGACGGGGCAATGCCCATCCCCCCCGCGCCGAGCATGGAGCGCTCCCGACACGGGCGGTGGTGGATATGCGTCAAATCGGTGGTACGGTCTTTGACTGGGCGACGCGTCCCCGCCCGAGGCCAGTTGCCGTCGGGCTCTCGGGCGGGGCGGAAGCCGGGGTTTCGCCTCGAGGCCCCGCCGTTGGGGGGCTCGGGCGGGGCGGAGAATGGAGGCTCGTCCCCGAGGCCTCGGGGGGGGGGGCTCGGGCGAGGCGGAGAATTGGCTCTCCCGCCCGAGCCCTTAGCGGGGTGAGCTCGGATGGGCCGGAGGAGGTGCACTCTGCTCCCGGTGCTTTGAGCCGCGGCCTAGGTAGAGCAGTGGGAGGCCTATTGGGCCAAAGTTTGTGTTTGTTGGGCTTTCCTTAGGGGGCCCTTATTTTGGTCCCCGACAGCTGTTTATCTTGTCTACTTGCTGCTGTGTTTTGCTCCTATTGAGCTGGCTGTCTCAGTAATGGCGGCAGTGCCGCCCATTGCTGTTGCAGCCAGCACTGTTGAGTGCTTAAACTGTGTATGTATCACGGTTTCTTACTTGACACGGTATTTCAGCACCCCACAGCAGGCATGGATATAGAGGGAGGCCCCAAACACCACTAAAGTATATGAACTTTAGCCTTTATGCCATATTGGAAATTTAAATTTCACTTCACATACTTAGGGGAAGGCTTCTATATCCATGGCTCGAAAATCTTAGCTTATGATTATATCTTTTGTAAGCTTTAATTGGGTTGTCATCAATTACCAAAAAGGGGGAGATTGTAAGTGCAGTCAAGCCCTAATATGGGTTTTGGTGATGGTGACCACTAAATTAGAGGACTAATGAGATTTATCGAGATGACAAGCAAGAAATTACAAAGGGATGATGATGTACAGGTTGGAGAACCCCCCAATCAGAAATGATGGCCACCCCAACTCCATGTGTTTAAATTCATTTTATATTTTGAATTTGAGTTTAGAAAAAGCCATACTATCAAGAGACATTTTAAGGCAGTTGACCAAATGTTGAATCAGACTCAAATCTTCTCCAGAACATCATCACACCCTGCCAAAACAGCCACAAAAATAGCTCTGCAAAAATCCTGTTTTGGCTAGGGCAGCAGTACCGCCCATAGCTGTACCGTTGGAGCGGGGGTATTTATACCCTCTTCTGTCTTCCCAAACGGTAACTTCTCTGTCCCCAACGTTCATTTCGACGAAAAACAGACCAGAGCTCACTTCTCTCTCCTCCATTGTTGCTCCTTCAAGCTCCCAAGCAAATCCTTGATTTTCATCATCAAACCTTGAGAGAAAAGACAACAAAACTCGATTGGAGAGCAGATCCACTGATTCCCAAAGTCAAAAGAGCATTTGGTTCACATTTGGCCAACAGCCCTAGGGTTCATTACCCTTAAAGCTTGCTCCTAGCTGGCTAGGCATCGTCCTTGAGCTTGCCAACGCTTGTGGCAGCCTTGGGAGGTCTGTAATTAACCCTTTGAGCTAGTAAATCACCCCTCATCTCAAGAGGTAAAACTCGACTTGAGAATGAGGATAAGGCAAGCCTTGGTGGCAAGCCCAAGCCTTTTGTGGCTTCCTCAACAACGTGGAGGTAGGCAAGCCTTGGTGGCGAGCTGAACCACGGGATAAATCGTTGTCTCAGCATGCTGGTTCACTTGTTGTTGTTGAGTAGTTCTTCATTAGGGTTTGGTTCAATCTTGCTCCTCTTGAGTTTCTGTGGTAACTAATCTTAGAGCTGGCTCTCTGTGTGGTATTGCAGGATTGAGTAGGCCTTAGTGTGTAGTTTCTATCTGCAAAATTAGATTCCAGTTTACACCTTTTTGGAGAGGCCGGCAGTGCCGCCCTACTCGCTGTATTTGATAAATTTAGAGCTGATTTTTTGCAGGCCTATTCACCCCCTCTCTAGGCCTTCCTGACGACCATCAGATCCTACAATTTCAAATTTATCAAATAGGTTTTTTAATCATCTTTACACCATGAATGTTGTCATAAAGTCCGACAGGGGATTGTTGGTTCCTACAACTAACATTTAGTCTTTGTCCCAACTTCCATTGAATGTTTGATATTAATTAGGAGTATTAAATATAGATTAATTATAAAACTAATTACATAGATTGAAGCTAATTTGCCAAATGAATCTATTGAGTCTAAATAATCTATGATTTGGCAATGTGTTACTATAGTAAACAAGTGCTAATGATGCAATAATTAGCATTAATAAATTTGTCTTGGAAATTAGTCTCTCCATCTATGTAAATAGTTTTATGTAATTAGCTCATGTTCAGTTGAGCATCTCCAACAGTTCTCCATCTTAGGTTGACATTCTTAGTTTTTTTGGCAAAAACAGAAAAAAACCTTCTCCAACAGTTCCCCATCTCAGGTTGCCATTTATCCCAAGTTGGGAAAAAGAGCCTCCGCGTGCGCATATATGCGCGCTCGACTCCGCGTGCGCATCCGACCATATTAGAAGAGGTGGAAGGGTGGAAAAATGATTTTGTTTCTGCTTCAGGGTTCCTGATATAAGTTTTCAAGAGCTGGAAGGCTATAAACATAATTTTATTTCTGTGTCAGGGTTCCTGATGTAAATTTGATCTGTGTTTGGCAAGTGAATTATACCAAACTATTGGAGAAAGCCTATTTTTTCACTTGCCATATATTTTAGAGAGTTGTCAAATCACAAGATTTGCCAAGTGAAGTTTAGCAAACTCTTGGAGATACTCTAACATCCGAATATCATATGTGGCAAAGACTAAACTTTAGCTCCATAATCTATCTCGGCTACTTTTTGCTATGAACAGTTTAATTTGGAAACAATCCAACAGAAGTATTTTAGCTGTCACCTAAATAGTTGTTGTTTTTTTTATATAAGGAAATAGTTGTGGTTAATCTGTTGCCCGCCACTCGAGCTTCAAATTTTAACGCAATGGACGGATGTTGTTCTCGCTGGGCATTAATCCAGCCAGCCAGCCAGCCAAGCAGCAGCATTATTGATCGGTCGATCTGTAAAAATATGCATGCACAAGCCATTTGCTAACAATTGTAGATAACCACCTCCATTATTGTCAGCAAGTTGCTCTCCCTCTTCTCTCTTCTCTCTCCTATGTGTGCTAACGCTCCCAGCCTTCCAGTGGTGGTACGTACGCACGTAGTAGTACCACGTAGTATCGATTAAAAATGTGATCTACGTCTACAAGTGCCCATTAAACTAGTAGTAGACGCTGCTCCTAGGTGATTAGCTTGGTTGTACTCTAGCGCGTGTCCTGAGCATCTACCCCGACAGCCGTGGCGCCCTCGGCTCCACCGCCGACGTACGCACATCTATATATCGTGCACGCGTACGTCCGCCGTCGCACCGACGACGCCACCGTCGACCGGGAGATGCATAAGCAAGGCATCAAAGGAACCAAAGTGTCTTTAATTTGCTAGGGCAGTCCAACGGCACCATGCACATATAGGGTAGATGGCGTGTACAGTCCCGGACAGGAGAGGGGGCTTCGAGGTAACGTCTCGTAGACAAGGCTAAACCATCGCGCAGACTGAACATAAGCAGTGAGGTCGGTCCCTTGGCTAGGGGACTGAGGTTGACATCCACTGCACGCACTGGGACCGCCTCTCCTTCACCTCAACAGCACTGTGCTTTCGCAGAGAAAGACGGTTGCATTGGGGCCTAGCCCGCCGTCTACTATCTCTTACTAGGAGAGGAGAGGAGAGGAGAGGAGGGGAGGGGAATGTGAGACCGAGAGTCTGAGAGCGAAAGAAACCCGGCAAAGGCAAAGCAAAGCCGAGCTCGGATCCCTGCGAGGGAAAGAAAGACAAAACACAGGCATCGGCATCCATCGCCCCTCAGGTGTTTCCCCCTTTCTCGGCAAAAGAACGAGCCTACCTTAGCTCCTCACGCCACACATGCAAACTTGTGCAGCAGCCGCAGCAACAAAAAGCAACTCGGCATAGCTTGTTTAAGAGCGAGCAAACAACATGCACATGGCAGCAGCGTCGACGTCCCAGATAATTCGGTCTGATTACGATCTGGCACAGGGAATCAGTCACAATCCTGGGGTGGCTTTATACTGACATGGCCTTCCTTTCCCCACCCTGCTTTGGCCTACTGCTACATCCTAAGAACACACCAAAAAACAGGGGAGGCGGCTGGAGGAATGGAACGCTTTGATGATCTTTCAAATCGTCGCTGCACATATTTTTCCACTACTGCACAATCGTCGCTTCCCATGCACTACTGTGGCGAGGTCTCTTTCATGGACAGGGAGTGTACGCTCCCTGCTCAGAGTCCATCTAATACTCATTCGTGGGTATTTGTTGCTGGGTGGAAAAAAGCAAACAAGAGCTTGATTGTGCAGTGCCGGATCATTAGTCCAAGATGAGGAAAAAAGCGGCTCCTAAGTAGGACCCAACGAGGAGAGAGAAATACCAAGCTAGTAAAGCTTTATCTGCCTGTCTCAAGGACTGCTAAAGCATCATATTCTCAACTACTACGCACAACATGTGTACAAAATATAGTACACCAAGTTGCAAAAAGCCACCCGGGAAAAAAGGCATAATACACCTATTCCTGCAGCAGTCATCGTACCGCTACCACTTTAACAACTCCTCTCAGCCTGCCTGGAGTCTCCTACGCACACAGGCACAGCTCTCTCCAGCAGGCAGTGCCGGCCGGCCGGCTGACTGACACTGGAGCGAAAAGAAAACAGCAAGGACGAGGCGGCATGCGCACACACACACAGCAGCGGCAGCAGGAAGAGCAGCAGTCAGCACGACCACTTTACTGGCCACCGGACGCATTACCCCGAATAATTACCCCCTACGACGCCGCCTAATAAAGTTCAAATGGTAATGATCGGTCAGGTAAACATGTGCTCGGACAGAGATTCAGAGAGTGAGTGAGGAGGGATCATCAAATGATACGGGCCACGCCCCATGTGTCTTACCCATGTACTACAACAGCCTGTACGCCACAGGCTTTTTCGCTCATCCTTCAGTCCTCCCTCCCTAATGGAGCTGTCCTTGTTGCCCGTCGTTTGAATTGATTTGACGCCTTTAGGCAGCTTACCATGAGGCTACCCGCACTGGGTCCGCCAACGTCCGTCCGGGAAAGTGCCCCGTCACCCGGATACAGGAAAAAAGGGCTGCACCGGCGTCCGGGAAGCGCCCGCGCCGTCGAATCGCACGCCCGCACGCCAAGTTTGGCGCGGGTAGCGTCAAGGCCGGGACGCGCCCCGGGCGCGGCACCACGCGGCGCCGACATCGGGAAGGAGAGAGAAGAGGGGAAGGGCGCCGAGGTCGCGGCCATGGCCGCCGCTTCCACCGTTTCGCCGGGCGAAAAGCACGCCACGGCGGGCGTGGCACGAAGCCGCCGCCGCCGGGGACGCGCCGCCGCGCCGCTTGCCGGACGCGACGCGCCTCTGCCGGGGAAAGCCGCCGGCTCGCGCTTCGAAGCGCGCCGCCGGGGACGTGGCCGCCCGCGCTTCGCCAAGACACGCCCGCCGGTGACCCGGCGTTCGCTGGGCGCTGCGAGGGCTCGGGCTGCGGACGCCGCCCGGCAGGCCTCGCCGCCTCAAGAGACGCTTCGGGCTGACCGCGACGCTGGCTACCGCCTCCTGCCGCTGCCATGGTCGGAGAGAATCTGAGAGAATGGGAGTCGCGAGCCCGCCCCGATAAAGATGATATAGGGATGTATGAGTGTCGAGAAAGTGGTATAAAGGAGAGAATCTTTGATGACCGTCCTATTCTCCTTAGAGGATGGATTTAGAGGGTGACGAAAGGATAGCCCTAACGGATGAATGGGAGGGACGCCTGCCTGTCTCCAGTACGAAGTGCAATAGAGCAAGGCAGGCCTTTCAATCAAATCGCAAGTTTTACCGCCCATCACATCAATTTATACCGCTGTAAAGCAGTGATTAAATATAAATAAAAATACATCGAGGCTGTAAATCCGCTAATCGGAAAGGGGCCGCGAGCCGATTTTTACAATCCGCCCACAATAATTTAATGCGACGTGAAAAAGCCGGAGGAAGCGAGAGCAGCTCGGCCAAGGCGCCCCTCCTCCCCGCCCCTCCCCGGCGAGGCCCCCCCGCTCGCCTCCTCCCCCGGCCTCCCGAGGCCAGGCCGCCCCGCTCGCCGCAAGCCGAGGCCCGGGCAAGGCCGCCTCCTCCCGGCCGCTACAGGTGGGAGAGAGAACGGGAGAGAGAATGGGAGGGAGAGAGAGAGAACGGTTTTTTAAGATAAAAGGACAGTGGGACCCACGGATAAAGGATGATATAGAGGATGTATGAGTGCTGGAGAAAGTGGTATAGTGGAGAGAATCTTGATGACCAGGACGGAATATTCTGTTTAGAGGATGGATTTAGAGGGTGACGAGTGCGGATAGCCTCAGCGGTTCGCGAGCACTAGAATGGGTGGGACGCCCGTCTGTCCTCCAGGTACGAGTACTGGCAATAGCAATAGCAAGGCCTTGTTTAGTTCCATGCAACTTTCAATTGAAATTGCAAGTTTTTACACTTTCTCTCCATCACATCAATTTATACCCGCATGTAAAGAGCATTAAATATAAATAAAAAATAACTAATTGCACAGTTTTGTTGTAAATCACGAGACGAATCTTTTGAGCCTAGTTGGGCCACGATTGGACAATATTTACCACAAACAAACGAAATGCTACAGGACTTTACAATCTCTCTACTCTCACAAATAATTTACCGCATGTAAAGAGTATTAAATATAAATAAAAAAATAACTAATTACATAGTTTTGTTGTAAATCACGAGACGAATCTTTTGAGCCTAATTGGGCCACGATTGGACAATATTTACCAAATAAAAATGAAGTGATACAGAACTTTACAATCTCTCTCCTCAGAAACTTTCATGGAACTAAACGAGGCCCAATTCTATACGTAGACGCCTGCAAAATGAAGAGTCACCACACCACCAGCACCACAAGAGACGCAGGCGTACTCCTCTACAGTCCTACTCCTCCTGCTCGGGACTCGGGAGTAGTATGAGAAAAAGCGAATGATTGTCAAAGGAAGGCCCTGATGGTGACGGGTGGCATGGGAGAAAGGAAGCCGTACCATGGCAGCTTGGCATGCCATGTCTGCGCCTCCGACCACGGCTTTTTCTCTTCCGACCTCCGTCCGTTGCAATCATGGCGCCGGGCAGATAGACGCAGAAGAGGTGATGGCGAGGACGACGGCGATCATCAAACCACATGATGGCGTCAAGCCAAGAAGCCTAGCAGTCCAGTACCCGTGCCGCTCAGGGGAAGGCTCAGCTACTCTGGTGAAAACAGTAAATGGCGGTATGGGTAGGATCCAGAGAGGTAATAACAGGTGAGTGAAAGGTCCATCGTAGGCCGTATCCTACCTCAAAAGTGACGAAGCTATTCGTACTACTGTTTGTATGTATGGATTCGTCGAGCAGAGAGAACAAATCCCTTCTTGGTCAGCGGAGTTGCAATTGTAGGCTACGATACGAGGTGAGGCCAACCATGAAATCCATTGGTTCGCTCGAGGATGCGGCCAAGCTCCAGATGGCTTCACAGAGAAAACGTAAGTTTTGTTTGAACAGACCGGAAATAGAATGCAAGTACTCCGAAAATAAATTAAAATTTAGGTTCAGAGAGCAATTTCTCTCAAGTATGCTATGTCTATCCCGGTAATAAAAAATAAGTTGACCCTTTGTTCTTACCACTATACCCACTATGCTGATGACAAGAGGAGGAAAATATACTACCAGTACATCAACTTGACTCAAAGTGTCATCTAGGTCTCTAAACTTTTAAAGTGATACTTAGAGGTCCTTAAACTTGGCAAAAAGTGTCATCTAGGTCTCTAAACTTACGAACACAGCAGGTCCCTAAACTTAGCAAAAGATGTCATCTAGGTCCCAAGTACCGTAGCTAATTCGACACATAATTTTTTATATATATATATATATATATATATATATATATATATATATATATATATATATATATATATATATATTTCAGGGTACTGTAACTACAATTTATAGAATATTCTAAAAATTATATCTTTTTAATATGATTTTGGATGAAAATGATTTTTATATATAAAAATTATAGCTCTTGACAAGATCTATAATTTTCCAGTGAGTTTTTTAATTTGAGGCCATTAAGATACTCAAAAAAATTTAAATAAATTTTCAGCATATATTAATCACATACAAGCGCTTGTCCCCTTCAAAAAATCATATTTCTTATATGCTATCAAATTAAGATACTTTCTATATGAAAGTTGTAGCGCGATGAGATCTATAGCTTTGTAGTTCTAAGTTTTTTAATTTGAGGTTGTTAAGATGTTCAAAAAATTAAACCACTAATTTTCAGTTGATGCATAGTGGTTTTAGAATTTTAATTTTTTGAGCATCTTAACAACCTCAAATTAAAAAAAAACTCAAAACTAAAAAATTATAGATCTCATCGAGTGCTACAACTTTCAAATAGAAAGTATCTCAATTTGATAGCATATAAGAAAGATATGATTTTTCCAAGGCGACAAGCACTTATGTAATTAATATACTGTTCAAAATTTATTTATTTTTTTGAGCATCTTAGTGATCTCAAATTAAAAAACTTAAAACTAGAAAGTTGTAGATCTCGTCAAGAGCTATACTTTTTATAAAAATCATCTTCATCCGAGATTGTATGAAAAAGATATAAATTTTAGAATATTCTACAGATTGTAGCTATAGTACCCTAAAATTATATTTTTTTAAAAAAATTATGTGCCGAATTAGCTATAGTACTTGGGATCTGGATGACACCCTCTGCCGAATTTAGGAACCTACGGTGATCGCCTTGAAAGTTTAGGGACCCAGATGACACCTTTTGCCAAGTTTAGAGACATCTAATTATCACTTTGAATGTTGAGGGACCTAGATGACACCTTAATCCAAGTTGATGTACCAGTGGTGTATTTTCCTCTGACAAGAGCATAGTGTGTGGCTACTAACAAATGTGTCCAGAAATACAAAGAAACAGAGAGCACATTGTGTGTGACATTCACAGCTGCATATTAACATTATTTGCTAAGGACCAAAGTGGTTATATATTCTTTCTGATTTCGAAGCATCACCGATTACAAACATATCGACAAAAAACACTCAAGTTTATCTCTGCAACCTCAGTGGTCCCATAGTAGAATCATATATATTGCAAAATACAGTCATTCGCTAACCAAACTTGATCAAGGATAATGCATATCTCCATCGCGTGCCCAACTCCCCACCCCACCAAAATATAGAGTGAGGAAGCAAGAATTAACAATATGGGCAAAAGGAAGAAATTCTAGAAGCCAAGCAAAGAGTAGGGTTGGCAAAAAAAATTCTAACAATTCCTAAGGATCAAATTCTACAAAATGCTAATGGCAAAAAGGAATAAGAAACAATTAAACAGGGATGTTACACTGACTGTGGTTCCACATTGCCAGGTACGTTCGCCACATCATCATCCCCATCAGCGAGTAACTCTGCATCCTTGTCTTCGTCGCTAGAGAAGTCCCTCCTCTCTAGCTTTGAATTTGCAGCTACAAAAACCAACCGGTGTGCACGATCATTACCACTTGCCAAACTCCCAGGTGCGGAGAGCCAGCGCACCATTGACGGTGTGCATCTGAAACCCCTGGAGGTTGCATGGAGGAAGATGAGCCGCACAGCTACCTTGCCGAGTGACTTCAGCTCACTCAGACAAGTCTCCCAAACAAGCCTGCTGCTCTGCTTATTCGCAACCTTCATCCTCCCTGTGGAGGGGTCTGGCTGCCTCACCTGCACAGCTTGTGCATACAATGGGTCCAACCCATCAGACCGCCATTTCATCAGCTCCATCAGAACTAGGTGTGCCTCTTCCCGGGACACCATTCTAGTGATCAGCCTGTCGACATCTCTCTCCTGATCAGGCGTCAAGCACTTGAATGGAGGGAGGTAACGCCCACTGGCATCCTTCACAAGGTAGAGAGGATCCAAAATGAAGGCTGCGGACCAGGCTGGGTGGTAGTTTTTTCTGAACCTTTTCTCAAGCACATTCAGAGCAGTGCCTTCATCAATGTTAAATTTCTCACACCAATCTCTAACCTTGCTACGCAATTCCTCCCATAGCGGCAGGCATTGCCCAACAAGAGGCTGATCAGCCTCCATCTCCTTCACCATATCCATTATCAGCTTCACAAGCGAATGCACAGCATCAACCTCTATCCAGAAAGCCTCACTGTGCACCATCTCCCCAATCTCTCTAGCAACCGAGTCATCGATGCATACAAGCTTGTAGGAGTCCTCTTGCACAGCACGATGGAGAGGGTGTGCAGAGTTCAAAATGTCTTCCAGCATCTCAAAGGCCGCACGGCAGTTGCTGCCATTGCCGTTAAATGGCAAATGTGCGACTCGAAGGAGCGAAGCATGACCGAGCTCTTGAATTTGATGCTTGTGCAGCAAAGATCGCACCGTCTGTTTTGCATTGAAGTAGGCAGCAAGCTTGGCAGACTTGGCTGTGGCAGAGCGGAAAAGCGAGAGTTCCCTGGCGAAGTCCCGCACCAAACGGGTGAAGCTATGGATTTGACAAGATAGATTCACCATCCAGTAGTTCTTGTTCTCAAGATCACGCAGCGCCTTTGATTTGAAGCGGTCAGAAATTATGCCCGCACAGCGGTGGAGGTCGTTGGAGGGACCAGAGGCTGAGACAGAAGCCACGGCGTCGAGCATCAACTCCTCAGCGTAGTCCGAGGGCGCCATGGCAGGTACCGGCACAGCGCGATGGAACACGGACGTGCCATTTGGGAGGTTGACAGAGAGAGTCACCACCTGCTCCCGCCAGCCGTCGGCGGCAAGCTGGAAGAAGAGCGCGTCCCGAACCCGCGCGGTGGCGTCGGCGCGCGCCTCCGCGAAGCGGGCGTCGAGGCGTGGGCCAGCGAGGTCGGCGCGCTGCAGGTCCGGTAGCCCAACATGGCGCAGGAAGGCCCGGAACTTGGGATGGCTGGCGGCCGACAGCGATACGCCAGGCGATGACTCTAGGAACCAGTCGGCCAGCAAGGCGAGCGCCGCGTCAGCCTGCGGCTTGGGCATCATGGCGACCGGCGATGCCTTGGGTGACTTAAGGCGCTTGACGCTGTCCTCGAGCCTGGCGAGAGCGCCGAAGTCGTCCTTGCCGCCGGAGAGCACGAGCGCCGACTGGTGCGGCGGAGGGGGCGCCGGCAGCGCCGGCAACGGCTGAGAGTAGACCGAGGAAGGGTCAACAACGACGAGGTGGTGATGCTGGGACACGGGGTCCGCTGCCGTGTACGCCGGGGGCATGGAGTGGCGCTTGCGGCTGCCGGATTGGTGGTGCTGGTGGTGGTGCGGATTGGAGTGGTGATGCTGGTGGTGGCGCGGCGAGGAGGGCGCAATGGAGGAGATAGGGACAGGGGACGAGGCGGTGGAGTTGGATGGCAGCGCGAGCTGCTGCTGCTGCTGCGGTGTGGGCGTCGGCGACGGCTGCGAGCCCGAGGCGCCGGCGGGCCCCGGCGGCTGGGCGGCGAAGTTGGGGCAGGTGCCACGCTTGAGGTGCTCCGATGCGGTCCGTGACGGGTTGGACGCGGAGAAGACGGCGGAGCAGAGGGCGCAGCGCAGCTTGACGGCCTTGGGCAGCATGCCGGTGTCGGCGGGCGGGATGAGAACGGGCTCGAGGTGCGCCCAGTACCAGGCGCCCTTGCCCTTGACCGCCTTGGCCCGCACAGTGAGGAGCGCCTCGTAGCGCTTCTGCGCGGCGCGCGCGCGGCCTCCTCCTCGCCGCCCATTGCGGGCGCCGCGGCGGCCTCCTCCTCCTTGGCCGTTGCCGTGGACATGGCCGCCGGACCGATCGCCTCGCCGCCCAGCGAACAAGGGGCAGACGAACCGACCAACCAACCAAAGATCGGTGAACCGATCGCGCCGGGCGGAAATGAAAGGGAACCACCCCCTCTTCGTTTCCGGTCACCAACTCGCCAATCGAATCCCGCGGTGGCGGCGGCGTGGAATTCCCCGCGGTGCGCGGCTAATGCGGGAGTCGGCACGCGGCGGCGCGCGCTGACGGCGATCGGAGCGGCGCATTGGGCGGCGGCCGCCGCGGTGGGCCGTCCATGGGCGCGAGGGGCCGGGGTGGGTGGGGTATTTCGTGGAGGTTTTGGGGGGTTTAGAAAGGAAGATTTGGGATGCGGGAGAGGAGAAAACAATGCAATGCGATGCCGAGGCGAGGTAGAAAGAGAGGGGTGAGAGACAGAAGAAAAGGGGTTGATAGGGACAAAAGGAGGACGAGGTGGATGAATTCAGAAGAGTCTCCTTCTCGCCTGTGTCCGCCAAATCCCCAATATATATATAAAAATATATATAGCACGGGAGTATGTTTTTTTCCCCCGAAGTTGTTCTTATATAGTAGGCAGCATGCCTTCCCTCTGCATACACGGTACACTAATAGTCTGGAGTGGAGAGGAAAGCAGTCTATCTGTTGACTTCTGAGAACGATATATACATGTACTCCGTAGAATAGAATGCCCAGGATCTTCATAGTCACTACTCTATCTGTACTTTAAAAAAGTGGTTTCTACAATCCGTATTAACTAATTTTTTAAAAATTTAACTAACTTTATAGAAAGAGTAGCAATATCTATGATATAAAATAAATATATTATAAAAATATTTTATCGTAAATCTGATGATATCAATTTAAATAACAATTAATATTTGTTCTACAAATTTGGTTGGTTAAAATATAAAAAAAATAATTTAGGACAAGGTGAAGGTCGGGTTTAGGATTCTATTTACTACAACTGCACATACTAATAGCGGTAGGTAGAGCGAAGACTAGAAAGGGATGAATGGATAGTCAGATTGAGGACGGTCGATAAATCCATCACCTCTTTCTTCGCCATGACCAACTACTCGGTCCTAACAAAAAATATAATTTTAGTTCTATTTTTATTAAAATGCTTAAAATTTTAAATAATTATATTGATAAAAATATAAGTTTGTATAATTTTAAATAAATATATTAGGAAAGTATATGTTTACGATAAATCTGAAAGTGGCTATTTAGTATAATAAATATTAGTATTTTATTCATATAAATTTAGTTAAACTTGAAATGCTATAGAATTGCATCTTTTTTATGAAAGGGTTATAAATAAAGCCTGTATGCAAATTACTAGTACTAGAATAAGGGTATTGCTGTGGAAGTAATTGTTCTAACTTTATATGAACATTTATGGCATCAAATTAGGAGGTGTTAAATCATAGGATGAAATGTTTTAGAGTGTCACATTGGATGTTTTATGGCATGTCGGAAGAGTTGTTTAGATACTAATAAAAAAAATTAATTACGTAACTCACAAGGAAACCGCGAGACAATTTTTTAGCCTAATTAATTTGTCGTTAGCATATGTTTACTGTAGCATTATATTTTTAAATCATGGACTAATTAGACTTAAAAGATTCATCTCACAAAGTTATCGCAATGTGTATAATTAGTTATTTTTTAATACGTATTCAATACTTTATGCATATGTCCAAGCATTCGATGGTATAGGTGAAAAGCTTTTGAGGAAGGAATTAAGATCTATCAGCGCGATCCTTCGGAGGTGCTTATAAGGGTAGAGTTTGCGTATGTGTATTCATAGGAGTGAGTGTGCGTGCATTTGTAAGCGTCTGCATTATATCGTGTAATTCTAAAAAACATGTCCCTTACTATATCATATCATAAAATATATTTTATAATATATTTATGAGTAAAATGCATCAATAGTCCATTACCTTGTGACGCTGTGTCGATTTAGTCCATCAGCTTTGAAAATACAGATTTGGGTCCAATACCTTGATTACTTGCACATAAACAGTCCACCTTATGTCGTCACAGCAATTTTGCTGACGTGGACTGCCCACCGTAGCATCCGACTTGACAAAGATAGGTCGTGCGCCACACATTAGCGCGCTTGCACGCCGTCTTTTAGCAACCCCCGAATCCTGTAGCCATTCAATTGCAGTCCTCCCGCTCTATCTGGATCTAGTATCTCTCCCTTTCTCTTCCGTAACCCTTGGCGGCAAACGACACCTTGTTGCACCGGCGGAGGACACCTCGTGCGGTGGTGGAGGAGAGACAGCAGATCCACGGTGAAGTACGAAGGGGAGGGCGCTTGACGCGCTGGTTCCCGCGGCAATTGCGGAGAACCTGCGTGATGGTGGCCACCTTGCAGCGCTCGACCGATCGGCCCTCTCGATTCGGTGAGTGTGAGCTGAAATCCTTTCCCTCCATATAGGAGAGAAAGAGAGAGATACCAGACCTAGAGAGAGAGAGCGGGAGAGCTGGGATTGAATGGCTATAGGATTCGGGGATTTTTTTTTGCTAAAAGACGACATCCAAGCGTGCTCACGTGCGCCGCACGGCTTGTCTTTGCCATGTCGGATGCCAGGTGGCCAGTCCACGTCGGCTAAAATTGTTGTGACGGCATGAGATGGACTGTTTATGCCCTAGTAATCAAGGTTTTATATCCAAATCTGTATTTTCAAAGCTGCTGGACTAAATCGACACAACGTCACAAAGTAATAGACTATTGATGTATTTTACTCTATATTTATTTAGTTTATAATTGTTGTTATCTTTTATAGAAGGTTTGTCAAACCTGATATAGTTTGACTTTAAGTGCTTCTAAGATTTATTTGTTTTGACTGAAGACGAGGTCGTACCAATACGGTTATTGTATGAAATAGTTTGGTGGCCATGTTCACGGGAAATTAGACTACTATGAAATTTCCCGTCAAGGTGTAGACAAACTCAGAGATAAAAAGTCCTCCACCATGAACTAAAAGACTTATTCAAATGATATATCTCCATAGATTGTTTGATGTCTTAAGGGAATTTTAGTTTTCAATCTAACCCTAAGAGAGAAGCCACCTCTCGCCCTATTCAAATCAGCTGAACCTTCTTTTTTCTCCTGAACATTTGCTCCTTGACGTAGCGCAGTCGTAGCTCAATTTCGGAGCTGTTTTTTCCGTGCAGTAGCAAGGCTTAACAGCTTCACCCTTAAGATTCTTTTAGAACATCTCTAAGAATTTGTCAAAATTCACTTGACAAATCTTGTGTTTTGATAAGCATCTCCAAGAGTTTGCCAAAATTCACTTGTGATTTACCAACTCTCTAAAATATATGGCAAGTGAAAAAAGAGGCTCTCTCCAATAGTTTGCCATAATTCATTTGCCAAACACAGATCAAACTTACATCAGAAACCCTGAGACAGATACAAAATTATGTTTATAGCCTTCCTCCTCTTAAAAACTTACATCAGGAATCCCTAAAGCAGAAACAAAATTATTTTTCCAACCCTGAGACGCTTTTTTCCAACTTGGGATAAATGACAACCTCAGATAGGAAACTGTTAGAGAAGGTTTTTTCTGTTTTTGCTAAAAAATTAAGAATAGCAACCTAAGATGGAGAACTGTTGATGATGCTCTAAAATGGATAGCAAGTAAAAAATAGCTCCTCTCTAATAGTTTGGTATAATTCACTTGCCAAACCCAGATTAAACGTACATCAGAAACCTTGCGATAGAAATAAAATTATATTTATGCTCTTCCATCCCTTAAAAACTTAAATCAGGAATCGTGAGACAGAAACAAAATTATGTTTATGCTCTTCCACCGCTTGCAGTACGGCAATGTGTGTGCGGATGCGCGGGCGCTACCGCGTGCATATAAGCGCGTGGCGAGCCCAATCATGGCAACTTGACAAAATATGCCAAGTCATTTGCCAAACTGTGGTAGGGTAAATCTTTTAGTTTTGCTAAAAAAATAAGGATAGCATGTATTTTTGTCAAACTCTTAGAGATGCTTATAGAGATCTTGTATAGAGATCTTGTCACCTCTCCAACTGCTAATGTCACAACCCAAAATGCTTTGCCAAATTTTAAAGATCCGTTCATTCATTCAGCTCTACCGCAGAAACACCCTCTAAAAAAGAATATAGTTCTAGCACATTATCAAATTAAAGTATCTCAAGTTTATATATAGATATATGCCCTCAAATAAGTACTGTTACTCAGTATAAGATATATTTTCATAATATTTTTATTTAGTATAAAATGTATATTTTTATAATTTGTCTAGAAATTTAGTCAAACTTTAGACACTTAACTGAGAATACACCTAAAAGTATATTCTTTTATGGTAGTAGCAAAGGAGTGCAAGCTCTACTTTTGGCTGCAAAGTATTGTCTGAGGATCTCTTTTGTTCTTGAATTTTAAAAACAATCATTTTAGTCCTCAAACTCTTTTTTAGCCTCAATTTTATTCCAAAACTACGAAGATGATTGTTCCAATCCTCAAACTTTATATTTTGAACTCAGTTTCATCCATAAGCCATCAAAGTGCAATTCAGTCTTTAAAATTTGATTTTCTTACTCAACTTTCTCTTCCAAGAAGAAAATTTTATATTTTAGGCTCAATTTTATCCATGAGCTACCAGAATGCATTTGTCAACTTCGTCCTGTCTTCAACATCACTTTTTTTACCAAAGTTAGTAGGGGAAACCCTAGCCTATTTTTTCTAATTTTTTGTTAATGCAGAGTTATTTAAATTCGCTTCCATGGAAAGTCGAACATAGACCTGCTGAATGCTACTCACGTACTCTAACCACTAGGCTAGAACCCCGTTCGCCTCTATCCAGCATCACTTGCATGCATTTCAGATAAAAAATCATTGTTTGCAACTGTTGTCCCTAGTGTTGTTCCAGCTACCACATCGGATATCACACTTTCATTTGTATACATATTCTACAATGAATATAAATA
Organism: Chrysopogon serrulatus; assembly: GCA_015844335.1. Lineage (NCBI taxonomy): Eukaryota > Viridiplantae > Streptophyta > Magnoliopsida > Poales > Poaceae > Chrysopogon > Chrysopogon serrulatus. The sequence continues at coordinate 300,037 of JADLZL010004508.1, read as the reverse complement.
TAGATCTAAATATTCTTAAAACATAAGTTATTATTTATAAACAAATGGTGATTATTTTATCCTAATTCTAGAAGTAGCAAAGGAAAAAATTAAAATCTGCTATTGTTTCAATATATCCATGTATTGTTAAGAAATAAGTAGTGTTTGAAGCAACCGTAATTGCTTCCACAAAAATCATTTTGTCATAATGTATTAACAGTACGATTATAAGGTATCTTTAAAAATAATAGCTTGGAATTATTAATGGACACTAAAGAGTTTTGGGATTACTATTATTTTTTCTATCTCCAAGTTGACCAGGTGCAACAGTGTAGCTGGTATCTTTAAAAATAAAAGCTTGGAATTATTAATGGACACTAAAGAGTTTTGGGATGAATATTATTTTTTCTATCTCCATGTTGACCAGGTGCAACAGTGTAGCTTTCCACTTAGGGCGACAAAGTTAAGTTGAAAAATAAGAGTTTTAAAACCAAAATACACTTTCATACGTTACAGATAAAATTGATCCCAAAATGCAAGTTTTAAGGATTGAAACGATCGTCTTCATAGTTCTAGGATGAAATTAAGCATAAAAATAGAGTTTTATGACTAAAATGGTCATTAAAATTGAGTCTTAAGTAATAATCAATGACCAAAATAGCCACTCTACCTATAATATATTTTATAGTTTCATCAAAAAAAAATATATTTTATAGTTAAAATAGTTTAACTTTGACTAAGTTTATAAGTAAATAATTTAAACAAATATGTTACAAACAAGTTGACTAGAAAACATATTTTATAATTAATCAAATGATTCTTATTTTATTGTCTTTGTTTATATATTTTTGTGTATAATTCTGGTCAAATATCAAACTATTTTCACAGTTTAAAAAGTGACAATTTTTTTAGATGTTAATGTTACTTATTTTGATAATTTATTTTAATCTTTTTATATAATTTTGGTTAGATATGAAAGGCAAAATAGCTATTTTAGTCCCTTAACTATCACTTGAAGCTCACTTTGGTCCATCAACTATCAAACCATCCAATTAGTCCCTAAACAATCAATTTTGAAGTCAATCTCGTCCACTCTGCGTTATACCACGCCACGTGTCTAGGAGTTGACGTGAAATATCAATTATACCCCTCTCCCATTCTTCAGTAACCGGCCACGGCGCCGTTTCATCCCATTCTTTAGTAGTCGGTCACGACCACGGTCATGAACAATTAGAGAACAAGACTGCTTAGCCAATGGAAACAAAAGTAGACACTATACTTAGCAGCCCTGCATAAAATGGACACAAATGACCGGCTACTAAAGAATGGGATGAAATGATGTGGTAATTGTGGCCGACTACTGAAAAATAGGAGAGGCAGAATTGACATTCACGTCAACTCCTAGACACGTGGCGTGGTATGATGCAGAGTGGATGGGACTGACTTCAAAATCGATTGTGTAGGGACTAAACTGGATGTTTTGATAGTTGAGGGACTAAAGTGAGTTTTGGACGATAGTTTAGGGATGAAAATAACTATTTTGCCGATATAAAACCGATAATTACATTCTTTCGTAGATGGAGGGAGTAGGATGTAAATTAGCCCTCAGTCAGCAAAGGTCTAGAGCTAATGATTTAGCCATCAAGCCATAGGACACTCGGATAAGCTGGTCTCCCTCTTTTTGGTTATGGGACACAGATTCTCTCTCTCTCTCTCTCTCCTGCGTTCTCTTTTCCTTTGTGGCACGCTACCAGGACGTACTCCCTCCATACTCATATTAGTTGACGGGACGGTCTTCAAGTCTTTATCCATCATTTTTTGTTAAAATATATAATAAAAATTAAAAATAAAATTATTTTTATAAAAGTATGTCCATACATATAAGGTAAACTAAATATTTTAAAAGACCGTATGAGGCCCATTCGCCCATTGAATGGAGGACACGCATAATGGCCAGGAGAGGGAGCAGGGCTAGTGTCTCCTTCCGCTACTGTATCCTTCAAGATTAATTGCGTGCCCAACGTAGACGGGTACCAATTCTGGGACAGGGTATGATCTGCGCTGCAATCGCTTCGTTGTACACGTATTGCCACCCACCTGGATAAAGCTATTCACATTGATGGAAACGTTTGAAAAATCCAAACCCCCCTTTGAAAATGCTACACACGTTGGTTGAATTTCCTGGATTTGTTTCAAGGACTAGGCGTACATGGATTATTTACAGGTTCCACGTGCAAACCGTGCACAATCTTTATTGTCGCTGCTTTTCCCAAATCACCCTTTCAAGCCGGTTGGACTCCCATCATTGTACACACGCGCTATATCTAGTGTACTGTAGCAATAGCTTCGAATCTAGTTTCAGTGGTTTATTCCTCACTTCGCTGAAGTATCTTGTGAGGAGCAGTGTAGTTTATTGCTATATAATAGCCCATCAGTGTTGCTACCTCACTTGTTTGCAGAGTACTCTCTCTGTTCCAAAATAATTATTTTCACTTCCAAAAATAACTTTGACTAATATATTTTAAAAATATTAATATTTATAGTACATAATTAGTATCATTAGGGAGATCTTTAAATCTAGTTTTTAAATAAATTATTTAGAAACATAAATATTGCATATATTTTCCATAAATTGAATCGAACTTATGGCACGAAAACTTTTTGAGACGGAAGGGGTAAAAACTAAAGTCAGATGAAGTATTCATGGTTATAAATGTTAGGGTTTGAATGTCACGGTTTAAAAATCCATCATTACTATTTGTTTAAATTTATTTATATAGAAACATGCATTACAATTGCCGGTGTACCTGATTTCTGTATTTCCGTACGCTTTTAGCAATTTGGGGCTCACATGCAGGTGCATTCAACAATACATATTTTTAGTAAGACCCACAATACACTCCTATTCTGTCACGGTTTGAAAATCCATCATTACTATTTGTTTAAATTTATTTATGGGGAAACATGCATTATAATTGCCAGTGTACCTGATTTGTGTATTTCCATACACTTTCAATTTCGGGCTCACATGCAGGTGTATTCAACAATACATATTGTTGACGGTCACTAAGCACCCATTTCACCCGTCAACAATGCAATAAAATGATGGAAAACATGAAATGAAGTGTAGGATAGCAGTTTATTACTAATGGAATTTCACTTGTATATGAGTTTTGAATGCAGGCATAATTCAAGAAATGGCCAGAAAGGACACATGGGGAAGACAACTAAGCAATGAGGGCCCACTTTGGCCACTTGGTGGGGTCGCCGACCCCACCATAGGTCGGCCGAGGGTCCACTTGGCCCTCCACATCACCAATCCGCGTGACCAGCCAGGAAACACATCCAGGAGCGCTCCCCACCGTCGGTTGCATGTCAGTTTGATCAAGTGGTCTCCCTTTCACTTCACTTGGATTGGGGGAGTCATTTGGACACGTGGCAAGCTTCCACCAACTGCAACCACCGCCTTGGAGCTGCACAACCGCCATGGAGGATGATCCAGCACCCTACAATGCAGAGGCGGTGCATCGGAGGGTTGGCCGATGTCCCCCTAGGTCGGTCGAACCCCCAAACTGCCATTCACCGCCCATCTTCGCCTACAGGAACCCCCTCTACTCCCTAGTGCTATAAATAGCAATGTTTGCCTCAGTTGTAATCATGAAGTAGAAAAAGAGAGAAATACATTAGTCATTTGCTTAATAGCTTCATCCCAAGTAGTAGTAGTAGAGTGAAAGTGAGAGTGAAGAGGTAGGAGCTTGCTAGGAGGAGTCTTAAGTCTCTGGTATAGCTCTTGTAATTCCTCTCTTTTGAGATACTCTATTTGCAATAAATTTCCTTTACCTTCCAACATTTCTTTGATCTAGTCTCTAGTCTTTGTATTGTTGTGTGGTGTTATCACTCATACCTGTCTTAGTAGTTATTACTTTACCATGGGTTCTTCGTCACTAGTTGGTGCTCTAGTCTTAGCGTGAGATTAGAGTAGTAATCTGATAGTGTAAGTGTGATACTTACCTTGGATTGTGCCTAACCCCCCGGTTAGCTGTGGTAGGTGGTAGGTGGTGACAGCCCTGACCATCCTTTGTATTCCACTATGTTAGGGTTACTTTATAGGGTCCTCTTTTGTGTTCCAAGTCTAGGTTGAATCCGGCCGAGCATGCCCCGAAGTGATAAAGTAGTATCTCACTAAACTTGTTATAATTAATAAGCCTGATAGGAGTATATTTGATTATCTCACATTTGCTCTGTGATCTCCCACTACCTACTTACTTGGTGACAACCTCTACTTCTGTAGAATAGTTTAGCATTAGTTATCCTATTTTACCTCTGTTAAGAATCAGCGTTGCTCACAGCTCATATCAAATATAAATCATTAGTGTCTAGCCATAGTAGCTTCCTTGTGAAAATAAATATGATACTTGGTACTCACCGAGTGAAGTGCCGCATCGATATCTTCTGTGCGCTTGTGGAATCAACCACTAGACATAGAAAGTATCTTTAGTCTTTTTGACGCCCCAGCCTTCGGTAGTGATGTTAAGAAATACCAACAGTCATTTCTGGCGCCATTGGTGGGGAAGCGTAGTGCTAGATAAACTTTTAATTCTTGTTTGATCTTAACTTTGAGCTATCACTAGTTATCATAAGGTTTTTTGCAGTTGTTGGGTGTGAAAGCATCTAGGCCCCTAGTGGGTTTTGGTAATTAATGACAACATAAGATTATTGTGACTAACGTGTGTTTTGCAGAAATTGTTTGAGTTAGGTCACGATAATGGTGATATATTGGGCAATCAATGGTATTCATGCCCCGATGATCGAAATTGTTTTTGATTTTCAAAGGACGGATGATAAGGTTAAGGACGACTAGTTCTAAGTGTCGATTGGTGTTGGAGAGACACTTAGAGTAGCTAGGACTCTGCTTTTACCTTTGGCTGTACTATTAAGAGGGGTTTGAATGGGTAACTTGACCTAGGTGAGTCTAGTGAGTTAGGTGTGATGCACACTTGTTCTTTCTAGTCCTAGGTAGCCCTAGAATTGGCCCAAAGATCAGTAGAATCGAAGCCATGCGAGAGGTCACGAAATCAGAAGTCATTTGAGCCATTTTGGCTCGACCGGACGCTGGCACGTACCTGACCGGACACGTCCGGTCAGTGTATGTGGGGTGCCTGAGTGACCAGACTCTGCCCCTGGCAGGTGACGAACGCTCCGGTGCCATCAGACTCTGGTCCACTTGGACCGAACACTGATCAGCAGCGACCGGACGCTGGGGCCAGGGCGTCCGGTCACTACTCAGAGAGGTCCAGAGAGGGGAAAATCTAACCGGACGCATCCAGTCATGGTGGACTGGACTCTGACACGCGTCCGATCAGTGTGACGTCCAGCAAGTACAGTTAGCCGTTAACCAACTATCGGACGCGTCCGGTCGCCCCGACGGACGTGTCCGGTCAACCTTAAAACTACTTGGAATACCTCTTCGTGTGGAGGATTGTGTGGGGGATATTTATACTCCCTCACCTCATTAATTTGAGGTCTCTTGCTCATTCCTACTGCTGAAGAACACCTTGTGAGTGCTTGAGAGTGCAAGAGCCCTAGCGAGGTTGAGAGATTTGCTAATCCATTGCTTAGGACCTCATTAGTGGAAAGAGAGTAACAAGTGTGCATCCACTCATCTCATTGGGCTAGTCGGCTTGGTGGCGATTGGGAGCATGGTGATCATCCGGTGGTGATTGTGGATGGCCCATCTCATCTTGTGAGCGGTTTTAGGGATTCACCGTGTCGGAGTGATGAAGAATCATCCCGTGGAGAGCACTTGATCCTTGCGTGGATCAAGAGGGAGCTACACCCTTGTGCGGGTGCTCCAACGAGGACTAGTGGAGAGTGCCGACTCTCCGATACCTCGGAAAAACATCGCCGCGTTTCTCTTCCTCTCTTTACTTTGAGTATTTACTATCTTGCAATTATTTCATGTCTTTACATTGATAGAATTGCCATGCTAGAGTAGGGTTTAGATTAGGGAGCAAAACTTTTGTGTTCTAGAGTCATAGAAGACACACATAGGCACTAGGGGTGAAATGGGCGATAGGTTATTACCGCAGTGATTAAAATTTAGAAGAGCCTAATTCACCCCCTCTCTTGGGCATCTTGATCCTTTCAATTGGTATCAGAGCCTCATGCTCTTAATTTAGGCCTAACCGCCTAGAGAAAAGATGTCCGAAGGTGATGGACCCCCTCCCATGTTCGAAGGCGATGACTTTCCTTATTGAAAGATTCGCATGGAGTCGTATCTTGAGGCCACTGACCTTAATGCGTTCCAAGCTGCCACACAAGGTTTCCTAAAACCTAAGGACACTGCACACCTCACACAAGAGGAAGAAGTCCATGAGAAGTGGAATGCTAAGGCCAAAAACATCATCTCTAGAGGCCTTGGCAAAGAGGTGTTTAACTGGATCTGAAACCACAAAAATGCCCATGATCTTTGGGAGAATATTTATGCGCTCCATGAGGGAACAAAGAGTGAGCATAAGAAATGGTATCATCTTGTTATGCAAAAGCTTAATTCATTTGAGATGCTTTCCTATGAGAATGCTAATGAAATGTACTCTCGCTTGAATATCATTGTAGAGGAGCTCAATGGACTTGGACTCACACAAATATCATCATCTGATGTTGTGAAAAAGATCTTGTGTGTCCTTCGAATTAACAAGTATGGCCATATTGTCATCGTGCTCCACCAAGGTGATCTTTCCACCGCTACTCCAACTCAAATCTTGGAAAAGATCAATGCGCATGAGATGTATATGCACATCACTCCATAAGAAAGTTCTTCCTCTAAGAAGGAAGATTTGGCATTCAAGTCAAACCAAGAGAAGAAGAGCAAAGACAAAGCAATTGAGATTGTCCTTGCAAGCTCAAGTGATGATGATGCTGATGATGACAACATTGCACTCATGGTGAGGAAGACCATAAATATGCTCAAGAAGCTAAACAAGAGTGGTGTCAAGTTTGACTCTAAGAAGAAGTTCTTCACTAGTAGCAAGAGAAAGCCTATCTCCGAGATGAATTGCTATAATTATGGTGAACTTGGTCATCTTGCTCATCAATGTCCAAAGCCCAAGAAATACAAGTTCAAGAACAAGTTTAAGGGCAAAAAGAATGAGTCAAGTGATGAAGATGAGAAGAAGAAAGTCAAGCCATACAAGAAGAGACATGGCAGGAAGAACAAGTTTTTTAAGAAGAAGGGTGGCAAGGCTTATATCGTGGGTGATTGACTCACCGACATTGAATCATCAAGTGGTGAATCATCCAATGATAGTGACGATGAGAAAGAGAAGGTGGCCACTCTTGTTATTGGGACTTCATTACCTCCACTGCCTTCACCACCATCATCCTCTACACATCTATGCCTTATGGCCAAAGGTGACCGAAAGGTACAAAACTTTGTTGATGATAGTGATGATGATTATGGTAGTGATAGTGACAATGAATTTGAAGCACCTTCATATGATGAATTTGTCACCTTGCTTAATGATTACTCTAAAATCATTAGAAAGATAATAGCTAAAAATGAAAAGCTAAAACTTGAGAATGAGTCTCTTCTAGCTAAATATAACATAGCTGAAAAAGCTAGTGATGAGGTTAGAGAAGAAAATAAGATTGCGTCATCCTCTCTAAAGGAGCTCAAATAATCCCTAAAAGAGGTTATAGCAAAACATGATAAACTTGAGAAGATACACAATGAGCTCAACACTAGATACAACTTGCTTAAGGAAGAGTACACAACTCTCAAAGTTAACCATGATAACCTTGTGCTTTCATATAATCTCTTATTCGATGAGACACATGATGCTACTAACAATATTATTAAGACTGATATAGCCACATCATGTGATGACTTGATTGTTGAGACCATTGATAAAGGTTCTAGTGACAAAGGCAAGCAAGTTGTTATGGTCGAGCATTATGATGACTATGTCAAGATGAAGAGTGAGAATGCAAAGCTAAAACAAGATCTTGAAAAGCTTTCATCCACCAACACCATTATTATTGAGTCTCAAGAATACAAAAATGAGATTGATCAAGAGATTAAGTCACTCAAAGAAGAGATCAAAAGGCTCAAGTTTGAGAAGAGTTGTGCATTTGGTGCTACAAGAGTTGATCATGATGTTGAGAAGCTAAAAGAGAAAAATAGGCAACTCAAGTTAGAGAAGGATCACTTGAAAGTTAGATTGCAAAAGTTCTCTCGAGACAACTATCTTCAAAGTGAGCTACTCATAAACACCGTCATGAAGATGGATAGAAGTGGTATTGGTTTCTTGGCACAACAAGAGAAAAAAGTCAAAACTTAACAACATCACAATCAAAAGCCCAAGCCAAAGAGATGCTTTGAATGTGGTCAAGAAGGTCACTTTGCTCATGAGTATGAAACTCCACCACCACAACCCTTTCCTAAGGATGCTAGACCCTTTGCTTTCAATGCTCACTACTTTCTTAGAAAGAAAGAAAGTGGAAAAGTTCAAGTCATATTCTTAGGTCCTCCCAACAAGAATAGGTCTAAGCAAATTTGGGTTGTAAAGTCACTAGTTGAGAAAGTCAGGGCCCCTCTCAAGTTTGGGTCCCTAAATAACAATCTTGATCTCTCATGTGTGTAGATGAACTACAAGATCGGTGGAAGTCATTGGGTTATTGATAGTGGTTGCACTCAACATATGATCGGTGATCCTCGTATGTTCACCTCACTAGATGAAGGAGTTGACAATCAAGAGAATATTACATTGGAGACAACTCAAAAGGCCAAGTACAAGGGTTGGGAAAGATTGCTATATCAAATGATCATTTAATATCAAATATGCTTCTTGTTGCATCATTGAGCTTCAACTTGCTATCCGTTGGTCAATTATATGATCTTGGTTTTGAATGCTTATTCACCGAGAAGGAAGTGGTTGTATCAAAGAAAGATGATCAACAAGTGATATTCAAGGGCTTTAGATGCAACAATCTCTATCTAGTTGATTTCTCCTCCGAAGATGTAAACTTGAAGACTTACTTATTCACGAAGACATCACTTGGTTGGTTATGGCATAGGAGGTTTGCTCATGTTGGAGTGAACACTCTTAAGAAGCTATTGAAGAAGGATATGTTAGAGGTTTGAAGGATATTGTATTTGAGAAGGACAAGCTTTGTAGTGCATGTCAAGCCGGCAAGCAAGTTGCCAACACTCATCCATCCAAAGCATACAAGTCAACATTCAAAGTGCTAGAGTTACTTCACATGGATCTATTTGGACCTATAACCTACAAGAGCTTGGGAGACAACCTATATTGTCTTGTGATTATTGATGACTCTTCAAGATACATATGGGTATTCTTTCTTCATGACAAAACCGAATACACTCCATCATTCAAGAAGTTTGCCAAGAGAGCACAAAATAAGTTTGAGACAAAGATAAAAAAGATAAGAAGTGATAATGGGAAAGAGTTTGACAACACTAGGATTGAAGAATATTGTGATGAAGTTGGGATCAAGCATGAAGTCTCTTCAACTTACACTCTGCAATAAAATGGTGTAGTAGAGAGGAAGAACCAGACACTAATCATCCTTGCAAGAACAATGCTTGATGAGTACAACACACCGGAGAGATTTTGGACCGAAGCTATCAAGACCGTATGCTATGCGGCCAACCGATTGTTTCCTCACCGATGTTTCAACTAGACTCTGTATGAGTTGCTCAATGGGAAGAAGCCAGATATTTCTTTCTTCCGGGTGTTTGGTTACAAATGCTACATCTACAAGAAGCGGCAACACCTAAGAAAGTTCCAAAGATGTTGTGATATTGGCTTTTGTTGACATTTACTACCGTCATTACTAAAAAGCAGAGATATGCTTGGTATATAATTAACTTGTCATTAGCAACTAGCCACTCATTTATTACTAACATTCCTAAGCATAAATTAAGTTGTCATCCTCAATTATAATGCTAAGGAATAACTATAGATTTACATGTATTCAATATGACTAGGTAGAAATAAAAGAAAAGAATATAATATGAATGTGAACTAAAATAGGTTCTACAAGCGGACAGATAATTATACCGTTGTAGCATTTTACCTAGGGAGTTCTATCAGGTTGTCGATTTATATTTATACCACTGGGAAGGTCTATATATAGGACTTATAACTATAACTTATACTATTAATGTGAAAGATAAACCATAACTAGAATCCTACTCATAACAGGGATAAGTCACGTGATAAAAGATATATAATAGATAATAATGATCAGTCATCATAAATAGATAAACATCAGAGCTCTTCTAGTCATAGTAATAGCTAGCCAATAGATAAACTCAGGAATAAATACTAAGGTAATTCAATAACTACGTCAATGAATAACTCTAATTAGTGCAATTACATCTAGCAATCATTGTTAAGTTAATCCTACATCATAATCACATGTAAAGAGGCATCAACTAATGAGGGTATTAAGACACAAGGGTCACCTCCTTCGTGACCGTGCCCATGCTAGTCCTACGTACGGAGGGTGGACTATAGAGGAACCAACGCAGCTGTCACCTGCGCGGACTACCACACACCCTGGCACGTCAGGGTGCACTCACAGATAAACAAGATATCTAGACACCACGTCTATATATTGTCTACCATCTACCCAAATGGCGCTTGGGTAAACGCTATACGAGCAATTACATGAATTCAATAAGATCAAACCAACTATCCTAGACATATAATCAAAGTAGACAATGACTATTGCAATTAAGAATATATAAGAGATTAAGAACAATGTTGCCTGAATCATAATATTGAATACAATAAGAGCAAAGTACTAGAACTATACCGAACTCCGCTCCCGCATGCACGCCGGGGCCGGATCCCGCCAAGAACTAGAACTCTTCTACTTCTAATCTAACTAGGCTAAAGCTATGAACTAGAGAGGCTCGATGAACTAGAGAAGGCTCTTGATGGATTGATCTCTAAATGACTTGATGCCTCCAGGAGGGGGTCTACCCCTTTATTTATAGCCCTAGGGGGATCGACGTGCGCCCGCAGATCAAACCGACATAACCAAGGGCCAAGATGACTCCTCGTAGGCGGTGGAGGAAGCTTCTAGAAGGGGAGGCCAAACCCTAGCAGGGGGGCGCCGGGCGGCGCCATGGTGGGGCCCGGCCCCCCACCTAGCGCCCCCTCGGGCCCTGGTTGCTTTAGGTGTCTTCTAGAGTCTTCCCACGTCCCGTTTGTGATATTTCCGTGGCGGATAAGTTTCGTGGTAAATATGCACTTGAATCCATCTTTTAAGCTTTTCTGGAAAAGTCCCTGGAAAATACAAAATATGCAAAACTCATGGAAATTATCAGTTAAAACCTAGACTAGTGTGTAATCATGTATCCTTTTCATGTCTAAAGTTCTAATAAAAGTTGACGTTAACCACCGTCAACAATTCCCCCAAGCTTACCTTTTGCCAGTCCCTTGGCAAACAAACTAAGCCTAAGTATTGATATATTTAGATCAGGAGTTGCTACAATGCTTTCATTCCTCAAAGGTACACAAGCTTTCAAATATAGATTCTCCTCCGAATTAGACAGTAACTGTTCTAATCTTTAAACTTACCCATTTTACCTTTAACTATAGGGCTTTATAGCTTTTTACATAAGTCTTGAGCAATCGAAAGACAGAACAATCAGGTCAAACACTATGTCTCAAATTCTTCACAGTACCAATATTCTAGAGTTTCTATAAGTTTTCGCAATAAAACTCAGAGCTAATTGTATAACACCCTCAAGTCTCTTTATATATGGTATTTATGGATCTTACTGAGGCATGTTATCATGACCTCCTATAACTAATGATTATAGTGGAGCTTATAGGAGCGGCAATAACAAGGATAGGCATACTTGCAATTCGTATATTGTAAAGCCAAACAATGGATCCACAGAGAGTCAAGGCATACAATCAAATCAAGATGTGCATGTGTATGGAATATGGTGGATAGGTGTATATAAGGTATTTAGTGGCTAATTCTAATTCTACTTTTGCTCCTTGAGGATAGATCTCTCTTTCAATCTTAGAACTTTTCGCGGAAAAAACATGGGCTATCTTTATTCATTTTCTTTTCTCTCTTCTCTTTTTCTCTCTTCTCTCTCTTTTTTTCAGGGAGGCGGGCATCTAAGTACCCATTATTTTAATTGCTAGGACATTTGTCCTTCTTTTACTCCCTCTTTTTTTCAATAACTTTCCTTTTTTTTTGCATAGCCACATGCATCCTTTGAATACAATATGATAATTGGAGAGATAGCAATAAGTACTAAGGCAATTAAACAAAGGCTGTCCTATGGGTTTATATATATCTTTGGGTGTTTGACTCCCAGTGTAGGAGAAAAACAATTTTTAGGTGGATCTAGATGGAAGTGGAAAATGGTTGCACTTACTCCTAGAGTAGGAGTAATGTATATATGAGTGGAGTGTGCATGTGATCTTGATTTTAAAAGCATGACAAGACTCTAATAAGGTATACAACAAAAGTTGACTGAACTCAATGCAAAGCAAGCAGCATGAATGAGCAAAAGTTTTCTTAATCTAAATGTATATCATATATGGCTTTGGTAGGAATTCATACTTTGTCATACAAGAGCTCATCATGTAAGATTTTATATTTTTAAAATAAATCTCCGAACTTAGTATCGCTAGGAATAAGACAAATACCAGCTTAACTTTCATGAATCATATCAATCAATCACCTAGACTTAGCTTAAGCATATGCCTCCACAAGTTTTGGGCTCGAGTAAATTCTTATATCAAAGCGGTTATGTCCAAAACTTGGCGTAACTTAAGGTTGAAAACTAGGCACTTGAAAGAAATTATAGTAAAGCAACTATTCATCATCTCCAAGACAAAATTTTAATGTTCATCGGTTTTTAATTAACTCTAGCCTAGACTGACCTAAACACACTCTAATATAATTAATATTGACTAAGACTTCTTTTTATTGGTTTTCAGATTTTATTTAACTAAAGACTCATAAAAGACTCGATAGACGTGGACCTTCATGTGCCCACATGTTTTTGGTATTTTATGAATATATATAACAAGTAAATTTAATAATCGCCTAGGTGTAGTCACCGATAACTAGGGGATGCTCCTCCCCCAAAATTTGATGGTTGCAATACTTGGTGTAGATGTCCTTTAGAGTGAGCTAACCAAGAGCGGACCTGGTGGGTGCCACCGATAGACTCTCTCCTTGCTATGATGTTATTCCCGCATAAATACTCTCCACAAAGAGAAACCAAAACTCGAGGCTCGAATTTGTTAATGGGTTAGCGGTCAGCCAAAGAGTAATTGATCACCTTTATTAGCTAGCTTTAATGTTGTCTAATTTAAACAGGATTTCACTTTTCTCTTATTTTTAAATTTTCTATTTATGATGCAGAATTTAAATTTGAATGCTATATTTTTGTCATTTTTATTTTATGCCACCACAAATGATGTTCCTTCGAAAAATACCATAGGGTATCCACATGAGGCTTTGTGATGCCATGAGTAATGCAAAGAAATATTTTTGTTGTTTTTATATCTTTTAGTGTGTAAACAAAATTATGCTACTAAATAAATTGCAAATGCATTAAATGAGATAACTACCATTCTAACCTTATGGCTAGGGTACGGAATTTAAAGTCTACCGACAGGGACTTAGATAGAGGAGAACACTTACTTAGTGGGTTTATCGTGCGAGGTAACCTCGTCAACTCCCCGTTTAAGGTGATGCCGCACTTGCCTCCTTCCATCTCATTTACTGTCTCTTTTTTACTTCTCTCTTTTCTGGCTCTAGCTCTTCGCTTTTATTCTCTTTCTCCCACACTTCTAACCGTGTTTGATAACTAGGGGATACTCTCCCCCTAAGCTAGATGTTTGCTTATGGTTGATCGTTGAAGCCGAGTGGTCCTCACAGGGGAGCTCATGCTTATAAGAGCAAGTGTTGCTGGAATACTTCAATCTCATCACCCAAGAAGTTACTTCCTTCACACGGGGGGTTAGGCGTATGTTGAAAAAAGTGTACTTCAAATGATGAAGATGAAGATTCCTATGAAAGCTGGCTCTTGGAGTCATCTCTGCAGAAAAGCTCTCACAAAACACTAAAACTTGTGGAACGGTATTAGGATAAAACATTAATGATTAGCCGTTTTTAGAGGATTGGTTGTTGTGGAGGTTTTAAAGTATTTTTATGATAGCAAATTATTGCAGCAGGATGCTCAATTAATATTTTTTGGATTTTATGGGTTTATATGCATAAAGTGCAAATGCATGATATATATATTTTTTTATTCTATAGGCCACCACAAAGTGAGAACTCCTACGACTTTTTACGCTACAAGGGTTTCACATGGGGCTTAAAATTTTTAAGATGCATGAATGTAGCCTAATGCAAGACTATTTATTTTCTTTTGTTATTTCTATGTATTGCTAATATAGAAAAATAATCATGCTTAAAGAGAGAATAAATCATACGATGTAAGAAAGTAAGTATAGATAACTACCGATGTTACCTTACGGCGAGGGTTCGATGTTTTTAGTTCTTCGAACTGGACTTCTTCTTGCAGTGGTTCATTGAGTACTTTGAGTTGCTCTTGACGGCAAGGATTGAGATGGTGCCTCTACTAGTGGCTCCCAATGGTGGTGCCGCCTTCTTTCTTTCTGTTGTAGGCGTCTCAAAGCCAAGCTTATGTGCATCATTATTAATAGTTGAGAACTTTCACTTGTAGCATTTAGGGGATTGTCTCCCCACACTTTAATTGAATTGTGTTCTGCCCATAAAGACAAGGTAGAGATCAAGTGCATGGGCTCTGTTGGTGGGAAAACACCAACAGAACTAGAAATTTATTTATCCTCTAACCTTGGACACGATAAGACTGATATTATTCATATTGTTCATTCCTATCATGGGTGAGAGGACCAGAAGTATAAATATGATATTTAAACTTGTGAGATAAAGAGTAAAGTTACTTAACTATTAGAAAGGATATTCATCTTTATAATGTATCAATAATAATGGGCGAGGTATTTCTAGCTTACTCGGTTAAGACTGAGATTACAAGAATAGCGCTATGAACAAACTTAGAGAATAAATCATGTTGAGTTTAATCGGGTTGATCAATTTAAGATGTAATTCTAACATGATTATATTTTTATTTATTGCATACCAAGATCAAGAGGAAATTAATGACCACTTACCTTAAGATGTTACCTCCATTATTAGAGCATGATGAAGGGTAAATGAATTTTAATGGTCTTTTTTTTCTCCTTTCTTGTATCATGGGTTATTCATTAGCATCTTGTCTCGTATGTTGTACTCTTTTCTTACTCTTCAGACCTTCTGCTTCTCTCATTATGTCTTTTCTTCAAGGAGTTAGTGGAGAACACATACCCGAAGGAATATACTATTTATCAAAGTATGGATAGTGTTTGTCTAAGAGTTAAAGATTGATTTGTAGCTCATGTTTTCAATGATTCAATACTATTTTAATTTTTTCATCAAGGTTAAAGCAAGGATATTATTTTGAAGCATACCCTTAACTTTGAATTGATTCTACGAATAGTCTCCTAATATGATTTAAATATTTTTATGTAGGAGGGGGGTTAGTCTATATGTACAACTAAATTCTTATATAAGTATGTTTGATTTTCATAATGTTTAAGTAATATTCTAAAGCATACTTATAATAGAATAAGGAAGTTTGCAAGACTAAATATATTTATTCACATAGAACCAAGAATATCTATGGTGAATCATAGGAGCATTTTATTATATATATATATATATATATATATATATATTTGAGCATGTTTGAGCATGGCATAGGGTAGAAATGACCAAGACAAATTAGCAACATGGTATGAGATGTTAATTGTAGTTACATGTTGCATGAGGCTTGGACAAACGTACCTCATATCTTCATCTTTCTAAGTAAGTGATGACGAACTTACTTGGAAGAGGAGGATTTGGGTTCATCTGTTGGTGAGAGCTTATGGTCTTGCTGAGCAAGGCCTTTCTTTTTTCTTCTTCGTCTTTTCACCATTCAATGAAACTATGGAAGATTACATGCTCTTCACTCATCAACATTTTTCCCGATTAATTTGTGGTTGATGAGCTGGGGGTCTATTGGAGATGCGATAATGCTCACTTGACAACTTCTTCTCCAATAGATTAAGGTTGTTCTTTCCTGCAAAACGTTAATGGACACATACCCAAGGGAATAGCAAGATTGAAATACAGGTTTTGTTGTTCATACTCTCTTTTTTTTTATGATTTTCTTCTATGCTAATCAGGATGGTATATGATTTAAGATTATTTAGCATAAACTGTGTCTATCGTGCTTTATGTTGTTGTTGCAATCTAGCATGGTTCAAGGCAAAGATGACTTGCAACAAAGATAAATGAATAAACATTGATAGTTCTTTGTGCGAGTTATTACCTACCTTGATTCATCTCATATGTGTGAATTCCTTTCTTGACTTACCCAGTTGAATTTGAGAATTCTCCTATAGGGGTTAATTTAACAAAATAACTAGTATCTACTAAAGTGTACTATCAGCTCAAGAATCAACATAGACTCATATCTAATTTTATTGAGGAAAGGATTTTAACCTAAGCACCTTGCTTAATTTGAAAACCTTTTAGAAGTAAGATCAAAACACCTTATGATTTAAAAATTAAACTAGACACCATGTCTACCTTAATTTAGAAAAACTGTCAATGCTCAATTTCAAGGGTGTATAAAGATACTTCTAAACCTAAGCATACTATAGCAAATACAAGTAGCATGAAAGTACCGTAGAAGTTTATTCAAGTAGAGATGAAAAAGCATGATTATAATGAGTTTTTTTATATTATTTATAAGAATGCAAGTTGGGATGGATATATGAATGGAACTAAACATGTTATGGATGAAAAAAAACTTTAAACTAAATGAAATGGATGTTTGGATTGTAAAAAGTAAACATATGGTGGAATGCAGAAGATAACTACTAATCAAATTTAAAGTCTATGAGCAAGACTTTCTCACCTTTATTTCATCATACTTACCATGACTCACATGCTGGAATTTGTGAGTGATGCAACATCTATGTTTCTGTCACTTGAGATATGAATTAAAGTCTTGTAATGTCGACCTCTTTCTCCAACATTAGATTTGTTATGTTTCTTTTTATTTTGTAGGGGCATGCCGGAAGGTCGTAAACCGGTCGTTTATTACCCTTCATAAGATATTAAAGTAGACAAACAAGGGTAATCCTGCTTGAGCAGGGGTTAATGGTTATCTTGATCACATAATTGAGTATAAGTCTATCAATGTTCTTAATTGCCTAGCTACCTTCCCCGACAACGGTGCCAAAAATGCTTGTTGACATTTACTACCGTCATTACTAAAAAGTAGAGATAAATCCTACCCCTAGCAACAATGCTAGAAATGCTTGGTATATAATTAACTTGTCATTAGCAACTAGCCACTCATTTATTACTAACATTCCTAAGCATGAATTAAGTTGTCATCCTCAATTATAATGCTAAGGAATAACTATAGATTTACATGTATTCAATATGACTAGGCAGAAATAAAAGATATGAATATAATATGAATGTGAACTAAAATAGGTTACGCAAGCGGACGGATAATTATACCGTTGTAGCATTTTACCTAGAGAGTTCTACCAGGTTGTCGATTTATATTTATACCACTTTGAAGGTCTATATGTAGGACTTATAACTATAACTTACACTATTAATGTGAAAGATAAACCATAACTAGAATCCTACTCATAACAGGGATAAGTCACGTGATAAAACATATATAATAGATAATAATGATCAGTCATCATAAATAGATAAACATCAGAGCTCTTCTAGTCATAGTAATAGCTAGCCAATGGATAAACGCAGGAATAAATACTAAAGTAATTCAATAACTACGTCAATGAATAACTCTAATTAGTGCAATTACATCTAGCAATCATTGTTAAGTTAATTCTACATCATAATCACATATAAAGAGGCATCAACTAATGAGGGTATTAAGACACAAAGGTCACCTCCTTCGCGACCGTGCCCATGCTAGTCCTACGTGCGGAGGGTGGACTACGGAGGAACCAACGCAAATTGTCACTGCGCGGACTACCACACGTCCCGGCACGTCAGGGTGCACTCGCAGATAAACAAGATATCTAGACACCACGTCTATATATTGTCTACCATCTACCCAGCGGCCGCTTGGGTAAACGCTATACGAGCAATTACATGAATTCAATAAGATCAAACCAACTATCCTAGACGTATAATCAAAGTAGACAATGACTATTGCAATTAAGAATATATAAGAGATTAAGAACAATGTTGCCTGAATCATAATATTGAATACAATAAGAGCAAAATACTAGAACTATACTTGAACTCCGCGCTCCCCGCATGCACGCCAGGGGGCTCCGGATCCTGGCCAAGAACTAGAACTCTTCTACTTCTAATCTAACTAGGCTAAAGCTATGAACTAGAGAGGCTCTGATGAACTAGAGAAGGCTCTTGATGGATTGATCTCCAAATGACTTGATGCCTCCAGGGAGGGGGGTCTACCCCTTTATTTATAGCTCGGTGGGATCGACGTGTGCCACAGAATCAAACCGACGTAACCAAGGGCCAAGATGACTCCTCGTAGGCAGTGGAGGAAGCTTCCAGAAGGGGAGGCCGCAGGGGGGCACCGGGCGCCGCCATGGTGGGGCCGGCCGGCCCCACCTAGCAGCCCCTCGGGCCCTGGTTGCTTCAGGTGTCTTCTAGAGTCTTCCCACGTCCCGTTTGTGATATTTCCGTGGCGGATAAGTTTCGTGGTAAATATGCACTTGAATCCCTCTTTTAAGCTTTTCTGGAAAAGTCCCTGGAAAATACAAAATATGCAAAACTCGTGGAAATTGTCAGTTAAAACCCTAGACTAGTGTGTAATCATGTATCCTTTTCATGTCTAGAGTTCTAATAAAAGTTGATGTTAACCACCGTCAACAGCTTTCTTGTTGGTTACTCATTGAAGTCTAAAGCATATCGAGTATTCAACCATGCCACCGGCTTGGTAGAAGAAATATATGATGTGGAGTTTGTTGACTCTAACGGCTCCCAAGGAGCACATGAGAATCTTGATGATGTAGGTGATGAATCATTGAGGGAGGCTATAAAAAATATTCCGGTTGGAGACATTGAGCCTAAGGAGGATAAAGATGAAGTACAAGTGATAGATCAACTGTCTTCATCCTGTGTGCCACAAGATGATGATAAAGATGGAAGAAACCCAAGTGAAGACATTCCTATCTTCCATGAACAAAGAGTGGCACAAGCTCAAGATGTTGATGCTCTACAACCTCCTCCCAAGTGGTTGATAGAAGGACAACTCCCTTACTCCAAGCACATCCACAAGATCTCATCATCGAAAGTCCGACAAGGGGTGTAATGACTCGCTCTCAAAAATATGCATCCTTTATTGAACATCACTCTTTTGTCTCTTGCATTGAGCTTACTAGCATAGATGAAGCTCTCCAAGGTCTAGATTGGGTGAATGCCATAAACGAAGTTTGGACACTTGAAGAGCAACCAAAAGGTGCAAGAGTGTCATTACCACAAAGTGGGTGTTCAGCAACAAGCAAGATGATCAAGGTGTGATCACGAGAAACAAGGCAAGACTAGTTGCAAAGGGGTTCTCTCAAGTTGAAGGCTTAGATTTTGGAGAGACCTTTGCACCGGTTGCAAGACTTGAAGCGATTCGTATCCTCCTTGCGTATGCATCTAATCACAATATTAAACTCTTTCAAATGGATGTGAAAAGTATATTTTTAAATGGCTTCATACATGAACTAGTCTATGTTGATCAACCTCCCAGGTTTGAAGACCCTAGATATCCTAATCATGTTTATAGGTTGTCCAAGGCACTATATGGGCTAAAGCAAACCCTAAAAGCTTGGTATGAGCACCTTCGAGACTTTCTTATTGAGAAGGGCTTTAAGATTGGGACGGTGGACACCACACTATTCACCAAGAAGCTTAATGGAGATATCTTCATTTATCAAGTCTATGTTAATGATATCATATTCGGCTCAAAAAATGAAGACTATTGCGAAGAGTTTGGTGATTTGATGTCGAAGAATTTCAAGATGTCTATGATTGGAGAGCTTACATTCTTTCTTGGTTTTCAAGTCAAGCAAATGAGAGAAGGGAATTTCACCTCTCAAGAAAAGTATACCAAGGATCTTCTCAAGAGGTTTAATATGGATGAATGTAAGCCTATCAAGACTCCAATGCCATCAAATGGACATCTCGACCTAGATGAGGGAGGTAACCTAGTTGACCAAACCCTTCTACCGTTCTATGATTGGTAGTTTATTATACTTGACCGCATCTAGACCCGATATCATGTTTAGTATGTGTATGTGTGCTAGATTCTAAGCTAACCTAAGGAGGCTCACTTAGTTGCCGTAAAAAGAATCCTTAGGTACCTCAAGCACACACCAAGCATTGGTGTCTTTGGTATCCCAAAGGAGCTAGTTTTAATCTTGTGGGCTATTCCGATTCAGATTATGCTAGTTGCAAAATTGATATAAAAAGCATATCCGGAGGGTGCCATTTGCTTGGTAGATCACTAGTCTCTTGGTCCTCAAAGTAGCAAAATAGTGTGGCTTTGTCAACCACCGAGGCGGAGTACATAGCCGTGGGAGCTTGTTGTGCACAAATCCTTTATATGATGCAAACCCTTCTAGACTATGGTTTTGTTCTGAAAGGGGTATCTTTTTTGTGTGATAATGAGAGTATCGTAAAACTTACTAATGACCCGGTTCAACACTCTCACACCAAGCACATCGATATCTATCATCACTTCCTTAGAGATCATATTGCAAAAGGAGATATATCTTTAGAAGGGGTAAGGACGGAAGATCAATTGGTAGATATATTCACAAAACCTTAAGATGAAGCACGGTTTTGCAAGTTGAGGAATAAGCTTAATGTTCTTGATCTAAGTAACTTCACGAAACGATAAGCTTGTGTTGTCGGTTGCATTGCATTTGTAATATAATCATGTTTAAATCTTGTATTGCACGTAGAGCTTGGCTAACTTGGTTAAGATAACCGCCCCAAAGCATGTGAAGAAGCTTAACCAAGGACAAACTTGACAAGCAACTAGATTCAAAATCAAGTATTGCATTGCATATGCATGTGTGTTTGTTTTGTCATTTCTTTTCGGTTAAGCTTGAGCATCCACTATGTTCATCCATCGATAGGGAGAGCATTTGACGCTTCTGTTGGTTATATACCATATTTGGTGGCCATATGATGTCTCCTCGTTCATTCTTATTGCCTATTTTCGCCAAAATGCGTATAACCCAAGGCAAAATATTTTCAAATTTAAGGGTTTGAGACAGACATCCCACATCAGTCCCAATTTGGTGTTTATTTGGATATTACAAAGTTGGGACAAGGTGGGGAAGTTCGGCGCAAAGAAATTAGCAAGAAACAACACTCAGAGGAGCACCGGACGCTAGGACCGAACTCTAGAACAGTGCGTCCGGTCAGTTCAAAATGAACATTTGTCACCGGAGCGTCCGGTCGGTGGAGCTTCACACGCGTCCGGTCGAAGACAGGAGGTGACCGGACTCTGAGGAGCGTCCGGTCAGCAGCAGCGGACGCGTCCGGTCGCATTTTTGCGATTCTAGAGCTCTCTGGACAGTCATCGGACGCCCCTGTTCCAGCGTCCGGTCGACCAGAGGACGCGTCCGGTCACACTTTAAACGGCGCAGTGACTTCTTATGACATGCAGGGCTCGCTCTTTCTCTTTCTTCCTCATTCTCGCCCGCGCGCCGACGTCCTTTCCTATCGCCTGCGCTCGCCAACCGCCATCGCCGAACCCTAGCCGACGCGCCACGCCCTCATCCTTCTCCGCCCGCACACACTCGTCTCTATGCCGCCGTGCCCTCGCCATGCCCCTCCTGCCAGCGCTCTCGCCGTACCCGCACTCCTGTCCGCCCTCGCCGTGCCGTGCGCCCGCCACCGTCGCTCCACTTCTCGCCGTCGTGCGCCATTGCTACCACAGAGCTTGCTGAACGCTGTTAGACATCCATTTCATCGAGCTCTACACTCTTTGCCCGTATGTGGACTTCTCCCGGCTAGCTGCTCGTTCTCTCTCGGTGAGAAATTATCCTGCCCACAACCTGCTCGACAAAATGCCTCAGTGATTTTCTTTTCTCCTCCCACTACAATCTCATTCCTCTTCTGTCCTTTTCTGTTGCAGTGACCTAGTCCTTGCTAATGTGCCCCGTTGTGTCGACTTTCCTCACCCTTTCACAGGTCCCCGCCAAAGGTAGCAAGCCCATTCCTCCTTTCTTACCTAATTTGCTTGCTTCTCCTTAGGGTTTTACCGCATCTCTAGTTGCTATATTGCTTATATATTCCTATCTATTCTATCTCATGCAGCGAGATGTGACTCACTTGTTCGGATCTGCCTCAGTTGATAGTTTGGCAGTAGCAGTGGCAGTGAACTCGGGGCTATGCCCGCGAGTATGGAACAGAGGCGAAGCCTCTTGAGTGTCAGTGTTTCTCTGTGATTGCTCAGTGGCAGTGATTCTAGCACTCAGGGGGAGTTTCTATGATTGACAGTGGTTCTTGGCAGTGGTTCTTGCAGTTGGTCAGTGGTTCTGTGATAGTGGCTGTTGGCATTTCTAACGTCACTGCAATAAATCCCAAATCTCTATCCCACGCAATAACACTAGAAATATTGGTACTAATTAACTTGCCTTTAGCAACTAGCCACTAGCCTCTTAACCCTTACTCCTAACTATGAAACTAGGTTGTCATCCCCAATTGTAAAGCTAGGAATAAACTCTGGTACTAAATCTTATCATTTTATGTGACTAGGCAGAAATAAATAAAGATGAATATAAACGAAAAACAATTCTGCAAGCGGACAGATAATTATACCATTGTAGCATTTTACCTAGAGTATTACCAGGTTGTCATTTATATTCTACCACGGGGAAGGCATTGCTAAGAAGCTACTTTATAGTATTGATAACATGTATAAGTATATACATTGAATAGATGATGTAACCAATGTCATGCACTCTACTCATAACAAGGATAAGTCACAAGATAAATAATATGATAATAATGATAGTAAATATGATAAAGCCATTAATCAGTCATCTCCTAATGATACTAATCTATCATAGCACTCTAATCAAGTCAGCGTTGTCTATTCAGTTAATAGAGAAATAACTCCTATGTATTTAACTACATGTCAAAGCTACGTCAACTAGTGCAAGTACATCTAGAAATCATTGTCAAGTTATACTACCATAGTTCCCAAACACATCGGAGCAATGTACAGGAAAAGATGAGTACAGGAACCTCCTCCCAACCTAACAATCCCACTCTACCAATCCACCGTACAGGGGAAGGCCTACAAAGTACTCAATGGGTCTGTCACACCCACGATCTACCTCACTACCCGGCACATGGGGATATCCCCAGATAAGCAAAGCATCAAGACACCATGTCTACATATTGCCTACCACTCACCATATGATCAACTAGATGAGCGCTATACGAACCAGTGCATGAATATAATAGCAAACCAACTAAACTAGATGTATTGAAGTAGATAATGAACATAATAATTAAACTAAGATGAAGCACAATGTTGCTAGTAAATATCATACAAACGCAGATAATACAATAAGAAAGAAAAGTTTAAGAACTGTACCAGACTCTTGTCTTCTTGACAACTGGAATCCAAGACTGATTAACACGCCTTGACTTCCTCTAATCTAGATCTAACTATGCTAAACTATGAACTAGAAGGCTATGAGGAACTAGAACTTGAAGCTCTAGATGACTTGATCTTCAACTGGCTCAACCTTGAATGACTTGAATGAGGTATTGAATGAATTAGGGTTTCTAGGGGGAGGTCTGGCTCCGCTTATATAGCCCGGTGGGATGCACGTCAGCCGTTTGATCAAACCGACTTCACGTAGGGCTGAGATTGATCCTCAAAGGCGGTGGAGGAACATTCCAGAAGGTGAGATGTGGGCCCCACAGGGGGTGCCGCCTGGCATTCTTGGTGGGGCCAGCCGGCCCCACCCGGAGGTGGCTCCTCCCTCCTTCGCTCCGGTGTCTTCTCGGATCCTTCTAGAGTAGTTTGGTGTATTCCTGAGTTTCAGATAATTCCGTGGTGTAGATTTGTAGTTATGCCCCTTTTACGGTGTTTTCTGGATTAGTCCCTAAAAACTGGTAAATCACCAAAACTTGTGGAAATTGTTAGATAAAACCCTAGCCTTCTAGATATTGATGTATGTTTCATGCCTTTTGATATATAAAATGTTAACGCTATCCACCGTCAACAACTCCCCCAAGCTTACCTTTTGCTAGTCCCTTAGCAAAACCTAGAGTTGAATTAGGAGTTGCTACAATGCTTTTATTCTAACAAGTACACATGCTCTCAAACAAAGATTTCCTCTAGATTAGACAAAACTGTTCTAACTTTCAAACTCACCCATATTACCTTAAACTGTAGAGCTTTTAACCTTCACGTGGGTCTTGAGTAATTGAGAGACAGAACAATCAAGTCAAGCACTATGTCTCAAGTTCTTCACTCAACTAGTATTCCAGAGTTTTGCAAGTTTTCGCAATAAAACTCAGAGCTTAATTGTATGACACCCTCAGTCTCTCAAAGTATGTGGTATTTGTGGATCTCACTGAGACATCCATGATGTCATGCCTTCCTAATTCTAGGGATTATAGTGGAGTCTATATGAGTGGCATTAAACAAGGATAAGCATACTTGCAATTCATATATTGTAAAGTCAAACAATGGATCTATAGAGAATCAAGTCATACAATCAAACCAAGATGTGCATGTGTGTGGAATATGGTGGATAGGTGTATATGTGGTGGCTAATTCTAATTCTACTCTTGCTCTTCAGAATGAATCTCTCTTCTTTCTTAGACTTCAGAACTTCTCAGGAAAACACTGGCTATCTTTATTCTTTTTCTCTTCTTTTTTTATTGGGAGGCGGGCATCTGAGTACCCATTGTTTTAATGCTGGGACACTTGTCCATCTTTTGCTCCCTTTTATTTTTGCATAGCCACATGCATC
The DNA here is from genome assembly GCA_015844335.1 of Chrysopogon serrulatus. Lineage (NCBI taxonomy): Eukaryota > Viridiplantae > Streptophyta > Magnoliopsida > Poales > Poaceae > Chrysopogon > Chrysopogon serrulatus. Next base: position 274,892 of record JADLZL010004508.1, on the reverse strand, counting down.
CTTAGATACAATAATTGATTGAAGAGATAACAATAAAGAACTTAGAGCAATTAAACAAAGGCAGTCCTATAGGTTTATGTATATTTTTGGATGTTTTCTCCCAGTGTAGGAGAAAAACATTTTGGGGTGGAAATGGATAAAAGTGGAAAATGGTTTCACTTACTCTCAAGGTATGAGTAATGCATATGTGGGTGAAGTGTGTGTGAGTGATCTTGATTTTAAAAGCATGACAAGACTCTCTAAAGTATACGACAAAGGTTGACTAAACTCAATGCAAAGCAAGTAGCATAAACGAGCAAAGGTTTCCTATTCTAAATATGTATCATATATGGCTTTGGTAGGAATTCAACTTTGTCATACAAGAGCTCATCATGTAAGGTTTTGAATTTTCAAAAGATAAATCTCCAGAATTTAGCATCATTAGGAATAAGATAAATAGCAGCTCAGACTCTCTTATATCATATCCGTCAATTACCTAGACTTAGCTCAAGCATATTACTCCACAAGTTTTAGGTTCAGAGCAAGTTATCAATTTAAAGCAATTGTATCCAAAACTTAGGAGACTCAAGATTGAAAACTAGGTACTTGAAAGGCTTCTATAGAGCAACTATTCATCATCTCCAAGACAAAATTTTTAGTTCATAGCAGACTCTAGACACACTCTAATTAGCTAAGACTAACTAAAACTTCTTTTTATTGATTTTAAGATTTTATTTAACTAAAGACTCATAAAAGACTCAACAGACATGGACCTTTATGTGCTCACATATTTTTGGTATTTTATAACTATAAGATAGACTCGATAAATCGCATAGGTATAGTTACCTGATAACTAGGGAATGCTCCTCCCCCAAGCTAGATGTTTGCCATATTTCGCTTGAACGATCTTTTAGAGTAAGCTTAGCAGTGGTGACCCACTGACCGGTCTAACTTTTAATTGTATAATCCTATAAAGGTGTACTCCAAGAAGAAAACCAAAACTGGAGGCTCGAATATGATAAGGGGTTAGCGGTCAACCTAATGAGTAATTGATTATCTTTATGAGCTGATATGAATGTGTAGCATGATTCTTTTTATTTTTGTACTTTTCTTATTTATAAAGCAAAGGAATGAAAATTTATTTTTGTGCTACCGTAGTGAATATTCTTACGGGGTAAACCATAAGCTTCGTCCTTTGGAGCTTTTAAAGTTTTATAATAAAGCAGTAAGGAATTTTTATTATTTTTTCTAAACATGCAAAAGAGTAAATGTACTAAAATAATTAGATAACTACCATTATTACCTTATAGCAAGGGTGCGGAGTTAAAGTCATCCGAACAAGACTTCTTGTGGCCATCATGTTGAGGGTTCTTCAGTGGATCCTTATGGGGACCCAGATGTTGCATCTTCTATGGTTGATGACTCGGTCGAGGGGATCTCCTTCTTCCATACTAATGTTGGTTGTGGATGTTCTTTAGGTGTAGTTGATTTTTCTTTTGCTTTCTCCTCCTCAACTTTTCTTCTCAAGGCGTGGCGCTGGCTTCTCTTCTTGGTCCTGGTGAAAGCTGGTAATCCAGGAGAGTTATAATCCTTAAAATAACAGCGTACCTTTTCTCCTGGGAAGTAAAAATGGACTTGGCCTATTCCATTGTAGATGATGGCTTTGGTGATGCTAAGGAATGGTCTCCCGAGTATGACAGGTGTCTCATCTTCTTTTTCCATATCCAAGATCATAAAGTCGGTAGGGACAGAATGAGTGTGAATCTTAACCGTGATGTTTCTTGCTAGTCCCTCCGGGATTCGTGTTGTGTTGTCTGACAGCTGCAAAATATACGTAGGGTCGATAGGTTTATTAAATAGTGTATTGTATACCTGTTTTGACATTATGTTCACTGCTGATCCAGTGTCGCAAATGGCCGAGTAGAAAGAGCTCTGTCCAATGGTGCACTCTATTGTTGGTAGACCAGGATCTTTCGCTAAGACTGGCAAAGCTGAATGACGACCTTGTCTGTATTCCGTTACTTTGACTATCTGAGTCTTCTTTTCGTCTTGCTTCTTGTTCTTCTTCTTCTTTCCTTTTGGACAGGTCTTTCGTACTTCTTTTTCTTTGTATGTAGGCTTATCTGGATAGTAAGTGTGAGCGGGATCTTCAAGAATCTTGTCTTTGAAATTGAATTTCTCTTCATTGCCCTTGATGGTGAAACATATCTTTGCACTGTCTACATAAATGGCTGCTTTTGTAGTACTCAAGAATGGTCGGCCTAGGATGATAGGACTCTTCGGATCTTTGCCGGTATCCAGAACCACAAAGTCTACTGGAACATATGATTGCCCCACTCGTATGCATACGTCATCTAGGATTCCTTCAGGGTGTTTAATTGTCTGATCTGCAAGCTGCAAGCACATATTCGTGTACAACAAAGTTGCCCATGGAAAAATATGATTAAAGATTACCTTTGGCATGATGTTGACACTAGCACCAAGGTCACAGATGACTTCAGAGAAATCGTGTTGCCCAATAGAGATCGAAATCACAGGTCTTCCTAGGTCTCCTCTCTTGAGTGGCATGGATTCATCTTTTCATCCTTCTGACATTCCTTCTATGTAGTAACCTGCACGGACATCAACAAGATTTGCGGTTTCGGGCTCTAGGGATTGCCCAGGAATCTTACCTTCATGGATCGGTGGAACAGCGGCCGCCAACTGAGCTAATTGTGATTCTAACATTTTATTAAAGCTAAGCTGGTTCTTAATAGCAGAGGTTAGACTATCCATTTTAGTATTTATATTTTCTAGTATTTTATCATTAGATGCTACCCTCTTAGATAAATTCTCTACAGCTTTATTTTGATTGAAAATTACTTCTCTTAAAGGTGGTTGATTGAAATTACTATTGAAGTTATTATTTACCTTGGTTGTTACCTTGGTAGTTGGGCCTTTGCTGGTTCCATCCTTGATTGGGTTGATTCCACCGTTGATTTGACTGATTCCATACTTGATTTTGCTGAGGACGATAGTTGGTGTTGTTGTTGATGAAGTTCACATCCTCTTGGAGTGTAGGACAGTTGCTTCCAGAGTGTCCTATATCTCCACATTCTTCACAAGTCATGCAAGAATCATCAATGCGCATGACTTCTCTATTCTCATTGCTTTTGCTGTCAAGTTTCTTCATTATGAGGTCTAGCTTTGCAGTGACCATGTCAATCTCCTTAATATGATGCATGCCTCCTCCTTTCTTGCGGGGTTGCACACATTCTTCATTCCAGCTCTGGTTTGAGGCCATCTTCTCCACAAGTACTGTTGCATTGGTGAGCTTAAGTGACAAGAAAGCTCCTCCAGCTGCAGCATCCATAGATTCACAGGTACTAGAGACTAGCCCATGATAGAAGGTCTGCATAAGTAGCTAATCCTCCATCCCATAATGAAGACATTCTGCAATATAATCTTGAAAACGTTCCTATGCCTCGGTTAACGATTCATCATGTTGTTGATGAAAGCTTGAGATTTTCCCACGTAGAGCATTGGTCTTGCCTGTAGGAAAGAACTTCGCTAGGAAAGCAGTAAAGCATTTGTCCCATGTAGTGTTGGTTTCCTTTTATTGTAGAACCACTATTTTGATTTTTCTAGAAGTGAAAATGGGAAAAGGCGGAGTAGAATAGCTTGAACCATAGTGAAGATGCTGCAAATCTCTAGAAATTGTTGTAAATGTGCACTTGCATCTTTATGAGCCTTTCCACAAAATTGACTAGCTTGAACCATAGTGATAAGCGCAGGCTTGAGTTCAAATCCATTGTCACCAAAATTGACATTCGGTCCAGTACGGATGTTGGCGGTTGTTGGAGCAGAGAACTCGCGTAGCGTCTTCTCAGCCATAACTTCAAAAGCTGGTGCTAAGTTTCCTGATTCTTCTCCTTTGGATGTTAGTGCTTGATTCCTTGAAGATTGAGCTTCGGTGGAGGGTGTTCTTGATGGTGATTCAAAGATGTCCCTCGTATCGACAAACTTCTTCCTTCTTCGTAAGAGTCTCTCCGGATCTTCAACGTAATTATCTGGGAGAGCAAATCCGTTCATTCATTCATTACCCTGCATAAGATATACAAATAAATAGAACAAGGGTAAGCCTGTTTGAGTTAGAGATCAATTGGGTCATCAGTCTTATTCATAATGCATAAATGTTATCAATACTTTTCCTAAGTTTATTAGCCTTCCCCGGCAACGGCACCAAAAATGCTTGTTGGCATTTCTAACGTCACTGAAATAAATATCAAATCTCTATCCCACGCAATGACACTAGAAATGTTGGTACTAATTAACTTGCCTTTAGCAACTAGCCACTAGCCTCTTTACCCTTACTTCTAACTATGAAACTAGGTTGTCATCCCTAATTGTAAAGCTAGGAATAAACTCTGGTACTAAATCTTATCATTTTATGTGACTAGGCAGAAATAAATAAAGATAAATATAAACTAAGAACGATTCTGCAAGCGGACAGATAATTATACCATTGTAGCATTTTGCCTAGAGTATTACCAGTTGTCATTTATATTCTACCACTGGGAAGGCATTGCTAAGAAGCTACTTCATAGTATTGATAACATGTATAAGTATATGCATTGAATAGATGATGTAATCAATGTCATACACTCTACTCATAACAGGGGTAAGTCACAATATAAATAATATGATAATAATGATAGTAAATATGATAACAAGCCATTAATCAGTCATCTCTTAATGATACTAATCCATCATAGCACTCTAATCAAGTGAGCGTTGTCTAATCAATTAATAGAGAAATAACTCCTATGTATTTAACTACATGTCAAAGCTACGTCAACTAGTGCAAGTATATCTAGAAATCATTGTCAAGTTATACTACCATAGTTCCCAAACACATCGGAGCAATGTACAGGAAAAGATGAGTATAGGAATCTCCTCTGAACCTAACAATCCCACTCTACCAATCCACCGTACGGGGGAAGGCCTACAAAGGACTCAATGGGTCTGTCACACCCATGATCTACCTTACTACCCGACACAACTGGGATATCCGCAGGTAAGCAAAGCATCTAGACACCATGTCTATATATTGCCTACCACTCACCATATGATCAACTAGATGAGCGCTATACGAACCAGTGCATGAATATAATAGCAAACCAACTAAACTAGATGTATTGAAGTAGACAATGAACATAATAATTAAACTAAGATGAAGCACAATGTTGCTAGTAAATATCATACAAACGTAGATAATACAATAAGAAAGAAAAGCTTAAGAACTGTACCAGACTCTTTTCTTCTTGACAACTCCTGGAATCCAAGACTGATTAACACACCTTGACTTCCTCTAATCTAGATCTAGCTATGCTAAACTATGAACTAGAAGGCTATGAGGAACTAGAACTTGAAGCTCTAGATGACTTGATCTTCAACTGGCTCAACCTTGAATGACTTGAATGAGGTATTGAATGAATTAGGGTTTCTAGGGGAGGTCTGGCTCCGCTTATATAGCCCGATGGGATGCACGTCAGCCGTTTGATCAAACTGACTTCGCGTAGGGCTGAGATTGATCCTCGAAGGTGGTGGAGGAACATTCCAGAAGGTGAGATGTGGGCCCCACAGGGGGTGCCGCCCGGCATTCTTGGTGGGGCCGGCCGGCCCCACCTAGATTCGCTCCGGTGTCTTCTAGATCCTTCTAGAGTAGTTTGGTGTATTCCTGAGTTTCGGATAATTCTGTGTTGTAGATTTGTAGTTATGCCCCTTTTACGGTGTTTTCTGGATTAATCCCTAAAAACTGGTAAATCACCAAAACTCGTGGAAATTGTTAGATAAAACTCTAGCCTTCTAGGTATTGATGTATGTTTCATGCCTTTTGATATATGAAATGTTGATGCTATCCACCATCAACGTAGCTTCTTGATTCCGCAGCTATGGCTTGTTGCAAGAACGTCGGTGGTGCTCCGGACCCACCTCCTCCTCCTCCTCCACGGCCGGAGAAGGCGAAGGTGTTTTCCAGGAAGAAGTGAAAGAGGTCGAGCACCGAGGTGGAGAGACTTCTGGTGATAGCAGACGCAGTAGCTATTGCTGAGCGTGGAGGTTCACGAGGCAGCTTGAGGATCCGAGAGCCAGACCCAGCTTCAGTGGCTCGTGCACTCCGCACTCCTACTCATCACGACCCACCTGGCACTATGATGATCGGGGGTGTGCAGTACAGGCTCGAGGACTTACCCCCTGAACTTGGTGGTGGCGAGGTAGGCAGTTCAGCTCAGGCAGAGGCTGGGGAAGCTGAGCAGCCTGAGGACACCAGGGAGCAGCCTCAGGACCCACCACGCCGCCATTCTGCACGCACTCGCTCTCAAGTCCCCCTAGAGCTGAGACTCAGCGTCGTGGTGGATGCCCTCCTCCTAGGCCACGTGTACCTCCTCTAGTTGTGCACCTTGACTTGCCAGCCCCACCTGGTCTCCTTTGCCAGTCCCGTTGCTTTGGGTGTCTTCTAGATCCTTTCCACATCCCGATAATGATCGTTGCCGCCGTGGATAAGTTTCGTGATAATTATGCACTCTAATCCCTCTTTTATGCTTTTCTAGAATAATCCCTAGAAAATATAGAATATGCAAAACTCATGAAAATTGTCAGTTAAAACCCTAGACTACTGTGTATTCATATATCCTTTCATGTCTAAAGTTCTAATAAAAGTTGACATTATCCACCGTCAATAGATGGCCCATCTCATCTTGTGAGCGGTTTTTGGGATATTCACCGCATCGGAGTGACGAAGAATCATCCCGTAAAGAGCACTTGATCCTTGTGCGGATCAAGGGGGAGCTACACCCTTGCGTGGGTGCTCCAATCAGGACTAGTGGAGAGTGCCGACTCTCTGATACCTTGGAAAAACATCACCGTGTTCCTCTCCCTCTCTTTACTTTGAGCATTTACTTTCTTGCAATTACTTTATGTCTCTACATTAATAGAATTGCCATGCTAGAGTAGGGTTTGGAACTTAGGGAGCAAAACTTTTGTGTTCTAGAGTCATAGAAGACACACATAGGCACTAGGGGTGAAATTGCTAGCGATAGGTTATTACCACAGCGATTAAAATTTAGAAAAGACCAACTCACCCCCCTCTTGGGCATCTCGATCCTTTTAGGGAGATTGCCTTTGTTAGAATCTACCATGGGTGCTTTCAATTTACTTAAGGATTTCCAAGATGACCCTGAGGCTATCTTGAGAAGGGTGAGAGATAGTCTCACTCCTCGTAGAAACCCTCAACCTAGTCGTCCTAAACCCCAATAGAGGAGCAAGTCCATAAGGACCCTCCGATAGATGAAACATCCCGACCAAGTAGTTCTACCATAGACATTCCCACTGACTCTTCAAAATCCCTTCGCGAGTTTTCCTCCCCATCCTCAGACAACATAGCCACTGGCCATGATGTTGTCGGGAAGGAAGATTTTGCACTAAATCCCTCATTGATTTCTATGGTTCAAGTAAATCCATTTCTTGGCAAGGCAACCGAGGATGCCAATGCCTATCTTCAAAACTTTTTAGATATTTGCAACATGATTTCTATCCAAGGAATTTTGCAAGATGCGATCCGACTCCGTCTTTTCCCTTTTTCTTTGCTTGAAAAAGCAAAACAATGGTTTTATGCCAATTCAAGGGTGATGAACACTTGGGAAAAGTGTTCAAATAATTTTCTTGTCAAATTCTTCCCCATTGGTAGGACCAATCTGTTTTGTAGCAAGATTTCTAACTTCCAAAAGAGATTTGAGAATCCGTTCCTAAAGCCTAGGAGCGACTGCAAGAATACTTTCAAGCATGTCCTCACCATGGTATGGAGGATTGGTTGCTAATCCAAGGTTTCTATCATAGACTCTCGAGCCTCCTTGGCCCGGTTGGGTTCCCAGGCGGACAATCAAGAGTTGCTTGTCATGCAAGGCAACTAGTCAGTTAGGAAACTAATTGTGTCCTAGTTAGATATGATCTATTGTAACCGACTATATCGGGATCTCAGGATCTGTAATCTTGCCCCCCGGACTATATAAGACGGGCAAGGACCCCTACAAACGCATCTTTTCATCAATATTAGAAGAGCAGGACGTACGGTATTACGCATCTAGCGGCCCGAACCTAGGTAAACCATGTGTGCTATTCTTCTTGTTACGTCTTGTTTGTGATCTAAGTGTGCCTGGACCAACAAATCACTACCGTCGGTATACCCATGGTACACTGCCGCCGATATTTCATCGACAGTGGCGCGCCAGGTAAGGGGTGTGCGTACATATTTAAAGATGAGTAAGATGGAAACTTCAACAACATCGCCGACCGACCAGATCTTGGGAACAATTTAGAGGTCGACGGATCTGGCAACTCGGCTCTCCTGCACCGACCCTGCAGAGACTACCACACCATCACATGATGGCCATATCCGATCGGGCCAAAGAAGCAAGCAAGCAGAGATCCATGCATGTATACATCTATGCTGTGGATGAACACACGCATGATATACGTGTCAATCTACAATCTACAGGGCCATGCAAGATGACGCATGCAACATGCCAACAATCAAACTCACTTGCATACACATGCACCCATCGAACATGCAGCTGCCGTGCACCTACGAGTTCAACTGCACCGATTCCATCTCCTCGCTGAGTTCAACTATTTTGGATGACCAACCATCTCCAAACTTGGAGCAAGCCATTCTCCGAGCCGTGTCCGGCTACTTGGATTGATCCACCGGCTTCATTACATGGATGCCAACTCCAACTTCAGACTCCATGCATGATCTGATGATCACGACTGCATGGCGCTGCAACTAGCAGCTCAATGCTCGTACCCATCATCTATGCCGCTATCCAACCTGCTGGACGTACAACTCGACGCTTGTACCCACCGTCTGCACCGCTGCCGACCTCCAAATCATCGTCTTGGCTCGGTGTCACACACCGCATGGCCTTGTCTCCAACCACATGCTACTCAGGCACTCGTCATCATTGCCTCGGCTCGTTGTTGCGCACCACACAGCCTCGCGTTGCCTCGGCTCGGTGCCACACACCACATAGCCTCATCATCATCGTCTCGACTAGGAATCAAACAAGCTAAGTATTTATATTTTAATTGATATTCCATCATTCCTTTTACATATATCTTTGCCATACATGCGTCTTCGTGACTTTTATCAACCACTACCAGAGTGTGCATGAAATTTTTCACCATATCTGTCATCCCAAGATATAGATGTTTTCTTCATAAGCCGATGTCCTCCTATTCGAGTCTATCAGAAAGGGCACTGTTCCTGATTCCTCCGACCACGTGTTATAGCCCTGTGCTATACAACACAGGAGATACCGACAGTCGCTCCTTGACGGTACTAGGCCCCTAGTGTCTTGGCATCGCGTTGTTCACTCGAGGTTCCCTAGTCACCTAGGGGCTGATGTGTCTCTGGGATGAACTACACTACTCGTGCTGTTTAAAAAATGACTTAAGGCTAAAAAATGAAGTTTTTTAACTACATCAGTCTACTGATTTTCTCTTTGGAGCTCTATATTTTATTTGTACATCATCATGTACTACTGTTCTTGATATTTATTTTTCAGGTGCATGGTCTAGTTGTCGAGCTCATCTTTTACACTCGGGGACTGGACCAGTTGAGGGGGGCCATCATCCAAGACTTCACCATCGACCAGTTGGTCAGGCTGCTCGAAGCTCGTCGACCAGTCGATCCAACTGCTCGGTGCTCGGACTTCATCGTCAGCTACGCTGGGTGGTCGTCAGCCAAGCTAGGGATTGCTCGGTGCTCGGACTTCATCGTTAGCTACTTGCTTCATCCTGCTCCGTAGCTGGGGACTGCACAAAGCTCTCACCACCTCGTGGTGACTGCGGACTAATGGTTTTCTGGTTTCTCTTGATTCTAATACCACTGCTCCATCCTACTCCATAGCTGGGGACTGTGCACAGCCCTCGCCACCTCATGGTAACTGTGGACCAGTTATTTTTAGTTCTTTTCTTAAAAGCTCGATACAACATGTTCCATCTACTTCAGCTTCAAAAACCGACCAGTCGCCATCTCGATCCTATCGGGCCATGAAACTGATCTTCCCAGGTATATGTTTTGGCTTCTCATGATGCCTGAGTATTTGTTTGAGCTACTCTTCTGGGGCATCTTGTGCCCCTGAGGCAGCAGTCCCGCTTATGGCCTTGACGGTGGTCGGTGAGGCACACTTTGCAAGTGTCTGGACCACCTCCTGGTCCGGCCCTGCTCTAGGCTCTTCCCTCTGCTGGTGGGGAGAAAGTGGTGCACCTATGGGCCCAGGGTGGTCAGTTTCATCAAGACTTTCTTAGCTTGCTTCCCCCTGGTCATCTTGAGCCTTAGAACCTTCCTCTGCTTGCCCACCTTGGGGACTCGCTCCAACCACAGGTTCCTCTGTGCTGGCTTGTCTGCAAGTCTGAGAGAATTGCAGTCAATATGCAATATTGGCGTTGTGTTTTCACCACATCAGATATTCATAACTGGAAGACTACTTGAAGGACTGGCTGAAGCACCCAACTTATCCATGGCCGGAAGACCCGCTCCGACCACCACCAGTAGTTCTCGCACCACCAGACTCTGAGTGCGGTGGTGGCGGCCCCTGCGTTGAGGCTTCCTGTTGTTCTGATGAAGGATTTTGGGTAGACAACCTCTGAGTCGCCTCCGGTGCTTCTGTCGTCGCCCTCCGTGGTGATTCGGGCATCGCCTCCCCAGTGGTGTCACCCGCCCCGCCACCTCCGGTTGGAGACTAAGGAGTTCTCGGTGGCGTCGCCTGCTGGGTGGTGCGTGGTGGTTGGCGTGGTGTAGCCGTGGCAGTGGTCGGTCGACGTACTTGCCCCTCAGGGGGTTAGTCCCAAACTTTTGGCTTAGAGGAATTGTATCCTCTGTGTCTGAGTCCGAGCACTCTATTACTGCTCAACGCCACTGCTCTGCACCACCACCAATATTCAATTTGCCCTTGGTCAAGGGGGCGGATGGTTTCGCCTTTTTTGGCTTCGGCCCCGACATCGGCACCTTTCCAGTCGCTTTCCATTTCAACTACTTTTCAGTAGCAGCTGAGGCTTCTTCTGCATCATCACCACCGTGCTCGCCCTCAGTCGACACCTCAGGGCGCTTCCCTTGACCAAGGATTGCATCTCTGATAGGCCACGGCTCCACCGGCACCAAGGAGTCGAATGCGGATCGATCCTGCCCATGATATTGCTGAAACATTCAACATGAACGAAGCATGCAAAATAACAGCTACTGATCAATAAACAATTGCGTACTCTGTATATACCCTAGGTGGAGGATTCCCCAGATTGAAGGGCCTCACTGGAGGTTTCTTGAATCGATAGCTGGCAAAGCCCTCGAACATTTTTGCCATACGGCTCTCCAACTCCTTCTTAGTGTAACAACCCGGAAACATGTGAAGCATGTAGCTGCTAGGTCGAACCTAGGTTAAACACAGGAGAATGTTGCTAGTGAAACGTCGCATACATATAGATTGATTGTAGGAGTTTGCTTTGTTTCTTGAGTTGGTTTTGATTTCATATTTATTTAGAGTTTGGAGAGCACAAGCCATAGTAACTCTCTCTTAAAATCTCTAATGGAATTTGTTGGTCACAAATTCCCCTTTTTAATTCACTCCCTCAATCTACTTAAGACACTCCCTCAAAACCCTCCAAGAGAATATATGCTTTGGTATGTATATAGAAATAGAAGAGGAGAAGGAAAATAGAAAGACCCAACCGGCCTGCATCCCCTCTCTCTCCTTCTAACCAGGCCCAGCCAAAAGCCCCACCGGCCCACCTCGCCTTGGCCCGCTCCGTTTTCCCCTTCACCTGGCCGCCTCAGCCTCGCAGGCCACCACCCACGCGCACTAGGCCCACCTAGCCCAGGAAGCCCGCGCGACCTCCAAACCCTAGGGGAGGAGCGCCTGCTCCCCCAGGGGCGCCGCCGCGCCGCACAGAGGCAAGGCCTCCTCGACTCGCACCGCCCGCTCTACCTTTGGGTGAACACCACGTGACCCTACAACGGCACAAACACCAAGGATCGCTTGGAGCCTCGGGAGCCCTAGGTGCCACGTGTATAAGAACCGAAGCCGTCGTCACTTCTTCCTCTTCTCCCATCCTGACGCCACCACCATTCTTGCTCCTGTTCATCGGCTACGTCGCTACGTGCGCTGCCACCACCCTGGCTAGCCGCACCCGACGACAACTGCCCGCCACGCGCCCCCGCGCTCGCTTCGCGTGCCACCGCTCCACGGCGCGCCCGCGCGATCGTGCCACGATGCCGGCGCAGCGCACCTGAGCCACCGCCACCGCGCCTTGGAGCTGCGCCGTGGCTTTGGACCCCGTCTTTGTGCCTCCTCGGCGCCGCCTGGCCGCCGCCCCAGCAAGCGCCATGCGTTCGCTATCGCGCCATTTGAGCTCGCCATCTTCGCCATAACGTCGCGCACCGCCTCGTCCCCGTCGCCACCACTTCCCTGCACCGTGCGTTGCATCCTCGCCGCGATGAGCCGGAGCTCCACCGCCACGACGACGGCCGTGTCCAAGCCACCCAGCACTCTAGTGCTGATGAACGCTGCTCTGCCACAACGGAACGCGACGCCGTGCCTCTGTTGCTTGGACACGCCTAGCAGCGCCTCGACCACAGGTCGACACCGCGACCCTTGCCTCACCGACGGCGTGCTAGACATCGACAGTGGCCGCGAACAGCACCACCAGTGTCTCGCCCCGCTTCTTCCTCGCTGGTGAGTAGCAGCACCGTCACTGGTGAACCGACGCACCCAAAACCCCACCTATACCTTCCCCGTTGTCTGACCCCAGACTTCGCGCTGCACCGAACACCATGCAGGAAGTCTGCCAAAGCCACCAAAGTCTTCCAGCCGCCTGCTGCTGCAACCCAGCCCGCTCAGGCCAACCCCGGCCACCAGCAGCCACCTCCGGCCACCAGCAGCCAACCGCGGCCAGCCACAGCCGGCCAGGAGTGGCTGCAGCCAGCTAGAGCTGGCTATGGGTGGCTGCAGCAAGCTACAGCTGGCCACGGATGACCTGGGGTGGCTAAGACTGGCCACGACCCTCCGACCACCTTTGGAGACATTCGAGAAAGATCCACCGACTCCAACCCAAACACCGCATCGTCGCCCTACATCGAACCCCGACAACCACGACGCGCGAGCAACGCCGGCCACTCCTTCCACTTCGATCAACCACGCCTCCACCGTCGGTGAGCTCTCAAAACACCGTGACCAGCCTTCGTGCCATTGCCCACATGGAACACAAACGCGCACATACACGTGACCGGCCCTAGCCAAATGGATCCACGGCGTCTGAGACGCCGGGGAGGACATGCCGCCCGTACCCCTGACGTGAGCCATAGAACTCTGGACAACATGTTGTAGATTGACTAATCTTGGACTATAGAATCGCCTTTCGGTTGCTTTAGCGGATCTGTGGAAACCCTAGCTTGTCGCCATCGCTCCGGCCACATCGAGATGCGAGGACAGGTCGTCGAGAGTCCCTATGACCTTGTCCGTTGCAAGCCGTGACCCTCTGGACCCTCTGTCTCCTTTTACATTTACATATACATGACTATACTGTTGTACCCTATCCTTATGACCTCTTTTGTATATACCTTTGTAATACAGGATCCATTCATCTTAATGCTATGGAATTATGCTACTCTAGTCTTTTCGAATTGTCTCTTGTTTCATTGGTTCTTATCGTTGGACGTCTGTGTGTTTACCTGTGGACCGTGCCTTCGAGCCGGTAGAGGAATCGTATCATGTTCGGATATTGCGATCATGAGATTCGTCTCACCATGGTCGTAATGTCGAGTGTAACTCGCCCTCGCTAGTATAGCTTGTGGTCGTGAGCTTGCCTCGCCATGACTATGGGGCTGTACTTCTTTGTTTGCCTTTTACTCGCTCTGTGTGCACAAACCCTTGTATGGTTGTAGCCTCCATGACCATCATGGTTCTTTGATTCTCGCGGTGACAACCGCACCACTACGTGGTTTACGCACTTGAGATCTTTACTATGTTGCTCCCTTCCGATGCCCCGTCTGATATCGTAGCGTAAGCATTGGAAGTAGATCATCACTTTCTGATTGATCTTGCCTTGTCTCCCCCTGATAGCCCGCTCTATTCGATCCCGCCTTGCTCGTGGTGAATGGATCAAAGCACGGACTATCCCTTTTTAGTTAGCTAAGCTATAGGCGATGTCATGTTTCGGACCGTGAGAGTCGACTTGATCGACCAAGTGAAACCATCTTCACTGGAAATGTGACCGGGAACATGACATAGATGTGCCTAGCTAACTTTTCACTTCTTGGCTCCCGACGTGACTGTGTCATGTGGATCCAGAAGACCATAGTCGTTGCTCTAGACCGACCACTTCTACTACCGCTATATACCATGGCGGGTCAGTTGAAGTACAATAGTGCCAAGTCATAATAGTATTGTCAGATTCTATTTACTTCTTATGTCCAATTGTGACTTGTCAGGAAAAGGCTACAAGAGCCAAACCCCGTGGTTCTTCCCTTCCTCTTTACTGAGCCCGTCTTCAATTCCTGTCAGCAAACCACCACTCTTGTCTTTTGGCCCGAGGATTCGGACATCCACCGAGAGGGCTAAATTGTGTACCTTTTAATGACCTCTGGATTAATGGATCTTCCCACGTCTCAAGTCTTTTTGAGTATCCTGTGTTTCTTGTCTTGTTTGTCACTTCGCGGAGTAGCTACTTTGAGCAAAACGACGCTTGGACTGAGACTCACGGCAGGAAGAGGACATGGACAAAAGGACCCACAGGATGGAGCCGACCTAATGACTACCCCTATGGAAGGAGAATCATACCACTACTTCCACGACATCACAGGTGTCATGGCAGCACCCTCTTTTAGAGAATCCTATTAGACATTGCATAATATTTAGAACTGCTAGCACTTTATATTTATTCCTTTGCTAGTATCTGAATGCATGCTATTGCCTAAGCCTTTATTACTTGATTGCAACCCCTCTACCATGTTACCCAGCTTTGTGCTCATGCTCAGTTATATCTACCTGTCTGCTTGCTTGCATTTATATCACTATACTTACTTTAGCTCAGCTCGCATTGTATCTGTGATGTGATGCTGGTGGTGAACCCCTAGGTATGGTTTGGCTTGGGATGGCGGACTTGGTGGATTGGGAGCGTGCTGCGTGTGTCTTGGGTGCATGGAGAGTGAGGGTCGTGTCGACCGAGCTGGGATATACGACGAGCCTGTGGTGAGTCTTGTCGTGTGATGTGACTTGGGCATCCTATGAGATGAATACTTATGGCGGGTATATGTGATGTGATGTGATGTGTTGAGGTGGGATCCTGGGTGTGAGCCTTCGAGAGGTGGTGCCTAGGACAGGGATGCTGTGGTGGCACATAAAATGGTAAACCTAGTGAAGATGTCTAGCTTGGTCAGCCCTCTTACTTGTACTTAGACTCATCGAGAATCCTTGTATCCCAGACGCTCTCTTGTAATGGGAGAGACGGTTGGACTACTTGGCATGAGTGATGCCATTACTGCTTGGTTGCGAGGTGATAGGGTGGGCGGCATAGATGTCAAAAGTTAATATGCTGTTCTAGTCGACAGTACCACTGGATGGGCTCGGTACTGCCTCCCCCAGTCTTAGCGTGCGGTTTGCCGGGGTGACCTAGGGCTAAGTGGTAGGATGGCATCAGTCTATCAAGCAAGCAGCCAGAATCTACCTAGACTAAGGCCTTGTCGAGGATGGCTATCTTGTGGGTATGTGAAACCTCTATAGAGTGTTATGGTTGATCGATCGATACATATGCTGACTTGTCAGCTATGGACCTTTCCTGGGACCTACTTCACTAGATAGGAGATGTGTCCATTTCTCCCCCGTGTTGTGAGATAGAGCTGGTCGTGGAGCATTGAGGCAGGCCGAGTGGGAGTTGGCCTGTCGACACGAGTGAGATGAGATGTGGTGGAAGAGGTGGATGGGTTGGTTTGGATGGATGAGGTGATGGATGGGTGTGTGGATGTGTGTGGTTGGGAATATGTTCAAACTTGACCAACTATTATTTACCACTTGATTTTACTATTTTGCATGTGCTAAGGATGCAAACCACAACCAAATATTAGGATCGCCAGTTCCCTTGTTTTATCTTTCCACTAAAGCTCATCGGTGCTGACCATGGCCTACACACATCTGGCGGAGTGCAGATTTACTGCTTCTCAGAGATGTCAAATAGTGAAGGATTAGAAGGTCTCGTGCCTGCACTCAAGTTTGGTTCGGAAGATGGGATCTACGCCGCTGACACTCTACTCTGGTGGTGCCGTGAAGGAGGAGCCTTCACTCGACGACTGTTTCTGCCAACTCTGATGACAACTAGATATACTTCCGCTAGAATTACTCTATAATAGGTGTGTTCTCAATTGATGTTGTATCATGTAAAACTTATAATCTAACGCTGTACGACTGTGATATCTACTGATATATGATAGTGTGATGGAATCATTCATGGTTTTGTCATATTATATCTTATTCTGTGGATTTTTCCTTCATAGAAAATCAAGGATGTTTCACTGAGCCAGATTCTCCTTTCTCTCTTAGGATGGATCATTGGAACCTTGGTACTCAAACATAAAATTCACCCTTTCTTTCAGGGGTTGAATCCAGTTCACAACAAACGTACTGGCTACTACAATCCCATCAATGGTGCTGAAATCCACCAAGGCCATCAGCTCGTTGACCTGCTCCATCTGATCTAGAGATGGCCTTTTTGACCACCGAGTGTTGGACTGAGTAATCTGGGTCACGTCGCAAGGAACTGCTCGGCCTTCTAGATTCTGGTTAATATAAAACCACTTCCTCATCTAGTTCTTGGTGTTGGAGGTGTGTCAAATAGTCATCCAGTTGGACTTCACACCCTCCCTTAATGACACATAGCATCCTTCAGCCACCTGGGATCCACCAGACCCTTCCCCCTTCTTCAAATAATAGAAGTCGCAGAACGGATTGAAATGTGGCATAATCCCCAGGTAGCCCTCACAATACGCGATGAAGATCGTGATTGTCAATACAGAATTGGGGAGAAGATTGTAAACCGAAATCCCCCAATACAGGCACAAATCCCACAAGTAATTATGCACCGGAATGCCTAGCCCACAAAGGAAGTAATCCTCAAACACAACAATCTTGTCTTCATAGGGTTGAAGTGTGTCATCACAGACTTCTCCCAGTGAGTCTCCATCAGTTTCTTATGCGTTGCTTCCGCCTTCGTCACCTTCTTCTTCGCCATCGGCTTGTTTTCGCTAGACGTGGCGGGGACTGTGGTGGAGATTGAGAATGGCGATGAGCAGAACCCTAGCTTAGCGCGGCGGAGATTGAGGAGGTCAAGTGGCGAGAATGGTGAAGACAGGAAGTTTGGTAACTGAAGCGGCGACTGTCGGGCTATTTATATCATGTGAGTGACCTTTTGACTTCTCGGCGAACGCTGTGGACTACACCTTTCTACCTTAATTTTTTAACTGGGCTTTTACTGGGCCTGGTTAAATTTACACTGGCAGTAAGGTTTTTTATTAAGACACTTGGTCCACTAGCCAGTCTGGGGACTGGGCCCATAGCCGAGCTGTGTGTTCTACAAGTCCAGATCGACCAGCCAGCCTGGGGACTGGGCCCACAGCCGAGCTATGTGTTCTACAAGACCTGGTTGACCAGCCAGTCTGGGGACTGGGCCCATAGTCGAGCTGTGTGTTCTACAAGACCCGGCCGACCAGCCAGTCTGGGGACTGGATCCACAGCCAAGCTATGTGTTCTACGATCCTGGTCGTCCAGACAGTCTGTGGACTGGTCCTATGCCTTTAGCATGGGGGCTTTCTGGTCGGCCGTTTTGTCTAGCTGCTGTGCTAATGATCGTGGCCAGTTACATGTTGTGCCATATCTATCGTGATCAGGATTCAGCAATGCTATTGCAGAGTTTTATTTACGGTGCAGAATAAAGATCCTTTTCATCCTTGCATACGCTACCTCTAGCTACGGCGATGATGGTAGTAACTGCAAGGTATTGGAGATTCACAGAAGGCATGAAACAGCAATATGCATTTTCTAGTTGTTGGTATTTCTAATGTTATTACTAATTATCGAGATTAGAAACACATGGTACTAAATTAACTTGTCATTAACAACTAGCCACTTTATCTATTACCAACATCCTTAAGCATGAATTAGGTTGTCATCCCTAATTATATTTGCTAAGGATAAATATAGGTTTATTACATATATTGTTCTATTAGACTAGGCAGAAATATAGATATGAACTAAGAATGGTTCTGCAAGCAGACAAATAATTATACTATTATAGCATTTTACCTAGAGTACTCCCAGGTTGTTGATTTATATTTATACCACTAGGAAGGACTGGATAAACTCTAATCTATTATATTGATATCAACTATATATACAATGAATAGGTGATATTACCAATGTCATTTATTCTACTCATAACAGGCAGAGGTCACAAGATAAATATAGGTGATAAGCATAATCAAGCATCGTAAATAATAGACAAACATCAGAGTACTTTCTAGTCATAATCATAGTTAGCCAATGGATAAACTAAGGAATTAGTATCTAAGGTAATTCTATAACTACCTCAATGCATAACTCTAATTAGTGCAATTACATCTAGCAATCATTGTTAGATTAGTCCTACATCAGGATCACATGTAAAGGGCATCATCTAGGAAGGATGTGAAACAGAATCATCACCCAACTTCGCGACCGCACCTGCTTGCCTATATACGGGGGTGGACTACAGAGGAATCAACGCAGCTGTCACCTACATGAACTACCACACGACCCGGCACACCAGGGTGCACTCACAGATAAATAGAATATCTAGACACCACCTCTATATATTGTCCATCATCTACCCAATGATCATTTAGATAAATGCTATACGAGCAATTACATAAATTCAATAAGATCAAACCAACTATACTAGATATATAATCAAAGAAGACAATGACTATTGTAATTAAGAACATATGAAATATTAAGAATAATGTTTCCCTAATCATAATAAAGAATACAATAAGAAAGAAAGAACTAGAACTATACTGAACTCCACGCTCTAGACAGATGCTAGGGGCTCTAGATCCCGATGAAGAACTAGAACTCCTCTTCTTCTAATCTAACTAACTAGAACTATGAACTAGAAGGCTCTTGATGAACTAGAAGGCTTCTTGATACTTGAAGACTTGGGGCCTTGATGAATAATGATGGTGTGTCTCCAGGGAGGGGGTCTGCCTCTTTATTTATAGCCTGATGGGATGGACGTGCGCCGCATGATCAAACCAACTTAACCAAGGGCTAGGATGCATTGTGGGAGGTGGTGGAGGAAGCTTCTAGAAGAGGAGGGCAAACCCCAGCAGGGGGCGCCGCCCGGCGCCATGGTGGGGCCGGCCGGCCCCACCTAGTCTCCTCTGCCGGTCCAGTTGCTTCGGGTGTCTTCTAGATCCTTCCCACGTCCCGATAATGATCGTTGCCATCACGGATAAGTTTCATGATAATTATGCACTCTAATCACTCTTTTATGCTTTTCTAGAATAATCCCTAGAAAATATAGAATATGCAAAACTCATGGAAATTGTCAGTTAAAACTCTAGACTAGTGTGTATTCATATATCCTTTCATGTCTAAAGTTCTAATAAAAGTTGACGTTATCCACCGTCAACACTAGTATGCCTTAACTCTGTGCCATGGCATGCAAGTGTCAGCATACGTATGTTGATACCACAATATGACCAGTCATCCATCGGACGATCTCAGGACTCCCGTTGAATTTACGGGGTATCCCTTGGCATTCCCATGGGGTTAAAGGCTAGGAGTAGCTGTGATGATGACTGATAATGTCAGAGACGAATATTGTAGCGATTTTTGTTGGCTTCCGTGTGCCTGACATGAAACCCCAGATGGGTGTACCTACTGTGGCAAAACCTTCTAAATTATATGGCCCACAAGCACCTATCATTGTCCCAAGGACCTCCGACAGCTATGCTTGTGCACCACATAACTTAAAACGTCCTATCGGGTGAAACCCTAATGAAACCACGAACAACCAAGATCGCATTCTTGTAGAGACATTGCAGTATTACAACAGTTTTATACAAAATACAACAGAGTAGTGGAAGACTTACATAACCATAATTTACATCAGTTGTTTCTCAAACTTATATAAGCCAGTGCTTAAGTTATTACAAACTTAGTGGAGTATCATTAAGTAACATCTTACAAGCCAACCAACAAAAGTGCCTTGCCCAAAGGCCAAACAACCTATTCTTCATCGGACACTTCATCAACCGTCATGTAGCAAGGGCCATAGCACACTTGCTCATGTGGTTCACTTGCAACAGGGGTAGAACAAACCCTAAGTACAAAAGTACGCAAGACTTACCCAACGATAAAAAGGGGTGAAGACTCAGGAATGCTAGCTGATAGGTATCAAGGTAAAGCTTATCAAGATCAAGAACTCTTTTGCATAAAAGCTTAGTTGGAACATTTTAATCATCATTAATTATCATTCTTATCTTCTAGGTGATCCAAGTCTAAAGCAAACACTTCTCAAAAATATAACCATTTATGAGCCATCATTCCATTTGACTTCCATTCTTACTACGAATGCTAGTGCAAGGATCAAGCTTCCTTTACCGTGAAGCTACGATGATTCGAACCACTTTTATACCCAGCTGGAGATTCCTAACCACACGACATATGCGGGACTCTATCAACCCAACACTCGGAGTCTCTATGTCCAGATCGGGTCCGCGTCACCTGAGAACACAGTACACCACCACCCTACGTCGTCCATGACGGTTTACCCGTAGGGTGTGTACAAGCTACTCCCGCCATCTCTCCACTCCCAGTACGGAGTTGTCTGTTCTCGTCATAGATTGGCCCAGCGGAGCTTACTTCTATAGCATGTGATTAGTACTAACAAATTGATTCGCCAACATCAGACGGTCCTTAATCGACTGCAATAGGACAAGCACGACTAGGCATCCCAATCGGCTTCCACCAACCCCCAAACCGTGTCCCGTCGGTCTCAATTTCATTCCTCTTTCCCATAGCATCAGAGCCATTGATCATTATCATAAGTAAAACATTTACTTTGAAAGCCTATCATTAATAAGCATGGCTAAGCAGTACTAAGCATTTGTAAATAAAATAGGTATCAATGATGATATATCAACATCAAGGAAGGTAAATGCATCAATATAGGATATCACTCAACTCTTATTCACCTAATACATCATTTCATAAGCATAAAAGTTATTAAAGCTTTAGAAAACACAAGGAAGGGTTTAAATGCATCTGGGGCTTGCCTAGGTTGACAAAGAACTCGAGCCCTGGCGAAGAACCAACAGGGTCAGAGCTCACTCCTCCAAACGGGTCGACGTCAAGAATGACGGGGGTCGGATCAACTGCAACTTCCTCGGACCCCTCAACTACCCGAAAGTAACATATGATCATGTAATGCATGAAATATAACATGAACATGCGACGGAAATGCATTGACATTAAATGGTGTAAACAACTCCTCCTTACGAGGTGGTGGTAATAGGGTCTTAACAAAGATCTGCATCAAGACAGCCCGATGGACTGCTATCGGGAGAGTGCCGAAGATCTGCATACCACCCCTCGGACTCACAGTGACGAGAGCTCACTTGGTAAGATCTGCATGCCTCCACTACAAGGGTGATGGTCTTGCTAGTGAGAGCTTGCATACTCCCACTGACGAGTCGCAACGATGGCGGATACTCTTACGCAAACAATAACTCAGTGCCGAGGGTCATTAGGGTTAATGACCCAGGGTCATCACTCAATCCCAAAGTCAAGCAACCCTAAAGTGATTAAGATCACTAATCAAGTTTATTAACCATTTTTACATTCATTAAACAAGATTAATTAATAAAGACTTAAATAAAAGGTTAATTAAGCCTTTATTAATTAAGGTAGAAAGTAAACCTTAATGAAACTTTGTCCAGTTAGGCTACAAATTTTAATGGAGGTAGGTTTTACCTAATTAAGCTTAACCCTAATTTTTTATGATTTTTGGAAACACACAGAAAATAGCAAAAATCATGAAACATTGGGATTAGCATTTAATGGTGTATTTTAATTTTTCAGAAACTACACTAAACACATGCAAACAATATTTTTATTAAATAGAGCTTAATTTAGTGAACATAGAGCAATTTTTATTTTATTTTTATCGGCCCTTAATACTTAATTACAAAATTATAAAATTAGCACTCAAAAAATCAAAATAGAAAAAGTAAAACATTTTCTCCTCCTTTGCTGGGCCTACTATGTGGCCCAGTTGGCCAGCACGGCCCGACTAGGCCCGCGTAAGCAGCGCCGGTGAGACGGCGGCGGAGCTCGCCGTCGGCAAGGTTGCCGGCGACGAGGGTTGCACCCTCGTACTCCTCTCTTCACGGTGAACACAATGAGCTATGGCACGGCTGCTATCTCGCACCGGAGCACCCACAACGGCGGCTATGGTGGATGGCAGCAGGGCTCACCGGAGCTTCTTCGGCGAAACCAAGCACACCAACACACTCAATGACTCGACGCGGACACGATGCGCAGCGACGCTGGACATGCACGGCGGCGAGTACGATAGCGGTGTCATGGCAGAGCTCATCGGTGAAGCAACGTTCCAGCCAAACCACAGCGACACTGACACAACCAACACCTCCACAAGCTTCAGGGGCTCACCGCGACTTCAAAACGGTAGCGCAGCGAGCTTGGGAGAGGACAGAGTTGGGTTGGCGGCGGTGGCAACGGCTACGGCGGCGTGAACCGGTGAGCTCGTCGGCGTTTTGGGGTCTCTGGTGGTGCTCTACGCAAAGCAAGAAGCCGATGATGATCATTGAGGTGAGATAAAGCTAGTGGTGTAATTTGTTGGGATGGAAACGCTCGAAGGAGCGCTGTCACGGTGGGGAGCTCACGGCGGCGATGGGTGACCGGAGCAGAAGAAGACGATGGTGGAGGGAGCGCTTCCGGCTGGCTCAGGCCATGGCTGGGGATGCAGTGGATGTGCAAAGGAGTGGCGGAGCTATGGGCAAGGTATTGGGGATGGCGGTGAACGTTAGCGCGCGAATTTTGCAGTGGAGCAGCGGCGGTCAGCGGCAAGCAGAGAAGAAAGAACGCGGCGGCGACGGCGGTTCAAGGCTTTATAGGCGACGGCGACGCACGGGAGCGCGACAATGTAAAGCGGCGAGTGCCACAGCAGGTAGCTGTGTGGCTTTAGCAAATAAGTTTCTAGATGTGGCGGGGGGCAGCGGCCGCCGGCGAGCCGCCGACCGCTTTGCACTGCACCTCCTCCCCTTTCTCCTTTTTCTAAATTTCAAAATAGCATTTTGAAATCTTTAAATTACTTTCAAATTTTAAATTAGACATGAAAATCTCCAAAAATAATAGTTGTGAAATGTTTCAAGCTCTACAACTTTCATTTAAGAAGTTTTCTCTAAAAATAAATATATTTTGAATTGGATTGAAATTTTAAAAAGGGGACAAAACCCTAGAATTTGGATTTCAAAATTACTCCAAATTTTGAATGGAAACTTGAAAAACTTTGAATACCAAAGTTGTTCCTCTCATCAAGATCTACAACTTTGCTTTTTGGACGAACCCCAAATTCTGAATAAATTTTAAACTACACAAAAAAGGGTAGAAAAGGACACTGAAATTTAGGGTTTAAAATTGAATTGCTGATTCAAACTTTGTGCAGTCATTTTAGGCTGAATTTATGAAGTTGGGACCCAGCCAATAGTACACTTTGTAAGTATGAAACTCATACTTTCAAATGGTACCAAAGTTTGGCCAAGTTTATTTAGAAAATTAATTATAGTTAGCTCCTCAAAGTTGAAAGTGATAATCCTTACCCCAAACTTAACCACAGGTTAAATGGAGGACAATGACTCCAAATTAAAACTTTGATTCTTTATTCATCTCCAAGGGATTGTAAAACATAATTAGCATTTAGATGTTATGTTTAGCCAAGCACTTGATCACACCAAGATTAGTTTTACTTGGGAATTTTTACTCACCTATTTTTGGCATCTAGGTTTTAAAAGGAATGTGAAACACATACTTAGCTATAGCTCAATCAACCTAGAATAGTAAACTCATTTAGTTATCACATGTCAAAGTTCTCTAAAGATGAATGCATTGCAGTGCATATGATGACATGGCAGATTTTAGTTGTAGTAACACCAGGGGTGTTACATCACATCCCCCTTAAAGAAATCGTTAAGTAATGGAAAAGGAAACGTGTCATATTAACACATCTTACATGGTTTCATAAGTGTTGATATTTCTTAACGTCATCACAAAGAATAGAGGTAGAGTCTATCCCGGCGATGAAGCAAGAAATGCTTGAATGGCATACCTCAGAACCATATCACCAGAGCAGGTCCAGCCATGGTACCGAGGTACACCTCACCGATTAATCACTCTGCTGCTACTAGTGATACACCCCTAATGATAGTTTCAGGATAGCCTGGCATGGGCACCATGGCATACCAAGACTAACCTTACCTCTATCAAGAGAGTTATATCTCTAGTAACGCTAGGACTACAGCCTTAGCGGCTAGTGCCTTGGAGATGCTATACGACGCACTTTCAGTATTCCTTAACACTAGTGCTAAAACTATATTCCTAACTACAGTAGAGAGAATGGTGATCCGGTAATTCTTAGCAGTCATGGATATGAATCCACAAAGTGCACGGAAATACCGTTGTAGAATTTTAACCTGGAGTAGGTGTCATATTTATATTGTCCCAAAGGAAAGGCTAGTGTAGATTCTAGTATGAAACCATAATCATGAATACTATACTTTGTATGAAAGATAGACTAATGTTCATAACAGGGGTAAACAATAATGGTTTTCATGATAGTGGACACACAGACAAATACATGACTCTCAAGTGGAGGAAGATGATGACAGCATAAAGAATAAAAAATAAATGAATATCCTACGGGAGGAATGGTCCTAATACAACTAATGCCTAGAAAGTAGTTAGTCACATAGTTACATGAGTTGGAGATAGAGTAGTGTTTGTGATGGCTCGGAAGACCACCGGGCACTGGTCTGCCGGTCAAGCATGGGTGGTAATTTAGACTCCTACACCATAGCCGAACGTGGGGGATTACAAAGGAGGATAGGGCTATCACCACCTACTGCCTACCATCTCAACTGTGGACTATGAAGTGCAATCACCGGTCCCCCTATACCTGAGCACCATGTCCACATATAGAGAAACTACCCAAGTCTCCCTTGGTCTCTCACCCTACGGATGAACGAGTAAAGAACTTGGATGTTGTGCGATGAACCACCATCCCTCCCACAGCTCTATTCCTAATCATCTAAGTGTATGAACGATTAAGAACAAAATTCTATATACTAAGAACATGATATGAACACTATGAACTAGCAAGCATATCATAAACAAGGCATATGAACTATAAGTCCTATATTCTATGATCAAATCACACAAACTATCATCTAGTTCGTATAACAAGATCATATCACTAGAACTATACTCTAATTCCAGAATATTGCTATATTGATAAAAAGAGAAAGAGAATATGATGGAAAGAATTATATTCATACCAAGAGTAGCCAAGATGTCTCCTCCACTTATAAGGTGGGCCCCATTAGGCCCAGCCTTGGCCCGGTGCCCCTCTGCTCTTCCTAGATCTCTCTCCCGTGGGTTGTTGGCCCAGTTGTGTCCTTTTGATTTGGGCTTTGCTTATTTTGTTGAAATACGCCTTGTCGGAAAGCGTATTCTTGTGACCTTTTCCTCTTTTCCTTGTATGTTTCCTGTAAATCAATAATTCTCCAATACAAGTGGAAAGAGGTCAATAGTAAAGGTATATGTGAATATGGCTATGACAATTCTCCCTTTTTGGATAATAGTTGGCGGTTAGGATATGTCAGTATTTACCGCCAACAAAATCCCCCAAGCTAAACCTTTGCTCGTCGTCAAGCAAAAGCTAAGAACTTGGTTGTTGATCAGTCACTACTGCAATACTGATTATGTTTCACAGTTGCCAGGATTATAACAAAGCTTTCTTCCTTGATCTAAATAAATTGGTTTTCATATTCATCCTTTTCACTTGTCACTTGTGGGGCTTCCAGCTATCACTTTGTCTTGGGTGATGAGGACATCACCAGCTCAGATATGACCATATTAATGGCTTTTAAACATCAGGTGAATCAATCCTATATCATGATTATCTTGGCTACATTCGATGAATTGTTGCTGCGCCATGATGTGTGTTCATTGTCCTTTTCAGAAATACATTCATGGATCAAAAAGTGTTCAACACACATGGAAGGCATGGAGGACAAAAAAGTTGATTGGGGGCCAAGTTGAAGTATTTCCCATGTCCTCCACTAGGTCACCACGTGAGTTTGGGCCCAATGAAACCAAGAGATAAAATCCAAAACGTTTTGGAGTTGGATTCGGACTGCAGCATTGGGTCAACTTGTTATGGCCGCCACGACTTCATCCGGACTCCGTTTTGGGTGTTCAAGTATTTCATGGATTCGTATTGAAGTTAGTTTTCATATGGATCCATACTTATGTCCTTATCTATTTTGAGGTGACCAGAATCATTGATTTACTACCGATAGGTTTTCTGTCCATTGGTGCTGTGTTGCCTGGTTTTGGCCCGATGGCCCTTGTATCAAATTGGGTCCATTAGGGACATGTCCTAGGGTTAAACCATGACCCTAGCACCCCTTTGGTCATCCTCTCATGTACTTAAGGCTCCTACAGCCACCACCACACAATTGGGTTTTGTTTTGTCGAGTTAGCGATTGCTGCCGCCTTTCAGCACACGTGTTGGATCAACCGTCCGTCTGATTGTATTTGGAACCCCACCATCGTGTTACTTCAGATTTAAACCTTCATATTTATTTGGCAATTCAGTGCTTGTTTATCTTGTTCTTGTTGGTTCTTCGATTGCTTGTAGGACGAGTGCCCTAGTGGCCGGGTGTCGCACTCCACAAGATAGTGACAACCATTGGGGTGGTGTATCGGTTGCAAAGGCGCAGTCTTGGAAGGCTGTAGTGAAGCCGTGAACGTCATCTCCATTCATCAATCGAGTTATCCCACACCTCTCATCGAAAGATCGGGCAAAAAAACCCTAACGGGTTCATATTATTTGGTAATCAGAGCGAGGTTTATCGGTAAGAGACTTCCAATCCTTTGTGTTTTATTTTTTTCCTATAGTCCAGCAAAGCAAAAAAATATAGTAGATTAGTTTTTCCACAATCCTATAAAACCTTTGTGCCATGGCTAGTATTGCTTAGTTAGGGCTTGTTGAGTTTGCGTTTGTTTCGGTCGTGTCCATTGCTGGTTTTAGTTCTAGTCCTTTAGTGTTTCGAGTTCTTATCATGTTTTGGTCACTATCAGTTTTTTTTACATCTCCGCTACCATCACCACCACCATAAACATCTCCACTAAAAATGTTACTACCATATCGATCTTCATTGCAACATATCCATTCTCTCTATTATCAATCAAGTTTTGTTCACACATAGAAAAATCTGAGTTGCTAGTTGCATTCTTGTCACCCCTGAAAAGAAAGAGAAATATATTGTAAGTTTTTTTATGAAATCTGATTTATGAACATTCAGATTTGTTCTAGTTGTGCAAAGCAAAAAAAAGAAGAAGAAAGAAAAAAATAGAAAATAAAAAAAAGAAGGGGGTGATAGCTTGCTGTTCATGTGCCTTTTTCTTGTTGTGCCGTGACTTTGTTCGTGTCTAGGCTCGCGTCTCTAGCACGGTCTAGCCTAGGACCAGCACAGTACCGCCGTTGAACATTTATTTAGCTTGCTTTTATCACTAATGTGGTGCTGTTTGTTCCTTGTTTCAACCCTCCCATAGCTCCACATATTCTACAGCTTGACAGGTCTTGTTGCTGTGGCGCCGATACACTTCATTCCATTGCTGCACACTTGTGGTCACCGATCCCTCCTGTTGAGCGAGGTAAGAATTGGTAAGAGCTTGTTGAACAAGTTGAGTTTGAGAGAATTACACCTGACACATCCTAGTAGTTGATAGGAGAAAACATATTATCTTGTGTTTCTTGTTTTCTACTAATCATGGCAGGTGATACAAAGATTTTTGAGCAATTGAAGCTAGACCCTCACATTCAAGATATCATTCAGCACTTACCATTATATGCTGGTATGTTTGATCCTCACGCTTACATTGATTGGGAGCTTAAGGTAGATGCAGAATTTGATAACTATGACTTGTCTGAACATCAAATGATTTTTGCTACTTCTAGTGCTTTAACAAAATATGCTTTGACTACATAGAAACATATTTCTAGGCACAACAAAGTTCCACAAACTTGGATAGATTTTAAAATGCTTTTTCGAGATGAATATGTTCCTAAGTATTATGCTGATTGTTTGCTTGCAAAATTAGACAACTTGAAGCAAGATAGTAGGACTATCAACGAATACTATCATACCTTTAAGATTTGTGTCATGTTTGGTGGATTAGATGAATGCAAGGAAGATGTTATGAGTAGGTTCATGAAAGGGCTCAATTCTGAAATTCAAACCTTGTTAATTAGTAAATCATACAACAATATTGGTTCATTGTTTTGGCTTGCTCTTAGTGCTGAAAAGGATATTCTTTTATCTGTGGGTACTTGCATGAATGATGTGAACCATAACATTGAAATTTTGTACAATTTGCATGCTGATCAAGAGAAACAAATAGTGGAACCTGCTGCTAATTTATGTTTATCAAAACATGAATTACTAGTTGTTCCTTGTGATAAAGAGGACTTGTGTGATGATCATTCTTTTACTCCTATGCCACAAGTAGTGAATAAATCTGATACTTTTGGTTACAAGTGTGCAAAAGAAAAGCTTTTTCATCCTATTACTTCTGCACAAGATGAACTGAATTTATTGTCTTCTTAAAATACTCTAGTTTATATTGAATTTGATATTTTTTGTATCTAAACTATTTAGAGGAGAAGCTTTTTGCATATTCTAAATTGTCATTCTTGTCGAATCATACATATCACTTTATTAGCAAGTATAATTGCAAAGGAGAGTATTTGGTGCATAAAATTTATATTTGCTCTAATCTGAAATATCCTTTTGGGCTACAATATCATGATCGAATAGGGGGCTGCACTAACACTAATAATGTCTTGCAAAGTCCTTCTAGTTTTTCTCTTAAGCAACAGGGTCAACCCAAAGAAGGGGAGAATTGTTGGTTGTCGCTTTGCAGCATACTAGTCACTCCGAGTTCCAACATCAAGGCAAGCACCTTTGGATGCCACCAGAGCAAGTCGAGGACGACTTGCAGCCAAGAAAGGAAGAATGATGAGGACATCACCAGCTCAGATATGACCATATTAATGGCTTTTAAATATCAGGTGAATCAATCATATATCATGATTATCTTGGCTACATTCGATGAATTGTTGCTGCGCCATGATGTGTGTTCATTGTCCTTTTTAGAAATACATTCATGGATCAAAAAGAGTGTTCAACACACATGGAAGGCATGGAGGACAAAAAAGTTGATTGGGGGCCAAGCTCAAGTATTTCCCACGTCCTCCACCAGGTCGTCACGTGAGTTTGGGCCCAATGAAACCAAGAGATAAAATCCAATATGTTTTGGAGTTGGATTTGGACTGCAGCATTAGGTCAACTTGTTATGGCCGCCACGACTTCATCCGAACTCCGTTTTGGGTGTTCAAGTACTTTATGGATTCGTATTGAAGTCAGTTTTCATATGGATCTGGACTCATGTCCATATCTATTTTGAGGTGACCAGAATCATCGATTTACTACTGATAGGTTTTCTGTCCAGAGGCGTTGTGTTGCCTGGTTTTGGCCCGATACCCCGTGTATCAAGTTAGGTCCATTAGGGACGCGTCCTAGGGTTAAACCACGACCCTAGCACCCCTTTGGTTGTCCTCTCATGTACTTAAGGCTCCTACAACCGCCGCCACACAGTTGGGTTTTGTTTTGTCGAGTTAGCGATTGCTGCCGCCTTTCAGCGCACGTGTTGGATCAATCGTCCGTCTGATTGTATTCGGAACCCCACCATCGTGTTACTTCAGATTTAAACCTTCATATTTATTTGGCAATTCAGTGCTTGTTTATCTTGTTCTTGCTGGTTCTTCGATTGCTTGCAGGACGAGTGCCCTAGTGGCCGGGTGTTGCGCTCCACAAGATCGTGACAACCATTGGGGTGGTGTATCGGTTGCTAAGACACAGTCTTGGAAGGCTGTAGTCGAGCCGTGAACGTTATCTCCATTCACCAATCGAGTTATCCCACACCTCTCATCGAAAGATCGGGCAAAAAAACCCTAACGGGTTCATATCATTGGGTTGGCATTTTAGCAAGAAAGGTAGACATAGAACTTTATACAATCTATTCTTTTGAATTGCTTTCTTCCTGGAGTTTATATTTTTATGTGAAGAGCAAAGTTTAAATGATTAGATCATAGCAAATTGCTAAGCTATACACCTTGATTGGAGGGAACATTATTATATGGTTTTTATTTTCTTTTGAACTCTTATGTATGACTTTCTCTTTTCTGTCTTTTCGAGAAGTGGGGGCTATCTCTCTGGCAGGTACTTTTTGTACCCATTTTTTCACTCAGACGGGTGTCTTCGCACCCCTTATTTTATTCTTTCTTTTTTTTGGCACATACCCTTTTGGTATGGCATCTTTTATTGGCTCATGCTTCTTTGGCATGGCATCTTTTCATTTTTATAGCCCACACTCTTTTGACTTCTAAGAGAGAATCCATACATAGAGAACAAAAAGGTTTTTCATCATGTATGTGAATTCTAATCATGGGTGCATAACAAAGTAATCTACTTAGATCATATCAAAGGACTATGCTTTTTTATTATTTGGGAAAAGTTTTAAACTCTAGTATTCAAGCTTTTCTTAGAGCAATATTGTAACAAATTCTTAGTCATACCAAATCAAGCTTTATACCATCTCTAGACTAGATCAAGCTTTGTGCATCCCACTAAGTTCTTAAGTTTCTAGGGTGAACATTTTAAACCAATAAACTTAGATTTTAGAGAAAACTAAGTCATAAACTAGGCATAGATGAATCATAAAATAGAGCAACTATTCGTCATTTCAACAAGGGAAAACTATGCATAGCATATTTCACATACTTGGAGTGGAATTCATTTTTTTTATTTTTTATTATTAATGAAAGAAAATGCCGAATGTATTACCTTTATTCAGGGGTCCTCCCCCAAGCTGGCTTGGAACCTGTATGTTAGTGAAAATAACCTCTCCCCAAATGTTTTATACTAGACATGTTTTAGGCTCAGTGGTCAAACTTTGAAGTTTGACCAAGGTAAACTTAGTATCTAAGCTCCATGCTTATATACGAAGTTTATGAAAATATGATTGATCGCAGAATCATATTTCAAACCAAAACATACTTGTAAAAACTTTTTGGGTCAGGTTTTATTTTATAACATGGTTAGTTTCATAAAATCAACCAAAAGTTTTTTTAACAGGTATGTTTTGGTTCAATGATCAAATATATGTTATTTGACCAAGGTAAATAATCTACTTAAACACCATGCTTAAGTGGAGAGCTTTATAAAACATGTTGCCGCATTCAATATATTTTAAACCAAAACATGTTTTTAATTTATTATTATTATTTTTTTCTAGTATGGTTAGTTTCCATGATCCCTTGTAAACTGAAATTTGATTCAATGATTCAGATCATAAACAATTGTTAAGTTTAATCAAGGTAAACTTTCTAGGCTAAGCACCATGCTTAAAGATAGAAAGCTTATGAAAAGATGTTGGTACAATCAACATTTTTCAAACCAAATTTTGGTTTATACAGGTCAGGAAATTTATTATTATATTAGTTGTTAGTAGGGTAACTTACCAAATTACCTTTTAGTAGAGGGCTCTCCGTTTTGAGTCTGGTGAGCGGGACTCTTCTCCTTGTCCTTGGTTTTTGCAGTGGATGGTATATTCGTGCTAGGAGAAGAAGGTACGAATGCTGGCACTTTTGGTCTCCACACCATTTTGGTTTTCTTTGGTGGTGTGGTGGTGGGTTTTGGAGCTTCTTTGAATTTCCACACCTTCTAGTTTGCTTTCGGTGTTGTGGAATTGGAATTGTCCTTTACTGGGGTTGGCTTGATCTTCTTTTGCCTCCTGCCTCCCTTTGCTCTTAGTGTTCTTTGGGAGGCTACCCATTAGTAGAGGGTTAATCTCTACTTCTTTTGATGCCCTGAGGATTTGGCCCGCACTTGATCTTGATCATTTTGCATCGCTCTTGCCTGGGTTGGTGATCAAGCTGGCTATTTGTGGGCTTTGGCTTGCAGGTCTTCCTATGCTGTTTGATATTCTTCTTGGGTTTGGCTTTCGCTGGTTGGTGGGTTTGATGATGTTTTTGGTGCCCTTTTTGACTCAGAGGGTTTCTGGGTGTATCTGTTAAATGGGCATTTCACTCTCCAGCCAGGAAACTGGATGTGAATTTGTCCTAAACCCACATAGATGATGGCATTGGTGGTATTGAGGAATGGTCTCCCCAAGAGGAGCGGTAGCCATTGTCTACTCCTATGTCCAGGACAACAAAGTCAGTGGGCACATAGTCATCCAGGATTCTTACCAAGATGTCCTTAGCCATTCCCTCTGCAGCCCGTACTGATTGGTCTGCCATTTGCAGTTTGAAATCTATTGGCTATAGGGGCCCGCTGATCAGTCTGCCGTATGTTACTTTTGACATGATGTTCACACTGGCCCCTAAATTGCAGTATGCCTGCCGAAAAACCATCGGGCCAATCGAACATTCGATTGTTGGTTGGCCCGGGTCCTCCTTCTTGGTGATGAAAGGGGGGTCAAGTAGATACCCATCATGGACATAAGGCTTACTAGGCCTTGTGGTTACCATTTTTACAGATTCGAGGGGTGTTTCGGGTTGTCCCGATACTTTTCCCTCATTATTAGTAGCTAAAGCGGCAGGAATCTAAGCCAATTGTGTTTCTAACATTTTATTAAAGCTTAGTTGGTTTTTAACAACAGACGAAAGGGTTTCTATTTTAGTGTTTAAGTTTTCAAACATTTTATCATTAAAAGATAACTTTTTGTTTAAATTTTCATTAATTTTTGCTTGGCCTAATACCAAGTCTTTCAAGGATGGTTGATTTGAACTATAATTTGGATTGAAGTTCACATTACCTCCTTGTTGGCGGGGTTGGTTGTTCCATCTGCTGTTTGCTGATATCTGTTAACGCCCACTGAATAATCCGCAAGTGCACGGATATCATTGTAGCTTTATCCCAGAAGTATTCTAGGTTTTGTTCCACTGAGAAACGTGTGAGATCAACTACGGTCTAACTCAACTAGGGGTAACAATAGGGTGAAGGTGGAGACTAGATTAGATAGAACTAAGATAGAACTAGGATAGAACTAGGGCGGCAATTAATGTGGTTGAGAGTAGCAATCAAGGTTGATGATAATAGGAGAGTAGAGAGGATAACTATGGTTCTCTTCTTCTAACTTGGGCAAGTCTATGTCTTCTATTGCTAACTGGGGACATTACATAAGGAGAGACACCGACATAGGATGTTGATCTCCTTAGAAACCATGTCCTACTTGTCCTACGGACGGGAGGTGGATAACAGGACTGTCACTCCCAACCACCACCAGAATATAGGGTGCATCCACGATTATCCTAAGCCTAAGCACCATGCTTACACCTACAATAATACTCTACTCCCCCTAGGAAGAGAATAAAGCACTCAAAGAGAGTTGTGATCGAGATAAACAATAAAGACATAGAACTTACTTGCATCAGAAGTTGATCACCAGAGACATCCCAAGAGCAAGCTCAAGTAGAGCATGATCCCGCCAAGGTACAAGCCATAGAGAGGGTACCGACAGACCGGCACCTCCTCCTAACTCTTCCCTCACTCTCCATCTCACTATTATCTAGAATACTAGATCCTAGAGAGGACTAATCTCCTCTTGATGGCTGGCCCCTAAGAGGTTGTCCATTCAAGGGACACCTCTCGATTAGGGTTTCAGAGAATAGCAAATGAATGAGTGTCTCCCCTAGGGGGTCCTGCCTTTCTTTTATAGCCCGGTGGGATGAACGTGAGCCCTTGGATCAAACCGACTTTGGCGGACGGCTGAGATTGAAACCCTAAGGCGGTGGAGCACGTGGGCTGAAGTTGGGCCCGTTTGGCCACTATAGCAGACCGGCCGGTCTAGGGCCAGACCAGCCGGTCTGGCTCCGGGGCCTCTCGCGGTCCGCTTCGGTGTGGTGTCTTCTCATGCCTTCTGGAGTCTTGTAGTGCAGCCCCCTGCTGTGAAATTGATATCTTTTCATCTGGAACTCTGAAAAAGGCAAATGATATGTCTATTTCGATCATCTCGATGAGCTCTTCGCAGTGGTGTATTCCAAATTATCATTTGAGGTGGTTGTAATCTGTCATATTGGTCCTTTTTGATAGCTTTTCTCATATATGTACCTGTAGAAACAAAGATTCACCAAAACTCGTGGAATTCTGTTAGTGTAAACCCTAAGTCTATATTGGTGATCACAAATATGTCTCTTCCGAGTGTTAGTTGATGGGTAAATTTGGTCATTAACGACTGTCAACACCGTTCTTCTGTTGGCAATACCGTTTGTTGTTGTTGTTGATGAAGGCAGCGTCTTCGTGGGTTTCAGGGCAGTTATTCCCTGAATGGCCAACATTGCCACAGACTTCACACGTCATGTGTGAGTCTATGGCCTGGGCATAGCCCTTCATCATGGCATCTTTTTCTTGGGCTCTTTTGTCCAGCCTTTTGAGCAGAAGGTCCATTTTGGTGACAAGCATATCCGCCTCCTTGACGGTATGCATGCCTTTTTGCTTGTGTGGTTGGGACCTTTCCTCTCCCCATCCTTGGTTGGACAGTATTTTCTCAATCAGGACTTTTGCCCTAGTGATGGTGAGAGAGAGGAATGCTCCTCCAGCTGCAACGTCTAGATGACCCTTTGATATGGGGATTATCCCCTCATAGAAGGTTTGTAGGATCATCCAATCTTTCAGTCTATGATGTGGGCAGGCTTAGATGTAGTCTTGTAGCCTGTCCCATGCTTCAGGAATATTTTCCTAGGCTGCTCTACTAGAATGACGTAATCTTACCTCTCAGGGCAGTTGTTTTGACTAGAAGGAAGAACTTTGCAAGGAACGCCGCTGAGCACATGGCCCAGGTGTCAACAGCTTCTCGGTCCTTATAGAACCACTGTTTCGCCTTCCCCGTGAGGGAGAAGGGAAACAGTGGAGGCGGATAGCCTCCGGTGCGATGTCTTTAATGACGATGGTGTCGTACAGCTCTAGGAACTGTTGGAGATGAGCGTTGGCGTTTTCATTCGGCAAGCCACAGAATGTGCTTGCCTGCACCATAGTGATGAGACCGGTGCGTAGTTCAAAGTTCTTGTCACCAAGATTAATAGCGGGCCCGGTGGGCACGTTGGCAATATTGGGGACAGAGTACCCGCGGAGTGACTTTCCGGCCATAGCGGTTATCTCGGGAGCGGGAGTGACTGGTTCGGTTGTCGGTGGAGTGCTGGAAGAAGAAACGGTACGAGACCGAGTCTTTTTCAAGATAGCCCCCAGATTGTTGGTGAAGTTTTCTGGCAGATCGAACCCAGTCATACACTATCTATTTTCATTCACAACAGGAGAAAACAAGAAAAGTTATCATGTATGAAGAAAGGCTACTTTTATACAGGTTTATTATCCATGTTTATGTTTTCATATAAAATCTTTCCTAGCCTTTCCCGGCAACGGTGCCAGAAATGCTTGTTGACATTTCTTAACGTTATCACAAAGAATAGAGGTAGAGTCTATCCCTGGCGATGAAGCAAGAAATGCTTGAATGGCATACCTCAGTACCATATCACCAGAGCAGGTCTAGCCATGGTACCAAGGTATACCTCACCGATTAATCCCTCTGCTGCTACTAGTGATACACCCCTAATGATAGTTTCAGGATAGCCTGGCATGACCATGGCATACCAAGGCTAACCTTATCTCTATCAAGAGAGTTATATCTCTAGTAATGCTAGGACTATAGCCTTAGTGGCTAATACTTTGGAGATGCTATACGGCGCACTTTCAGCATTCCTTAACACTAGTGCTAAAATTATATTCCTAACTACACTAGAGAGAGTGGTGATCCAGTAATTCTTAGCAGTCATGGATATGAATCCGTAAGCGCACAAAAATACCATTGTAGCATTTCAACCCGGAATATTCCTAGATGTCATATTTATATTTTCCCTAAGGAAGGCTAGTGTAGATTCTAGTATGAAACCATAATCATGAATACTATACTTTGTATGAAAGATAGACCAATGTTTAAAACAGGGGTAAACAATAATAGTTTTCATGATAGTGGACACACACACACACAGATACATGACTCTCAAGCGGAGGAAGATGATGACATCATAAAGAATAAATGAATATCCTACGGGAGCAATGGTCCTAATAAAGCTAATGCCTAGAAAGTAATTAGTCACATAGTTACATGAGTTAGAGATAGAGTTGTGTTTGTGATGGGTCAGAAGACCACCGGGCACCGGTTTGCCGGTCAAGCATGGGTGGCAATTTAGACTCCTATACCATAGCCAAACGTGGGGGATTACAAAGGACGAACAGGGCTGTCACCACCTACTGCCTACCACCTCAACCGTGGACTATGAAGTGTAATCACCGGTCCCCCTATACCTGAGCACCATGCCCACATATAGAGAAACTACCCAAGTTCCCTGGGTCTCTCACCCTACGGATGAACGAGTAAAGAACTTGGATGTTGTGCGATGAACCACCATCCCTCCCACAACTCTATTCCTAATCATCTAAGTGTATGAACGATTAAGAACAAAATTCTATATGCTAAGAACATGATATGAACACTATAAACTAGCAAGCATATCATGAACAAGGCATATGAACTATAAGTCCTATATTCTATGATCAAATCACACAAACTATCATCTAGTTCGTATAACAAGATCATATCACGAGAACTATACTCTAATTCTAGAACATTGCTATATTGATAAAAAGAGAAAGAGAACATGATGGAAAGAATTATATTCATACCAAGAGTAGCCAAGATGTCTCCTCATTTTACAAGATGAGCCTTGCTCCACTACTACTACTAAGGATAAAGAGAAAAGTAGAGAGGAACACTTGAGACTACTAGTGAGAGGTGGGGTGTGTGTTGTATGAAATGGAGAGCTCTACCCCTTGCTTTATACTTGATCCAGGTTGGTTTGGGGAGGGGGAGTGAATGCCATGCAGAACCGCTTTTGGAACCGCCTCCACGAACCACTAGAAGAAGATGGGCTGGGCTGACCTCCTTGGGGGTGCGCCCGCACCCTGCTGCGGCCGCACAGGGGTGGGCCCCATCAGGCCCAGCCTTGGCCCAGTGCCCCTCTACTCTTCCTGGATCTCTCTCCCATGGGTTGTTGGCCCAGTTGTGTCCTTTTGATTTGGGCTTTGCTTATTTTGTTGAAATACGCCTTGCTAGAAAGCGTATTCTTGTGACCTTTTCTTCTTTTCCTTGTATGTTTCCTGTAAATCAATAATTCTCCAATACAAGTGGAAATAGGTCAATAGTAAAGGTATATGTGAATATGGCTATGACAATTCTCCCTTTTTGATAATAGTTGGCGGTTAGGATATGTCGGTATTTACTGCCAACAATAAGGGAGGTAGAAAGGTTTATATTACAAGTCTCATTTTTGCGAGTAAAGTCACGACTTATAGAGGCAAGCCATGACTTAGATAGAGGCAAAGAAGTATGGAAAGTGCTCTGCTAAGAAATCTTCAGACTCCCAAGTGGCTTCTTCTTCAGAGTGCTGATCCCACTGTACTTTATAGAACCTGATAGTGCGATGATGAGTCACGATCTTTTTGATCCAGAACTTGGATGGAACTCTCGGCATAAGTCAAGTCAGGCTTAATTTCAACACCCTCAACATCCATAATTTGATCGGGTACTCACAGGCATTTCTTCAGTTGAGACACATGAAAAACATTGTGTATCATGGACAACTGCTCGGGTAGGTTGAGACGATATGCTACCCGCCCACACCTTTTAGTGATTTGAAATAGGCCAATGTAATGAGGCACTAACTTGCCTTTAACCCCTAAACGAGTGACCCCTTTGGTAGGTGATACTTTCAGATAGACAAAGTCTCCCATTTGGAATGTTAGCGGACGACATCTTTTGTCTGCATAGCTCTTTTGTCTAGACTGAGCTATCCTCAGATTAGTTTGAATTTGGTTCACTTTATCTTCGGTTTGTTTTACTAAATCAACCCCAAAGAACCATCTTTCTCTAGTCTCAGACCAGTTGAGTGGAACTCAGCATCTATGACCATACAGTGCTTTGAAGGGTGCCATCTTGATACTTTCTTGGTAGCTATTGTTGTATGCAAATTCCAAAGGCAAACATTCATCCCAGGCTATGGAATAAGTCAGCACACGTGATCTCAACATGTCTTCTAGAACTTGATTGACCCTCTCTGTTTGTCCATCAGTTTGAAGATGGTAAGCAGTACTGTATAGCAATTGAGTACCCATGGACTCTTGAAACTTTTTCTAGAACTGAGCAACAAATTGAGCACCCCTATTAGTGACTATGCTCTTAGGCACATCATGCAAACTCATGATTTGGTCAATATAGAGTTGAGCATATCTAGGAGCTCTATACATGTTCTTGATAGGTATAAAGTGAGCTGACTTAGTCAAATGATCAACAATTACCCAGATGGAATCATAGCCTCTAGCTGTTCTCGGAAGGCCTACTATGAAATCCATACTTATATCTTCCCATTTCTAGGCAGGAATCGGTAAAGGATGTAATTCTCCGGTGGGTTTCAAATGAACAGCCTTGACATTCTGACAGACATCACATTGTGCTACATAACGGGCTATCTCAATTTTCATTTTTGTCCACCAGAACCTCTGCCTGAGATCATGATACATCTTGTTATTGCCTGATGGATGGAAAAACTAGTCAAATGGGCCTCATCAAGAATCAATTGGCAGAGTTTAGGAACTTTTGGAACAACTAGCCGGTGCTTGAACCATAATACTCCATTGTCATCAATATGAAAACAAGAGGACTGACCTGATCGGACTTTATCTTTGATGTGAGCTATCCCCTTACTTGTTCGTTGAGCTACTATAATCTGATCATGAATAGATGATTTCACTGTGATATTATTTAGATTCCCTTGTGCAATCATATCAATTCCTAGTCTTCCTAACTCCTGATAGAGATTAAGATTTGCTAGTGCGACAGCTAAACAGTTACACTGATGCTTGTATTGAGTGCATCAGCAACGATATTGGCTTTACCTGGATGATAATGTATCTCTAGATCATAATCTTTGATTAGCTCAAGCCATCTTCACTGTCTCATATTTAACTCTAACTGAGTAAAGATGTACTTCAAACTCTTGTGGTCAGTGTATATGTGACATAAATTTCCCAGCAAGATAGTGTCTCTAAATCTTGAGACCATGCACAACGGCTGCTAGCTCTAAGTCATGAGTAGGATAATGTTCCTCATGCCGTTTGAGTTGCCTTGAAGCATAAGCTATCACTCGGCCTTCTTGCATCAGTACACACCCAATGCCAATACCTGAGGCATCATAGTACACATCAAATGGCTTCTCAACATTTGGCTGTGCTAAGATTGGGGCGGTGGTCAAACCTTTTTTAGGGTTTGGAATGCTTTTTCACACTCAGGTGACCATCGGAACTTGGTTTGGTTTTTCAGAAGTTCGGTAATTGGCTTGGAGACTTTGGACAAACTTAGAATGAAACGGCGGTAATATCCCACCATCCCTAGGAAACTTTGAACTTGGTGGACGGTGGTGGGTGGTTTCTAGTTTAAGACATCTTGGACCTTGTTAGGGTCGACAGCAACACCCTCAGTAGATAGGACATGACCAAGGAAGGAGATTTTATCTAGCCAAAATTCATATTTGCTAAACTTGGCATAGAGTTGGTGTTCTCGGAGATGAGTTAACACAATACGGAGATGCTCCATAAGTTCTTCTTTGGTTTTGGAGTAAATAAGGATGTTGTCTATAAAGACAACAACAAACTTGTCAAGCTCAGGCATAAACACAGAATTCATGAGATACATGAAGTGAGCTGGAGTATTGGTAAGACGAAAAGACATGACTAGGTATTCATAAAGGCCATATCTAGTAACAAAGGTTGTTTTGGGTATGTCTTCAGGTCTGATTCTTATTTGGTTATATCCTGACCGAAGGTCAATCTTGGAAAACACTTTGGCTCCCACAAGTTGGTCAAAGAGAAGATCAATATGGGGAAGACCGCATGGTCCATGTGCATATTGATGAGATATTGTGGGAATTAGTCCCACCTTGGTTCTTAAAGGTTGGTTAGACCAATATATAAGGCTTATAGAATCTATCCCACCATCTACGAGTTAATCCTTTTATGCGAAACAAGGATGAAAGCACAAGTGGGATGGTGGTAGGTGTGGTTCACTCAGCATGCATAGTGGATCTAAGTTGTTTAGACTCTAGGGCATTACAAAAATTCCATGAGTATTGGTGAATCTATGATTGTTGTTGGTATAAATTAAATGCACACTAGAAATAGATTATCCGCAAGTGCACAAATATAATACTATTGTAGCACTTCACCAAGATTAACCCGATTTTAAATATTGAATCCAAAGGAACAGTAGGTGATAATAACTAAGTCTATAAACTTAACCCAATGCATAATCAAGCTAAAAAATAGCGAGAACAAGGACAACACTAAGGATTATCTAGTTCTAATCTCTGTAAGCGTTTGTTTTATATCATATGATCATGAGCGATAACTTAGTAAGATAGGAGTAGAAATTAGAGTTCTCTCCTACATAGCATCTTTTGCTTGCCACCTATTAATGGGAAGTGGACTATAGAGGATTCAATGAAGCTATAAGTCACCATCACGAGCTACCACTTTTAAAAAATCAGGGCACATTCAAGTAAACCTAGCCTAAGCACCATGCTTATGCTACAAAATACTACTTTATTCTAGAAGCAATCAAGATCAAAGTACTCAATAAGAGTTGCAAACTAGAAGAACAATATGAACAAAACACTTACTTTAATCAGGAGTTGACTACCAAATGATCTCAAGATTGAAACCCTAGGCGAGAGAGCTTGATTATGAAGAATACACCGATGAAGAAACACTGACAGACCGAAACTCCTCTAGAACTCTACTCTCCAACTCTATCTCTCTAATCTCTAAACAAGAACTAGTTCTAGATTGAACTAGCCTCGCTTGATTGCTAGCCTGGATCTCTACTAGATATGAATTAGGGTTTCTAGCTCTTCAGCTCTTGATTTGGCCTCCTCCAGGGAGGGTGCAGGCCCATATTTATAGCCTAGTGGGATGAGCGTCAACCGCTAGATCAAATCGACTTAATATAGGGCCAAGATGTATCCTTAAAGGCGGTAGAGAGGCTCGCGAAAGATGACAAGCGGGGCCCATAGGGGCAGGCCGGCCGGCCCCACATAGCAGGGTCCCGGTCTTCGCTTCCTTCTGGTGTTTTCTAGAATCTTCCTGAGTCCAATACCGATATTTTTTGTCGTGATTAAGTTTCATTGCTTTTGTGCAATTAAATCCTCATTTTTATGCTGAAAAATCAACAATTCACTAAAACTTGTGGAAATTGTTAGTAATAACCTCCTATTCTATTGATATTGTTGTATTTTACAAAGAAGGTTGACGTTAAAAAAAGACGTTATCTACTGTCTACAATTGTAGAAAGTTTTATCAGAAAAGGTGCAAAAGAGAACACAATCATTATGTTTAATTGTGAATCGCACACGGGCACAAACTCTAGAAGGTTCTAAAGAACACCAGAGACCACCATGCCCAGGCAGAGGGGGAGAAGCTGCAAGTGGAGTCGGCCAGCCGCACCTATAGGCCGACCAACCCCCTAGCCCACCTCTCAGCCTTAGTTTTGAACTTCGGTGCTCCACAACCTTAGGATTTGCATCTACACCGTTGATTAAAGTTAGTTTGATCCAAGGGCTCCTATGCATTGCCCTAGGCTATATAACTAGACCCAAACCCTCCGAGCATCATCTCATTCAACAAGTCAGATCATTTGGAAAAACCCTAATTTCTAGAGCTCCATTAGGGCATAGCTATTTAGATAGGATTGGAGAGATGCAAGCTTCACTTGGATTCCCAATCTTGTTAAGATCATGGCTTGGTATAGCTTTTGTACCTTCTGTCTCCTTTGTATCTTTTATACATTAATTATATGTTTGTCATAATTGATATGGCATTGTTCTTTGTGTTCTTATTCATTAGTTAACATGTTCATTGTCCACTTTGATTATGTGCTTGGTATAGTTAGATTATCATCATGGTTAATAATGGGACTATATAGCCCTCGCCTAAATATACGTTGGGTGAGTGTCAACATTGTGTAAGCACCACGCTTATACGTTGTTTATCTGTGTGTGGGGGTTTAG
Source organism: Chrysopogon serrulatus (assembly GCA_015844335.1). Taxonomy (NCBI): domain Eukaryota; kingdom Viridiplantae; phylum Streptophyta; class Magnoliopsida; order Poales; family Poaceae; genus Chrysopogon; species Chrysopogon serrulatus. Next base: position 232,253 of record JADLZL010004508.1, on the reverse strand, counting down.
ACCTATATACCTTCACGGCTGGCCTTTGGCCTTGCCAGACAGGGCAGCCTAGCCCACAAGACCAAGACCGATCGGCCTTTCTGGCCTGGTCGGAGTCCCAGACGGACAATTAAGAGTTACTTGTCATGCAAGGCAACTAGTCGGTTAGGAAACCAATTGTACTCTACCTAGAAATGGTTTGTTTATAACTGACCACCTCGGGATTTCAGGATCTGTAACCCTACCCTCCAGACTATATAAGGCGGGCAAGGACCCCCTCCAACATATTCTCAATCCTTTTCATCAATAACAGAAGAGCAGGACGTAGGGTATTACGCATCAAGCGGCCCGAACCTGGGTAAACCATGTGTGTTGTTCTTCCTGTTCCATCTCGCTTGTAGTCTAATAGCGTGCCTCCACCATAAATCACTGCCATTGGTATACCTGTGGTAGACTGCCGCCGATATTTCGTCGATAGTGGCGCGCCAGGTAGGGGGTACGCGTGCAGACTTAGGAGCAAGCAAGATGGTTTCCTTCGCTACAACCATGGAGATTGAAGCTGGGTCGACCTTCACCGTCGGCTCTTTCACCTGGACTGTCTCCACGACGGGAGGTGTGGGAGGAACCCCGGTGGATCCGGCATCAGTGCCTCAGGCCCCGCAGCCACCTCGTCCCTCGGGATCAATCTCGAGGGCACCACGACCGGTGTCCCGACCACCGCTCCCTCGCTACCAAGGAAGGCAGATCGACAACTCCGATCTACTCGAATCCATCGATCGGCTCAGAAGGGGCCTTGAGGAGATGGTCGAGCAGTTGGAATCGGCTCAGAACCGATTCAACGATGATGGCTTCACTCTCGTCCAGCCATGTCGGCGTCGGGCTCAGGCTCGCACCGGTGCTCAACGCCGCTCAGATTCTGATCTGGCCACGGCAAGACGTGGTCCGCAAGTCCGCGCTAATCCGTTCCGTCGCACAGGCTCTGATCTGGCTGCGACAAGGCACAACCCTTAGGCTCGTGCCAATCAGCTTCGCCGCCCAGATCCTAATCTGGTTACGGCTCGACCACGGCGTGGTGCACAGGCCCGCGTCGGACAAATTCACCGCTCGGATCCAGATCTGATCTCGGCTCGACCTCGGCGTGGCGCGCAGGCCCGCGTCGACCAGTTTCACCATCTAGACCCGGCTCTAGCAGCGACTCAACCTCGGCACGGCCCCCGGGTCCATGCTAACCATTTAGATTCAGGTCTGACGGGGGTTCAACCACTGAACTCTCAGAGTCGTCCTCGACCTCGTCCGATAACAGGTCGGACAAGTTCAAGGGGTGATGCCCCGATTGCAGCGGGTCAAAACCCGTTCCCTATCGGGATGCCCAACGCCTCCAGGGTGTACCAGCAACAGGCGGAGAGGCTGTTTCAGAACCAGCGTCCGCAACTGCCTCCGACTCAACTCGTCGAGTTCTACCTCGATGGGACAACCCGGCACGTCATCCACTGCGTCCATAGCGGGGGAACCTCCAGCGGTTCTTGATCAATCCCTGAAGAGGAAGGCAGCACGAGCTCCATCTCTGGGTTGGACGTCACTGCAAGCTCTACCTCTACGAGCTCCGCCTCTACGGCGGACGGCGACGAATTCCCCCAATAGGTGGCGAAACTGTTCGATACGACTGGCTTCCCGGAATTCCCTCCAGGGTTCGGGAGGGCTATTTTCAACGTCAGCCTCGACGAAGGAGAGCCCGTCGTCAAAACGGTTGAGGAAATGCAGCAAAGGATTGCTCGCAATGAAGACCAAGCTCGAAGTCACACGGCTCAAGCTCAAGCTCCTCCTCAGCCCGAGGGCGCAGGTATCGATGCGGATGCAGCCGTAAACGACGCGCAGGTCACCGCGCAAGATCCTCCGCCTGCTCCACGGGTCAACCAACAGAGAAGAGGGATGCAGCCCTGCAATTTAGCCGACGAGTTCGACCTGGTCGGTGATCGACAAGTCCACAAGACGCCTGGCGCCAATATCGCCGTCGCAGTCCAGTGACTCCACGACATGCAAGCTACGCCGGAGATCTAGACCGTTCTCGATCACCTCAGGGCTGCGGAAGCTCAAGTCAACATCATGCACGAGATGTCTGCTGGCCCGTCTCGCACGACCGCGGGGACCAGCCAGAAGGTGGCGATGCCAACGATCGAGACCGAGAAAGTCAACGTGTGGTAGAGCTAGACCAACGCCGAGGACGCGATAACCGCCAAAGACAAGGCGGCAATAGGCAACCACCTCGCGTGCCTCAGGAGGTTAACCAACCTAACCCGCTCGACCTCCGTAATATCATTAACGATAGATACAGAGCTCGGCACGGGGCTCCAGGGCCCAGATGTTTGTCCGAAAGGCTGCGCTAAGTCAATTGGCCAAGAAGCTTCAAGATCGGAGACTTAAGGCACTACAATGGCAAGGCTGATCTAGAACAGTGGATGGTCATCTATGAGACCACCGTCCGCGCAGCAGGAGGCGGCGAGCGCGTCATGGCAAACTACCTACCGGTAGTGCTCGGAGAATCCGCCAATCGCTAGTTGCTGCGCCAAAGGGATGGCTCCATCCATAACTAGCCGCAACTACGAGAGATGTTCATAGACAACTACAGGCCAACCTGCGAGCAGCCCGGCACCAAGTATGAGCTCACCCTGATCCAGGACTCTCCGCATGAGTCCTTACGGCATTATATCCGCCATTTCTCCAAAGTCTAGATCACCGTCAAAGACCTCAGCGTCCAGGAGGCCATCGGTATCTTCATCGCCGGGCTCCGACAGCCGCGCAACGCCAACCTCTGCAAGGAGCTCCTGCGCAAATAGCCAGCAACGATGGAGAAAATGTTCAACATCACCCAAGAATGGGCACGTGTTGATGAAGCTCTTGTCCAAGACGACGATGGTACCCATGACATATACAAGCGTATCCGGCCTCGCGATGATGATGATCCAGACTATGACGGTCGACGGGAGCCTCGCCTCGATCGTCGTAACCACCAGCGCGAAGATCATGGCGCTAATCACCGCGACGACAGAAGCAACGACCACCGCGACGACCGAAACAACAAACGTCGTGACGACGACCGACCGTACAGGCGGCGGGACGACGGCAGCAGCGATCGACGCAACCGGGGCAACCGTCAGTGCAACTTTGTTAATAACACTGACAAGGGACAAAAGCGCGAGGTCGACGGTGACTACGGCGAGTATGACAAGATCCTGAACGATGACTGCCCCCACCATCCTAACAAGGGGCACACCTTTGGTGAATGTCACGGCTTCGCCAGCATCTTCGCTCGCAAGCGGCAGCGCACCAACAAGAAAGGCTACCCCAAGAAGCCCAGTGCGCGTTCCAAATCTGAAGACGATGAGGATGACGGAAAAAACCCGCGTCACGCTTACAAAGACCCCGAGAAGCATGTGATCGCCATGATCTTCGGAGGCAAGGACGCCACAAAAAACGCGCGGGAAAAGAAGCTTCTCAAAAGGCGCATCATCGCCCTCTCAGAGGCCGATACGCTTGTTGCCGACGTCTGAGCTCCAGCTTGGTCGGAACAGCCCATATCCTTCAGTCGATCCGACATGTGGGACAAACTGCCTGACGCAGTCGCTTCCCTCTGGTCCTTGACCCAGTGATTGGCAACGTTCGTTTTGAGAAGGTGTTGGTAGATGGCGGCAGCGCTCTAAATATCCTTTTCCACCATGCTTTCCTGGAGCTTGGTCTATCAGAGGATCAACTCGAGCCCTGCGACTCACCGTTCTAGGGCATCATGCCCGACAAGCCGTCCATGCCCCTTGGGTAGATAACATTGCCTATTCAGTTCGGCACACCGCAGCACTTCCGTGTCGACTACGTCAACTTCATCGTGGCCGACTTCAACGGCGTCTACCATGCGATACTCGGCAGACCCGCCCTCACCAAGTTCATGGCTGTACCGCACTATAGCTATCTTGTCCTCCAGTTGCCAACCACGCAGGGTATCCTGTCCCTTTGCGGTAATGTCCTCATGGCTCATGCATGCGAGACAAGTGCGTTCGCCGCCACCGAGGCCGAAGAAGTTAAGGCACGCATGGAGGAAGCTACCTTCCAACTCAGGACTTCAAAGCCTGCGTAGCTCGAACCTCCAGTCAAGCAGCATCAATGTCCTGAGGAGATTACCAAGGCAAACAAGAAGGTCAACCTAGTCCCCGGAGATCCCAGCAAGACGGCGATGATCGGGGGCAACCTTGACCCCAAATAGGAAGACGCGCTCGTCCGTTTCCTACAGGAGAACATAAACGTTTCTGCGTGGAAACCTGCTGACATGCCCGGTGTCCCTAGGGAACGGATTGAGCACTTCCTTAATGTCTCTAAGACAGCTAAACCAGTTAAGCAAAAGCTACGACGATTCGCTCGGGACAGGAAGGAGGCAATTAGGGTAGAGATAACCCGACTCTTAGATGCTGGCTTTATTAGAGAAGTGTATCATCCAGATTGGCTAGCAAATCCAGTCCTTGTACGCAAAAAGAATAATGAATGGAGGATGTGCGTTGATTACACAGATCTCAACAAACACTGCCGAAAAGACCCCTTTCTGCTCCCTCGCATCGACGAGGTGGTCGACTCCACCGTGGGTTGCCAATTGCTTTCTTTCTTAGACTGCTACTCGGGCTATCACCAGATCGCCCTCGCCTTAGATGATCTGAAAAAGACATCGTTCATAACTCCCTCCGGCGCTTACTGTTACACGACCATGTCGTTCAACTTAAAAAAAGCTGGTGCAACATACCAGCACGCCATACAACAGTGCCTCGAAGCGGAGATCTATGACGGACTGTGCGAAGCATATGTTGACGATGTAGTGGTGAAAACAAAAGAGGCCTCAAATCTGATCGATGACCATGGTAGGACCTTCAAGGCCCTGAATGTGTTTCAGTGGAAGCTCAACCCGAACAAGTGCGTGTTCGGTGTTCCCTCTGGCGTACTGCTCGGTAGCGTGGTTAGCCAAGACGGCATACGTCCTAACCCCGAGAAAGTAAAAATCGTGCTGGATATGAAGCCTCCAAAGTGCGTCAAGGACATCCAAAAGCTAGCAGGATGCATGGCCGCCCTCAGCAGGTATATATCTCACCTCGGTGATAAGGGTCTTCCCTTCTTTCGATTACTTAGGGCAAAGGAGAAGTTCGTTTGGTTCGAAGAAGCCGACGCCGCCTTCAACGAGCTCAAAACCTACTTATCCTCACCACCGGTCCTCACGGCACCCACAGGGGATGAGCACCTGCTGCTCTATATTGCCGCCACCAACAGAGTGATCAGCATCATCCTGGTGGTCGAGCGCAACGAACCCAAGTTCGTTTATCCCATCCAGCGGCCAATATACTACATAAGCGAGGTACTCAACAAGACCAAGCAGGGATACCCGCATGTCCAAAAGCTCCTTTACGTGATTCTGGTCACTAAAAGGAAGGTCTCGCATTACTTCCAGTAGTACGGCATTACTGTGGTTACTGAGTACGCGCTCGGCGACATCTTGCGCAACAAGGATGCCACCGGCAGGATTGTCAAGTGGGCGATCGAGCTCAGCCCTTTCCAGCTCGGATTCCGCAGCCGCACCACTATAAAGTCTCAGGCCCTGGCTGACTTTTTGGTCGAATGGACGGACATAACTTTACCCGTATCTGATACAGTTGAAGGACAACGGAAGATGTACTTCGATGGCTCGCTAAATATAGGTGGCGCTGGAGCCGGAGTCTTCTTCATAGCACCATCCAGAGGTCAGCTGCGATACGTTCTGCGTATCCACTTTAAAGCTTCCAATAATGCCACTGAATATGAGGCCGCATTACATGGACTTCGCATCGCCGTCGAGCTCGGTGTCAAACAACTCCTCGTCTATGGTGATTTGGCCCTGGTCATCAACCAGGTCAACAAAGACTGGGACTGCACTAACAAAAAAATAGATGCCTATGTAGCTACGATCCGCAAACTTGAAGACAAATTCTATGGCCTTGAGTTCATATATGTGCCCCCGGGCAGAAATTCAAGCAGCTGACGAATTGTCCAAGTTAGGATCATCCCGATCAGAAGTTCCTCACGGAGTCTTTGTTCAAGATTTGATCATGCCATCCATCCATGAGGAAAAATCAGAAAAACGGTAAGAGGCGTCCCAGCCGCCATCTTTACCGAGTCCTGACGCACAGTCACCCCCTACTCCCGTCACCGCTCATCTAATGGCTCTGGTTAATAAATGGGTCGACCAGTCTTTAGGACCAGACAACCCTACGGAGCCCGATCATCAGTCTAAAGCCAATGACGACGTGACCGATCAGTCGGTCGACCAGCCTGAGGCTCTCCCATCAGTCTGGAGGGCGCCTTTCATTCAATACCTCGTCAGCAAGACGGTAGCAGACGATAAGAATGATGCAGAGCACCTTGTCCATCGAAGCCGTAATTACATCTTAGTTGACGGCCAGCTTATGCGTAAAAACGCCAAGGCAGAAACACTCCAGAAGTGCATCACACCGGCGCACGGCATCACCCTACTGGACAAGATCCATTCTGGCACATGCGGCAACCATGCAACATCGCGGACACTGGTCGGTAAGGCTTTTCAAGCTGGTTTTTACTGGCCCAGCGCCGTGACCGATGCCGAGCACTTGGTTCGACATTGCAAAAATTGTCAGTTTTTCGCTAAGCAGATTCATGTCCCTGCGCATGAACTCCAGACAATTCCAGTCTCTTGGCCCTTTCCATGCTAGGGACTTGAGATTGGACCATTTAAAATAGCACCAGGCGGTTTTAAATATGTCTATGTCCTCATAGACAAGTTCTCCAAATGGATCGAGTACAAACCTCTAGTCAAAGTGACCGCAAAAAAGGCTTCTGAAATGCTTAATGATGTCATCCACCGTTTTGGCATCCCCAATAGCATCATCACCGATCTCGGCAGCACGTTCACAGGAAGTCATTTCTAGGATTTCTGTGATGACTTGTCCATACAAGTCAAGTATGTGTCGGTAGCTCACCCAAGGGCCAACGGACAGGTCGAGCGTGCCAACGGCGTGATCATTGATGCCTTGCGCAAGCGTTTGTTCCGCGAAGATGGTTTGTACCCAGGGCGATGGCTAAAAAAACTAGCAGCTGTGATCTGGGGACTGCGTGTAACACCTCAGTGTTTAAGCATGCATTAGGCCATAATTAATTAACCCTAATCATTCATCAGCATGACATAAGCATCATCAAGCATTTAATCCCTAAATGCATTATCATTTTATGTGTTGCATTTGTTTGATTAATTAATTGCTTGATCAATTGTTTAGTTAATCAATTATCTTGCAAATGACTTGATCAAGGTTGGATCCATTGCCCAAAGATTTTGAAATGATTTGTCAAAATTTTATTGCAAAAGTTTTAAAGCATTTTGGAGCAAAAAGAAATTTAGATGGAAAATCCCTTTTATTACCCTCCAATCAAAATGAATTTGTAATTCAAAATCTGTTTTGATTTGGAGCTTGACCCTTAAATGAAAGTTGTTCAGTTTTTAATTATCAACAACTTTTATTTTCGGGCCATCTCATGAAAAAGCTTGAAAAATGGTCAAAAAGTGACATTTTGGTCGGTTTCAATTTGAATTTAAATTTCAAAAAAAAAAAAAAACCTCACTCACCGCGAAACGGGCGATTTCGGCCCGCCTGGGCCCGGCCTGCCTCGCCCGTAGCGCCCTGGCGCCGGCGTCGTGGCCGACCGCCACCTGGCCGAGCGCCACGCGCCGCCGCTCGCCGCCGCTGCCGCCCCAAGCCGCGTGGCGGCGATGCTGGGCGAAGCGGGCCCCACGCCGGCCGCTTCACCCCAAGCCGCGGCCGGAGTGGAATGCCTCGGCATTCCATTCTCGCTCACCCGCCTCTACCTCGCTCGCTCTCGCTCGCACCGCAGCAGCCCTTCGCTTCGCCACCGTCGCTCGGCGCCGCCGCCGCCGTTCTCGCTCGCTCGGAGCACTCGCCCGCCAAAACCCGCCACGAAACGCCTCGCCCTCCTCCCACACCGCCACTCCACCCGTTGCGCCCACCGAGCCGAGGTGAGGGCGCATTGCGCCGTGTCTGGCTGTCCACCATGGCCGGGCTTCCGGAAGCTCTCGCGCCGCCGCGTCACCGCCTCCCACGATCCCTCCCCTTCTCTCTGCTGGCAGCAAAAAGCCACGGACCTCGAATCGAGCACCCGGCCGCGCTCGATGCAGGCAATGCGCGTAATAGCGACCGCCGCGCGATTGCTGCCCGGAGCTTCCCTCACCGCCGTGCCGCCATGCACGCGGCCGAGGACCTCCGCGCTTAATCAAGCACCCAAACCTTAGGACTAGCTCCGCGTGCGCTTCGCCGCCGCAGTGCGCTCCTCACCGGAGCCAACCTACGCGGGAGATGGCCACAGCGCCTCCCATGCCGAGCCACCGTGCCGCCATCACCGCCGCCCCGCGTAGCTAGGGTTCGTCGCAGCCTTGCGCCAAGCGCGTGTCACCGGTGCGCCTCGCCGCCTCGAGCACGCCGGTGCACTTGGTTGCGCCGGTGGGCTCGCCGCCGGCCGAGCTAAGCGCCGCCGAGCACCGCCCCCCTGCTCGGCCGACCGGGCCGGTGGGCCCGTGGACCGCGGGGTCCCAAGGCCCCGTGACCCATGGTCCACTGGACCGGTCTACGCAGCCCGGGGCTCGGCCCTTTTTCCTTTTATTGTTTTCCGAAAATGAGTTTAAACACTTTTGATTTTATTGCTGGTGCAAATGGAATCCAAATTGAGTGAGACTTGTTTTGTTAGACTTCTACTGTGTAGATCTACTTATTAAAAATATGAGATGTGATTTTTGTGGTACTTTACTGTACAGTTTTATTTAATTGCTTAAATAGCTGAAAACTGAGTAAATGCATAATAAATTGTAGAATGCTCTGAAAAATGTGATTCTTGTTTTGTTAGATTCTATTTGAGATGTAGTTTCTGGGAAAAATATGTTTCATACAGTTACTGTACAAAAATATTGGAATATGATTTAATTTCATTTCTGGGCTGATTCTTGTATGATTTTTAATAAATTAATTATAAGGAATTATGGCCTGGTAATTTTTGGTGACTGCTCTTGTGCTAAGAAGTTCTAGATAAAAATATGAAATCTGTTGTTTGACATATTTCATAGTGCAAAGTTATTAAATGTGCATTTCTGTCCTGCTGTTTAATCTTTTTGTGTAGGCTGTTGTACTTGATGTATTGTCATGAAAATTTTATCATGGCTCTGTTATAGCATGATGTAGCTCCTGTAATTTTTATAGATTTTTCTGAACCGTTTATACAGAGGTCACAGTTCAAGCTTGTTTATTCACATGAAATGATAAGGATTTGAATTAAATGATTTATGAAGTTCTATATTACTTCTTGTGCACTTTTAATTATGTTATGCTTGCTGGTCATGTAATACAGTACCATAACTGAAATATGATGTTGGCTATGAATAGTAGTACTTCTCTTTATTCATGAGATGTGTGTATGTGTGTGTGTGCCTACACACCACTCTTCTTTATGCACTTCTCTAAGTGTTTAGAGAAGAGGTATGCACATACTCAGTAAATGAGTTAAGTTGTTAGTAGAAAGGAGATATGCACCTACTCTGTCAAATAATATGTTAATCATCTTCATTCATGAGCATCATACGTGTATGCATTCACTGTACTTATGCATGTGCATCGCATCATACAGGTTCGCAGGAGGACCTCCCGTATTCGGAGACCGAGCAGGATCATCCGGAGGAGCCTCAGCCGGAGGTTCCACAAGAAGAAGGCGGAGAAGAGCTGCCTGAGTGTCCTAACCACCACGCGTCGGACTTCGAGCAAGGCAAGCACCGAAGCATTTCCTTACCTATGCTTTCTAACAGTCTAATTATGCCTTATGATTGTTGCATTAAGTATAGGAGTTGTGTGAGACCGTTGATGCATTATATCCTTGCTTTACCATTGATTATCCCACCTTGCTACACCCTGCTAGTCTAGGGCGAGTATTATGCTTAGCTTGCTTAGAGGGTAGAAGTCGGGTGATTTCCTGTCATCCGCGAGTATAGGTGGTTACCTATGATTGATGGAAAGCTTATGTTGATATCATTGGTTGATGGTTAAGGTCATGATAAATGGAGACCGGACGGAGTCTTGTGGGGTTGTTGGACCATAGTGATTCCATCTGTGTCGATTAAGGACCGTACCGTTGTTGTACCCCAAGTCATATTGAACGCATGCCTCATACTTAGCTGGCCGGATAAGCACTTCCGACCGCGAAGCCTAACACTATCCGGGCCGGCTCTCGATCCGTTCGCACCGTATTGGAGATGGATGGGGGGCCACAGGGGCGCGAAGAGTAAGTCCGAGGTCCAAATGGCTGGCTAAGGCGTCCGGGCGGTCCCCGGGTACGGTGGTTCTATGCGAGTCCGCGTACTTGTTTTTTTCCCGGATACGTGCCACGGCGACACAGTAGCTCACTTCGCGTGAGTGTGGTTTGTATGAGGAATACCCCCGAGCTCAATAGTAATCGATTCGAATCGCCATCGTTCTGGGCAAAGTGAATACTTTGACTTGAGCCGCAACATCGTAGTAATGATTATGGAATGTGGTTAATGATGATGATGGGTTAAGCTAATGAATACGTTTATGGTTACTACTTGCTTGCTTAATCATGATTAATAATACTATAATGATGCATAGTGTAGTTGCTCACCTAGCATAAATAGGAATGATTAAGCTGAGCAGTCATTTTAAATGTTACTACCGCTTTTCATCAAAAGAGTCAAGCTATCCCCTGATAAAGCCTGTCATACTCCTTGGAGTCTTTTACTTTTGAGTCGATCGGGTAAGTCTAGCTGAGTACCTTCTCGTACTCGGGGTTTTTCCCGCTTGTTGTTTGTGCAGATGGCCATACCTACCTACCACGGGTATTGCGAAACCCGCTTATATCCAAATGGATTAAGCACCAAAGGGCTATGGTCGTTCTTACTACTCTTCCCACTTGCTTTTGTGGATTGATCATCAGGCTGGCACTATATTAAACCTAAGTTTGTGTGTGTGGGTTGAGTTACTAAAACTATTTGTTTCCGCTGTTGGATTTGAAGAACTTGGTTTGTAATAACTTTATTTCCGCACTCTGATGTTGTCGAACTATTTGTGAAATGTTGTAATGTGTGAATGGCAACGCTAAACTTGTACGATCTTGGTTGATGATGTTTGGTTTGAAATCCTTCGAGATTTCCGGACTACCGGGTTTATAACGGCTTAAGTGTGACAATTGCTTGCTTAGCGAGTGATTTTTCACTTATGCTTTTATAAATTGGTCGGTTCTGTTACAGCTGGCATCAGAGCAAGGTTTAGCGGTTACTGTTCACATGTGTATTTAAAAACAAAAGATTTTGGTTTCAAAACTGAATTTCAACTTATAGATCTATAAGCCTTTGAGAAAAATCGTTGCAAATTAAGAATGTGCCAGTGGTCATATCCTTTATGCCCAAATAAGGACTCTAGGTGGCTATTTAAGTATTAACTTGGGGGCTTGCATCATATTTTATTTTCACTGTTGCCCATGCAGCAAGGTAATTGTATGGGTGCCATTCGCTTAGATGGTAATGTATGGTTCAAATGCCTCTACGCTTCGGTAAGTGGGAGTTGTGAGAGCATGGTTGTCCAACTGGCAATCTAGGGGAGTGCTAGTGTGATACCGGAAGTACTTACATGTCAAAACCATGTACTTACCAAGGTGTTTAATTGTGGGTTGTGCCGTCTGTTGAGACGATGCCGTCTTTGGACGAGGATCGGGTAGTTGTACTACATGTGCGTGTATTTGGGAATGCACGTGCGTGTGAGTGCTTAATCTTTACTTTCGCAATGGCATTTATTCTACTTGTTGGGATGGGCTGAAGTGGATTTTCTGCAGGTACATAACAGCGATTCGTGTAGAACGACTAGTTATACGCTATGAGAGAACGTTGTATGCCACCATATATCCGCTAGAATTATTTTTGCTAAGTTTGTGAGAACGTAAGATACGTGCATACATCATGTTTGTTCATCTCATGTCATTACATTTACCTTCCCTTATAAATTGATTACCTCTGTCAATTAAAATTGGATAATTAAATAACTTGTCTCACCCGGGATAAATTTCTGACAGATGGCTCGCACAAAGCAGACAGCTCGCAAGTCCACTGGAGGACGTGTGCCACGTGGGCAGCTCGCACCTCGCACCACTATCCGGGAGTCTCACTTCCTGGAGGAGTTTGAGATGCCCACGCTTCTTTGGCGTGTGCTGGCCCATGTGGGGTATACGGAGGAGCAGCGACCCGTATACTCCTGGGTGACTGAGGAGCCGAGCGACGGAGACCAGCTGGTTGCCGTGGAGGTTACCGTCCCACCACTCCACGAGGACTCGGAGTGGGAGGGATGGCGCATTCGTGCCTACGGAGTCACACCGGAGGAGGGGGCTAGCAGAGTTGCCTTCTCAGTCCTGCGCACCATCATGGAGCGTTTTCCGTTGAGCCTGGCACAGGCCTTGGCGGGAGTGTTCCCTCGTGGTGACCTGGCCGACACTTTCGGGAGCGATCTCCCAAAGATGGCACGCCGGCACGGGATCCATGAGATTGAGGACAGTGACAATGCAGCGATGAGTGCTATGTTTGCTATGATGCAGACCTTGGATGCTACTCAGTCCTGCATGTACAAGATCAATGACTGGAACAAGGCCTTGTCGAAGAAGCAAGAGAAGAAGAAGAAGAGGCACTCGGATCATGTCAGAGATCTAAGGCACCAGATTGAGCTTATCACCGCTACCAGAGATGATGCTGAGGCCCGTGAGAGGACAGCCAACAGGGAGGTCGCCGCCTTGCGTGCACGTGTCGCACGCTATGAGCAAGTATGAGAGGAACGCCGATAGGATGACGGGCGCAGCTAGTCACGAGAGAGGAATGAAGCCCTAACGATGCCCATCACCGGGCACTGGCTCTTTGACCGCGAGCAGTACATTGACCAGTTGCACGAGGACTACCACGTGCTATACAACCAGGTTCATGGTCACCATGCGCCTGGAGCAGCTGAGATGGAGCCCGGAGTCATCAACCCCGATGGAGGCGAGGAGGACGCTGATCTTCCACCTGCACCCCGAGAGCTTGCACCCGACGACGACGTTGTTCTCGTCGCTCTTTGAGTCCGACGTCGGTAGCGAGCACGAGTAGACTAGTAGTCTCTTCGCTAGCCGTAGTGGTGCTTTAGTCTCTTTTGTTGTTGTCTTGTAACCTTTATGAGATGTGACTCATGTGTATTGGATCGTCATGTGTTGTGGTGCTATCTGAACGCCTAAAGTCCAGTGTATGTATGCTGGCAATTTTGGATGTGGTATGCCCTGGATGATGCTTTTAATCAGTAATCTAATTAGTGATGTTATGGATTGTGGACTTGAATCTTTATGCCTGTGTATTGTTGAATGAATTCATTTTCTTCCAATGATGCATTGGCATGATTATTACATTGCTTACAATGTTGTAACATCACCTAATAATTACTTGATGCTGAAATATGCAGATGGTTGGGACTCGCCGCACCGTGAGTGGCTCCTTGGTTGGAGATGGATCCAGCCAAGGCAAAGGCAATGGAAATGGTAACGGAGGTAACGGGAACAATGGTGGAAACGGTGGGAATGGAGGAGATGGAGGCAATGATGGAAACGCTGGGGGTAACCTACCACCACCACCTCCTCCACCATTGACAAATTGAGCAACTTTTTCAATAGTTCCTTGGCGGTCGGCGCAACATGGAGGCCGTATTGCGTGACATTGCAAATAACACCCGTCGCGGAGGCCACCGTGACCGTCCCGTCAACCAGTATAGTACCTTCAAGGACTTTCTGGACACTGATCCGCCTAAGTTCTTGCAAGCTAAAGAACCACTTGAAGCTCTTGAGTGGATCAACACCATGGAAGACAAGTTTCGTCTGCTCCGCATGACCGAGTCATTGAAGGTTGAATATGGGGCACATCAGCTGCAGGGGCCGGCTGGAATTTGGTGGTCCCACCAGCGCACCACTTTCCCGCAGAATGCTCCCATCACCTAGGCACAGTTTACTCAGATGTTTCGTAGCACCTATGTTCCGCCAGGTTTGATGGCTATGAAAGTGTCAGAGTTCATGAAGCTCACTCAAGGCAATAAGAGCATGAATGAGTACCTGCAAGAGTTCAACAACCTGTCACGCTATGCTCCATCATATGTGGACACTGAAGAAAAGAAGATAGCTAGCTTCAAGAGGGGCCTCAATACCAAGATGGCCAAGACCATGGGTATTAGTTCAAGGGCTACTTTCAACGAGTTTATCAGTGACTGCTTGACTCAAGAGAACAACAACAATCTACATGCTGCTTCCAAGAACCGCAAGAGAAGCTTTGAGGGAGGATCTTCTCAGTACAGGCCTCCAATGGCTAATCGTCCGCAGTACCGCCCTCCAGCTCAGAGTTCGAGGTTCCGTGCACCTGCTCCAAAGAGGAATGCTCCACCACCTCCGAAGAATCAGAGGGGTTATCGCCCACCTGCACCTCAAGCTCAAGCCAAGGCTGGGGGTTCCACGGCAGCTGCTCCCGCCGTGAGAGGCCCATGCTTCAACTGCAATCAGATGGGTCACTTCGCCAAGTACTGTCCATATCCGAAGAAGCAGACGACCTATTCTGCCCGTGCACACCACACCACCGTGGACGAGATTCCCGAGGGAGAACCAGTCACTGCGGGTATGTTTCTTGTCAACAATCATCCTGCAGTTGTTTTATTTGATTCTGGATCATCGCATTCTTTTATGAGTCAAGCATATGCACGATCGCATGAGTTAGAACTTAAGCAATTAGATTATGGGTACCGCATCAGTTCCGCTGGTGCTGATGTCCTATCTAATCGGATGCTTGAGCATGTAACTTTTGAAATTGGAGATAAAACATATAGGGTTAATTTGGTGGTTTTACCTGGGTTAACTATGGATGTGATCTTGGGGATGAGTTGGATGAAAGATAAGCAAGTTGTGATTGATACTGGGAATAGAACAATTACTCTCACGGATCCTCTGGGTAAAGACACTTTCCAAGTGTTATTGCCTCGAGTTGCAGACATGACCAAGTTGACCTATGCTATCCGAGCCTCTGCTCTTTCTGAGATTCCTGTGGTTTGTGAGTTTTCTGATGTTTTTCCTGAAGATTTACCTGGGCTACCGCCTGACAGAGACATTGAGTTTGCAATTGATCTAGTGCCTGGTACAGCTCCGATATGCAAGAGACCTTATCGTATGCCTCCCAATGAGCTAGCAGAGTTGAAGAAACAGCTGTATGAGCTGAAGAAGTTGGGTTTCATCAGGCCAAGTACTTCTGAATGGGGTTGTCCAGCTTTGTTTGTGAAGAAGAAAGATCATTCCTTGAGGCTATGTGTTGATTATCGGCCGCTCAATGCCGTAACAATCAAGAACAAATACCCTCTGCCGAGAATTGATATTCTGTTTGATCAGTTGTCTAAAGCAAAAGTGTTTTCCAAGATTGACTTGAGATCAGGGTATCATCAAATCAAAATTCGTCCGGAAGATGTGCATAAGACTGCTTTCGTCACTAGGTACGGGTTGTATGAGTATCTCGTTATGTCTTTTGGCTTGACGAATGCTCCTGCATACTTTATGTATCTTATGAATTCAGTCTTTATGCTAGAATTGGATAAGTTTGTGATTGTATTTTTGGATGATATTCTGGTTTACTCTACGAATGAAGAAGAGCATGCCCAGCATTTGAGAGTTGTGCTTACCAGACTTAGAGAGCATAAGCTGTATGCCAAGTTTAAAAAGTGCGAGTTTTGGCTGAAGGAAGTTGCTTTCCTTGGTCACATCATATCCGAGAATGGTATTTCAGTTAACCCAGACAAAGTACAAGAGGTCATGGATTGGCAACCGCCCACGTCTGTGCATGAAGTTCGGAGTTTTCTTGGAATGGCAGGGTATTATCGCCGTTTCATTCTGGATTTCTCTAAGATTGCTAAGCCAATGACGAGTCTGCTACAAAAAGAGCACAAGTTTGTCTGGACAGAGGCGTGTGAGGCAGCCTTTCGCACCTTGCGAGAATTGCTAACCATCGCTCTGTCTTGGCACAGCCCGGACATCGAGAAGCCGTTTGATGTGTCTTGTGATGCATCGAAGACCGGTTTGGGTTGTGTCTTGATGCAAGAAGGCCGAGTGATTGCTTATGCTTCACGTCAGTTGAGAAAGCATGAAGTCAACTATCCCACGCATGATTTAGAGTTAGCTGCAGTTGTGCATGCTTTGAAGATATGGAGACATTATCTGTTGGGAAATGCGTGCCATATATACACTGATCACAAAAGTCTCAAGTACATCTTTACCCAACCTGAACTCAACATGAGGCAGTGAAGATGGTTAGAGTTGATCAAGGACTACGACTTGACAGTGCACTATCACCCTGGGAAGGCAAACGTAGTTGCAGATGCTTTGAGTCGCAAGTCACATCATCATGCTGTGAAGCCGTTGATTGAAGAGAAGTTCAATCTGATGCATCCTGCAGTCCTGCATGATCTCCAAGTTCGATGTTCTCTTGGCCAACAGATCATTGAAGGCCAAAAGACAGATCCTGGCATCTACCACCTCAAAGAAAGAATGAAGAAGGAATCAATTCCGCATTTCAGATTGGATGACAATGGTGTACTTTGGTTCGACACTCGTCTTGTCGTGCCGAAGGATCGAGAACTCAAGAACAAGATAATGGATGAGGCTCACCTTTCCAAGTTATCCATTCACCCTGGAAGTAACAAGATGTATCATGATCTGAGACCTCGATATTGGTGGACGAAGATGAAGAAAGAGATAGCAGCATATGTGGCTCGATGCGATACTTGTTGTCGTGTCAAGGCCATTCACATGAAGCCGGCAGGTTTGCTGAAACCTCTACCAGTTCCTGCTTGGAAGTGGGATGATATCAGTATGGATTTCATCACAGGTTTGCCAACTACACAAAAGGGAAATGATTCAATCTGGGTGATCATTGATCGACTAACCAAGTCAGCTCACTTCTTACCTGTCAAGACAACCTACAGACCACCTCAATATGCTGACCTCTACATTGAAGAGATTGTCCGTTTGCATGGGGTGCCCAAGACCATCGTATCAGATAGAGGATCGCAGTTTACTGCTCACTTCTGGACCCGTTTGCATGAAGGAATGGGGACTAAGTTGTTGCACAGCACCGCTTATCATCCTCAGACTTCAGTCGGGCCGAAAAGACTCAATCAGGTCCTTGAAGATATGTTGAGAGCGTGTGTGTTATCTGCTAAGGGATCGTGGGAGTCTTGGCTACCTTTGGCCGAATTCTCCTACAACAACAGTTATCAAGAAAGTATCAAGATGGCACCGTTTGAAGCATTGTATGGCAGAAAGTGTAGAACTCCGTTGAACTGGGTAGAAGCGGGAGAAAGAAGATACTATGGTATTGACTTTGTTCCCGAAGCTGAAGAGAAGGTTCGAACCATCCAAGAGCATATGAAAGCTGCACAGTCCCGACAAAAGAGTTATGCTGACAATCGAAGAAGATCTTTGATGTTTGAAGTAGGTGACTATGTCTACCTCAGAGTTTCACCGATAAAGGGTACACAAAAATTTGGAGCCAGGAGGAAGCTTGCACCAAGATATGTCGGCATTCCATTCTCGCTCACCCGCCTCTGCCTCGCTCGCTCTCGCTCGCACCGCAGCAGCGCTTCAGCTTCAATCCGTCGCTCCGGCGCCGCCCCGCCGTTCTCGCTTCGCCGGAGCACTCACGCCCGCCAAAACCCGCCACGAGCCGCCTCGCCCTCCTCCACACCGCCACTCCACCCGTTGCGCCCACCGAGCCGAGGTGAGGGCGCGTTTGCGCCCGTGTCCGGCTGTCCACCATGGCCGGAGCTCGGAAGCTCTCCGCCGCCCTCGTCACCGCCTCCCGATCCTCCCTTTCTCTCTCATGTGAAAAGCTTGCGCGCGACATTTTGGTCGCACCAAAAAAAAAAAACCGCCAGACCTCGAATCGAGCACCAGCACGCTCAGTCTGGGCAATGCGCGCGTAGCAGCCGCCGCGCAGTTGCTCGCCGGAGCTTCCCTCCGCCGCCGTGCCGCCATGCACGCGGCCGAGGACCTCCAGCGCTTAATCAAGCACCCAAACCCTAGGACTAGCTCCGCATTGCGCTCGCGCGCACGGTGCGCTCCTCACGGAGCCAACCGGCGCCCGAGAGCGGCCACCGCGCCTCCATGCCGAGCCGCCGTGCCGCCATCACCGCCGCCGCCGCGTAGCTGGGGTTCGTCGCGGCGCGCGCCAGCGTGTCGCCGGGTGCGCCTCGTCGCCCACGAGCACGCCGGTGCACTTGGTTGCGACGGTGGGCTCGCCGCGGGCGAGCTAACCGCGCCGCCCTCGCCGAGCACCGCCCTGCTCGGCCGACGGCCGGCGGGCCCGTGGACCCATGAGGGTCCCGCGCGCCAGTGACCCATGGTCCACTGGACCGGGTCTACGCAGCCCAGGGCTCGGCCCTTTTTCCTTTTATTGTTTTCCAGAAAATGAGTTTAAACACTTTTGATTTTATTGCTGGTGCAAATGGAATCCAAATTGAGTGAGACTTGTTTTGTTAGACTTCTACTGTGTAGATCTACTTATTAAAAATATGAGATGTGATTTTTGTGGTACTTTACTGTACAGTTTTATTTAATTGCTTAAATAGCTGAAAACTGAGTAAATGCATAATAAATTGTAGAATGCTCTGAAAAATGTGATTCTTGTTTTGTTAGATTCTATTTGAGATGTAGTTTCTGGGAAAAATATGTTTCATATAGTTACGGTACAAAAATATTGGAATATGATTTAATTTCATTTCTGGGCTGATTCTTGTATGATTTTTAATAAATTAATTATAAGGAATTATGGCCTGGCAATTTTTGGTGACTGCTCTTGTGCTAATAAGTTCTAGATAAAAATATGAAATCTATTGTTTGACACATTTCATAGTGCAAAGTTATTAAATGTGCATTTCTGTCCTGCTGTTTAATCTTTTTGTGTAGGCTGTTGTACTTGATGTATTGTCATGAAAATTTTATCATGGCTCTGTTATAGCATGATGTAGCTCCTGTAATTTTTATAGATTTTTCTGAACTGTTTATACAGAGGTCACAGTTTAAGCTTGTTTATTCACATGAAATGATAAGCATTTGAATTAAATGATTTATGAAGTTCTATATTACTTCTTGTGCACTTTTAATTATGTTATGCTTGCTGGTCATGTAATACAGTACCATAACTGAAATGTGATGTTGGCTATGAATAGTAGTACTTCTCTTTATTCATGAGATGTGTGTATGTGTGTGTGTGCCTACACACCACTCTTCTTTATGCACTTCTCTAAGTGTTTAGAGAAGAGGTTATGCACATACTCATAAATGAGTTAAGTTGTTAGTAGAGAGGAGATATGCACCTACTCTATCAAATAATCTGTTAATCATCTTCATTCATGAGCATCATACGTGTATGCATTCACTGTACTTATGCATGTGCATCGCATCATACAGGTTCGCAGGAGGACCTCCCGTATTCGGAGACCGAGCAGGATCATCCGGAGGAGCCTCAGCCGGAGGTTCCACAAGAAGAAGGCGGAGAAGAGCTGCCTGAGTGTCCTAACCACCACGCGTCGGACTTCGAGCAAGGCAAGCACCGGAGCATTTCCTTACCTATGCTTTCTAACAGTCTAATTATGCCTTATGATTGTTGCATTAAGTATAGGAGTTGTGTGAGACCGTTGATGCATTATATCCTTGCTTTACCATTGATTATCCCACCTTGCTACACCCTGCTAGTCTAGGGCGAGTATTATGCTTAGCTTGCTTAGACGGTAGAAGTCGGGTGATTTCCTGTCATCCGCGAGTATAGGTGGTTACCTATGATTGATGGAAAGCTTATGTTGATATCATCTGGTTGATGGTTAAGGTCATGATAAATGGAGACCGGACGGAGTCTTGTGGGGTTGTTGGACCATAGTGATTCCGTCTGTGTCGATTAAGGACCGTACCGTTGTTGTACCCCAAATCATATTGAACGCATGCCTCATACTTAGCTGGCCGAATAAGCACTTCCGACCGCGAAGCCTAATACTATCCGGGCCGGCTCTCGATCCGTTCGCACCGTATTGGAGATGGATGGGGGACCACGGGGCGCGAAGAGTAAGTCCGAGGTCCAGCATGGTCGGGCTAAGGCGCGTCGGGCGGTCCCCAGGGGTACGGTGGTTCTATGCGAGTCCGCGTACTTGTTTTTCCCGGATACGTGCCACGGCGACACTGTAGCTCACTTCGCGTGAGTGTGGTTTGTATGAGGAATACCCCCGAGCTCAATAGTAATCGATTCGAATCGCCATCATTCCCCGACACGGTGAACACTTTGACTTGAGCCGCAACATCGTAGTAATGATTATGGAATGTGGTTAATGATGATGATGGGTTAAGCTAATGAATACGTTTATGGTTACTACTTGCTTGCTTAATCATGATTAATAATACTATAATGATGCATAGTGTAGTTGCTCACCTAGCATAAATAGGAATGATTAAGCCGAAAGCGGTCATTTTAAATGTTACTACCGCTTTTCCATAAAATTGTCAAGCTATCCCCCGATAAAGCCCTGTCATACTCCTTGGAGTCTTTTACTTTTGAGTCAGTCGGGTAAGTCTAGCTGAGTACCTTCTCGTACTCAGGGTTTTTCCCGCTTGTTGTTTGTGCAGATGGCCATACCTACCACGGGTATTGCGAAACCTGCTTATATCCAGTGGATTAAGCACCAAAGGGCTATGGTCGTTCTTACTACTCTTCCCACTTGCTTTTGTGGATTGATCATCAGGCTGGCACTATATTAAACCTAAGTTTGTGTGTGTGGGTTGAGTTACTAAAACTATTTGTTTCCGCTGTTGGATTTGAAGAACTTGGTTTGTAATAACTTTATTTCCGCACTCTGATGTTGTCGAACTATTTGTGAAATGTTGTAATGTGTGAATGGCAACGCTAAACTTGTACGATCTTGGTTGATGATGTTTGGTTTGAAATCCTTCGAGATTTCCGGACTACCGGGTTTATAACGGCTTAAGTGTGACAATTGCTTGCTTAACGAGTGATTTTTCACTTATGCTTTTATAAATTGGTCGGTTCTGTTACACTGCGTACTCAGCCTTATTGTAGTACAGGCGTTTCCCCATACTTCATGATATTCGGTTCCGAAGCTGTGCTATGAGCTGAGGTCACTCACCGATCTCCTAGGATCGAATACTTCGATGAAGACGCTTCGGACGAAGCAAGGGAGCTCGATATCAACGCCCTAGAAGAACGACGCCTGGACACGTGCGTTCAGAACACTTGGTATTTGGCTAGCCTACGTCGCTACTACAACCGCAACGTTAAAGATCGCTTTTTTGTGGTTGGAGATCTCGTTCTTAGGCGCAAACAGAAGACGGAAGGCCTGCACAAGCTGTCCTCTCACTGGGAGGGGCCATTCATGATAAAGGCAGTCACTCGGCCTAGCTCCTATAGGCTCTGCACTTTAGATGGCATCGATGTACCCAGCTCCTGGCACATCGAGCAGCTTATAAGATTCTACCCTTGATAGTCATCATAGAATAAGATATGTATTCTCCCTCTTTTGTATTCGGTTCAAAATTAATAAAGTTTGGTTTATGGCCAAGCTCTCTTTTTGCACAAATGTTTTATCTGTAAAACATATTCTTCTATAAGCCGTACAGTCTAATGCTCTGACAGGGACAATCAGAAAAGGCACTGTCTCTAGTTCCTCCACACGTGTTACGGCTCTAAGCCACAGAGCATAGGAGATGCTAGCAGCTGCTCTCTAATGGTACTAGGGTCCTAAGCGTTCCGGCAACTGTAGTGTTCCACAGAGGTCACCTAGTCACCTAACGAGCTGATTTGCTTCAAAGGATGCTGCACGACTACACGCATAATGAACCTTCTTACAAAATAAATGAGTCTCATACTCGTTTAACGATTCAAAATAATTTGGATTACTGTTTAGTATGAACTCACCGAAGTTTCATATTTTTGACCCCCCATTGTTTATTTTTGTAGCTCTTCACGCCTATTTACGTAGAGACTTTTTCGGTTGAGAGTTACTAACCTTAACCTACTCTGCGGTATTCTGAGTACCGATCACTATACAATAAATTACCATAAATGGATAAAGCTCTAGACAAGAAATTAACACTCAGTACAGGCCGAGCAAAATTAACAAACATATCAAGTTGTTCTTCACAAATCTACAAGGGGCAGCTGGGCAAATCAGGAAGACTGGCTTGATGATCCTTCATCGACCAGTTTAACATTCTGCATCACCTTAGCTGCAGTATCCCAGAAGCCGGAGGTCGTTCACTTCTTCTGGGCTTGTATTAGCCGCTGCCCCCTCTTCAACCCTCTGCAGGTCGATTCTAGGGTAGTGCGACTTGGCTAGCGCCAGAACGAAGGACACGGCAAACTAGCCTGCATCCTGGACAAACTCCTTGAACAGGGGCCAAGCTCTCCTGCAAATACCCAGGACAGCTTCAAGGCTGTTTGTTGGGTCCGATATAGCGGCTTCCTCTGAGGCCAGCTCTTTCATCAATGGCCTTAACCCGGACTCCATGACCTGCCAGCGCTCCTTGAGCCTTGTATTCTCTTCGGTTAGCACCCCAAATTGTGCCATATGTTTTCTTCAGACCTCTGTCCAAATAAGTATTGATACATATTAAAATAATTTTGGGACATAAGGAGAAGGAAGTGGTCGGTTACCGACCTGTCATCTCCATCTTTAGCTCGCCAATGCGCTGCTGGGCATGTGCTAATTCCTGCGTCTTCAGCTGATCGCCCTCCTCCAGTTCTGCATCATAATAACCAGATATCTAGATTTTCTATACAATAGCAGATATCCCATAGGTGCGGCCAGCATTCTTACCTTTTGCCTTCCCTTCAAGGACGCTAACCTTGTACTTCAGGGTGGCGTTCTCGCTGTGCAGGCGCTCATTTTCGGCCATAATGGGCCGGAACTGCTCTATCATGTCTGCCCGCTGCTGAGCAACATTTTGCAGGCCCTGAAAAACATCATAGCACATTAGTTATGGCTAATGATTAAACTATACATCAGATGGTCCGACCAAACATGTACCTGTACATGTTCCCGCAGCTGCTTCATGGAAGCCTCGATGTTTTCCTGGATTGGGGCGTCGACCTTGGACTCAAACACCTGCCACTCTCCATCTTGGTCCTGACAGGCTTGAAGCTTACCTTTCCTGGCACCCGTTTTGGTTTCTCAGGATGCCCCATGATCTCTTCCATTTCTTCAGAAGGATCTTGTGTGACAGGTGCACCAGTTCTAGCTTTTGATTGAACCGTGGTCGACGGCGTCCCCCTCCTCGGAACATGACCGACCACGCCTCCCTGAGCATCCTCATTGTCTTCATGATGGGGCGATGGCGGTGCCCCTAGAGGGGAAGGGTGCTCGGCCTCTTGGACCACTTCTTTTTGGTTCTCTGGAACCCTGGCATGCTCCTCCGGTTGCTGGCCCTGGGGACTCCCCCCTTCTTCCGTGCTGGCTTGTCTGCAAGACCGGCAGGTAATCACGATCAGCATGATATAATGAATTCATTACGCATATAAGTACACATACCTGGTCGACTGCTTGACGAAGCACCTAAAGCGCCCAGCTCCTCCGCGGCTGGATGATCCACCAGCGCCAATTCCCCCACCGCCAGACTCTGAGTGTGGTGGTTGAGGATCGGGCGTGGGGACTTTCTGTTGCCCCATAGACGGCTGCTCGGGCGCCGGCCTTTGAGCCGTCTTCGCTCTCCTTGGAGGGCTGTTCCTTCCGCCACCTTCGGTCGTCGCCGGGGTGGTCCTTGGCGGCGTTGTTTATGACTTTGTTCGTGGCTACCGACGTGGAGTATCGGTGGTGGTGGTCGGTCGGCGCGACTGCTCCTCGGAACGTTTGGCTCCAAACTTCTAACTCAGGGGAATTGTATCCTCCGCGTCAGAGTATGAGCTCTCAATAACTGCTCGGCGCCGCTGCTCTGTCTCTTCACCAATCTTCAGTTTCCCACCAGTTTTGCTCTTGGTGGGCTTTGCTTTCTTCTCGGGCGGTGGTGGCATTGGCCCTTTCCCAGTTGCCTTGCGCTTCAGAAGCTTCTCGGGAGCATCTGGATGACTTTCTTCGTCCTTGCCACCATGCTCGACCCCCTTCGATGACTTGGTTTTCTTTTGCTAGCCTCTGATTGCATCGCCAGTAGGCCACTCTTCCATGGGCACGAGTGACACAAATACCCGGCGATCCTGTCCAAGATATTGCTACAACAGATTATCAGTCAAGGCAATACTCAACTACACAGTTCTACTAAATTCATGAATTTGCAGTTATTTATTACATACTGGAGGAGGTGGATTCTTCAGAGTAAATGGTTTCACTCCGTTTTTTGGGTACCGGTATTTGGCAAAGCTCTCAAACATCTTAGACAGCCGATTCACTACCTCATCATCATCCAAGTTGTCCTTGCTTTCCCTTGACGGGTCCTTACGCCCTTGGTACTCGAACATGAAGTTTACCCTTTCTTTAAAGGGCTGGATCCGATGAACTATAAACTGACTGGCCACAACAATGGCGTCAATTTTGCTGAAATCCATCAGGGATAGCAGCTCTTCAACCTGTACCATTTCATTGGCATCTGGCCTTTCCGACCACCGAGGATTTGGCTGTGGGATTTAGGTGACATCACAAGGAACTGGTCGACCCTCCAAATGGTTGATGTAAAACCAGTGCCTCATCCAGTTCTTGGTGCTCGAGGTATGCCCAATGACCATCCAATAGGACTTTACACCCTCCCTCAGAGCAATGTAGCACCCACCGGCCACCTGGGAGCCCTCGGATCCTTTACCCTTCTTCTTCAGAACATGCAGGTGGCGGAACAAATTGAAATGTGGTGCTATTCCCAGATAGCACTCACAGTATGCCACAAAAATCGCTAGTGTCAAGATCAAATTTGGGGCAGATTGCAAATCAAAATCCCCCAAAAGATACACAAATCCCTCAAGAAGTTGTGCACTGGAATCCCTAATCCCCTCATGAAGTAGTCTGCAAAAACCACAATCTCATCTTGTTGGGGGTTGGGATAGCATTCACCTGTCGCCGGCACTCTCCAAACTACCAGCTTTGGTGCTGGTGGCAAACCGCCCTTCGCCACCGCTCCCAACAACCCCGGTGTCGTTAGGGATTTCTCCCAGTGAGCCTCCATCAGCTTCTTGTGTGCGGACTCCGCCTTTGTCATCTCCTTCACCATTGCTCAAAATGGATGATGGTGGGAGGCGATGATGCAGGCAATTGAAAACCTAGTTCGTGCGCCGGAGATTGCGGAGAAGAAAGTGGCGGAAATGGCAATGACTGTTGAGAATAGAAGAAGAAGCAGCGGCCGTCGGGCTATTTATACCATGCGGATGGCCCATTGACTCTCCCGAGATCACCGTTGACACTCTTTTACCCTAATTTTTAACTGGGCTTTCTTGGGCCGAGGTACCCTTATCCGGTTATTTTTCTGAAAGTATGACAAGCTATTTACTACAGCCATGGTCTGTTAGTCTTACTGGGGACTAGGCCCACGGGCTGACAGCGTGATCCATTTTGTCGACCAGATCAGTCTAGGGACTGGACACACAGCCGAGCTATGTATTCTTAGGTCCTGGTCGACCAGATCGGTCTGGGGACTGGGCACACAGCCAAACTATGTATTCTTACGCCCTGGTCAACCAGATCAGTCTGGGGACTAGGCACACAGTAACGTTGTGTACTCTTCAGTCCTGGTCGACCAGATCAATCTGGGGACTGGACTCATAAAATTCAGATCCAAATTGGTCGATAAGTTCAGAACTAGGACTAATATCAGAAATTTGCATTTAACAGAGCGTTTCGATTAAGTCTGATATGAGATCCAACGAAGACATTAACTTTCTACATCAGATTGGGTTACCAGAACCTAGTTACAAACTACTTGCCTACGGCATTTTTACAAAAGCAATGACGCTTGGCTACTGCAGTGCGAGCCTCACATGGATTCTGTCCTAGAAGAACTTTCTGTTCAAGGACCAGTAAACCCATGGAACTACAAAAAGCTCTCTACCAAGCGTCTGCCGGCGGGCACAGCAAATGCTCACCGGGGTCCTATGGCGCGTCGTTGATGACGTCATCTGCCGTCACCTCCTCCGCTATGGCGTCGGCGGCATCGTCAAAATCCCGGATGAGATGCTCCAGGTCGGCGACGCGCTCGCCTTCAGGAAGCCGGCGAGCCCCCGGAGTTCCACCACGAGGCTGGCTGGCGGCGACGGCCGCCGACCCCCAAGGCGCCACGCCGTGAGACACCGCTTCCCGGATGCGACCGGGAGCGTTCTCTAGCTCTCCTGGAGTGAGTCCCCGGCAGCGCCGACGAGGTCGACGATAGCTTCCGCCGCCGGGTGAACCATCTGGAGCTCCTCCTCCAGCTGGGCCACCCTCAGATCGATGGCCTCTTGGTTGGCGCGGGTGTGCTGCGCCTCTGCCTCGGCTGATTCCAGTGCCGCCATAACGGCGCTGAGCCGCTCACGGAGTTCCACCATGGCAACTGTTCAAGTCACCATGGTGTGCCGTCCTCCGGCACTCCCCTCGCTGGCCTCCACGGGGGCAAGGAGTAGCTGTGGAGTGGATGCGCCGATGGCCAGTACCCTGCAAATTACAAATTACTCTAGATTAGATTTTATCCCCAAAATGTGAAGTACGGCGGCATGCTAACTTACCCCTCGCCATGGCGGCGCCTCTGGGGCTGAGTGCTCGGTGAGCCCTCCGCCGGGCGCTTACCATGATCCATCTGCTGCTCTGTGGAGAAGAAGGAAGAGGAGAAGAGGAAGATGGAGAACTAAGCAACTAATTAGGGTTTCTACAGGAGCAGGATGCCTTTTTTCCTCGCCGCCGCACTTTCTATTTATAAGCGGGAGTTTGGCAGATACGACGGCGAATGCGAATTGCCGCACCGCTCCACGACGGGTCACTTTCCCCACGATTGGAAAGTGCCATCATTACGCCCACGACTGAAGGTGAACCGTCGCGGCACGTTCTCCAGTAGCGTTTTCTTGGCCTTCGCGTTGGGATTCTCTTTTTTGCCCCTCTGACAAGGCGGAAGGTTAACTGGGCCGTTGTCTGGGTATCAGGTCCATTCAGTTTGGCTATCGGTCTCAATTGCTTCGGTTTCATTCGTAGAGTCACATCATTTTCTGAAAAAGATGATTAATTCAGGTGATTGTCAAGTTTTTTCAGAAAGCTTGCCATAAAATGCTTCTCATCTTCTAACAACCTTGGGGACTAAGTGGCCTCACGTCACTTGAGCAGTGACTGGGCCTGTTCCTAATATGGGTTCTGACCCCTACCATATATATGGCTTTTCTGGAAGTCAGTTTCCTCAATTAAACCAATGATATCTGATATCATATGCTACTGTGGGCCCATGTCTCAGACATGAGCTGTTTTTTCTTTTTTCTTGAGCAACATGCATCTTTCAACAAAAGACTTGTGTTAATTTGCCTCTGAGGTCGATTTTTTCTTCGAACTGGATGGCTTTGTGGCGAACTGGTCGGTCCTTCGCAAAACTGATCGATGGGTCAATGACAAGCTTCAGCTATGCAAAAATACAATCTGGACTGGTCGGCAAGCGTCAAGACGGTGTTGTTCCTCAAGATTCATGGTGCTCGGGGACTAGCTGTGGGGGTTTAGACCCCTATACCTTCACGGCTGGCCTTTGGCCTCGCCAGACAGGGCAGCCCAGCCCACAAGACCAAGACCGATCGGCCTTTCTGGCCTGGTCGGAGTCCCAGATGGACAATTAAGAATTACTTGTCATGCAAGGCAACTAGTCAGTTAGGAAACCAATTGTACTCTACCTAGATATGGTTTGTTAGTAACCGACCACCTCGGGATTTCAGGATCTGTAACCCTACCCTCTAGACTATATAAGGCGGGCAGGGACCCCCTCCAACATATTCTCAATCCTTTTCATCAATAATAGAAGAGCAGGACATAGGTGTTGACATTTACTACCGTCATTACTAAAAAGCAGAGATAACTCCTACCCCTAGCAACAACGCTAGAAATGCTCAGTATATAATTAACTTGTCATTTAGCAACTAGCCACCTCTTTATTACTAACATTCCTAAACATGAAATATGTTGTCATCCCTAATTATATTGCTAGGAAATTAATATAGATTTACATGTACTAATGTGACTAGGCACATATAAAAGATATGAATATAATATGATTGTAAACTAAATGGGTTCTGCAAGCGGACAGATAATTATACCGTTGTAGCATTTTACATAGGGAGTTCATCCAGGTTGTCGATTTATATTTATACCACTGGAAAAGCTATGTAATAAACTATAATCTATTATATTGACAAGAGACTATATAGGATGAATAAGTGATATTACCAATGTCATCTAATCTACTCATAACAGGCAGAGGTCACAAGATAAATATGGATAAATATGGATGATAGCATAATCATCAAGTATCATAATTATGGATAATCATCAGAGCATCTACTTGTCATAATCATAGTTAGCCATTGGATAAACTAGGGAGTTAGATCTAAGGTAATTCTATAACTACATCAATGAATAACTCTAATTAGTGCAATTACATCTAGAAATCATTGTTAAGTTAACCCTATATCATAATCACATGTAAAGAGGCATCAACTAATGAGGGTATTAAGACACAAGTGTCACCTCCTTCGCGACCGTGCCCATGCTAGTCCTATGTACGGAGGGTGGACTACAGAGGAACCAACACAGCTATCACCTGCGCGGACTACCACACGTCCCGGCACGTCAGGGTGCACTCGCAGATAAACAAGATATCTAGACACCACGTCTACATATTGTCTACCATCTACCCAACGATCAATTAGGTAAACATTATACGAGTAATTACATGAATTCAATAAGATCAAACCAACTATCCTAGACATATAATCAAAGTAGACAATAACTATTGCAATTAAGAATATATGAATCTATTAAGAGTGAAGTCTCCCTATACATAATGAATACAATAAAGTAAGAACTAGATCTATTACCGAACTCTTGCGCTCCAGACTGACGCCAGGGCTCCAGATCCCGATGAAGAACTAGATCTCCTCTACTTCTAATCTAGCTAACTAGAACTATGAACTAGAAGGCTCTTGATGAACTAGAAGGCTCTTGATGCTTGATGGCTTGAGGCCTTGATGAATAATGAATTGGCTCTTTCCAGGGGGTCTACCCATGTATTTGTAGTCCGGTGGGATGCGCGTACGCCGCAGGATCAAACTGACGTAACCAAGGGCCGAGATGCATCAGGAGAGGCAGTGGAAGAACATTCCAGAAGGGGGGCCGCAGCCCTAACCCTAGGGCGCCGCCCGGCCCATGGTGGGTCCGGCCGGCCCCACCTGGCAGCGGCCTGGCCCTCCATTGCTTCAGGTGTCTTCTAGATGGTTCCTGAGTCTTCCCATGATGTTTCCCGTAGCGGATAAGTTTCGTGTTTATTTTACACTTGAATCCCACTTTTTAGCTTTTCTAAAATAAACCCTAGAAAATACAGAATATGCAAAACTCGTGGAAATTGTCAGTTAAAACCCTAGACTAGTGTGTTTTCATGTTTTCTTTTGGGTCTAAAGTTCTAATGAAAGTTGACGTTAACCACCGTCAACAATTCCCCCAAGCTTACCTTTTGCCAGTCCCTTGGCAAACAAACTAAGCCTAATTGTTATTGTATTTGGATCAGGAGTTGCTACAATATTATTATACTTTCAAGTACACATGCTCTCAAACAAGAATTTCCTCCGGATCAAACAATGTATGCTCTAACCTTCAAACTTACTCATTTCACCTGTAATATGGGGCTTCACGGCTTTTGCATAAGTCTTGAGCAGTCGAAAGATAGAACAATCAAGCTAAGTACTACGTCTCAAATTCTTTGCTATACCAATATTCCGAAGTTTTTTATAAGTTTTCAAAATAAAACTTAGAGCTTAATTGTATGACACCCTCAAGTCTCTCAATGTATGTGGTATTTATGGTTCTCTTTTGAGGCATTAATGATGTTATGCCTCCTATAGCTAAAGGTATATATGGTAGAGCTTATAGGAGTGTCAATAACAAGGATAGGCATACTTGCAATGCATGTATTGTAAAGTCAACTAATGGATCCATAGAGAATCGAGGCATACAATCAAACTAAGATGTGCATGTGTATGGAGTATGGTGGATAGGTGCATATGTGGTATTTGTGGCTAATTTCTATTTCTAGGGTTGCTCTTTGGGAATAGCTCTCTATTGAAACTTTTCAGGAAAGACATGGGCTATCTTTATTATTTATTTTTATTCAGGGAGGCGGGCATCTAGTACCCATTGTTTTAATTACTGGGACACTTGTCCATCTTTTACTCCCCTCTTTCTCTCTTTCTTTTTTTCTTTTTTTTTTAGCCACATGCATTCTTTGAATACAATAAATGAATCGAGAGATATAATCAGGACTTAGAGCATTAAAGACAGGGGTTATCCTATAGGGTGATTGTATATTTTTGTGTCCTCTCCCAGTGTAGGAGGAGAACATTTTATGATGAACATGTATGAAAATATGGTGAATGATTGCGATTACTCCTAAAGTAGGAATAATGCATATGTGGACTGGAGTGTGTAAGTGTTTCTTGGTTTTAAAAGCATGACGAGACTCTCTCAAGGTATACAACACAGGTTGACTGAACTCAATGCAAAGCAAGTAGCTTAAATGTGAAAAAGGTTTTTTCTATCATCTAAGATATTAATTCCGGCTTTGGTAGGAATTTACATTTTGTCATACAAGAGCTCATCATGTGAATTTTAAATTTTCAAAATAAACCTCCAGAACTTAGTAATGCTTGGAATAAGATAAATAGCGGCTCAACCTTCATGAATCATATCGATCAACTACCTAGACTTAGCGCAAGCGTATGCCTCCATAATTAAGATTCAGAATAAATTCTCCAATTAAAACAACCATGTTTAGAACCAGGGAGATTTAAGTTTGGCAGCTAGGTACTTGGTGAGCATTATAACAGAGCAACTATTCATCATCTCCAAGACAAATTTTTATGTTCATCAATCTTTAATTAGCTCTAGCCGGGACTAACTTTAAATTATACTCTAATATGTATATGACTGAGTATTTGTTTTGTTTTAATTTATTATATATCTTTTTATGGTTTTATATTAAATATCTGATAAAAGACTCTATGACTTTGTGGACCTTCATGTGCCCATATATTTTTGGTATTTTATGAATATCTATATAAAGTAAATTAATAATCGCCTAGGTGTAGTCACCTGATAACTAGGGGATGCTCCTCCCCCAAGCTGGATGGTTGCAATATCTGATGTAGACGTCCTTCAGAGCGAGCTAGCCAGTAGCGAACCCGGTGGTTACCACTGATAGACTCTCTCCTAACTATGATATTCTTCCTGCATAAATACTCCACAAAAAAGAAACCTAAAACTCGAGGCTTGAATTTAACAATGGGTTAGCGGTCAGCCAAAGAGTAATTGATCTCCTTTATGAGCTAGCTTTAATGTTGTCTAACAGGATTTCACTTTTCTCTTCTTTTTGAATTTTCTATTTATGATGCAGGAATTTAAATATGAATGCTATATTTTTGTTATTTTTATTTTATGCCACCAGAGCGGATGTTCCTTCGGAAAATACCATAGGGTATTCACATGGGGCTTTGTGATGCCATGAGGAATGCAGTAAATATTTTTGTTGTTTTTATATCTTTTAGTGTGTAAAGAAAATTATGCTACTAAATAAATTGCAAATGCATTTAATGAGATAACTACCATTCTAACCTTATGGCTAGGGTACGGAATTTAAAGTCTACCGACAGGACTTAGATAGAGGAGAACACTTACTCAGTGGGTTCATCGTCTAAGGTAACCTCAGTCAACTCCCCGTTTCGTGGTGATGCGTCACGTGCGTCTTCCTTCCATCTCGCTTCTTCTCTTTTGCTTCTTTCTTTTCTAGTTCCAACTCTTCATCTTTGTTTTCCTTCTCCCACGCTTCTAATCGTGCTAGGATCTCCGCTTTCTCTTCCTTGGCGATTTGGTCCATCCTTTCAGCTTCTTCTGCCCATTCACTCCAGCGGGGTGCTCGCGTGTTCTCTTCTTGCTCCTTGTAGCAGTCCTCATACTTCACTATCTTGCTCGGAAATTCTTCCCAACTGCAGTGAGGCTGGGCAGCCTGACGGTGGGCTTGGCGTCTTCTCCTGTTGCGTTGCTTCCTGATTTGTTCCCGATTAACAAGTGTTCTAAATTGACAGCGTACCTTTCCAGTGGGCAAGTTGAAGTGGATCTGTCCGGACCCAATGTAGATGTTCGCGTTGGCCGTGTAGAGAACGGTCTTCCCAAGAGGATCGGGGAATCATCGTCTCCCCGCATGTCAAGAACTAGAAAATCTGCGGTATATATTGTCCTTGAATTCTTACCATGACATCCTTGACCACTCCTTCAGGGGAACCTTAGTGATTGATCCGCCATCTCGCAAATGAATACATGTTGGGTATAAAGGTAAATCAAATAACTCATCGTATACCTGTTTTTGACATTGCGTTGCGGCCGATCCAGTGTCACGCAGGCGGTGTGGGCGAAGGTGGTGTCTTTGATTGTGCATTCAATGATTGGGACACCGGATCACCTCTCTTGATTGGAAATGGCTTGGGTAGCATATGATCATTCTCTGTGTTGAGAGCAGTGATCAATTGAGTTGTCTCCGCAGGTGCATGCTTGGTCCTCCTCCATCTTCTGTTGTTTCTATTGTTCTTCTTTTTCGGCATTGGTTGCTGTTCTTGCTCTTCTTGTTGATGGAATCGCTTCGGGGCTGCAGGAGCTTTCAGGACGCGGTTCTTGAATGTGAATCTCTCTTTTTTGTCCTTGATGGATAGGACAATCTTGGCATACTCCGCATAGATGATGGTTTTTGTTGTGCACAAGAATGGTTTGCCCAAAATAATGGGTGCCTTCTTATCTACTCCTGTCTCCATGACCACGAAGTCAACTGAGACATATGATTGCCCCACTCTAATGACAACTTCTAGTACTCCCTCAGGGTAGCAAATGGACTGATCTGCAAGCTACAAACGCATATTTGTGTACAACAGGGGATCATTTAATATTTTCTCATAAATTACCTTGGGCATGATATTGACACTTGCGCCGAAATCACAGATAGCCTCTGGAAAGCTGTGGCATCCTATAAAGATAGGAATGACAGGTCTTCCAGGGTCTCCCATCTTCTTTGGTAGAGAGTGGTCAATCCACTATACATCTGCAGGCTCAATATGATATTGGGTTGCATTGTGAATATCAATAAGGTTAGGAGTTTCTAAATCTTCTAGTTGGCCTGGAATCTTGCCTTTTTTCAATGGAGGAACAGCAGCAGCTAATTGAGCTAATTGTGATTCTAGCATTTTATTGAAACTATGCTGATTCTTTATGGCAGAAGCAAAAGTATCCATTCTAGTATGTATGTTTTCTAAAGTCTTATCATTTGATGTTAGTTTCCTAGTCATTTGATCTAGTAGTTTGGATTGACTAGTAACTAATTCTCTCAAAGGCGGAAGGTTGTAATTATTAAAATTATTACCTTGGTTGTTACCTTGGTAATTACCTTGTCGAGGTTGTTGGTTCCACCCTTGATTTTGTTGAGGACGATAATAGGTGTTGTTGTTGATGAAGTTCACATCCTCTTGCAGTGTAGGGCAACTGACAGCTGAGTGCCCGTAGTCTCCACATTCTTCACATGTCATATGGGAATCATTGATGTGCATGACTTCCTTCTTCTCTATGTCGAGCTTCTTCATGATGAGGTCTAGCTTGGCAGTGACCATGTCAACTTCCTTGAGATGATGGATTCCTCCCCCTTTCTTCCGAGGCTGAGTACGTTCTTCATTGCATGTTGAATTTGAGGCCATCTTCTCAACAAGTGCTTTAGCGTCCGAGAGCTTAAGTGACAGGAAAGCTCTTCTAGCTACAGCATCAATAGACTCACGGGTACTAGAGATGAGCCCGTGATAGAAAGTCTATATTAACAGCCACTCCTCTATCCCATGATGAGGACAGTCTTCAATGTAATTCTGGAATCTTTCCCATGCTTCAGTGAATGATTCATCATGTTGTTGTTGGAAACTTGCAATCTTCCCACGAGCATTGGTCTTGGTCAGTAGGAAAAGAATTTTGCCGGAAAGCAAATCGAGCATAGGTCCCATGTATTGTGTTTGTCTTTATTGATGTAGAACCACTGCTTGGCTTTCCCCAACAATGAGAATGGGAAAAGACGGAGTAAGATAGCATCTTTTGATACTCCTCTGATCGTGAAGGTGCTGCAGATCTCTAGAAAGTGTTGTAAGTGTGCACTTGCATCTTCATGACCTTTTCCACAGAATTGGCTGGCTTGAACCATGGTAATAAGAGCAGGCTTGAGCTCGAATCCATTCTCCCCAGTGTTGACTGCTGGTCCAGTCCGAATGTTCGCTGTTGTTGGGACAGAGAACTCTCGTAGTGTCTTCTCAGCCATATTTTCAAACACAGGAGCTAGGTTTTCACCTAATTGCTCTTCTGCTTGTTCTTCCACTTGTTCTTCAAATTCCTCTTCCAATGTTGGAGCTGGCTCCTCTAAAGAGCTAGCTTGAGCAGCAGAGGGTGTTCTTGATGGTGACTCAAATTTGTCCCTTGCTTCTACAGACTTCTTCTTTCTAAGGAGTTTCTTTGGATCGTCAGTAAAGTTTCTTGGAAGAGAAAAACCATTCATTCATCACCCTGCATAAGATAAGAAAATAATAACAACGAAGGGTGTACCTGATTGAGTTAGAGATCGATTGGTAATATGACTTTATCCATGTGTATATATATTATCAATATATCCTAAGTTTATTGTGCCTTCCCCGAACGGCGCCAAAAAAATGCTTGTTGACATTTACTACCGTCACTACTAAAAAGCGTAGATAACTCCTACCCCTAGCAACAACGCCGCGAAATGCTCGGTATATAATTAACTTGTCATTTAGCAACTAGCCACCTTTTTTTATTACTAACATTCCTAAACATGAAATAGGTTGTCATCCCTAATTATATTGCTAGGAAATTATTATAGATTTACATGTACTAATGTGACTAGGAAGATATAAAAGATATGAATATAATATGATTGTAAACTAAATGGGTTCTGCAAGTTTTACGATAATTATACCGTTGTAGCATTTTACCTAGAGAGTTCATCCAGGTTGTCGATTTATATTTATACCACTGGGGAAAGCTATGTAACAAACTATAATCTATTATATTGATAAGAGACTATATAGGATGAATAAGTGATATTACCAATGTCATCTAATCTACTCATAACAAAGTGATGTCACAAGATAAATATAGATAAATATGGGTGATAGCATAATCATCAAGTATCATAATTATGGATAATCATCAGAGCATCTACTAGTCATAATCATAGTTAGCCATTGGATAAACTAGTGAGTTAGATCTAAAGTAATTCTATAACTACATCAATGAATAACTCTAATTAGTGCAATTATATCTAGAAATCATTGTTAAGTTAACCCTATATCATAATCACATGTAAAAAGGCATCAACTAATGAGGGTATTAAGACACAAGGGTCACCTCCTTCGTGACCGTACCCATGCTAGTCCTACGTACGGAGGGTGGACTACAGAGGAACCAATGTAGCTGTCACCTGCGCGGACTACCATATGTCCCGGCACGTCAGGGTGCACTCGCAGATAACAAGATATCTAGACACCACGTCTACATATTGTCTACCATCTACCCAACGATCGATTAGGTAAACATTATACGAGCAATTACATGAATTCAATAAGATCAAACCAACTATCCTAGACATATAATCAAAGTAGACAATAACTATTACAATTAAGAACATATGAATCTATTAAGAGTGAAGTCTCCCTATATATAATGAATACAATAAAGTAAGAACTAGATCTATTACCGAACTCTTGCGCTCCAGACCGACGCCAGGGCTCCAGATCCCGATGAAGAACTAGATCTCCTCTACTTCTAATCTAGCTAACTAGAACTATGAACTAGAAGGCTCTTGATGAACTAGAAGGCTCTTGATGCTTGATGGCTTAAGGCCTTGATGAATAATAAATTGGCTCTTTCCAGGGGAGGTCTACCCATGTATTTATAGTCCGGTGGGATGCGCGTGCGCCGCAGGATCAAACCGACGTAACTAAGGGCCGAGATGCATCAGGAGAGGCGGTGGAGGAACATTCCAGAAGGGGGGCGCAATCCTAACCCTAGGGCGCCGCCCGGCCCCATGGTGGGGCTGGCCGGCCCCACCTGGCGGCGGCCTGGCCCTCCATTGCTTCGGGTGTCTTCTAGATGGTTCCTGAGTCTTCCCATGATGTTTCCCGTAGCGGATAAGTTTCGTGTTTATTTTGCACTTGAATCCCTCTTTTCAGCTTTTCTGAAATAAACCCTGGAAAATATAGAATATGCAAAACTCGTGGAAATTGTCAGTTAAAACCCTAGACTAGTGTGTTTTCATGTTTTCTTTTGGGTCTAAATTTCCAATGAAAGTTGACGTTAACCACCGTCAACAATAGGGTATTACACATCAAGCGGCCCGAACCTGGATAAACTGTGTGTGCTGTTCTTCCTGTTCCATCTCGCTTGTAGTCTAATAGCGTGCCTCCACCATAAATCACTACCATTGGTATATCCCGTGGTGGACTACCGCCGATATTTCATCGACACTGTGGATACACCCTATATTCTAGGCCATGTGGTGGATTGTGGGTCAGACACTCCTGTTGAGACCTTTGTAGTCTATTCCCCAAATAGGACCTAGTTGTGAAGGACAAGCTTTGTTCTTAATCTTTCTTAGTAATATCCCTCATGAATAGATATACAATATAATATTAGCAGTGACAACTTTAACTTGTAATTAGGAGCAACTTAGGAATATCTCTCAAGGTTCTATTAGTAAAGCTAAGCTATAGAAGTACTATGACTATTTAATCCTGATGATCAACACTTATTTTTATTATTTATCTTGTTATTATGAGTAGGTAGATTGGACATGGTTTAACTCATCCATCATAAGTATAAGTTTTATCATATTCCTAGTGCCTATCCTTCCAAGAGGTAAAATATAAATATAACACTAGGTTTACTCATGGTAAAATGCAGCAATTGTATTTTATCTATGCTCTTGTGGATACTTTCATGCTCATTATAAAGTTAAGTGATGTGTGTTGACGGTGATTAAGTACTAAATTTATCTGTCAACCAAGTATCAAAAAGGGCGCATTTGCGATAACTAACATAGACTTAGGATTTACACTGATGGAATTCCATAAGTTTGGTGAATTCATGTTTCTACAAGTACATACTAAAAAGCTACCAAAGTGAACCTATATAAAAGTATAAAATTATCTCAATTGATGAATTGGAATGCACCTGGGAGGAGGATCCATCGTAAAGAAGAAGAGCTTTATCGAGAAATCCTAGTTAGGATCCCGGGAGGTGTCCCTCGAATGGACATACCTCTCTAGAGTTAGCATTCCAAGAGAGAGCTAGTTCTATACCTCTAGAAGCTAGTTCTATATCAGAAATAGAGAGATAGAGTCAAGAAGAGAGTTTTGAAGGAAGTATCGACCTGTCAGTGCTGCCTCCACGGCTTGTATCTGAGATTACTTTGGAATAGACTTTAGAGTTCAAGTAAGTAACATTGTGTATCTTGTTTTACTAATTTACGACTCTTTTGAGTACTTTAATCCTTGTAGCTCTTGGGTTAGAGTAGTATTCGTAGTGTAAGCATGGTGTTTAGACTTTGTTAGTTGTAGATGTACCCTATCTTCTAGATTTGATGGTAGCATCGTGGAGGTGACTTTATAGCTCCGTTGAATCTTATATAATCCACTATCCCGTCGGTAGGCCAAACAGGAGAATAATTGGTAGTAGGGTTACAGTTTTGCCTGTACTCTTCTATTCTATTCCCCAACAAAACATCCTAGACATATCTTACTTAAGCCTGAACTAGAAGCCTTAGTTGTCTTCTCTATATCCCTATCTTCCACGTCCTTGTTTGCTACTCGGTGATTAAGTTGTAGTTTAAATTACCCTCACACATCTTCCTTTGGGTTCGATATTAAAATTGGTTCTATTCATTTGGTGAAGTGCTACATCATATCTGTGCGCTTGTAGATTATTCAGTAGGTATTAACAGATACCAACAAGCATTTATGGCGCCGTTGCTGGGGAAGATGACGTTGAGATCACTCTAAACTTATCTTAACCTGTATCATAATCTCATCTTTTATTTGTATACTATCACTCTTTACCTTTTCTATTTCTCTTTACCTTTTCTATCCTTCAATGGACCAACCTAATTCCACGCCTATCTATAAATATAACTTCATCAGCCTACACTTAGAGCTAGAGCCATCTTCAAAGCCTATCTTAACCTCTGACTATGAGCTACGCCCATGTTTAATAGACATGGTCAGAAACCAATCTTTCTCAGGAGAAGATAATGCTAGCCCTTATTCTCACCTCAATGAATTCGAGCAAACCTGTGCGTGCTTGCGCATTAAGGACATTTTCGATGAGACTATCTGATGGAAGCTTTTCCTTTCTATTTGACTAGAGAAGCTAGACATTGGTATGATCTTCATGTTGAGAGTGTTAAAGGTGACTAGAGAGCATTCTGTACTGAATTTTGCCTTCAATTCTCTCCTATCTCCAAAGTAGCAGACCTTCGCTTAGAGGTTCTATCCTTTAGACAAGGGAAGAAGGAGACTCTAACCGAAGTCTAGGAATACTTTAACCATCTTACTCATTCTGGACCTAGTCTATCAATACCAGACCCCATTCTTCTTCAAAATTTCTATAAGGGTCTGAATAGAAAAACTTCTAAATTCCTCAACCTTGCTTCTGGAGGATCATTCTTGCATATCACTCCTGATGTTGCGAGAAATGTCCTTACCAAGATTCATGAGAATGAAACACCTTTAGAGAAGCCAGTGGAGGAAGAGAATTTGATAGTTGATCAAGAATCCATACCTACCACATCTCAACCTACAACTATCAATGAGCTTGAACCACCGAGGGAGGAGGAAACTCCATTTCCAGACTTCATGCTCGATATCGATGATGATATATTTACTGATTATAGAAACACCTCGAATTACTGTGCCATTAGGAAACCACAGAAGTCTAAGAGATCATCACTTAGTGAAGAGGTCTTAGATCCTTCTAATGAGGCTTTCCTTAAGCAAAATGAGAAAGAGCTTATGTCGATTATAAGCAAGGATTGCTTGGAAGAGTTAGAGCTTTCGTCTGATGTTATCTGAGTTGACTCATCTTCAACAACCATATCTTGTCAAATCCATAAGGGTCCTTTTGAAGCTCTATATAGTCCTGTTGTGGGAGTTAACATCATGTCTACAATATATGCTCAAGATCTTTAAAAGATATGCCCTTAACCCCAACAACAAAGTTTCTAAAAAGTCCTTTAGGCCACATACTCCTAAGTTTGGGAATCCTCTATGTCTTATCTATTAATGTCAAAGGGATGAGAGTTCACTTGAGCTTTTATATCTTTGATGTCATAGAGTTTGACGTATTGATAGGACAGCCTATAGAGAGACTTTTGCAAGAGGACAAAAAGGGAATTTAAACATGAGCCTTGGGAAGAATTTTAATCTGCCTATATCCATAACTCATGCTCTAAATGCTGAGGCTGAGATAATTCCTGAGCCTGATCCTATGGAAGAAGTCTTAAAGACATCCTTTGAATCTTTGCTCGAACTTGATTTTGAAGATGATTCCGAACCATGTGTGCTAAGAGTTTAGATTTAGAAGCTTTGTACACATGATAGATAAAATAGTTTTGAGAGAGTCATTTCTACCAAATTGATGCTAAGATGTATAGAATAGACCTTTAAAGCATGATACCATCAGAGTGCACATCATGAACCGTCCTTAGCACCAAAAGCTAGCTAGAAGTATCAAAGAGCTAGAAACCCCATGAGATCAACATTAAAAGCACAGTTTTTAGATACCACTTGGAATAATGCTACTTCTAGCTAGAACTTAAGCATGCTAGTAATTAATTCATCAATCAATACTTATACTAGCAAGTGCCACACAAGCAAGAGAGATACCACTTATGAAATAACTAATTCTAAGTGCAATGCAAGCAGTCGTATGAATATGCACATTCAAATGCAATCAATCATGTTCATGAGCTTGCTCCCCCTACTTGTGTGCTTTAAAATTTTGATCTATTTCCATTCTTCAATCTTTATCTTCTCTCTCCTTAGGTATGTGCTATCTTTGTATTCTCTCCGTCTTTATCATCAATGACCATAAAAGCATATGATCATGCTTGGTGTGGACTTAAAATCATGGAGGGAGCTTGAAGTAGAGAGATGATTACATAGAGTTGAGGATCATTTGTTTCCATAAACTTACTTCTCTTGTGGTTCAAACTAGTAAACTTGCATAAGTAATCTAGCTCAGTTTGAACCAATGACAAGCTTCTTCACACATCTTTCAATGGTTATCTTGTCAATATTGAACTAGATCCTTTCTTGCTCTTTTAACTAGATTAAACACGTTTATATTCTCATGAACAAGTCATATCTAGCCACTAGATCATACAAGACATAGAAGTAATAGTGGCATAATATGTACTTAAAACATTTGATTTTCATGAATGAGCCTAATAAGAATGGATAGCACTAGAGAGGATGTCTATATGTTCTAATCATGTCCTTAGTAAATGTGAATGCAATATGTCATACAATTTTACCTTTGCTTTAGTCGAAGGAGAGGCATGTCATATAGTTGGGGGCGCATTCATCTCATGTTAGAGAAGTCAAGAATGTTCAATTCATTCTTTAATGTGCAAAATCTTTTCTCATCAAGTGGCTTGGTAAAGATATCGGCAAGTTGATCATCGATGCCAACACTCTCAATAGCAATGTCCCCCTTTGCTTGGTGATCTCTAATGAAGTGATACCTTATGTCAATGTGCTTTGTTCTTGAATGTTAAACCGGATTGGTGGTGATCTTTATGTTACTTTTATTGTCACATAGCAATGGCACTTGTCCAAATTTGATTCCAAAATCCTTCAATGTGGCCTTCATCCATAGTAATTGAGCGCAACAATTCCCCGCACTAATATACTCAGCTTCGGCGGTAGAGAGTGCAACACTATTTTGCTTCTTGGATGACCATGAGATAAGTGACCTTCCTAGCAATTGGCATGTTCCACTAGTGCTCTACCTATCTACCTTGCATCCCGTATAGTCAAAGTCTGAATATCCAATTAACTCAAAGTTTGACCGCTTAGGATACCACAATCCAACATTTGGTGTGTGCTTAAGATATCTCAATATCCTCTTGGTTGCCTTCAAATGACTTTCTCTTGGTGAAGCTTAAAACCTTTCACACATGCACACACTAAACATGATATCTGGCCTAAAAGCGGTCACATAGAGTAAGCTTTCAATTATGGACCAATATAACTTTTGATCTACCATGTTGCCACTTGTATCCAAGTCAAGATGACCATTTGTTCCTATTGGTGTTCCAATTGACTTGGCTTCTTCCATTCCAAACTTCTTCAATATATCCTTGATGTACTTGCTTTGACTAATAAATATGCCTTTCGTTAATTGCTTGATTTGTAGACCAAGGGAGTAACTAAGCTCTGTAATCATAGACATCTCAAATTCTTTTGCCATCATTTCTCCAAACTCTTCACAAAA
The DNA here is from genome assembly GCA_015844335.1 of Chrysopogon serrulatus. NCBI lineage: Eukaryota > Viridiplantae > Streptophyta > Magnoliopsida > Poales > Poaceae > Chrysopogon > Chrysopogon serrulatus. The sequence continues at coordinate 190,323 of JADLZL010004508.1, read as the reverse complement.
GTCTTGGTTGGTTGATCCAAAAATCATGTCATCAACATAGATTTAAAACACAAACAAGTCCTTGCCAATCTTCTTGGTAAAGAGAGTGGTGTCAACCTTCCCTATCTTGAACCCTTTAGAGATCAAAAAATCTCTTAATCTCTCATACCATGTCCTTGGTGCTTGCTTCAGGCCATAGAGAGCCTTCTTCAACTTGTAGATATGGTTGGGCTTTTTGATATCTTTAAATCTTGAGGGTTGCTCAATATACACAAGCTCATTGATGAATCCATTCAAGAAAGCACTCTTCACATTCATTTGATATAGCTTGATGTTGTGGGCTCAAGCATAGGCTAATAGGATTCTAATTGCCTCTAATCTTGCAACCAGTGCATAAGTTTCTTAAAAGTCAAGACCATCAACTTGAGTGTATTCTTGTGCTACCAATCTTGATTTGTTTCTCACAACAATCTTGATCTTGCTTGTTCCGAAATACCCACTTGGTGCTAATGATATTGTAATTCTTTAGATGCTCAACTAGTTTCCAAACTTGATTTCTTTCAAAGTTGTTGAGCTCTTCATGCATAGCATTGACCCAATCACAATCCATCAAAGCTTCTTCTATCTTCTTCGGTTCTATGGATGAGATAAATAAATAGTGCTCACAAAAGGATGCTAATCTTGATCTTGTTTGCACACTTTTAATATCACCAACCACTTGATCTAGAGGGTGATCTCTTGCTATATGAGTTGGTTGAAGAACTTGAGGTTGAGCACTTGAGCTTAGTTGACCACTTGGTTGAGATGATGTACTAGCTTGAGTTATAACTTGAGAACCACTAGCTTGCACATTTGGAGATGTAATCACTTCATTTTTATTTATCTTCAACATCCACCACTTGAGTTGGCCTAATATCCCCAACATCTATTTTCTTCATGGCTTGAATCAATTGAATGCTTCTCACATCATCAAGATTCTCCTCCTCATCTTGAGAGCCTTTCGTTTCATCAAATTCAACATCATGTATCTCTTCAACTATGCCATGAGTAAGGTTCCAAACTCTATATGCTTTGCTAGTAGTGGAGTAACCGAGTAGGAACCCTTCATTGCACTTCTTCTCAAACTTGCCTAATCGAGTGCCCTTCTTGAGAATGTAGCATTTGCATCCAAACACTCTAAAATATGCAATGTTGAGCTTTCTTTCATTCAACAACTCATATGGTGTCTTCTCTAGGAGCCCTATAACAATAGAGCCTATTTAAGCAATAGTTGGCGGTATTGATTGCTTTGGCCTAAAAGGAATGATCCACATTGTATTCACTCAACATTGATCTTGTCATATCAATCAAAGTCCGGTTCTTCCTTTCAACTAGCCCATTGGATTGAGGTGTATACTTGGCCAAGAATTGATGTTTGATTCTAAAATCATCAAATAGTTCTTTAATTCTTGTGTTCTTGAATTCGCTACCATTGTCACTTCTCACTTTCTTGATTGATATTTTAAACTCATTTTTGCTTCTCTTGATAATTATCTTGAATGTGTCAAACACTTCACTCTTATCAACGAGAAAGAACACCCAAGTATATCTTGTATAGTCATCTACTATCATAAATTTATATTTATTTTCACCAATACTCTATACTTGGTTGGGCCAAATAGATTCATATGCAACAACTCAAATGCCTTGCTTGTGCTCATCATGCTCTTGTTGGGATGAGTACTGCCAACTTGCTTACCCATTTGATATGAACTACATAGTTTGTCTTTCTCAAACACCACATCCTTCAACCCTCTCACTAGATCATGCTTGATTAGCCGGTTGAGTTGCTTCATGCCAACATGTCCATGTCTTCTATGCCATAGCCAACCCATGCTGATTTGGAGAACAAACATGTTGTCAATTGAGCATCACTAGCATTGAAGTCCACTAGATAGAGATTCTCATATCTAAAGCCTTTGAATATCAAGTTGCTTCCATCAACACCAAATATGCATTTGAATCCAATATCACATAATTGAGCTACAAAAAAGAGATTAAAATTGAGAGATTCCACTAGCAACACATTGAAGATGGATATATAATTTATAATTGTAATCTTTCCTGAGCCTTTCACCTTGTCTTTGCCATTATCACTAAAAGTAATACCATCAACACCATTGCCACTTGAAGAGATTGATTTGAACATTCTAATCCCCGGTCATATGTTAAGTGCACCCACTATCAAGCACCCAATACCTTTCTCTGGCTTTGTAATTGACCTATAAAAGCAAATCAATTCTATTTAGGTACCCAAACTTGCTTGGGTCCTCCAAGGTTAGTCACTAAGCTTTTGGGCACCCAAATTGTCTTCTTCTTTGGGCCAACAATGGGAGCACCAATAAACTTAGCCTTTACACCATTAGCACCCTTGGTAAGCAAAGTAACAAGAATCAAATCAAATAGAGGATATGTTAGCATTCTTCTTGTTCTTGCAATACTGCTCTATGAGCCCAACTTGCTTGCAACTAGAGCAAAAACATCCATTGTCCCTCACAAAACTAGTCTTGTGAGTAACAAAGGCCGCCTTGCCATTCTTGTGGGTATGGCCTGTAAAACCCAGTTTTAATAAACAAAACCAGACTCACCATATGTGTGCCCAGGAAGTCCACACATATAGCAATAGAAGTAGAGAGTATCAAACACAGTGTTATATAGCGGAAACTTACTTATATTTAACACTTACATCAGAGTAACGCGAAACGGTAGCTGAGCTTCTCTTTAGACTCCATCTTCACAGGGACGGTTGACTGGGGGTACATACGCCTAGCACTTCTTAGAAAACTCACTAATTCTACCATCTGGTACCCATCCAGGATTTTTCAAAGTAATAGAAAGTAAAGGCAAGCGCGTAAGTACATGTCGTACTCAGCAAATATAACATGGGGTTCATGAGGCTCAAAAGGCAAGACACTGGCTTAATTGCGATTAGCTTTTTAATCATCATATTCTTAGCAATTGAGTGGCAGCAAGATAATCCAAATCCCATAATGAATAATTGATCAATTGTAATATGAATAATAAATAGCAATTAACATAAGCATCATAATAACAACAAGAAGCATGACATGATATGTTAGTGTTCATTTATTCTGTAAGAATCCCTAAGGCCACCCGTATCCGTGGGCACGGCTAGTATACCAGTTTATTAAACTCTGCGCAAAGGTGTACACTTTCACTATGAGTCATGATTTCCAAATGCATGGGTTTGCAAGGCCCAAAATACCGGAAATCATATAAAGCCATATAAGAGTTCGTCTAACAAGTTAGGGCCGCTAAGGATTCCCAATCAGAATGCATGTACTCCCCTCCAAGGGACGACTTACAACCGATTGCATCCTCATGGTAGGCCGACTTCATACAAAGCGTAGCCCTTCTTGCGCCTTCGGTAACCACTAACAAGCTAGAAAATGTCTCTTAAACAACTAAAGCCAGAGCCATATAGCCCTCACAGTTATATTATCAATTTCGGTTATCACATACAGATAAGTCCTTATGGAGAGCAACATAAAAACAACATAATGCTCTAGCACCCTTGAGCAGTAATAAAAGTCATGTAAAAGGGTTGGTTGCATAATCCATTAGTCAAATTACAAGATTATTGTTCATAAATATAGCACTAGCCAAAGCGCTACCCAATGCAAAAACCCGTAGGCGACAAGGAATTAGGATATCAAACCTAAGTTAACATCTCTAGGTCATCAAGGAGGACATATGCATATGTAGTAATGATTATAGTGAATAGGATAACAAGGATGGTCCCATGCTATACTTGTCTTATCACTTGCTTAAACTTTCTCATACTTTACTTCTGGTCTTCACCTTCTGATCTTCAGTGCTCACAAATGGTCCACATTCTACTCGTAGCAATCATCACGCATAGGCAAACATACAAGCAACAAATAAAATCAACTAAGTATAGTACACCAGATGAGTCAAAACAACGTACTAAAAGAGAACTAGTTCTATGGTCGCGAGATCACAAGAAACGACGATAACAGAACTATCGTTGAAAAGAAACCACTACCGAAAGGTTTATATTGTAAAGGAAAAGACTCACCTATAAGCTAGGTTTATTTTAGTTAACAAAATCATGAGAAAGATTATTAATTTAGATTAATCAAACCATGCATATTTAATTTAAAAATTGAGCTAAAGCTAGTTATCTTTTATCTTTTATTTATAAACATTACCATGTAATTTAAGTAAATTAAGCTTTACTTAAAAAGAAAAGGATATGTGAGAACACCGTCTCGAACTACATGACGTAGGTTCAAGTTAAACAAATTATAGTTTTAAAAACACATTAGTATTATCAATTAAACCATATTAATATTTGTCTATAAAATATCCAAGTGTAACCCCTACATTGTTTTTAATTTTGGATAGCAGTGTGAACAGAGCTTAGCCAAAATTACTATGTAGATTAAAATTTTGAAAACATGTAGCATGTTTAAACGTGGTGGCCATGTAGTAAACTACATCGCTACAGGCGCGACCAAAAGAACTGATTAAAACAGGGCTTAAGCAATAAATAAGATATATGATGATTTATTACACATGAATGACAAGGCATGACATCAGCACAATCTTTGATCAATGAAGTAATGAACAAGGATACGTGTGTCTCACCCATGGCAAACAAGGATCCATGGCTGGAGTTGTACATACATGGCCGGCTGCTCCTTAATGTGCACAAGACATACATCGTGGTCTTGCATCCTTCATAGTGGCGTGTGCTGATGAGAGATCAAAATTAGACTGATGGCCACCGGCGATTAGCAACAAAGAGTGGTGATAGATACATGCACACGTACCAGACAGGAAGGTACGACGAACAACGAACAGTGGGCAGGAAGCAGCGTAGCTGGATCTTTGGATTTTGGAGATGACGACCAGAGCTCCTGGAAACTTGGATGATTATTGACGCCGCGCCGGTGAGGAAGCGACAGCAGATCAGGACCACGCGCGATTAGCGGCGGCGGGACGATGAGACGAGACGGCGGCGGCCGGACTAATACCTTCATGGATATGTCATCACGTCCCCAATTAAGCTTGCTTCATGGATTATTCCACGTCGAGAAGATAGACCGTTTGCTTCTTGGATTATTATTGATGCCGACCAAGGAGCGACAGCAGAGAGGCAGGTGATTAGCGGCGGCGGACTCTGCTGACTCTGCTGCGATGCTCAGGAAGAGGATGATGCAAGCAGATGGCTACAGGGCTCAACGACTTCCTTGCCGGAGGTGTCCGACGAGAATCCAGGGCCGCCGGACGTCGAGGATGAGCAGCGGCGAGGGCGGCTCGGTCGAACTTGGCAAGTACGGTGGGATGAGAATTTGGCATCTGTTATCTACACGTTGAGGACATTGTATTTATACAATACAAGGTCTAGGTCAGAGATGGATTAGGATTAGATTTTATTATTTTCGAAATTAATTAATTTTATGAATAAAATAATTTCAGAGAAATTAAGAATTATTATTTGATCATGAAAAAATAATCCAAAAGCTCCAAAAATTATAGAAAAATTCCTGGAGACAGTTTAGGACATGATGAACCCAAATAAATTATTTGGAGCTCAAGAAAAGAGATTTTAGAGCATCTATAAAATATTTTTTTCTCTAGGAAAAATAGGAAAAAGCCCCAGAAAAAGCTCAGAAAATTTCAGAGAAGGATTGGATGACGTCTAATCGTGTTCTGAAAACTTAGCACACAAAAAAGCACCAAAGTCAATCAATAATCAAGTACCACATTAAAAGAGAGCCCTTCAAATTAATTATGAAAGATTTGAAAATCACCATTTTATTTACAAAATCATATAAAAGCTTAAACTAATATTGAATTATTTTAACTAAATATAAAAATATTCTTTTTATTTAGTGTTTTCTAAGCACAACCTAAAATTAGAAATTTTGTGGTGTGACATAGCCCAATCCCTATTTGTTAAGAGAGAACTGTTGGCTACCCAAACACTTTAGCAAGCGGACATCTCCACCATAGGCCTTGTCTAAGGCGTGAGTGAGCTCATTTACCTCTCTTGAGGGTCTCATTCTCCACCATAAGTGAGGCATCATAAGTGAAACCATCACTACTAGTAGATGTTCAAGCTTGTTGTGAGCTTTCTCAAGCTTCTCATAGACTTCCATTAGCCTCTCATGAGTAGCATTGAGCTCATCAAAGGATTGCTGAAGAGCTTGCTTACTCTTGCGCAACTCTTTGCACTCCTTCCTTTTTTTCTCAATATAAGAGTGAGCATCTTGTAGCATACCAATGAGATCCTCCTTTGAGTACTCCTCATTATCATCATCTCTCCCACTATCGCTTTTATCATCGGATTATATCTTGGATGGTGTTGGTATTTCTTATGCACAATTAAAATATGAAAGATTCTGTAAGCGCACAGAAAACCATTGTAGCATTTTACCGGGAGTATTCTAGGTATCGTTATTTATATTTTATGGGAAACAATGGATAGAGACATTGATAGTTCACCATCATGTATCTACTAACTAATACACCAACTAGATTAAAGTAAGGGTAAACGATAGATTGATGATAGGAATTATGCATATATGACACACACGAGAGAATTCTATGATAAAAGAGTAAATAGCTAAAGTGAGATGACAACGGGAGAGTTCAAGGTTCCTAAATACTTCTCTATTACTTGGGTTCTATAATAACTGATTTATGGAAGGTAAAGCAATCACACAATAACACTTCGGGACATCGAACACTAGTCACGAAAAAGGGGTGAGAAAGGGACTAGGAAGCTCCGACTACGGTCCTACAAACACCAACCCTAACATGGTGGAATACGCCGGCCGTCGTGGCTGTCACCACCAGGGGCTACCACAACTATATGTTGGACTGGGTGCAATCTCGGGTAATATATAGCCTAGACTCCATGTCTACACTACCAATTACTACCCTAGTCACAATTAATAACTAGAGCACCCGATACGGACGGAGATCCTATGCTAAAGTATAACAACTATACTAACCAATTCAATGTAATGCATAAAAGTAAATAGAGAAGATAAAATATATTAAAGCATAAGTCTTACAAAGAATGAATACAAAGACATACCAAAACTCTGATGACTCTTCCGAAGACTCCTCCGGAACCCGGGCGTAGCGCCGCTCTCCCTAACTCTCAACTAGAACTACATTAGAAAGTCTAGCTCTAATTCTCTAGAGATGAGAGGTCATCCATTCGAGGGACGCCTCTACATCTCCAATAATGTGGTGCCCTTAGGGAGGGGGGTCTACCTCGTTATTTATAGTCTAGAAAAGCCTTCACCTCTTCTGGACAGGCGATGTGGGACTAATTCGACTTCGGCAATAGTGGAGATGCAAACCCTAAGGCGGTAAGAGGCCGTCCGTCGAAGCGGGCCACGAATGGGCTCCGGAGGGCGCCGGCCGGCCCCGGTGGGGCCGGGCGGCCCCACCCTATAGCAGGGGCCCCACCTTCGGTTGATTGCCTTCCCGTGTCTTCTAGAGTCTTCTAGTGTTGGTTTCGGTGTAGAATTGATATCTTTTGACTCTGAACTCCGAATATAGCAAATGATATGTCCGTTTTGATCGTCTCGACGAGCCCGTCGCAATGGTGTAGTCCAATTCATCATTTGAGATACTCTTATTCTGTGTAAAATTGGATATACCTGTAAACGATCAAGAACAACACAACTCGTGGAACTCGTTAGAATCGAACCCTACAACTATGCTTTATGGTTGATATCATGTTATATTGAGCAATAGTTGATGGTATAAAATAGGCGTTAAGGACCGTCAACAAGTTCCCCAAAGCTTACCCTTTGCTAGTCCCTCAAAAAAAGCCTAACTACTAAACTTGGATCGAGTTGCTACAATGCTTTCACTTCTCAAAAGTACACATGCTTTCAAACTGAAATTCTCCTTTGAATTTGACAAAACTGCTCTAACTTTAAAACTTACCCATTTTGCCATTAGCAATGGAGCTTTTCAACTTTTGCGTGGGTCTTGAGTAATTGAAAGATAGAACAATCAAGTCAAGCACTATGTCTCAAATTCTTCACTAAACTAATATTCTAGAGTTTTTACAAGTTTTTAAAATAAAACTCAGAGCTTAATTGTATGACACCCTCAAATCTCTTATTGTATGTGATATTTGTGGATCTCATTGAGGCATTTATGTTGTCATGCCCTCCTACAACTAATTATTATAGTAGAGCTCATAGGAGTGGCATTAAATAAGGACGAGCATACTTGCAATTCATATATTGTAAAGTCAAACAATGCATCCAAAGAGAGTCAAGTCATACAATCAAACCAAGATGTGCATGTGTATGGAGTATGGTGGATAGGTGTATATATGGTATTTAGTGGCTAATCCTAATTCTACTTTTGCTCCTTGAAATAAATCTCTCTCTTGAACTTAGAACTTTTTATAGGAAAACATGGGCTATCTTTATTCTTTTTTTCTCTTCTTTTTTTCTCTCTTTTTTTTAATACTTTTTATTTTGCATAGCCACATGCATCCTTTAAATACAATAAATGATTGGAGAGATAACAATAAGAACGTAGAGCATTAAACAAGGGGTTGTCCTATAGGGTATATTTTTGGTTGTTTACTCCCAGTGTAGGAGAAAAACATTTTTAAGGTGGATCTGGATAAAAATAAAAAATGATTGCGCTTACTCCAGAGTAGGAGCAATGCATATGTAGGCAGAGTGTGTAAGTGATCTTGATTAAAAAGCATGACAAGGCTCTCATAAGGTATACAACAAAGGTTGACTGAACTCAATGCAAAGCAAGCAGCATGAATGAGCAAAGGTTTTCCTAATCTAAATGTATATCATGTATGGCTTTGGTAGGAATTCAAACTTTGTCATACAAGAGCTCATCATGTAAGATTTTCAGAGTTTTCAAAAGATAAATCTCCAGAACTTAGTATCGTTAGGAATAAGAAAAATAGTAGCTCAGTCTTTCTCATATCATATCCCTCAATCACCTAGACTTAGCTTAAGCATATGCCTCCACAAGTTTCAGGTTTGAAGTAAGTTCTTATATTAAAACAATCATATCTAAAACTCGAGAGAATTTAAGGTTGAAAACTTGGCACTTGAGAGGAATTACGACAGAGCAACTATTCATCATCTCCAAGACAAAATTTTATGGATCTTTAGTTTTTATTTGACTCTTAATAAACACACTTTATGATCACACCCTAATAATTAAACTATCTTTATTTGATTTTAATTATTATTTATCTTTTTATTTCTTTTAGACTAATGGACTCATAAGACTCTACAGACGTGGACCTTCATGTGCCCATATATTTTTGGTATTTTATGACTATAAGATAGACTCGATAATCGCATAGGTATACTTACCTGATAACTAGAGGATGCTCTCCCCAAGCTGGATGTTGTCGTAGTTGAGCATTAAAGCTGAGTGGTCCTCATAGAGGAGCTCATACTTATAAGAGCAAGTGTTGCTAGGAATACTTCAATCTCATCACCCAAGAAGTTACTTTCTTCACATAGAGGTCAGCTGTGTGTCGGAGAGATGTGCTTCGAGTGATGCAGATGAAGATTCCTAGGAGAGCTGACTCTTAGATTCATCCTGCAGAAAGCTCTCACAAAACACCAAAACTCGTGGAATGGTATTAGGATAAAGAGATAGTGATCAGCCATTATAGAGGGTTGGGTGTTGTGGAGGTTTCAAAGTAGTTTTATGATAACAGTATTGCAGCAGGATGCTTAATTAATATTTTTAGATTTTATGGGTTTATATGCATAAAGTACAACTATATGATATATATATTTTTATTTTGTAGGCCACCACAATGAGAACCTTACAGCTTTTACACTACAAGAATTTCACATGGGGCTTAAAGTTTTTTTAAGATGTATGAATGCAACCTAATGCATACCTATTTATTTTTGTTATTTTCTATATACAATACTAATGCAGAAAAGTAAACATGCTTAAGAGAAAATAAAACATGCAATGTTCAAAGTATATATGAATAACTATCGATGTTACCTCACGGTGAGGGTTCGATGTTTTGAGTCCTCCGAACTGGACTCCTTCTTGCAGTAGTTCATTGATCAAGTACTTCGGTTTGCTTCTAAGGATGAGGATTGAGGTGGTGTCTCTACTAGTGGTGTTTCCAATGGTGGTGCCACCTTCTTCCTTTCTTTTTGTTAGCATCTCAAAGTCAATCTTTACTACTGGAGCATGATAACACCATGTGGCAGAAGGTAGATGAATTTTAATGGTCTTTTCCTTCCTTGCATTTTGAGTTGATCATTGGCATCTTGTCTCCTATGTTGTACTTCTTTCTCACTCCTTTAAACTTTTGCTTCTCTCATTATTTCTTCTCTGCAAGGGATTAGTAGACAACACATATACCCGAGGAATATACTATCTATTTAAAGTGTGGATAGTGTTTGCCAAGTAGTTAAAGATTAATCTGTAGCTCATGTTTTAAATGATTCACCATTACTTCAAATTTTCCAACAAGGTTAAGGCGAAGATATAATTTTGAAGAATACCTCTAATCTTGATTTGATTCTATGAAATCTCCTAATATGATTTAAATATTTTTTATACAGGAGAGGATAGTCTATATATATAGCCAAATTCTTATACAAATATGCTTTAATGTTATAATGTTTAAGTAATATTCTAAAGCATACTCATAATAGACTAAGGAAGTTCAAAAGACTAAAGATATTTATTCGAATAGAACCAAGAATATGTAGGTGAACCAAATTGTTTTAAGTTTTAGCAAATTAAGCATGACATAAGGTATGGATTAACGATGTGGTATAAGATATTGAATATAGTTTAAAGTTGCATGAGGCTTAGGTAAATATACCTTATGTCTTGCAAGATGATTGGTCCACTATCATGGTAAAGTGTAAAAGGCGTTGAAGTGTTCTTTCATCTATTTCTTTCCATCTTAGTCCTTTCTATACACTTGTTCTCCTTTCTTCGTTTTAAACCATGATCAAACATTTATTCTTTCTTCCCTGCATAAATATTAGTGGACACATACCCGAAGGATTGCAACAAGTTTGGCATATGGGTTATGATCCATATAATTCATGCGAATTTCATCTATGCTAATGAAAGGATGGACTTTTAGGATTACTTTAGCATAGATTTCCAAAAATGCTTGTTGACATTTCTAACGTCGCTACTAGAAATAGTGGTAAATCCCTATCCCCGGCAACGGCGCCAAAAATGCTTGTTGGTGGCTGCACTTTTATACGGTTCAAGGCAAAGGTAACTTGCGATAAAAGATTAAGTGAATAAACTTTGATACTTACTACTCTTCCATGGAGAATGAGCTGTGTCTTTCTTTTGTGCAAAGTTATTGGACTTCATCACATGCCTTGATTCATCTCTGATGTGAGTTCATCTCTTGACTTACCCGAATTGAATTTAGGAGTTTCCTGGATGGGGTAGTCTAACAAAATATCCAGTGTCTACTAAAACATACTTTCGGTTCAAAAATCAACCTAGACACCACGTCTAATTTGATTTAGAACGATATTTTAACCTAAGGACCATGCTTAATTTAAAAGCCTTTGGAATTAAGATCACCACTCCTAAACTAAGCACCATGCTTCATTTAAAAGATGTATGAAGATACTCCAAATCTAAGCATACTATAGCAAACAAGGTAGCATGAGAGCATATAGAGATTTACTCAAATAGAGATGAAAGCATGATCATGTATGGTGAGAGTATTTTTTTTAAGTAGAGATGCAAGTGACATACATATGTGCAAGAAACTAAACATGCTATGGATTTGATATGAGGTGGAGTAAATGCATAGATTATTCAAAGTAAACATGCAATAGAATGCAACAGGATAACTACTCATTAAATTTAAAGTCTATAAGCAAGACTTTCTCACCTTTCTTGATCATACTTACCATGAATCACAATAGTATTTGTGATTAGCGCAGCGTCTTTATTCATCACATGTGATGAATATTGAATTCATGTGATGATGACTTTTCTTTTCCAATCTACACATGGTTAGAAAAATATATATAAATATTTATACATACCTATAAGATGGCAGGGCTTTATTGTTGATGGATCATAAATGTTTGGGCACCCTGGGTTCTTCAATATCTCCAATGTCTTGTTCTTGTGGAATTTCGCCAGAAGGTTGAAATGGTTGATATCCTGCTTATTCCACAACTCAACAAAACAGGGGTAATCCTACTAAAGCTAGTGGCGAACTAGATTAGCAGACATCAAGATCAATATCAAAATCTTTACGCCAATTGTTTCCCCGGCAACGGCGCCAAAAATGCTTGTTGGTATTTCTTATGCACAATTAAAATATGAAAGATTCTGCAAGCGCACAAAAAACCATTGTAGCATTTTTACCGGGTATTCGGGTATCGTTATTTATATTTTTTCCACTTTGGGAAACAATGGATAGAGACATTGATAGTTCACCATCATGTATCTACTAACTAATATACCAACTAGATTAAAGTAAGGGTAAACGATAGATTGATGATAGGAATTATGCATATATGACACACACGAGAGAATTCTATGATAAAAGAGTAAATAGCTAAAGTGAGATGACAACGGGAGAGTTCAAGGTTCCTAAATACTTCTCTATTACTTGGGTTCTATAATAACTGATTTATGGAAGGTAAAGCAATTACACAATAACACTTCGGGACATCAGAACACTAGTCACGAAAAGAGGTGAGAAAGGGACTAGGAAGCTCCGACTACGGTCCTACAAACACCAACCCTAACATGGTGGAATACGTCGGCCATCAGGGCTGTCACCACCTGGGGCAACCACAACTATATGTTGGACTGGGTGCAATCACAGGTAATATATAGCCTAGACTCCATGTCTACACTACCAATTACTACCCTAGTCACAATTAATAACTAGAGCACCCGATACGGGCGGAGATCCTATGCTAAAGTATAACAACTATACTAACCAATTAAATGTAATGCATAAAAGTAAATAGAGAAGATAAAATATATTAAAGCATAAGTCTTACAAAGAATGAATACAAAGACATACCAAAACTCTGATGACTCTTCCGAAGACTCCTCCGGAACCCGGGCGTAGCGCCGCTCTCCCTAACTCTCAACTAGAACTACATTGGAAAGTCTAGCCCTAATTTTCTAGAGATAAGAGGTCATCCATTCGAGGGACGCCTCTACATCTCCAATAATGTGGTGCCCTTAGGGAGGGGGCGCCTCTTTATTTATAGTCTAGAAAAGCCTCCACCTCTTACCTCGACGGGCGATGTGGGACTAATTCGACTTCGGCAATAGTGGAGATGCAAACCCTAAGGCGGTAAGAGGCCGTCCGTCGAAGCGGGCCACGAATGGGCTCCGGAGGCGCCGGCGGCCCCGGGGTGGGGCCGGGCGGCCCCACCCTCAGAAAGGTGTGGGCCCCACCTTCGGTTGATCGCCTTCCCGTGTCTTCTAGAGTCTTCTAGTGTTGGTTTCGGTGTAGAATTGATATCTTTTGACTCTGAACTTCGAATATAGCAAATGATATGTCCGTTTCGATTGTCTCGACGAGCCCGTCGCAATGGTGTAGTCCAATTCATCATTTGAGATACTCTTATTCTGTGTAAAATTGGATATACCTGTAAAACGATCAAGAACAACACAACTCGTGGAACTCGTTAGAATCGAACCCTACAACTATGCTTTATGGTTGATATCATGTTATATTGAGCAATAGTTGATGGTATAAAATAGGTGTTAAGGACCGTCAACAGATGGCTTAGCCATTAAGCATGTTGATGGAGCCTTAAAGAGTGAAGGCTTATTGGAGATAGCAAGACTTGCAAGAAACTTCTTCTTTGACTTCTTGTCATCTTCACTCTTATTATCACTTCAGTTGATGAGGCATCACTATCCCATGTGACATAATAAAATTGCCCCTTTTTCTTCTTCTTGTACTCAAGTTTCTTTCCCTTCTTTTCCTTCTTGTCCTTCTTATCTTTATTGTCTTTTTTCTTCTTCTTGTCATCTTCATCACTTTCATTGTCACTATCGAATGGATAATCGGCAATAAAGTGATCCATGCTCTTGTACCTTGCATTAGTGACATCTTTTCTCTTTCTAGCACTATAGCCCTTCTTCTTTATGAATTTACCAAACTTGCACATAAAGAGAGCCATTGCTTCTTCATCTATCTCACTTGAACTTGTGCTAGCCTCATCATCACTTGAGCTTTTCTTCTTGCTCTTGATCTTGCACTGGGAGGAGGTGGCCTTGAATGCCACGGTCTTCTTCTTCTCTTTCTCTTGTGAGCCCTCTTCCCGTTCCACACGGTAAGTGTCATGAGTGGTCACCTCACCTAGTACTTGGTTAGGGGTTTGCTTGTTCAATCCTTCTCTCACCAACATAGTTACCAAAAATTCAAATCTTGATAGAAAACTTCTAAAGAACTTGTGAGAGAAATCCTCATTCTCCACCTTCTCACCCAAATTCTTTAAGTCATTCACTATCACTTGCAAGCGGTGGAATATCTCCGGCACACTCTCATCTTCTTGCATCTTGAAACTTGAGAGCTTGTTTTTAAGAATGTATAGCTTAGCACTCTTCACAGCTTGTGTGCCCTCATATGTCTCCCCTAATCTTGTCCATATATCATGAGCTCTCTCTAAATCTTTGATTTGCTCAAACACCCTTGCTTTCAATGCTTCATAGAGTGTGTTGATTGCAATGTCATTGAATTGAAGCTTCTTTTCTTCTCTTGCGGTGGGATTGGCGGGATCAATCACCGTAAAGTCCTTGTCAACAACTTCCCAAACTATCCGATTTAATAATTTTAAGTGAGCACACATCTTCCACTTTCAATAATCATAACTGGTACCATCAAAGTGCGGTGGCTTCTCCACATGGTTGATATGGTTGATTTGAGCCATTTTGACACCGTAGGATGTTAAGCCTCAATCAATGGTGACCTCCGCTGTGATACCACTTGAAAGGTCCTAAATGGCTAGAGGGGAGTGAATAGCCTAATAAAATTTCTACAATGCACTAAACAAACCGGTTAGTAAATTAAATGATAAAGCAAATGTTGCGCTAGCCTAAAGGAGGGTTGCAATCCAACCTAACTAATTCTAGTAATCCTAATATACTAGGCACACTAAGAGTAATGTCCTTAGCAATCGAACTATTATACACACCTTAATATGCTACTTTGTATAAGAGTAATTGCAAGGAAGGAATCAAGGGATGGAAACTGTACCTTTGGGATGTAGTACCAATCACCTTCTAGATCAACAATGAATATCCAAGGTGATAATCCAATCAGTCAATGAGAAATCCAAATATGATCTTGATGGATCAATCCCCAATGAACACCGGATTTTTTACCGAGGTTCACGTGCTTGCCAACATGCTAGTCCTTGTTGTGACGGTGCACTCACTTGGGATTCAGCAGTTAGTTGGCACCACACCAAGCCTCCAACAGGCACCACAAGAATCACCACAAGATGAGGGCAACACAAGTCATGAGTATTCCACTAGAGTACCTTTCGTGAACTCCTCCAGAGTGGCCAAGAACAATCTTTAAGCTTGCTCAACTCCGGCCTCGCTGTTCCAACCGTCTAGGTGGTGGCAACCACCAAGAGTAATAAGCTCGATCGCAGCAAGAACGCTCACTAGTGCCACTAGATGCTCAATCAAAAGGCAAATGCACTAGGATCTCTTCTAATCACTCTCTAGATCAATCAAGAGGCATGCAAAGTGAGGGAGACGGTTTGCTTAGCTTTAAGGGATATCAAGTATGTCAAAATGCCAAGAAGGGCTCCCCTAAGCCGGCCAAACCACTTATATAGGCGCCCACAAGATCACATAGTCGTTGCCCCCAAAACACACGGTCTGCTCACTGACCGGGCGCGCGGAACGAGACGATCGGACGCGTTCAGTTGCGGCGTCCGGTCCAAAAAACCGGCCACATGTACTAGCCGTTTGAAATCCACCTTTCGCGCCCAACGACTAGCCATGCTCGTGCGCTGTCAGACAGACGACCGGACGTGTCTGCAGACACGACCGGACGCCCAGCCACCAGAGTCCAGTCACAGTCCAGAGAGCTCCAGAATGTGAAATTCATGACCGGATGCGTTCGCTGCACCTTGACCGACGCGCCCGGCGTCTGGTCACTATTCTGCTACACTCGGCCGCTTCAGCTCGCCCGACCGGACGCGGCACCGGTGCATCCCGTCGCCAGCGTTCGGTCACTCCAGAAAAACCCTCGGACACAGCGCCTGACCGGACACGTCCGATCCCTACCAGGACAGCGTCTGGTCACCTCTGAGTGACCTCTTCACCTTCCGAAAGACTCCAAGTCCCGCATCGCAAGCTCGGCGGGAGGGTTTACACCCAAACCCTATCAACTCCTGCCCTCACATGCCAACACAAAAGTGTCTCTCCACTTGTGCTCGTGTGTTAGCATTTTCAAATGATTTTTGCAAGATATTGTTAGCATACTAGGTCCCTAATGCATATGCAAAGTCATTACTCACCTAGTGGCACTTAGATAGCTGATATTGCGCGACATTGCCCCTCTTAATAGTATGGTTATCAATCTTAAACCTGGACATCAACTTCTCTATTCGTCTACGGCCAGCAAAATGAAAATGCCCTAGCATATACCTTTGCCTCTAGCTTTCCATTCCGCTCCTCGTCTTTCTTCATCTCTATGGGTGGCACTTGATCATTTGTGGTCACCTCCATCACCTTGATTTCCACTCCACCACTTGGCTTGGACCTCCCCTTCTCTACACACTTAGCAATAGCCTTAGTCCTAGATTTCATCAATTAACCAAAACCAAACTAGGGCTTTCAATGTGTCAGTGTTTCATGTAAGCACCAACTAGTAAATTTATAGATGTGCGTTTATGCCCTGATGATTTTCTAAGAGGGCATAGGGGAGTATACTTGTTTAGGCGAGAGGCCCTCCATCCAGTTGAAGCGGGTTGTGTTACTTCCGGCAGTTCGTAGTAGGGGTTACAAATGGTTCGAGAGAGGGAGGGTGCTCCTAAGTCTCTATGATTAAGAGTAGTGCCAATATCGTGGCGTGGATGGACGTGAGGTGCTGTGTGTATTCTCAAACCGACTTCGATTGTCTTGTGGAATCACCCTCTTCGACGGGCAGCTTGCCCTCCCTCTTATAGATGAAGGGAGGGGTAGCCTTACACAAACTCCTCGAGGAGGACTAAGCGTGTCGTGGAAAGAAAGGAGAAAAAAAAGAATAGTGGTGGAGTGGTTCGTCCGCTTCTTCGGGGATCAGGGCGTCACTCTTCCTCCTGTTGCTTACGTCGCTGTGAGTTGTTCGCCGGTGTTGTCATGTCGACAGAGCGCCCGTCCATACCTTCACAGTGAGGGGTAAGGGTGAGTAG
Source organism: Chrysopogon serrulatus (assembly GCA_015844335.1). NCBI lineage: Eukaryota > Viridiplantae > Streptophyta > Magnoliopsida > Poales > Poaceae > Chrysopogon > Chrysopogon serrulatus. The sequence continues at coordinate 172,885 of JADLZL010004508.1, read as the reverse complement.
TTGATTAGGACATGCGTCGTATCGGGTTAGGCGGAATAGTGTCGTACGACACGAGCATGGGTAATGATAGACGGTTCGTCTGGTCTATCACGCTGCCAGTGCGATCAGACGGCGTGCCATACCCTGCGCGGGTTAACAGTGTGGTCAAATGATTCTCCATGCCCTGCACTGGCTAACAGTGTGGTCAAAAAGCGCCCGTCCATGCCCTGCGCAAGGCACCGACGGAGTGAACGTGGGGTTGACGCGCTGTGCGGGAATCTTGGCTACAACGCCCTTGCCTAGGCTTGTGATGCAAGCCTAAGGTTGCTTCGGGGCGAAGGCGAGCGCAGGGGTCGTGCAGGTCACGCCCTCCGACGTCGTGGACCTAGAGGCTCTCTTGCCCAGTCGAGGGGTCATGCGAGCCGCGCGCCCCAGGTTGTGGCTCCAACTCCTCCGCTTGGGGCCGCACGGTGCGGTCCGTTTGTGGGCCTTCCGCCTTGGCTCGCAAGTCTTCAGGTCCGTAGCAGGGTGTCGGCCCACGATGCTTTGCCCTTTGATCGGCCAAGTCGGGGCGCTAATGATGGTTGTGACAATTGCTTAACCAGAGGTTTAACAGACCAGCTGTTTGGCCCCGACAATATGCTTTAACTTGTTATTGTATTTTTTAGATCAAGAGATTATATGTACTCCCTTTGTATTTTAGGACACAGTCTCTAAAACATAATTTTATCTATTATTTTTTATTAAAATATATTAAAAAATAAAAATAAAAATACTGTTATAAAAGTTGGTTTCAAGGTGAATCTCTACATATAAGTTTCATCTTTAAACTAAATATTTTAAAATTATTGATAGTTTATGTTTTCAATGTTTTTTTAAACTAAATATTGTAAAAGTTATTGATAGTTTATGTTCTCAATATTTGAGTTAAACCTTGTCCAAAATATTTTATGGATATGGAGGAAGTATATGATAAGTCATTCGAGATTTTGAAGTAGTATTTGCTTAGTTCCCGAAGGGCAGCGGGATGGTTGATTTTGACCGCCTTTTAGTCATTTCAATGTACTTTTTTTACATTGAAATGATTCGGGCAATCTGCCGGGAATATTTTAATGCGTGGCATACGTACGCGTATCATCTGCCACACACACTCTCTGAAAAGGCAGAATAACGACCTAAAATATACGATTACGGGGTCGCCATTAATGGTAGTAGTGGTTTCGCGGTGGGCTACCTCTATGCCTATGGCATGGGCCCCGGCCCTTGTTTTCTTCCCACTTGTCTCGAGCTAGCGCTGCACGCTGCCTATGTTTTCCAGTAATTATAATTAATATTTTTGCTGTCACTTCTTACTGGCACATAACCATCGAGGAATCAGCTTGGCATGCCTGGTTTGTTTAGTCCAGTTACTACACTTTAGTTCCGACTCTATTTAGTTGCAGAGACTAAATATCGTTATAGCGAATAAACAAAGACCAAAATTCACTAAATCAATGCACAAAATCTGTAGTAAATCAATGCACAAAATCTGTAGAGGACAATAATGAGGGTCAGGGCGTGTCCTTTATTTAGGGCCTTCGGTCCATTTAGTCACCCTCCGAGGAACCAGAGGACTAAACCATTTCATCCCTGTTTTAGTCACTGTGTTTGGCAATTTATAGACAAACTCTAAAAGCGACGAAAATGGATCATAACTGTAACTTCATTTCTTTATTTTGCAAAGTGCACTCCAAACGTAGTTTCTATAGGGCAAGAAACCACGGTTAGAAACTATCTTCCCCAACGAAGTAATATATGTCATTAAGACCCAGTTAAAAGTTAGATCAATTAATCTTTATCTCATTCGATCCTCTATGAAGGTCGTCATGTTGTCTCGCGCAAGTTCGGCATGCCGCAAGGCACATTAGCTGCGGAAGCTTCTAGCGGTGGCACGTGAGATGACGAGGACATCACTACTACGGATACACCCACTGATCCTCTAGCCAACATGCATATGCAAGGTCTAATGACCTGAGCTCGAATGAGCCAACTAAATTTAGAGGTGAGCTTGTTCTTAAGCGATAATTGTCATACTTTTAAGAATAGACTACTAACTGAGGATGTAAAGAACATGGAGAGGGTCATAAAGAACTTGGAGAAACAGATGGAACCAAAGATAACCAGTAAGGATGTCGAATAGAAGTCTAAGGCCTAGCCCAACACGACATCGAGTCTACCTTAGCCTTTAGAACTAGTCTGCCTTAAACTAGTCACCAGAATGTGTTCAGACACCATTTCTGACACTCCACATGTGCATGGAAAGTTTATCAAGTCTACTTATAAATGGGCCCAACCACACTTTCATATCACCATGGAGTCGACTGCAGCATTCGTTTCAGTCCGGACGACCATTTTTGTCCACCCGGTATGTTGTCACATCTATTTTTAGCCAATGACCGTGCAACACATTCTCCATAATAACTGTGACATAGGGATTTAGCACGACCATGCCTGAAAGCATCTAGGCCCCTAGATAGGGTTTCGATGATTGATGACAATTGTTGATTACTACGACTAACGTATGTTTTGCAGAGACGATAGAATGTTAGGTCATGGTAATGCCAGTCAATGAGCGTAATGGTTTTCATGCCCCCTAGTGGTAAAATCGTTTCGGTTTTCAAAGGATGGACGACAAGGTTATGGATGGCTAGTTTCAAGTGTCGATGGTGTTGGGTGGCACTTGGAATAGTTGTAGGACTTTGTTTTCCCTTTTAGTCGTACTATTAAGGGGGTGCAAATGAGTAGCTTGACCTAGGTGAGTCAAATGGTTAGGTGTGGTACACACTTATCAAATTTAGCGCTAGGCAGCTCTAGAATAGCCCTCAGATTGATTGGAGTCAAAGCCATCCGCAAAGTGTTTGAATCGGAAGGAATGGAGGTAGTTTTGCTACATCAGAAGCTGGTAGGATGGTCATCGGACGCTGGCGTCAGCGTCTAGTGAGTTTAACTCATGCCAGCAGGAACAGTGTGCGTCATCGGACGCTTAGGCATATGAGCGTCGGACGCTCAGACAGTGCATACTGTAGTAGGTGTTCTGTTCCAGATAGCATCGGACGCTGCCTGTTGGAGCATCGGACGCTCCAGATAGCGCCGGATGCTATGCAGAGAGGTCTGCAAAGTGGCCTTGGGGCATCGGACGCGTTGGATGACTAGACATCGGACGCTGTCCTTTGCCCCATACAAACCCTAAGGGCTAGCGTGTTTAAACGCATCGGACGCGTCCGATGTCTTGCATCTGAGCGTCCGATGCCCCCGCAGAGACACTGATTGGAGGGTAATGGTTGGGGCTGTTGGAGTGCCTTATAAATACCTTTCCAACCCCCTCCATGCTCTCTCTTGACCGTTGACGGTCCTCAAATCATAAACATTAACCGCCAAGACTCGTATAAAATAAACATATATGATCACCAAACTTAGAGTTAGGGCTTATAACTAATCAATTCCACAAGTTTTGGTGATTTACCACTTGCAGGAGGACATGCCAGAAATACATGAAAATATACATATAAAGGGCTACAAAATATATATAAAAAGGCTCAAAGAATGAGTGGCCCAGTCACCAAAGTACCTGGGTCCAAAACATAGATACAAAGACCAAACATGACCCAAGAAGTGAAAGCCCGAATAAATCTCGAATCCTGTCCAGGCTGCAGGAGCAGTCCCAGGTAAATTGGACACCTAGGATGCATCCGGACTCCATTTCCATTGATCCAGGACTTTTCGGAAAGCTAACAATGAGGCCGATGCACTAACCAAAGATGGGCCTGATTGGAGCCCATGTGCAGCCGCACCCTGGTGCGGCCGCACCACCAGTAGGCCCATTCAGCCTGAGCTTTGGTCGATTGCTTCCCACCACCTTCCCAACGTTGGTTTGCAGGGGTGTCTAGGTTCAATATACTTGGAGAGGTCAGTTTGGTGGAATCTTGTAAAGAGCCCCCTCCACCTCACTTATAAAAGGAGGCCCCCCTCTCCTCATTTCGTCAATCAACCACCAAGAGGGCAAGAGCACACATGAGAGCTCCACTTCATAAGGGCCTAGGCCCTAGCAAGCCTACCTAGTTGTAGTATAGGGAGTGAGTGAGGAAAAGTAGAGAGGAGGTTCGGGCGTGTCTACCATCTCTCGTCTTGGACTCGGGGTGACCAGATTGAGGAGACGGAGTGCCAGGCGTGTCGGCTCTCTCTCACGTGTACCTCTACGGCCACGTACTACTTGGAGTATAAGGTCCGTGTTCGTTTACGGTGGTGAGTCTCTATTCGTGTTATCTTATGCATTACATTCTTCTGGTTTTGTTGTATGTTACTTGACTTAGTAGCGAATGTTTGAGTAGAGGACTCCTGATAAAGACGGATGTTCCTAGCCAATACTAGAATATTAATCGATAACGTAGATGTAGTATCTAAGTTATAGGTTACCCTCATTTGCCTCACACTCCATGGGTGAGGGGTAGGTGTTATGTGGTGACAGCCCTAGCATCCCGTGTATTCCCCCACGTTTAGGTGTGACGTAGAGTTATAGGCTGGCATTACGTAGCAGACTAGATGCGATCCGGTGCCCAAGCAAGAGTGTAGTAAGCAAGATTATCTTTGTGTAGAGAACCTAAATCGTAGAAGAACCTCACTACCCCTTTCCAACTCTACCTTGTGTGGTCCTTGGATGAGTTAGTTAGAAGAAATACCTCTGTTCCCTATGGAAATAGATACCCTGAATACTTCGGGGTGAAGTGCTATGACGGTATTTCCATGCGCTTGCGGACTCTTTCGCATTGCGTTAAGAAATACCAACATTGGCCATTTGATCAGCTGAAGAACCCATTGGAGTGCAAGGGAGAGCAAGAGCCTAGTGAGGTGTTTGTGCTTTGAGAATCAAGATTAGCAACCTCATTAGTGAGTAGAGAATGATAAGTGTGCATCCACCTTCCTCATTGGACTTGTCTTGGTCAAGTGAGAGTTTGTGCTTATTACTCTTGATGATCGGCATTACCTAGATGGCTCGATGGTGATCGGGAGCATGGTGACCATCCGGTGGTGATTGTGGATGGCCCATCTCATCTTGTGAGCGGTTTTGGGGGATTCACCACGTCGGAGTGACGAAGAATCATCCCTTAGAGAGCACTTTATTGTTGCGCGGATCAAGGGAGAGCTACACCCTTGCGCGGGTGCTCCAACGAGGACTAGTGGAGAGTGCCGACTCTCTGACACCTTAGAAAAACATCGCCATTTTTTTCCCTCTCTTTACTTTGAGCATTTACTTTCCCGCAATTACTTCATGTATTTACATTGCTAGAATTGCCATGCTAGAGTAGGGTTGGAACCAAGGGAGCATAACTTTTATGTCCTAGAGTTATAGAAACCACACTTAGGCACTAGGGGTGAAATGGGCTAAGCATTAGGCTTTTATTAAATTTAGAAAAGCCCAATTCACCCCCTTCTTGGGTATCTTGATCCTTTCAATTGGTATCAGAATCTCGTGCTCTTAATTTGGGCTTAACCACTTAGAGAAAGATGTCCGGAGGTGATGGACCCCCTCCTAGGTTCGAAGGTGATGACTTTCCTTATTATAAGAATCACATGGAGTCATATCTTGAGGCCATAGACCTCAATGCTTTCCGAGCCACCACACAAGGCTTCCCAAAACCTAAGGATCCCGAGAACCTTACACAAGAGGAAGAGATCCATGAGAAGTGGAATGCAAAGGCCAAAACATCATGTTTACACCTTGATTTGGAACAACAAAGTCGCCCATGATCTTTGGACGAATATTTGTGCATTCCATGAGGGAACCAAGAATGAGCCTGAGAAACGCTATCATCTTGTTATGCAAAAACTTAATTCATTTGAGATGCTTCCTCATGAGAATGCTAATGAAATATACTCTCGCTTGAATGTCATTGTAAAGGAGCTCAATGGACTTGGACTCACACAAATGTCATGATCCGTTGTTGTGAGAAAAATCTTGTGTGTCCCTCCAATTGACAAGTATGGCCACATTATCACCATTCTCCATCAAGGTGATCTTTCCACTGCTACCCCAACTCAAATCTTGAGGAAGATCAATACATATGAGATGTACATGCACATCACTCTGCAAGAGAGCTTTTTTTTCCACCAAGAACAAAGATTTGACATTCAAGGCCAACCAAGAGAAGAAGAGCAAAGGCAAAGCAATTGAGATTGTACTTGCAAGCTCAAGTGATGATAAAGATGATGATGCCAACATTGCACTGATGGTGAGGAAGACCACCAAGCTGCTCAGGAAGCTCAACAAGAGTGGCGTCAAGTTTGACTCCAAGAATTCACAAGTAGCAAGAGAAAGCCAATCTCCAAAATGAATTGCTACAATTGTGGTGAACTTGGTCATCTTGCTCATCAATGTCTAAAGCCCAAGAAAGACAAGTTCAAGGGCAAGAAAGATGACTCAAGTGATGAGGAAGAGAAGAAGAAAGACAAGCCATAGAAGAAGAGAGATGGCAAGAAGAACAAGTTCTTCAAAAAGAAGGGTAGCAAGGCTTATATCGTGGGTGATTGGCTCACCAATATTGAATCATCAAGTGGTGAATCATCCGATGATCGTGATGAGAAAGAGAAGGTGCCTCTCTTGTTATTGGGACTTCACTACCTCCACCACCTTCACCGCCATCATCTCCTACACACCTATGCCTTATGGCCAAAGGTGACCGGAAGGTACAAAACTCTGTTGATGATAGTGACGATGATTGTGGTAGTGATAGTGATAATAAATTTGAAGCACCTTCATATGATGAACTTATCAACTTGCTTAATGTTGGCGGTCCTTAAATCATAAACATAACCGCCAACACTCGCATAAAATACATGATCACAAACTTAGAGTTAGGGCTTATAACTAATCAGATCCACAAGTTTTGGTGATTTACCACTTGTAGAAGGACATGCCGAAAACACATGAGAATATACATACAAAGGGCTACAAAATATACATAAAAAGGCTCAAAGAATGAGTGACCCAGTCACCAGAATACCTGGATCCTAAACATAGATATAAACAGCAAACATGAGCCCAAAAGTGAAAGCCCGAACAAATCTCGAATTGAGTCAAGGCTGCAGGAGCAGTCCTCAGTAAATTGGATGCCCAGGATGCATCTGAACTCCATTTTTAGTGATCCAGGACTTTTCAGAAAGCTAACGACGAGGCCGACATGCTCACCAAAGATGGTCCTGATTGGAGCCCACTAGGGTGTGGACCCACCCTAGCGGGCGCACCCCCAGCAAGCCAAAATAGCACAACCTTTGGTCGGTTTCCTCCCACCGACGTTCCAAAGGCAGTGGTGTGCGGGATTTTGGTTCAAAGTATCTAGACAGTCGGTTTGGGTGTAATCTTGTGTAGAGGCCCCTCCACTCCACTTATAAAAGGAGGCCTCCCCTCTCCTTATTCCATCAACCAATCAATCAACTACCAAGGGGGCAAGAGTACACAAGAGCTCTACTTCATATGGGCCTAGGACCTAGCTAGCCTAGCTAGTTGTAGTATAGGGAGTGAGAGAGGGAAAGTAGAGAGGAGGTTCGGGCGTGTCTGCCATGTCTTGTCTTGGACTGGTGTCTCTAGGTTGAGGAGACAAAGTGTCGGGTGTGTCGGCTCCCTCTCAACGTGTACCTCTATGGCCACGTACTACTTGGAGTATAAGGTCCGTGTTCGACTATGGTGGTGAGTCTCTATTCATGTTATCTTGTGCATTACATCTGTGCGGGTTCGTTGTCCGATACTTAACTTAGTAGCGGATGCTCTAGTATAGGGTCCCTGATAAAAACGGATTGCTCTAATCGATGCTAGAGTAGTAGTCGCTAGTGTAGACGTGGTGTCTAGGCTAGAGGTTACCCTTATTTGCCTCACACTCCACGGGTGAGAAGATGGTGCTAGGTGGTGACAGCCTTATCATCCCTTGTATTCCCCCATGTTTGGGTGTGGTGTAGAGTTATAGGCCAGCATCACCTAGTAGACTAGGTGCGATCTGGTGCCCAAAGCAAGAGTGTAGTAAGCAAGGTTACCTCCGTGTAGAGACCCTAAATCATAGAAGAACCTCACTACCCCTTTCCAACTCTACCCTTATGTTGTCCTTGGACGAGCTAGTTAGAAGAAGTACCTCTGTTCCCTGTGGAAATACGATACCCTGAATACTTTCGGGTGAAGTGCTATGACGGTAATTCCGTGCACTTGTGGATTCTTTCGCATTGCGTTAAGAAATACCAACACTTAATGATTACTCTAAAATCATTAGAATGACAAGAGCTAAAAATAATAAGCTAAAACTTGAAAATGAGTCTCTTCTTGCTAAATATGACATAGCCAAAAAAGCTAGTGATGAGCTTAGAGAAGAGAACAGGGTTGTGTCATGCTCTCTCAATAAGCTCAAAGAATCCCTAAAAGAGCTTAGAGCAAAACATGATAAATTTGAGGAGATTCACACTGAGCTCAACACTAGATATAACGTGCTTAAGGAAGAGTACACAACTCTCAGAGTCAACCATGATAACTTTGTGCTTTCATATGATCTTTTATTCGATGAGACACATGATGCTACTAACAATGTTGTTGAGATTGATATAGCCATATCATGTGATGACTTGATTGTTGAGAGCAGTGAGCAAGGTTCTAGTGGTAAAGACAAGCAAGTTGTTATGGCCGAGTACTATGATGATTATGTCAAGATGAAGAGTGAGAATGCAAAGCTAAAGCAACACCATGAGAAGCTTTCATCCACCAACACCATTGTCATTGAGTCTCAAGAGTGCAACAATGAGATTGATCAAGAGATTGAGTCACTCAGAGAAGAAATCAAGAGGCTCAAGTTTGAGAAGAGTTGTGCATTTGGAGCTACAAGAGTTGATCATGATGTTGAGAAGCTAAAAGAGGAAAACAAGCAACTCAAGTTAGAGAAGGATCACTTGAAAGCTGGATTGCAAAAGTTGTCTCGAGGCAACTATCTTCAAAGTGAGCTACTCATGAACACCGTCATGATTAGAAGGGATTGGTTATTTGGCACAACAAGAGAAGAAAGTCAAAGCTCAACAACATCACAATCAAAAGCCCAAGCCAAAGAGATGCTTTGAGTGTGGTCAAGGTCACTTTGCTCATGAGTGTGAAACTCCACCACCACAACCCTTGCCCAAGTATGCTAGACCCTTTGCCTTCAATGCTCACTACATTCTTAGAAAGAAAGAAAGTGGAAAATTTCAAGTAACATTCTTAGGTCCTCCCAACAACAATAGGCCTAAGCAAATTTGGGTTGCTAAATCACTAGTTGAGAAAGTCAAGTGCCACTCTTAAGTTTGGGTCCCTAAACAACAAGCTTGATCTCTCATGTGTGTAGGTAAACTACAAGACCGGTGGAAGTCATTGGGTTATTGATAGTGGTTGCACATAATATATGACCAGTGATCCTTGTAAGTTCACCTCACTAGATGAAGGAGTTTACAATCAAGAGAAGATTACATTTGGAGACAACTCAAAAGGCAAAGTACAAGGGTTGGGGAAGATTACTATTTCAAATAATCATTCAATATCAAATGTGCTTCTTGTTGCATCATTAAGCTTCAACTTGCTATCCATTGATCAATTATGTGATCTTGGCTTTCAATGCTTATTCACCAAGAAGAAAGTGGTTGTGTCAAAGAAAGATAATGAACAAGTCATATTCAAGGGTTTTAGATACAATAATCTCTATCTTTGGATTTCTCCTCCAAAGATGCAAACTTGAAGACTCTTATTCATGAAAACATCACTTGGTTAGTTATGGCATAGAAGGCTTGCTCATATTAGAATAAACACTCTGAAAAAGCTATTGAAGAAGGATATGGTTGGAGGTTTGAAGGATGTTGTATTTAAGAAGGACAACCTTTGTAGTGCATGTCAAGCCGGCAAGCAAGTTGCCAACACTCATCCATCCAAAGTGCTTGAGCTACTTCATATGGACTTATTTGGACCTGCAACCTACAAGAGCTTGGGAGGCAACCTATATTGTCTTGTGATTGTTGATGAATATTCTAGATACACATAGGTATTCTTTCTTCATGACAAAACTAAAGCCACTCCATCATTCAAGAAGTTTGCCAAGAGAGCACAAAATGAGTTTGAGACAAAGATCAAGAAGATAAGAAGTGACAATGGAAAAGAGTTTGACAACACAAACATTGAAGAGTATTGTGATGAAGTTGGGATCAAGCATGAAGTCTCTTCAACTTACACTCCACAACAAAATGGTGTAGTAGAGAGGAAGAATCGGACACTAATCACCCTTGCAAGAACAATGCTTGATGAGTACAACACACCGGAGAGGTTTTAGGTCAAAGCTATCGACACCGTATGCTATGCGGCAAACCGATTGTTTTCTTACTTCTGGTTCAACAAGACTCTGTATAACTTGCTCAATGGGAAGAAGCCGGATATCTCTTTCTTTCGGGTGTTTGGTTGCAAATGCTACATGAAACGACCTGTAATTTCCTCAAAGGGAAATCCACAGAGTACATTATTTATATTTGATACCACAGTTCATATATCGCAAAAGGGTACAAGGTTTTACAACACTTGGAGGCACACCTAGGTACAAGGTATCCTAGCTATATACACACACATGTCAACATCAGAGTAGGCGTAGCGCCACAGCGGGTGAAGGCTCCTCCTTCACCAACGATCATCAGAGTCGGGGTAGAGTATCAGCGGGCGTAGACTTGATCTCCTTAACCAAACTTGAGTGTAGAAACGAGACCATCTAATCCTTCCAGCCCGTTGTTGTCGTAGTCATCCTTGGGTCCCAAACCTGCTCAACTCTATCAGTACGATTTGTACTGGCCACCGGCTCCCACCCTATGCTTTGCTTTGCTATGTGGTAAGTGGAATGCAAGGGTAGAGCAAAGGCCTATATTTGGCTATAGTTTTCCTATGCCAATTCAAAAATAAGTATAATATAGTTCATCCAGTTTTAACCCATCTCATCCACACGTCCATCCATCCCATCCACATCCATATCCACATCCTCATCCACACATCTCACCACACTCTTACTCTCTAGTCAACAAGGAAGACTCCCGCTCCTCCTTGCCTCAACGGCCTAAGCCAGAATCCAACCACACCTAGGGGGAGAAAAGAAGGACTCCTCTCACTACAACGAATGAGGGTACTCGTAGGGAATGTCCATACCGGGGACACAGCTGTACGTATAGATTTAGTAACTCTGCAGAGCTTATACACCTGGAACCACAAGATCGCCATCATCGACGATGCCTCGTCTAGGCTGATACCAAGCCACCGCCTAACTGGCCCGATGCCACTCTACCACTCAGCTCTGGGGCACCCTGGAGATCCACCGGCACGCTGAGACTGTGAGACGTGGTAACAGATCCTAATGGATACCACGCTGTCTCAGGAGGGTGTGGGTCTCGGCACCCGTACCTTCCTACACTATCATCTATCAACCTAGTAGCAGCAGCATGGGGCCAGCTAGTCATCAAGTCAGACCCCGCCCATTCAGAGACGAGTGGTGTGTACGAAAAAGTCCCATGAGCCGCATTCTCGCCCAATCAGTCCTTAGAGGGACTGGACAGGATATCTTCACAAGGGGCTCAACGCCCTGTGCCTCAACGACACCTCTATTCCAGGGATTCGCCCCACAAAGACACTCCTCCCCGGAATCTACTCACATCACATGTACCCGCCATAGGTACTCTCTCACATAGGGAGTGCCCAGATCACACTCCCTCAGCAAGACTTGTCCCCTGACTCGTTGTAGATCCTGCCCAGTCGACATAACCCTCACCACACACCCAAGACACACGCCAAGATCTCACCCACGTTGTCCCCAGTTATCTAGTTTACGGCACCATGTGCCTTAGCCACACACAAGCATGTATAAGTAGAGCGTAAGTGTGTAGCAAGTATCATGAAGTAGACGAGCGTCTATCCTAGCAGCGGGTGTGCAGGGGAAGTTTGCGTCGAGCTATTGGCTTATCAAGCAATCTACCATGCATCCTATCACAGTCATTTGTATAAAGTAAAGCACTAGCAGCTACACATTGCATGCCTAATAGGATTCTACGAGGTTGGGTGGGATGTGGCACCTGTTTATAGCAATCCATGGTCATTCACTTCTGGTTGCTCTTCGCGTCTCTTCCCAGCAGATCCCTAGTCTATCCATCGTCACCGCGATGCAACTACCTCGATACAGCGACAAACATGGCAAAAGAGCAATCAATCCCTGACCACAATTCAGTACTCCCCAAAAGGCAATAAGATACAGAATGAACTAGGTAACTCCGAATAAACACTGAAAGACTTAGCCCTCGCAGAGAGTGTCTGATCCTCGGGCTCATATAAATAGAAGTGGTTGTCTGCTAAGCACAAGCCCGGATCACGACCATGGTATAGCCAGTACTTCCTGGGTCGATCGTGTCGACCTATACGGCTTCAAAAGAAGAGGCCTTGATTCTAGCTTAACTTAACCAAACACCGCGGTTGCGACCTTTCGATCCTGACGTTGTCGACGATATCTGGTCGGCAGCCTACCTTGGGGGGTGCCCGAGGTAGTAGATGAGATCGAGGGTGGTGAGGTGCGCGAGATCAAGAGCAAGAAAGTAACACGAGACACGGGTTTAGACAGGTTCAGGCCGTCGAGGTGACGTAAAACCCTAGTCCTGTGTTCGGATGTGGATTATGATCGGGAACAATCTGTCTTGGAGGGGGGTCCCCGCCCGCCTTATATAGTCGGGGGGGGTTACAAGATCAATCTAATCTTGCTTTCCCGATCGGCACACACCCAAATTGACCAGAAATCCTAGGTTCAAGGAAACCGATCGCCTCGATGATCTAGGCGAATCATATCGCATGCCGAGTCTTGCGCCTTACTCCACGGTCTTCTCCGTAGCGCTCGGCATGGTCTTCTCGGGCTGGGCCTTTGCCGACCGCTAGGCCCAGGCCCTCGGCTGAGGATACCCGGGGGAGCAATCCCCACAGACGTCATGGAAATTGGCGGGGACCGGAGGATCACAAGTAGGAGGGGAAAAGGTATAACGAGAACCGACCAAATTATAAGAGCACAAGCGCAAAAGCAATCACCGAGGCAATTAATTTCACTCTTGAGCCCATATAATCCCGGTAGTCCGGAAATCTCGAAGGATTTCAAACCAACAATCGTACAAACCAAGATCGAACGCAATCCAACATAACTTACCATTCGTTACATCAGAGTTCACAAATAAGTTCGCAAGTAGCATCACATACCGAAGTACTTAGTTATTACAACACAAATATAGAAGTAGCAAAAGCAACATAGTTTTGAAATCATCAGAGTACGCCTCATTTAGTTCAAATACATGCTAGTTTCATAGTTCATCCCTAAAAAGCATTTGATAAGATAGTAGGGTTGATCTTTGCCCGAGATCTAGTCATCATCCCCCATGGGGTGAAGACACACTTTTTGCGTAAGCCATTATAGAGAAGATCATCTCGCAACAAGAGGGAATAAACCCCGAGTACGAGAATGTACTCAGCTAGACTTACCCGTCATAAACCAAAAATAAATGACACCAAGGATTATGCAAGGCTTACTTTGGTGGAGTTGGCTTGACTCATTTTTGCATAAAAACATATGTAGCATTAGAGGAACATGTTATTATACTAGCAGCAGCTTAAATCATTTTAGCCTACCAACTAAGTGAGCACCTGTACTAAACAATCACTTTATTATAACAAGCATTAATAACCATATCCAGTTTAGTACAACTTTCATCATGATCATCATCAATATCGTAACCATCATTATTTAGTGAGATCTACGGTGCCGCAAGCTTGGTCAAGTTCTCACTATCCGGGAGAGACGGCGATTGTGGGGATTGCTCCCCCGGGTATCCTCACCGAGGGCCTGGGCCGAAGCGGTCGGCAAAGGCCCAGCCGAGAAGACCATGCCGAGCGCTACCGGAAGACCGTGGAGTAAGGCGCAAGACTCGGCATGCGGATATGATCCGCCTAGATCATCGGGCGATCGGTTTCCTTGAACCTAGGATTTTCTGGTCGGCTGGGTCTGTGTGCCGATCGGGGAAAGCAAGATTAGATTGATCTTGTAACCCCGCCCCCGACTATATAAGGCGGGCGGGGACCCCTCCAAAAACAGATTGTTCCCCGATCATAATCCACAACCGTAACACGGGACTAGGGTTTTACGTCACCTCGACGGCCTGAACCCTGTCTAAACCCGTGTCTCATGTTACTTTCTTGCTCTTGATCTCGCGCACCTCACCACCCTCGATCTCATCTACTACCTCGGGCACCCCCAAGGTAGGCTGCCGACCGATATCGTCGGCCGGTACCGGGCGCGCCGGTAGGGGTGTGCGTTTCGATCCGTCGCCGAGCAAGATGGTTACTCCTTCCACCGCCGCTCTCTCCGCCGCGTCGGGCATGACCTTCACCGCCGGATCCATCACGTGGACCGCCGCCGAGCACGATGGCGGGGAGAACGGCCAACCCCGGTCCCATCCAATGGAACCGGCATGCGCCGCCCCGGCCGACCAGCCGCCAAGCGCCTCCAAGCGAGGCCACGGCGATCCTCCCCCAGGGCGACGACGCAGCGCCCCGCCGGGAGAGGAACCCCGTCAACTCCGACGACCTGATTGAGCTCATCGACCGGGTCGGTGGAGGCATACGCGAGTGCATCGAACTCGCCGAAAACACGCCGCAGTGCTTTTAGCGAGCACCCACCCGCCGGACGGGATGGCAACCCGCGCGTCGCCGCCGGGCACCACGCCGATCCGACCACCCGCCGAGGCCATCGGCCATCCCGTGAGGCCCACTCGGACCTGACGTCCCATCGCAGCCACGACCCCACCCGGTTTGGGCCCCCGTGGTTCTGGGAGATTTCCTCCGGCACCCAAACCACTCGGGCGGGGACGCCATCGCGGCATATCCCCGAGGAACAGATCTACAACCATGGTGGCCTCACCCGACCGCAAGGGTCCCGCGGGTACCCACCAGGGAAGTAGCACGCGATAACTCGCCCAACCATCACCTGGCCGACACCCCATCACCGACCGTTAACATGGTACAGCTCCACTGCGGCCGGAAAACGACGAGTCACTCCACACCATCCCCGGAGGAGCAGCCGGTTCCGACTCCGATGCCTCTCCCGCATCCGATCTAGATACATCAATCGTTGTTAGTGGGCGGAACCCTCCAAATAAATTACACCCCTCCCGGTATACCCGGCGCAGATCTTCATGCTCGAGCGGTCTCGCCGACGAGGACCCACCTTACGCAGACAGATGGACATCGCGCCCGACCCCGGCGCGCAACGCCGAGAGCCGGCGCCGTGTGGCTTACGAGAAACAGGAGCAGCGTCTCCTCCGAGATGCGGCCGGCCCGACGCGCCACCTCTACAACTTGGCGTAAGAGTTCGTCTACATCGACGAACAGATCGTAGCGCCGACCCGAAGCGCCAATCTCGCCCGTCGCCGCCAACGAGCTTGAGGCGCTTGCCCCGACCCTCGGGTAAACCCGGGCTAAAGCTTTCATCAAGGCTGCTCAAGTGCGGTGAACAGGGCTCACGGGAGATGCCGTCCGGATCCTCCACATCCGGATCCAGCCGCCACCGGTCGGGAAGATCGAGCGTTCCCGCCCGATCGCACAATGACGGGGAGGTAGCGCAACCGCTGGCGAGCCCGGCGGCCACGACATGCCGGATCCAACTATCAACCAGCCACCCGCCGACGCCTCGTGCGATCATCAATGCGGACGTGGCCGCTCGCGCGTCATCGACGCCCGACGCACCGATGCCTACAACGCCGAGATGGAGCGCCGCCGTCGTTTTCGACGCCGAGCACGGGCTCCGACCGCAACGGCGCCGGTGATCGAGGGCCCCAAGCCCCTCTCGGCACGGCTGCGGTCCCATCGGTGGCTTGATCACTTCGGATCCCCGAACAGTGGAGCCCTACGACGGCAAGGCTAACCCCGAGCAAAGGGCTCAAAACGACGCCGTAGCGCGGCCGCCACGGGGGAACAAAGACACGATGGCAAACTACTTGCTCTGTCATGCTGGCCTCCCCCAGCCCCGAATCGTTCACGGATCGAGGAGAACTCCATCGACAACCGGGTGCAGCCCCGAAGCTCTTCGTGGACAACTACATGGCCACGCAGGATCGCCAAGGCACGCCGCCACGATCTCGAAAGGTTGGCGCAACGCCCCAACGAGACGCCCGGCAATACATTCGCCGCTTCTCCACGCCGCGCACTGCCGCCGCCAACGCCAATGACACCGACGTCATCACGGCCTTCATCCGAGGCCTTACATACAAAGAAACCCCCCGCCGAAAAGCTCCACGTAAAACGCCTGAAACAATCGGCGAGCCGATGAAGACCGGGCCGACGCCACGCACATGGGAGAGGAGGCCGAAGGGCACCACAGAGACTTCGCCGCAGGAAGAGGCCCATGCCCCCTCCTCCGCCGCCAGAGAGCTCCTCGCCCAACGATCGCAACACCGACCGTAGGGATCGGCGGCGGATCATCGCCACGACAACCGCGACCGCCGGACCGATACCGAGGACGCCGCCCGACGTGAACAACGCCAAGTCACGGGTCAAGCGAAACCTCGACGCCGAAGTTCGACAAAGTCCTGGATCAGCCGTGCCCGATCCACAAGAATGCGACGCACACCATGCGCCAATGCTACGGGCTCGGCAAAGTTTTCCTGAAGAAGACATGAAGCGCCAACGCCGCCGTGACGACGACAAAAACGGCGGCGACAAAGAAGATGACCCGAAACCGACGGCATACCGTACCAAACACCGCCCAAGAGCGTGGCACGATCCGCGGTGGGCCACACGCAATGGAAAGCAAGAGGAGCAAGAAGCCGACCGCCAGAGGGTCATGGCGCCTCCGACGAAAAAACTATCGCCGACCCCGCCTTTTCCCGCCATGGTCCGACCAGCCCATCACCTTCGGCGGGGAAGACCGGTGGTCGGACATACCATACCCCGGGCGTTTCCCCGGTCCTCGACCCGGTGATCGGCAACGTCCACTTCAAGCGTGTCCTCATCGACGGGCGGGAGCTCCTTGAACATACTCTTCCCAAAGTCGCTCCGGGGAACTCGGCATCCCGAAAAGAGGCCTTACAGCCCGGCCGAATCTCCGTTCGGGGCATCATCCCCGGACAAGCCATCGGAGCCGCTCGGCCAAGTGACCCCACGCCAAGACAGTTCGGCACCCCAGGCCGGTTCCGTAAGGAAAACCTCGGCCGTTCTACGTCGCCGGACTTCGACCGCGGCCCATCATGCCATACTGGGACGCCCGGCCCTGCACAAGTTTATGGCGGTCCCTCACTACGCCTACCTCGTGATGAAGATGCCGCCTCTCGGTGGTGTGCTCACCCTCCGCGCCGACCGAGGAACGCCCACGCTTGCGAGCAAGAAAACTACATCATCAACGAGACCGCCGGCCTCGCCGCCAAGATGCAAGCGTGCCTCGCCGACTCCAAAGAAGTGCCGCCGAAGACCAGAGATCCCGGTCAATGAACCACCGCGCTCCTCCATCAAAAACAAGGAGACCAAGGTCATCGACTTGGGCACGGGTGACCCTCCAAGGTCACTCGGATCGGCGCCAACCTCGACCCCAAATAGGAAGACGCTCGTCGCCTTCCTCCGGGACAACGTGGACGTGTTCGCATGGAAACCTGCGGACATGCCCGAGTACCGAGGAAGTATGCCGAGCACGCCCGAAGGTCTCATCCTCCGCCAAGCCGGTCCAAAGAAGCTCCGCCGATTCGCGCCGGACAAGAAAGAGGCTATTAGGGTAGAAATCAACCGGCTCTTAGCCGCCGGTTTTATCAAAGAAGTGTATCACGCCGAGTGGCCGGCAAACCCAGTCCTCGTCCGCAAAAAGCAATAAAGAATGGCGAATGTGCGTTGATTACACCGATCTTAACAAACACGCCCTAAAGACCCGTTCACTCTCCCTCGCATCGACGAGGTCGATTTCCACCGCCGGCCGCGAACTCCTCTCGTTTCTTGATCGTTATTCCGGTATCACCAGATCGCCCTAAAGGAGTCCGACCAGGTCAAGACGGCCTTCATAACTCCATTCGGGCGCCTATTGCTACACGACGATGTCCTTCGGCCTAAAGAATGCCGGGCGACGTACCAAATGACAATTCAAGCATGCCCGAAGGATCGATAGGCATCAACGTCGAGGCCTACGCCGACGACGTTGTGGTAAAATCTAAAACCGCCGATAGCTTAATCGCCGACCTTGACCAAACATTCAAAAGTCTCCGAGTGTATCGATGGAAACTCAATCCAAACAAGTGCATTTTCGAGCTTCCTCGAATCCTGCTCGGGAATACGGTCAGCCAGCCACACGGTATCGAACCAAACCCCGAGAAGGTGTCGGCCATAACCAAAATGTTGCCGCCAACCAATATCAAGGAAGTACAGAAGCTCGCCCGGCCGCTTGGCAGCCCTAAGCCTCGATTACATCTCCAAGCTAGGAGAGAGGGCCATGCCTTTCTTCCGCTTACTCCGAGCGTCCGACAAGTTTGTTTGGACTCCGTAGGCCGACGAGGCATTCAAGGAGCTCAAGGTCTTCTTGACGACGCCCCCTGCCTTAACGGCTCCGCTACCCGGCGAGGATCTCCTCCTTTACATCGCAAAGAACGAATCGGGTGGTCTCCACAAATGGGTCGCCGCCGAAAGATGACGAACCCGGCATGCATTCAAGGTGCAGCGCCCGGTCTACTACATAAGCGAGGTCCTGAACGAGTCCAAAACTCGTTACCCGCAAATACAAAAAAGCTCATCTACGCCGCCCCACCGACGTCACGTAAGGTGAACCACTACTTCCAGTCTCACAAGATAACGGTGGTGTCCCATTACCCGATCGGCGATATCATAAAGAACAAGGAAGTCGACGGGAGAGTCGCCAAATGGGCAGTTGAAATCGGGCGCATACACCGTCGAATACGCGAGCCGCCAGACGATAAAATCCCAGCGCCGCCGACTTCATCGCCGAGTGGGACGGACATGCGAGAACCAAGCCCCACCCGAGCACCCCCAAAGACTGGAAGATGTACTTTGACGGTGCGCTAAATGTGAGCGGTGCCGGTGCGGTGGGTCGTACTTGTATCTCCAAGCGGCGAGGAACTCCGATACGCCTTGAGAATACATTTCAAGGCATCTAACAACGCCGCCCGAGTACGGCCGCCATTCACGGCATCAAGATTGCTATATCCCCTGGGGATCAAACGCCCGAAATCTTCGGCGACTTCGGCGCTGGTCGCCAACCGTGCAAACAAAGACCGGTCTTGCACCAACGAAAAATGGACGCCACCGCCGGAAATCCGGAAACTCGAGAACAAATTCTACTCGGCATTGAGTTCCACCACATCGTTCGAAGAAAAAAACGAGGCCGACGGCTCTCCAAGTTAGGCTCTACACGAGCAGCCATTCCGCCAGCGTATTTGCGCACGATCTCCTCGACACCATCTATCGGCCAAGACGGAGCGACGCCCAACCCGACCATCGCGGAGAAGGCGTCGCACTCGCCAAGGCCACCGACGCCGAGGATCGGCGCCCCTCGCTTCATCGATACCTCACCAACTCGAGGTCCCTACCGACAAAACCGAGACGTAGCGTTGATACGGGCGGAGCAAGCACTACGCCCCGGTAGAGGGCTCGCTGATGCGCAGAACGCCAACGCTAACGCTCGCAAAAGTGCGCGCTCGCAGCCCAAGGCTTGAAGATACTAAAAAGAAATACATGCCGGACTCGCGGAAGCCATTGCGCCTCTCGAACCTGGGTCGGCAGAGCCTTCCGAGCTGGATTTTATCGGGCCGACCGCCGTAGCCGACGCGAGAACACCTGGTACGACATTGCGAGGGATGCCGCTTCGCCAAGCAACCTCACCGCCGCCCACGCCTAATGACGATCCCGCCGGCCGGCCGTTCGCCTGGGGACTCGACCAGATCGGCCCCTTCGAGCCGCACCAGTAATTTTAAATACGCATCGGTCGCCATCGACAAGTTCTCCAAGTGGATTGAGTACAAACCACTCGCCCGCCTCGACAAGCAAGAAGGCCGCCGAGTTCTTTGAGGAAATCATTCACCGCTTTGGCATCCCGAACAGCATCATCACTCGACCTCGGGTCAAACTTCACGGGAAACGAAGTTCGGGAGTTTTGTGAAGAGCGCTCCATCTTGGTCAAATACGTATCCGTTCGCGCACCAGCGTGCCAACGGCCGGGCCGAACGCGCCAACGGAATGATCCCGGGCGCACTCAAAAGCGCCCGTATCGGAAGGATGACAAGCACCCGGGAAGGTGGTGAAGGAACTTCCACCAGCCAGCCTGGGACTGCGCCGCGCATCACTGGCCGAGCACGGGGGTTTCCCCTACTACATGGTATACGGGTCGGAAGCCGCCCTACCCGAGGACGCCGCCTTCCGCTCACCAAGAGTGGAAAACTACTCCGAGGAAATCTCCGACCAAGCGCGCGCTGACGACGTCGACCGCGCGGAAGAAGAGCGCCTAGCCGCCCGCATCCGATCGGCAAAGTACCTAGAGGGCGTCCGTCCGTTATTACGACCGCAACGTCCCGGAGCGCCCCTTCGCGGTCGGCGATGCTGGTCTTACGCCGCCGCACGAGCTCCGCAGTATGCATAAGCTCTCCTCCCCGATGGTCCCTTCATCGCCAAGGAGGTCACCCGACCGTGGTCCTATAGGCTGGTGGAGTCGGGGGGCGCGATATCCCAAACTCCTGGCACGCCGAGCACCTAATACGTTTTTACGCCCGATAAGTCAAGATGAATAAAGATATGTACTGCTTTCCCTTTGTAATCTAAATATATATATGATTTGATGTCTTTTTTGTCTTGTCTCTCTTTCTCCTCGTGCATTCATTTTTCACATGTGCTATCCACGCACTATGCGCCAATAAGACCGCCAAGACGCACTTTAACTCAAACCGACGGAGCAACCCCCTGCCACCGGGTCCAAACCTACACGTGCTAGCAGCTCAGCGCTCTGCGTTATGGAAAGGCCAGCAGCGGCTCCCTGGGGACCCTGGTACCCTCTACGCCAAAATACAAGGAACATACCCTTAGCGCTATGAGATACTAGGAAACTTGGGCCGGTCCCAAAGACGACAAAGTCACACACTGCAGGGGCATTACGGCAAACACATTACATGCATAACAAAAGTGATATTAACATCATTTACGTACAGCGTCTCCACACGCAATACATAAGTCAATTCTAACGCTCTTCTCCTAGGGCGCGTCGGCCTCAGCATCGCCGAACAGGTCCAGGTCCTCTACTACCTTGATGGCGGCATCGGAGGACTCGGCGCTCAGCTTCTCCCGGTCGGCAACCGACGTGGTCCGGCAAAACCCGCCTCGACCGGGACAACTCCACCCGGGGATAGTGCGACCGGACGAGCCAGCGCATGCCCGGCAGCAGCGCAGGCCGCTCCATGAACAAACACCCGTGTTTGTTGTAGGACGGTCTGGCACCGCACCAGGAAACGCGAGACCGAAGGGTAGCGTTCCCCGAGCACGCCCCGGTCGTAGCCCCCTCCGTGCGGGTCGACGAGATTCAGCGCGGGGTCGAGGGCGATGGTGTCTTCCATCCGCTCCTCGGCGGCTGCAAGACACCGTTTCAAAGTCCGCTGCGCCCGCCGTCGCGTTCTCCCGCACAACTGCGCAGAACAAATGGTAAGAACCCGACAAGCCCGATCAGGCAAATACAGCAAAAGGTAACGACACTTACGCCGCGCCTCGGACCGAGCTGTCTCGCCGACCGGGTAGCCTTTGGCCGCCTCACGGGTTAGCTCCTCGACGAAGCCGCTTGAGATAGCTGCAGCTTCGCCTTCAAGAGCTGCAGCCGAGCACAAGTCAGCACAGAATACACAAGAGCGCCCGAAAGGGACGGTAGGGGAAAACATACCGGTCACCAGCGCCGCGCAAAGTGTTTGCCCGCGCCGCGCGCCGATCGCTGGCGGCGGCCGCCTCCCACGAGCCGAGCGTTCTCACGCTCCAGCTCTTCCCACTGCCGGCGCGGTCGGTCGTCGTCTTCACGAACGGCCTTCAGATTGCGCTCGAGCGGGCCGACCGACTCCGCCAAGCTGGTCTTCTCCGCGGAGAAGCCGCTCGTTGTCGGCCTTCATTTTTCGTAGGCGGCCGCCGACTGCTCCAGCGAGCGTGCCGCGTCTCGCAGCACGGGCCAGCTCCTACATGCATATTCGACATAAGCTCGCAACACTATCAAACAGACAATATGATTACTTACCGAGCTCGGCGGAGCGGCCGAGATCGGCGTCGGGTTTTTGATATTCACCGACGGCGATCTCGTCGTCCACCACCTCCACCCGTTCACCTCGGGGTCGATGTAGAACGTGCGGCGAGCCGCGCCGGCTCCTCGCGCGGCGCAGGCACCTCCTGCACCACTTCCCTCCGGCTCGGGCTCCGCCACACTACGGTCTCCGCCGTGGCGCCGCCCTTTGCCGGGCGGATGACGGAGACGGCACTGAGCGGGCCGCTGAAGCGCCCTCCCTTGCCGGTCGGCCGCGAGCGGCGGGCGGCATCTCCGCGCCCGAGCGGGGCCGGGGATGCGCCCCCTCAGCCCCAATCGGCTGGTCGGGAGTCACCCCACGCCGGCCGTACGGGTGGGCTATCTCTTGGGCGATGGCCGCCCTCCCCTCCCCGCGGCACGGGTCCTCCTCCACGGGATCGCCGCAACAGACACTCCTAAGCCAAACCCGGACAACACCAGGAACAAAAAGAAACGAGTTGGTACTTTACAAAATGGATCGGCGGTGCCGCGCGCGCTGAAACCGGGGGGCCTCCAGAGCTGCCCGCCTCGGTCGGTCGGGTCGGGCGGCACCGATGGCCGCTCGGCCGCCTCGGCGGCGCCCCCCGATCGGCATTTTCTCAAACACCGGCCGCGCAGAGTCGCCAGCCTTCGACGCCGATCGACGCCCGACGCTCGTCCAACGCCTCCGAAGTCCTCCCGGGTCTTCGTCATCCGAGAGGATGACGGCTCGCTTCCCCCGCCCCCCCTGCTCCTCGCTGATTCGAACAGACGAGGCGGGGGGGCACGGCCTCCTTCTTGCGCCTCTTCGGCGAAGGCGCCTCCTCCGAGCCACCCTTTCGCCGATGGGCCCTTGGCTCGACGCTTGGGGACCGCCTTCTCGGCCGTCCCCTCGTTCACAGTCCTCCGCAATCTTGCGGATTTCCTCCATTGGTCGCCGCCGGTCTACACCGGTCGGCCAGGTGTCGTCGGGGCACATCCGACACATAAACGGCTCGATCTCGCATAAACGGCGGCTTGAGCAAATCGGCCAATCACACACATAATACTATAACAAAGCAGGAACTCACCGCCCGGCCGGGGATTGCCCAGCCTGTAAGGCTTCCGCATACCCGAGCTCCTCAGTGGGTACCTCCGACGAAAAAAAGCGTGAGCCGCCGAAAGAGAACCTCCTTAGAGATCGCCTCCGGCGTCCTCACGCTGTCGGGTCATTATCCCCGAGTACTCGTACCACGGGTGCTCGCGCTCCTTGCATGGCTGGATGCGCCGCAAAGACGGCCGATAGCCACCGCCACCCCCCGGCCGCCGTTCATGGGGCGGATGATGCCGAGCAGCTCCTCCACCGCACCATGTCGGCGGATGACGGCCGCCGGACCGCTTGGCGTTGACGCTCCACCACTCGCTCGCCTCATTGAGATCTATGGAGCGGGGTTGCCGATGACGAACCATTGGGTGTTCCACCCCTTGATGGAAGAGTTGAGGGGCAGCCCAAGGTACTGGTTCCTCATCCCGTCCCCGAAGACGAGATAGAGGCCACCGACTACCTTGGGTGAGCCGGCTCCAATGAACGCCCGGCGCGTAAGAGATGGCGAAAGAGATTGAAGTGGGGAGGAATGCCGAGGAAAGCCTCGCAAAAATGGATGAAAACAGAAAAGATGAAGAATAGAATTGGGGTGGAGATGAATGAGGCGAATCTTGTAGTAGGCAAGGAGCTTCCGGAGGAAGGGGTGCGCCGGCAGCCCGAACCTCGCGGCGGAAATAATCCGCAAACACAACGAGCTCGTTGTCGTTTCGCGGGGTGGGGAATGACTCCCCACGGTGGGCGCCAGCCCAGCCCTCGTCGGGCAAAGACTCCGTCGCGACGAGCTCATCGAGGATCGCCTCGCGTGCAGGTCGAAGTAGCCCACTCCACCTCCGCGTTAGGCGGACCTCCGCGCCCCTGGATCTCCGCCCGTGCCCGATGCGCCGCCGCCGCCCGCGGAACCACGCTTTGCCCCTTGCCGCCCGCCATTTCGGATCTAGGTTTCGGATTGGGAGCGCCGGTGATGTGGGAGAGAAAGGTTGGTTGTGCAGAGGAAGGCGAAGAGGCAGCGGGGTTTGCGAGGTGTCGAGAGGAAGGCAAAGAGTGTGACCGAAAGGCCATGCCCGGTCTTTAAATGGATCTGCGGATGACAGCGGTGTCGGGCGCCGCGCCGCGTCGCTTCGCCTTCCTTCCGTGGGAAACCGCGCCGCGCCGCTCCGTGGTTATCCGCCGGGAGCTGGACCGCGCGCGATGTTTCCCAGAGGATGCTAGGCCCAGTGGGCCGGCCTGCCAGCTCGACCGCTGGTCGCAGGCCCCCGCACCCGGCGTAAAACCAAAGTTTGGACCCTAGAAGATGACAAGCGCCTCGGGACCGCATGGTCAAGATTCAAAGAACTTATACTTTGACAAATTTGATCCCGGCACCCGCCTCATGCCTCGCCTACTACCGCTCGGGGACTACGTGGTACACGTCGCCGGAAGCGACCGACGTGGTACACGGGACCCGTATGCCGGAGATCTTTCTTTTTCTTTTTTCTCTCTTGAGCAGCTCGCCTCTCCCGGACAGTGGGACCTCCTGCGTTCCTCTCAACCGCGGCGACCGGCTGTGTGTTCCACGGCCAGATTCCGCCTCCCTCCAAGCACCCGCACGGTCGGCCTCGACGACGCCGACCGCCACGACTCGTCGAGTCCGTTGATCGACTTTCGCACCGCCACGACACTGGTCGGAAGAATTGCCGGCACCAAGGAAGACGCTGAATGGTTCCCAACCTTGGGTTGAGACACGCAAGCTGCTCGGGGACTAGCTGTGGGGATTGCTCCCCGGGTATCCTCGGTAGAGGGCTCTGGGCCGAGCGGTCGGCAAAAGGCCCAGCCCGAGAAGACCATGCCGAGCGCTACCGTAAGACCGTGGAGTAAGGCGCAAGACTCGGCATGCAGATATGATCCGCCTAGATCATCGGGCGTCGCTTTCCTTGAACCTAGGATTTCCTGGTCGGCCGGGTGTGCCGATCGGGGAAAGCAAGATTAGATTGATCTTGTAACCCCGCCCCCGACTATATAAGGCGGGCGGGGACCCCCCAAAAACAGATTGTTCCCCATCATAATCCACAACCGAACACACGGGACTAGGGTTTTACGTCACCTCGACGGCCCGAACTGCCTAAACCCGTGTCTCGTGTTACTTTCTTGCTCTTGATCTCGCGCACCTCACCACCCTCGATCTCATCTACTACCTCGGGCACCCCCCAAGGTAGGCTGCCGACCGTATATCGCCGACAGCGATTCGAATCGATTCCAACCGAGCTCGGGGGGGTATTCCCTACACACACCCGGACATGCCGCGAAGGCACCTTAGGTAACCATTGGTACAACTCAGCGCGCGGTCCGGTTTATACGTCGGCAAGACCGAAAGACGGTAGCCGGGATGTTCAAACCATGCTAACCCAAGGACGACGCCAGGATCGCTTAGACATGCTTGCCCTTGGTCTAGTATGCCGCTTCCCCGCGAATTGCCGGCCGCCCCGCGTCCCGTCTTGAGTTGAGCTACTCGGCCAAGGGCCTCGACACTCAGTCCGACCAGCTATGTGCAGGACTGCGTTCAACATGGCCAAGTACGCATAACGCCGCGTCCAGTCCTTAACCGACTTAGACGGGGTCCACTTGTCCCCGCCCATCTTCCTTTAATTTAATACCGTGTTCATTTCCATGATAGCAAATATAGCCAACATGACCAGAGAGTAACCACCTATAGCTCGCGGGTGACAGAAATCACCCGACTTCTACCGGTCTAAGCATGGCTAAGCATTTGTAACGGCCCTAACCTAGGACATAGGATTCATGGTATAAAGTATATACTGGACACGGATAGGATAGAATGCATCAAGTATCTTCAATCAACTCCTATACTTAATGCAATAAACAACATAAAGTACTCAATTGCATTTTATAAAGAATAGGAGGCTTAAAATGCTCCGGGGCTTGCCTTTCACGAATGTGGATGGCTCGTGGTTAGGGCACTCGCTTAACTCTTCTTCGCCGTAGCTGCCTCCCCGCGCGTTCGGCTCTCACGGGATCCTCCCGCTCCTCCTCCGTCGAGTGCTCCCGGTCCAGGCTCCCGAACTCCAACAAATAAGTCACCCCCTTCTACGCACCTATTGGAATGCAAGTGCAAATGAGAATAACGAATGCAAGTGATGCTCATGCATGAGAAAGACAAGTGGTGCAACACTAAACTCTCCACCTAGTGTGATGACTCTATTCAAATCACTTTAATTTACAGAATAGGTGCATATCTCTTCTCTAAACAAGATTAAGCACTCACCAAGCAAGTCAAGGTATAACTTTTCATCATCAGTTTATTTATAAAATTAATATCTTTTCACTCCGGACTCCAAATATAGCAAATGATATGTCCGTTTCGATCATCTCGACGAGCCCGTCGCAATGGTGTAGTCCAATTCATCATTTGAGATACTTTTATTCTGTGCAAAATTGGATATACCTGCGAAACGATCAAGAACAACACAACTCGTGGAACTCGTTAGAATCAAACCCTACAACTATGCTTTATGATTGATATCATGTTATATTGAGCAATAGTTGGTGGTATAAAATAGGCGTTAAGGACCGTCAACAAGTTCCCCCAAGCTTACCCTTTGCTAGTCCCGTACAAAGCACGCCGGAGCACGCCGAGAAGCCGGCCATTTAGGTGCCCCGATTGATCCACCGATGCATATTTCATGCCGAAAGTAAAACAAAGAGAACTTTGCCCTCAGAAATATAAAATCAAGCTGGATTTTTTTATAGCTGCAGAATGATAAGACACACCCTAAAGAACCTAGATTGAGAAAATTGGGCCCATAGTGATTTTTCTAAAAATCACTCATCATGAGCTAGAATTTAGCGTTTCTTTCATCGAAATCCTTACACCTTCGAAGATGATGTCAGGGCCTATGTATGTCTGATACTAGTTGATTAATGCAGGAATGATACATTGAAAGTTAGCGTGGATAGTTTAGATGGTGTCTGTGCAAAGCACGCCGAAGCACGCCGAGAAGCCAGGCCATTTAGGTGCCCTGATTGGATCCACCGATGCATATTTCATGCTTGAAAGTAAAACAAAGGAGAACTTTGCCCTGTAAACACGAAATCAAGCCGGATTTTTTTCATAGTCAGTAGAATGATAAGACACACCCTAAAGAACCTAGATTGAGAAAATTGGGCCTATAGTGATTTTTCTAAAAATCACTCGTCATGAGCTAGAATTCAGCGCTTCTTTCATTGAAATCCTTACACCTTCGAAGATGATGTCAGGGCCTATGCATGTCTGATACTAGTTGATTAATATAGGAATCATACATTGGAAGTTAGGGTGGATAGTTTAGATGATGTCTGTGCAAAGCACGCTGGAGCACGCCGAGAAGCCAGGCCATTGAGGTGCCCTCGATTGGATCCACCGATGCATATTTCATGCCGAAAGTAAAATAGTGAGAACTTTGCCCTCAGAAATACGAAACCAAGCTGGATTTTTTTCATAGCTACAGAATGATAAGACACACCCTAGAGAACCTAGATTGAGAAAATTAGGCCCATAGTGATTTTTCTAAAAATCACTCATTATGAGCTAGAATTCAGTGCTTCTTTCATCGAAATCCTTACACCTTCGAAGATGATGTCATGGCCTATGCATGTCTGATACTAGTTGATTAATACAGGAATGATACATCGAAAGTTAGGGTGGATAGTTTAGATGAGGTCTGTGCAAAGCACGCTGGAGCACGCCGAGAAGCCAGGCCATTGAGGTGCCCTGATTGGATCCACCGATGCATATTTCATGCTGAAAGTAAAATAGAAAGAACTTTGCCCTGTAAATACGAAACCAAGCTGGATTTTTTTCATAGCTGCAGAATGATAAGACACACCCTAGAGAACCTAGATTGAGAAAATTGGGCCCATAGTGATTTTTTTAAAAATCACTCATTTTGAGCTAGAATTCAGCGCCTCTTTCATTGAAATCCTTACACCTCTGAAGATGATGTCAGGGCCTATGCATGTCTGATACTAGTTGATTAATACAGGAGTGATACATTGGAAGTTAGGGTGGATAGTTTAGATGATGTCTATGCAAAGCAGGCCAGAGCACGCCGAAAAGCCAGGCCATTTAGGTGCCCTGATTGGATCGACCGACGCATATTTCATGCTGAAAGTAAAACAGTGAGAACTTTACCCTGTAAATACAAAATCAAGATAGATTTTTTTCATAGCTGCAGAATGATAAGACACATCCTAGAGAACCTAGAATGAGAAAATTGGGCCCATAGTTGAAGTAATGTGCCAGCCTAAGATACAAGGTGGATTAGGAATACAAAATCTAGAAATACAGAATAAGTGTCTGCTGAGTAAATGGATATTTAAATTAATAAATGAGGACGGAGTTTGGCAACAATTGCTGCGAAATAAGTATCTAAAAATAAACCACCGGGATGTTTGTATTTAAAAAATCGACTGACTCCCATTTTTGGAAGGGGCTTATGAATGTTAAAGACACCGTCTTGGGCTTTGGCATATTCAAGGTGACTGATGGAACGCAAACACGTTTCTGGTTCAATACATGGCTTGGTACTAAACCACTAAAAGACAAGTTCCCGGCGTTGTTCAATATTGTGAGAAGGAAACAGGATTCAGTGGCCAATGTCCTGGCAACTGTTCCCCTAAATGTCTCCTTTAGGAGAAATTTAGTGGGCAGAAACCTTACGGACTGGCACAGAATCGTAGTCTCCATACAAAATGTGAACTTACATGGGGAAAGAGACGTCTTCATCTGGTCACTGAATGCTTCAGGCACCTATACGGTGAGGTCATTGTACGCTGCGTTGATTAACAACGGGGTAAGAGTGTCACAAGATATTTGGCGAATTAAGATTCCATTAAGAATTAAGGTTTTCTTGTGGTATCTAAAGAGAGGCGTGATTTTGACGAAGGACAACCTGTCTAGGCGTAACTGGAATGGCGATAAGAGCTGTGCTTTTTGCCATTGTCCAGAAACTATTCAACACCTCTTTTTTGATTGTTTTTATGCTAAATTCTTATGGCGCGCTGTTCACCTATTGTTTGGTTACTCTGCTCCTCTGCACATGGAGGATCTCTTTGATAACTGGTCAAAGAGGGGCAGTAAAATTCAAAATGCGTTGTTATTGACTGCAGCATCAGCCTTATGCTGGACTATTTGGCTAACAAGAAATGAAGTAGTATTTGACAAATGTAGACCCAAAAATTTTTTGCAGGTCCTATTCAGGGGAACTTACTGGCTGCGACAATGGGCAAAGCTGCAGCCGCGTGAGGATACTCGAGCTCTCCTCCTCCACGCAGGACAGCAGCTGGAGACGTCCGCACTACAGTTCTTTAGCTCCCATGGATGGCTTTCAAATAATCGCATTGGCTAGCAGTTTGTCTAGACTATTTCGTTTTTCCTGTTTTCCTTATGACCGGATTGTGGCTGTTAAACATATGGTGTAACTCTGTAATAATTGGCCTGATTCTACCGATCGGTGGATGAAGCCGGATAGTATTTATCCATTATCTAAAAAAATCAGTTAAAGATATACAACCTGCACCTAATTAACTTATATTAATTAGCAAAGCATCTACAAGGGATAGCTTCACATATACATAAAGATAAACAATCACACAACACACAACAGCATTTCTGACCTACACACAACAGCTGAGAGAAACAACTGTAATTAGAGTTCTATAAATCCAAATGACATACAAGAAGACATTCTGGAAAGCTCATGAAATTACCCACAACTCTTATTTAGACATCACAAGCAGATTCTCAGGTTAAAAAGATCAAACAAATAAAGTTCCCAGATCTGTCCTGGAATTCCAGAGAAGGACACTTTCTGAACTCTACAAGATAGTGCTATAACTCAGAAACTACTCAACCAAATGCTCTCAAATTTTAACAGCAGCTAGATGATGAAATTAGCTACAAATTTGATATAGATCACAAAGTCAGAAAACAACATTTAGGACATGCAACAGTAGAGGAGCTACCAGCTGTCCAGAAAGAGCTTAATTTAGAGGATTACTTATTTACTCATGTTGAAACATGCAAACTAAGCTCACCCAACTTAACCAACAGTTAAAGCATGATTAATGATTACCAGAAAACATGATTGTCCACCTTAAAACATTTATTAAAATACCTTTTTCATTTTACTTAAGTATTTAAGGGAATAATTGAGTACATAGCAAAAGTACCCAGAAAAATTTACAAAAAATACAGGGGACTACTCATAGCTCATATAGACCACATTTCAAATTTCACATTAAAATTCTAAGTACAACTTCCTGTAGCAAAAGAACAAGCCACACAAGCTTAAAGGAGGATAATTCATAAATCCATATGAAAAGTATCAAACAACAGATTATTTATTTTTCTTAGCTACACCAAACCACAAATACACTGTGTGCCAAATTTCACAACAGTAGCATGCATATTTATTTTATGACAAAAAGTACTAGATTCAATGCATTTAATCAAGATAAATAGCAAACTGCCATGAAAAACATGTTCACAAGCCAACCAATATTTTTCATAGACAGAGCATGTCAAAACAAAGCCAACCCCACTGGTTTCACATTTTTGGCACCAATTAATAATTAGTTATGCATTAAACCCTTTTCCAAGGCCTAGAACAAAATAAATACACCAAGCAACTTCTACTGTATCACATAGCATGTTTCATATTTTTATTAAAAACTAGACATCCCCAGGAGCACAGCAAAATTAGAATCACTCAATTTGGACCATCCTAGCTTGAGATATGAATTTAGGAAGATTCAAACATTTTCTGGAAATAAATAAAAAAAACGAAAATCAGAAATGACACCCTAAAACAGCCAGGTGCACCCGGTCCATGCACCATGTGGCGCTGACCGACGGGCCCCGGCGACCATTGGCCCCACCAGTCAGAGAAACAGAGGGAGGGGCGGCCGTTCAACAGGCGAAAGCTCGCCGTCGGCGAGGTTGCCGGCGGTGAGACCACCACCGTTGGACTCCTCTGCTCGTTGCGCATCCATCAAGGTAGGTAAAGGTGGGGTGCTCGGCTTCTAGGTAAGGCGGCGGCGCTTATGGCGGCTCGGCGGCCGTGCATGGCGACGCTCGACGGCGTGCTCGCCGGAGAAAGCCGTGACAACGCGCGAGGGGCTCCGTCCGAGCTCCCAGGGCACTAGGCGAGACCTACGGTTGGATTTTGGGTGCTTGTGAGGCGGCGGAAATGGCTCGACCGCGGCAATGGCGGTGACGCCGCCAGAGCGCGACGGCGGCCGGCCGTGTTTCGGCAAGATGGTGGCACGGAAGGACTCAACGACCGCGCCACTAGTTTCCTAGACCTAAGTAGACACCCAAACGAGAGAGAGACGGGATGGAGGAGGCTCGGACCATCATAACCGCGTCGAGCTCGAGCTCGGCGGCGGCAATGGCAGTCACGGCGGCGTCTACGGCCTAAGGGGCTCACCAAGCGATGAAGGTCGGTGAGGCTAGGTGGTAGGCCGAGAAAAGGCCATGGCGGAGCTGTGGTAGGGAGGAATTGGATGGAGATGCAGTGGTGGCCGCGAATTTGGTGAGATGGCGACGGCGGCGCCTCTGCAGCTCGCTCGGCCGGGAAGAACAGGGAGAGGGAGGAGAGAGCAGCGCAGCGAGGAAGAAATGGGAGGGAGGAGCAGCAGAGCCGCGCGCCCTCCTCTTTCCCTTCTGCACGGGCGCGTGAGGTGGCCAGCAGTGGGCGAGCGTGCACGCCACGCGGCGATGAGGCTCTGCCCATGGTCGGCCACTGAACCCGCGCCGAACTGAATTCAACTCGTTTGAATCGACTGAAACCGCGACATTCAGGCCACTAAATCTCCCAATCAAGGCCGATCCAGGAGAAACTTCAGTAATACAAGTTGTAGAGGAATATGAGTTCTACAACTTTGTTTTAAGGAGCTCTTGCTGAAACTTCACGGTTTGCAAACTACAGAGCAGCAAATAACCCTAAAAACAAACTGAGACGCAGTTCCAGACTTAGCCAATTTCAGAGGGGAAAAACAGCACTGTTTCTGATCTAAATGTGCATTTTTGAGCACCTTAAGCACATTTTCATGACATAAGCCTTAAACAAAGTTTGTTCTTTACTAAATTCTCTACAACTTTGTTTTAGGGTGCACAGCCATGCAAAGTTGCTAGCTAGCAGATTTGAATCAGTCAAACAAACAAGCTCTAGAAGGCACTCAAGGTCAAACCATCATCTAGGGACTTAATTAGACAAAGTGCTTAATACAAACACTGTTCCATTAAGTGTCCTAAACATCATTGAACCATTGTAGGGCACAGTTGACACTGTTACAAAGCATGGCATTGCATAATTCAAGCAAAGCAAGCATAGAATGACCCTCACACAAGCATAAGCATACAAAATGGATAAAGAATTGTCATGCACATGCATACATGAGATGATGATGATGCTTATGGCCAGTTAATGCAAGTGATTTAGTGAGCCAAACACCTGGGGTGTTACAGCCCTCCCCCCTTAAAGGAATCTCGTCCCGAGATTAGGTTAACGTACCATCTTAAATAAAACGCGGGATAAGCTTCCTTCAAATAATCCTCACGTTCCCACGTGGCATCCCAATCACTCTCATTGTTCCAAGTAACTTTATAGAACCTGATCACTCGATTACGTGTAATTCTTTCTTTGGTATCAAGGACTCGTACTTGGTCGAGCTTCATATGTCAAGTCAGATGTCAACTCTACATCTTGTGCTTCTACTCTCTCTTCAGGCACCCGAAGGCATTTCTTGAGTTGGGAAACATGGAAAACATCAAAGATAGCACTCATCTCTGGTGGTAGTTGGATCTTGTAAGCTACTTTTCCCCTTCTTTCAAGGATCTGGTAGGGGCCTACATATCTCGGGGCTAACTTTCTTTTAACTCCAAAACGTTGCACACCTTTCATGGGAGACACTTTGAGATACACATAGTCGCCAAATTCAAACTTAATAGGGCGTCTTCTCTTATCTGCATAAGATTTCGACGAGACCGAGCAGCTTTGATATGTTGTTGGATCACCTTCACTTTTTTCTTCGGCGTCCCCGGATTAACTCAATCCCATAATACCAACGCTCACCAAAGTTCAACCCAATGAGAAGGTGTTCGACATCTTCTCCCATACAAAGCTTCAAAAGGAGCCATCTGAATACTCTCTTGGTAACTGTTGTTATATGAGAACTCAGCCAAGTGTAGCCAGCTCTCCCAAGACCCTCCTGCAGATAGAACACAAGATCGTAGTAGGTCTTCTAAAATTTGATTGACCCTTTCTGTCTGACCAGAGGTTTGAGGGTGATAAGCTGAATCTACTGAAGCAAGTGAGTACCAAGGCTTTGTGCATTTGTTCCCGAAAACGAGCGACAAACGTGGGCCACGATCCGAGATAATGGTTCTAGGTACTGCATGCAGTCGATAGATCTCGAAGTCATGTATATATCAGCACACCGATAGGGCTTGATAGTAGAACCGATCGAATAAAGTGTGCGGTCTTGGTCAAACGATCTACAATTACCCGGATCGAGTCATTCCCTTTTTTGGGTTCTAGGCAAACCCGTAATAAAATCCATGCTAATTTCTTCCCATTTCCAACTAGGAACAGAGAGAGGTTGGAGCGGACCGGCGGGCTTAAGATGGACTGCCTTGACTCTACAACAGGTATCACAACGAGCAACAAAGTCAGCAATTTCTAGCTTCATTTTGGTCCACCAAAATCTAGGCTTTAGGTCTTCATACATTTTGCTACTGCCTGGATGGATAGAAAAATTTGAAGAATGAGCTTCGGTCAAGATCTGTTGCCTAAGGTCTTTGTCTTTGGGCACCACCAAACGATCATCGAACCATAAGATACCTCTTTCATCCACGCCAAAAGCGCCGCGGGCTGGTTTCAACTTCATTTTCTTCTTGATATGAAAGATGCCCACATCGCCTTTTGAGCCTCAATAATCTTATCGGTAAGAGTAGAGCTCAAAGTAATATTATGGAGTACAACTGATGCATAAGATGTGCTAAGTGATAATCCCCTTGGATAGCGTAACTAGAATGAGATTTCCTACTCAAGGCATCAAGAACTACGTTGGCCTTCCCAGGATGGTAGTGCACTTGCAAATTATAGTCCTTGATCAACTCAAGCCACCTTCGTTGCCGCATATTCAACTCGGGTTGAGTAAAGATATACTTCAGGCTTTTGTGATCGGTATAAATGTGACACACATTACCCAAGTAAGTAATGTCTCCAAATCTTCAAAGCATGTACTATCTGCTGCCAATTCTAGATCATGTGTGGGATAATTGACTTCATGTTTTCGTAGGCGACGAGAAGCATAAGCAATCACTGCCCTTCCCCGCATAAGCACACAACCAAGACCGGTGCCCCGATGCATCACAATAAACATCAAAAGGCTTCTCAATATCCGGTTGAGCTAAGACAGTGCGTGAAGTCAACGAGTTCGCAAAGTGTGAAATGCGGACTCACATACGAGGTCCATACAAACTCTTCACCTTTACGAAGCGGCTTGGTCATAGGCTTAGCTATCTTGGAGAAGTCAGGAATAAACCTGCGATAATAACCGGCAAGACCAAGGAAACTACGGACTTCAGAGACAGAGGTTGGAGCCTCCCAATCTAAGACCTGCTGTACTTTTGAAGGATCAACTGAAACCCCATTCTCGGAGAGAATATGGCCAAGGAAAGGAACTTCCTTCAACCAGAATTCACATTTGCTGAATTTAGCATAAAGTTGATGTTCCCTAATCAATCGGACAACACCACCCTTAAGTGCTTAGCATGGTCCTCCTTGTTTTCAGAATAAACCAGAATATCATCAATGAACACCACAACAAACTTATCCAATTCCGGCATGAATACAGAATTCATCAGGTACATGAAATGGGCAGGAGCATTCGTCAGACCAAAAGACATGACAAGATACTCATATAACCCATATCTCGTGGCGAAAGCCGTCTTTTCAATATCTTCAGGACGGATTCGAATTTGATGATACCCCGAACGTAAATCAATCTTGGAAAACACTTTGGCTCGAGAGAGTTGGTCAAATAAGATATCAATTCGAGGCAATGGGTACTTGTTCTTGATAGTAACTTCATTTAGAGGCCGATAATCTACGCACATACGCAAGGATTGATCTTTCTTCTTAACAAAAATAGCCGGGCAGCCCCATGGAGAAGAACTCGGACGAATCAAGCCTTTGGTCATCAATTTCTTTAACTCCTCCTTCATGATGGCAAGCTCGTTAGGGGGCATTCGATAAGGCCTTCTAGATATAGGCGCAGCGCCTGGGATTAAATCTATCTTGAACTCTACATCACGTACAGGTGGTAGACCGGGCAACTCCTCTGGAAAGACATCCGGAAACTCGCACACAACAGGTATGGCTGCAATACTGTCACTAAGAGCGGAGTTTGCCGTAGGACTTGGATCCACAAACTCAGGAAGAGGTACTAGGAAGGCTTCTTGATTATTGGGATCTCTCAACATAACCACTCTAGTGGACGTATCAATAAGGACGCCATGATTACTCATCCACCTCATCCCTAATATCACATCTATCTTTAGGTTGGGTAGGATGATAAAGGTCTCACTGTACACTCGTCCACCAATATCAAGACGCACACCCCTGACTATCTGGTTGGTAGCCACGGGGTTACCTGCTGCACTAATATTGAATTTACCCTCTTCAAGGTTGATTATCTTCATGTTGTGCTCAGATGCAAATATAGGACTCATGAATGAATGCGAAGCACCAGAATCAAATAGCACAATAGCGGGATGGTGGTCGACTAAGAACTTACCACCGTGGATGGCCTCACCACCGGAATCTCTTCAACAAAGAAGGTATAGTGCACATGCCCTTGGCGAGGTGCATTCTCGATTCCCCCAACTTCTTGGGATAAGGACAATTCTTGGACCAATGCCCCTGCTTGCCACAATTCCAAAGACGGCATGTTGCTTGGTGGAACATTAGAGCGTGATCGATCGAAAGAGCCCTTAGGCGGCAAGCAAGCTGTGAAACCCCTTGCGATAACCAGTCTTGTTCTCGATTCTTCTTTGAAGGTGGGCGATAACGAGAAGGTGCAAAGTGGGAGAGCGATAAGGAGCCCTAGAAGTCATCGGAGCCTTAGACTGTGAGGATCCTGCCTCCAAAGCTCTCTTGCGGCTCTTAGAAGCGGCATACACTGCATTACTGTTCTCTTGAGTCAGAGTATCACTGATAAACTCATTGAAAGTGGTGCACTTGCTAGTACTCATTGTCTTCATCAGCTTAGGACCCAGACCCCGCTTGAAACTAGCAATCTTCTTGGCCTCAGTGTCCACAAATTCAGGTGCATACCGGGATAAGTTATTGAAATCTTGCAAATACCCAGTCACACTCTTGTTGCCTTGAGTTAACTTCATGAACTCAGTATGCTTGATTGCCATAAGACCAGGCGGAATATAGCGTCCACGAAAGTCAGCCTGGAAACGCTCCCAAGTGATAGGAACATTAGCAGGGTAGGTGGTACGATGATGAGCCCACCAAATTCCTGCAGGTCCTTGCAACTGGTGCGAAGCATACTCAGCTTTCATGTTCTCGGGCACATTCAACATGCGAAACTTCTGTTCCATTGTATTCAGCCACTCATCAGCTTCAAGAGGTTCTTCAGCTTCTTTGAAGATTGGTGGATTAGTGCCCAAGAAATCCTTGAAGTCACTATATTGCTCCTGATCGTGGTCCCGACGCCCACGACGCCCATCACGGTTGGCCAATTCACGAACAAAGATCGGCCAAAGCCCTCGTCCTTCACCAACATAGCCATTAGCTCACCGGAGTGGGAGGTGGTGGCGGTGGTGGTGGTGGGTCAGCACCAGCACCTCCTCCAAAGACTACCCGCACGGGTGTTGTAGCGTGACATCTGCATCATTATCCAAGTGAGCATTTAGTGATGATGTCGGATAAATCATAGATAATGATAAGATCATGCCAATTGTATTTATTGGAGAGAATTACATTCATACAATAAAACAGGGCACAACAATTCATTTCCATTCCAAGACATCAACCGCATAATTGCGCAATGATAATGGGTCAGGCAATAATAACACAAAGTGCAGTCAATCTCTACAGCAAGTTTAGAGTGTCAAGACGCTTTTAGACATGACCAATCTATCGAGAAGCCTCCGAGGAAGAAGCCACATGCGTAAAGAAGTTTCATTTGTACGGTAAGAGCAACCTTTAGTTAGGGATGATTACTTTTAAGGGAGGGATCATTATTATAATTATCAAGTGAGATGTAACATGATGCATGCACATCCCAACGTCCTCACAGCCTAGAATAATTTATTTTTCTAGCGTTCTAGACGGTGGCATACATACGCTCTCTCAAAATACGTAACTAGTCGGTCTACACGTTTGCGCTGTTAGTGTACCTGCAGAAAAGTTCATTGCAGCCCAACAGTTCCCACAATATTTCACAAACAACAAAATCAAATGAAAGCAGTAAAAGCTAAATACTTTCCACAAGTGTGCCCCAACACACTTGCTTTAGTATCACAACTACCCGACAGTTTACCCACAATTAAATACCTTCATAATTGCATGGTTTTGACATACAATTAATCCAATATGACAATCTAGCACTTCCCTAGACCGCCGGTTGGACGGTCATGCTCTCACAACTCACCTTACCTTGGGCGTAGTTGCAAAAATTTAATCTACAACATATATGGCTATTTCATATATGAAGGCTGCCTCCACCATTAGACCACAGGGGCAGCGTATTGCGGTCATCACACTTCTCACCTTTGCCCGGTCGTCGGTGCAAGAATTAAAACCCCCAAGTCGGTACTTATATAAGCCACCTAATAATCCTTAATAGGGCATAAGGGATGACCACTGGCATGGTAGTAATTTAAATTTCAGATTTAACACCTAAACAAAAACTTAATGTTTTACCCAAAATTTTCCTTTTGCAAATAATTTCTTTTGTTTTCAAATAGACAAATGGTAAATTACGTCGAATCTTGCTCGATGCCGGCTATAATGTAAACCGACCAAATTATAAGAGCACAAGCGCAAAAGCAATCACCGAGGCAATTAATTTCACTCTTGAGCCCATATAATCCCGGTAGTCCGGAAATCTCGAAGGATTTCAAACCAACAATCGTACAAACCAAGATCGAACGCAATCCAACATAACTTACCATTCGTTACATCAGAGTTCACAAATAAGTTCGCAAGTAGCATCACATACCGAAGTACTTAGTTATTACAACACAAATATAGAAGTAGCAAAAGCAACATAGTTTTGAAATCATCGAGTACGCCTCATTTAGTTCAAATACATGCTAGTTTCATAGTTCATCCCACAAAAGCATTTGATAAGATAGTAGGGTTGATCTTTGCCCGAGATCTAGTCATCATCCCCAAATGGGGTGAAGACACACTTTGCGAAAGCCATTATAGAGAAGATCATCTCGCAACAAGAGGGAATAAACCCCGAGTACGAGAATGTACTCAGCTAGACTTACCCGTCATAAACCAAAAATAAATGACACCAAGGATTATGCAAGGCTTACTTTGGTGGAGTTGGCTTGACTCATTTTTGCATAAAAACATATGTAGCATTAGAGGAACATGTTATTATACTAGCAGCAGCTTAAATCATTTTAGCCTACCAACTAAGTGAGCACACTGTACTAAACAATCACTTTATGATAACAAGCATTAATAACCATATCCAGTTTAGTACAGCTTTCATCATGATCATCATCAATATCGGAACCATCATTATTTAGTGAGATCTACGGTGCCGCAAGCTTGGTCAAGTTCTCACTATCCGGGAGAGACGGCGATTCGAATCGATTCCAACCGAGCTCGGGGGGTATTCCCTACACACACCCGACATGCCGCCGCGAAGGCACCTTAGGTAACCATTGGTACAACTCGGTAGCGCTGGTCCGGTTTATACGTCGGCAAGACCGAAAGACGGTAGCCGGGATGTTCAAACCATGCTAACCCAAGGACGACGCCAGATCGCTTAGACATGCTTGCCCTTGGTCTAGTATGCCACTTCCCGCGAATTGCCAGCCCCCCCCCCGCGTCCCGTCTTGAGTTGAGCTACTCGGCCAGCGGCCCGACACTCGTGTCCGACCAGCTATGTGCGGGGACTGCGTTCAACATGGCCAAGTATGCATAACAACGCGTCCAGTCCTTAACCGACTTAGACAGGGGTCCACTTGTCCCCCCGCCATCTTCCTTTAATTTAATACCGGGTTCATTTCCATGATAGCAAATATAGCCAACATGACCAGAGAGTAACCACCTATAGCTCGCGGGTGACAGAAATCACCCGACTTCTACCGGTCTAAGCATGGCTAAGCATTTGTAACGGCCCTAACCTAGGACATAGGATTCATGGTATAAAGTATATACTGGACACGGATAGGATAGAATGCAGCAAGTATCTTCAATCAACTCCTATACTTAATGCAATAAACAACATAAAGTACTCAATTGCATTTTATAAAGAATAGGAGGCTTAAAATGCTCCGGGGCTTGCCTTTCACGAATGTGGATGGCTCGTGGTTAGGGGCACTCGCTTAACTCTTCTTCGCCGTAGCTGCCTCCTGCGCGTTCGGCTCTACGGGATCCTCCTGCTCCTCCTCCGCCGAGTGCTCCTGGTCCAGGCTCCCGAACTCCAACAGCGTCACCCCCTTCGGCGCACCTATTGGAATGCAAGTGCAAATGAGAATAACGAATGCAAGTGATGCTCATGCATGAGAAAGACAGTGGTGCAACACTAAACTCTCCACCTAGTGTGATGACTCTATTCAAATCACTTTAATTTACAGAATAGGTGCATATCTCTTCTCTAAACAAGATTAAGCACTCACCAAGCAAGTCAAGGTATAACTTTTCATCATCAGTTAAAGATATACAACCTGCACCTAATTAACTTATATTAATTAGCAAAGCATCTACAAGGGATAGCTTCACATATACATAAAGATAAACAATCACACAACACACAACAGCATTTCTGACCTACACACAACAGCTGAGAGAAACAACTGTAATTAGAGTTCTATAAATCCAAATGACATACAAGAAGACATTCTGGAAAGCTCATGAAATTACCCACAACTCTTATTTAGACATCACAAGCAGATTCTCAGGTTAAAAAGATCAAACAAATAAAGTTCCCAGATCTGTCCTGGAATTCCAGAGAAGGACACTTTCTGGAACTCTACAAGATAGTGCTATAACTCAGAAACTACTCAACCAAATGCTCTCAAATTTTAACAGCAGCTAGATGATGAAATTAGCTACAAATTTGATATAGATCACAAAGTCAGAAAACAACATTTAGGACATGCAACAGTAGAGGAGCTACCAGCTGTCCAGAAAGAGCTTAATTTAGAGGATTACTTATTTACTCATGTTGAAACATGCAAACTAAGCTCACCCAACTTAACCAACAGTTAAAGCATGATTAATGATTACCAGAAAACATGATTGTCCACCTTAAAACATTTATTAAAATACCTTTTTCATTTTACTTAAGTATTTAAGGGAATAATTGAGTACATAGCAAAAGTACCCAGAAAAATTTACAAAAAATACAGGGGACTACTCATAGCTCATATAGACCACATTTCAAATTTCACATTAAAATTCTAAGTACAACTTCCTGTAGCAAAAGAACAAGCCACACAAGCTTAAAGGAGGATAATTCATAAATCCATATGAAAAGTATCAAACAACAGATTATTTATTTTTTCTTAGCTACACCAAACCACAAATACACTGTGTGCCAAATTTCACAACAGTAGCATGCATATTTATTTTATGACAAAAAGTACTAGATTCAATGCATTTAATCAAGATAAATAGCAAACTGCCATGAAAAACATGTTCACAAGCCAACCAATATTTTTCATAGACAGAGCATGTCAAAACAAAGCCAACCCCACTGGTTTCACATTTTTGGCACCAATTAATAATTAGTTATGCATTAAACCCTTTTCCAAGGCCTAGAACAAAATAAATACACCAAGCAACTTCTACTGTATCACATAGCATGTTTCATATTTTTATTAAAAACTAGACATCCCCAGGAGCACAGCAAAATTAGAATCACTCAATTTGGACCATCCTAGCTTGAGATATGAATTTAGGAAGATTCAAACATTTTCTGGAAATAAATAAAAAACGAAAATCAGAAATGACACCCTAAAACAGCCAGGTGCACCGGTCCATGCACCATGTGGCGCTGACCGACGGGCCCCGGCGACCATTGGCCCCACCAGTCAGAGAAACAGAGGGAGGGGCGGCCGCTCAACAAAGCGAAGCTCGCCCGTCGGCGAGGTTGCCGGCGGGTGAGACCACCACCGTTGGACTCCTCTCGCTCGTTGCGCATCCATCAAGGTAGGTAAAGGTGGGGTGCTCGGCTTCTAGGTAAGGCGGCGGCGCTTATGGCGGCTCGGGCGGCCGTGCATGGCGACGCTTCGACGGCGTGCTCGCCGGAGAAAGCCGTGACAACGCTAGAGGGGCTCCGTCCCGAGCTCCCGTGGCACTAGGCGAGACCTACGGTTGGATTTTGGGTGCTTGTGAGGCGGCGGAAATGGCTCGACCGCGGCAATGGCGGTGACGCCGCCAGAGCGCCGACGGCGGCGGCCGTGTTTCGGCAAGATGGTGGCACGGAAGGACTCAACGACCGCGCCACTAGTTTCCTAGACCTAAGTAGACACCCAAACGAGAGAGAGACGGGATGGAGGAGGCTCGGACCATCATAACCGCGTCGAGCTCGAGCTCGGCGGCGGCAATGGCAGTCACGGCGGCGTCTACGGCCTAAGGGGCTCACCAAGCGATGAAGGTCGGTGAGGCTAGGTGGTAGGCCGAGAAAAGGCCATGGCGGAGCTGTGGTAGGGAGGAATTGGATGGAGATGCAGTGGTGGCCGCGAATTTGGTGAGATGGCGACGGCGGCGCCTCTGCAGCTCGCTCGGCCGGGAAGAACAGGGAGAGGGAGGAGAGAGCAGCGCGGCGAGGAAGAAATGGGAGGGAGGAGCAGCAGAGCCGCCGCGCGCCCTCCTCTTTCCCTTCTGCATGGGCGCGTGAGGTGGCCAGCAGTGGGCGGCGTGCACGCCACGCGGCGATGAGGCTCTGCCCATGGTCGGCCACTGAACCCGCGCTGAACTGAATTCAACTCGTTTTGAATCGACCGAAACCGTGACATTCAGGCCACTAAATCTCCCAATCAAGGCCGATCCAGGGGAGAAACTTCAGTAATACAAGTTGTAGAGGAATATGAGTTCTACAACTTTGTTTTAAGGAGCTCTTGCTGAAACTTCACGGTTTGTAAACTACAGAGCAGCAAATAACCCTAAAAACAAACGAGACGCAGTTCCGACTTAGCCAATTTCAGAGGGGAAAAACAGCACTGTTTCTGATCTAAATGTGCATTTTTGAGCACCTTAAGCACATTTTCATGACATAAGCCTTAAACAAAGTTTGTTCTTTACTAAATTCTCTACAACTTTGTTTTAGGGTGCACAGCCATGCAAAGTTGCTAGCTAGCAGATTTGAATCAGTCAAACAAACAAGCTCTAGAAGGCACTCAAGGTCAAACCATCATCTAGGGACTTAATTAGACAAAGTGCTTAATACAAACACTGTTCCATTAAGTGTCCTAAACATCATTGAACCATTGTAGGGCACAGTTGACACTGTTACAAAGCATGGCATAGCATAATTCAAGCAAAGCAAGCATAGAATGACCCTCACACAAGCATAAGCATACAAAATGGATAAAGAATTGTCATGCACATGCATACATGAGATGATGATGATGCTTATGGCCAGTTAATGCAAGTGATTTAGTGAGCCAAACACCTGGGGTGTTACAAAAGGGAAATAGAAACAGCAGGGTTTGGCCCTTGCGGCTTTTAAACCACAAGTCACAATTACTATATAGGATTCTGAGTAAGAATAATTAAAACGAAATAGAGGAATTGTGGCTTGGTTCCAGGCTCCTTGGCTTACCCGTCATGGTAGCGACGG
Organism: Chrysopogon serrulatus; assembly: GCA_015844335.1. Lineage (NCBI taxonomy): Eukaryota > Viridiplantae > Streptophyta > Magnoliopsida > Poales > Poaceae > Chrysopogon > Chrysopogon serrulatus. Next base: position 129,391 of record JADLZL010004508.1, on the reverse strand, counting down.
TAGCAAAAGAGATTGGAACATGAACAACAGAGGAGCGGCTATCGGTCCTCTCGATCGACATGACACAACAACGTCAGGAGCCAAGAAGAGAGTAGCACAATAGGGGAAGAGAGAAAGAGAGTTAGCTAGGCATGTCCATGTCACGGTCTCGGTCACATCCTCGACGGGGATGGTTTTCCAACGGTCGATCGGGTCGACTCTCACAGTCCGAGAACGAGACATAGACCAAAGCTTCGCTAATTAGAAGAGATAGTCTGGTCTTTGATCCAATCGTCACGGCTAAGACGGGATCGAACAGAATAGGCTAGCAGGGAAAAAATAAAGGGTAGAAAAGAGAGGGGGCGGTGGTCTACCCCTTCCAATGCACATGCCACGATAAAAGGCTAGGCATCGGAGAGGAGCGATGCATGAGAGACCAAGGTGCCTAAACCACTTGTAGGGTACCTCGACCAAGGTGCGCCAAATGCACTAAGACGTTCCTAGAGTTCCTCGCAGTGCGGTTGTCACCACGGGAACTTGGGAATGTCATGGCATAATCTAGGTACAAACATACAAGGGCCTAAGCACAAAAGAGCCGAAAAGAGGGTAAGGCGGGATTCACCTCCCTTTGATCCACTCGCCATTGCGATCGGCGAAAATCAAAGGAATGGAATATAAGGCAAATAAGAACAGACATAAATGAGCGAGAAAAGGAAACCCTTGGTCCCACGGCACTTCGATCCACATGACATGGTAATAGTCATCGATTGAAGAGGCCGAACAAGGGACTCGATCCACGCCTTACTAGGTTAGCAAGAATCGAAAGAGAGCAAAAAGAAGAATGGTCCCGCACTCTTCTCGACCTACCCGTCATGGCAAAAGATGGTGGTCAGAAGAAGAGACGAAGGTCTTACACGGTTCCGCGATCCACGCCAACTCGTAGGGCACCACGACCTCCGTGCAACCAAAGCGGCAAAAGCTATTCCTCGGGTTCGTAGTGATGCGGTTGTCATCATGAGAACCGGGGAATGCTTCGGTCTAGGTGGTGCAAGCATACGAGGTGGTGGGGAAAATAGCACAAGAAAAGAAAGGAAAGAAAAGAGATGAAGCCCGATGGTCATGGCGAGATGACTCACGGCCACAAGCTTTACCTACATGAGTTGGCTCTCGTCATATCACTACTGTCGCTTCCTATTTTGTCTCCCACCGGACTAGGTCACGAAGGTCTCGCCGGTACGGGTAAGATCCGTATCGGTAACAAGTTCGAGTACATCATGACCACGTCCTAGGGTCGAAGGTAGAAGCTAACATTCGGGGTACAACAAAGACAACTAAAGCGCAAGAGGGAATGAGTTATGCTCGGCGTTGCGGTCACGGTGGGATGAACCCACGACCGAATGAGGAACGATCCCTTAACCGGCTCGAAGGCACAGCTCATAGACAATGACACACAAACACACGAACCACATAAGACGACGACCACATGAAGAGCACATATCCATAACACGAGAGGGAATAGACCGGTGCGAAGGCATGGCACAGGCAGGCATGTATATTGATGGAGTGCAACATTGGGAGTATGAACGAAAAGGACATGAGCTTTGCCGACGTCGAGGTTGGCGTCGGCGGGTTTTCAAGTTGGACCTTTGGCGGGGAAGAGCGGGGTCGGCAAGGGCTTCTGCGGAGTGTCGCCGAAGGTGACAGGAGGTCCACAACCAACCGGGCTTGGCCCTGGCCGGCCGTGGCCTACTGCAGCCAGCACTGGCCAGCCCTGGCTGGCCGTGGCCAGCTCTGGCCAGCTCCGGCCTGCTGTTGGCCAGCAGCAGCTGGCTGTGGCTGGCCGCGCCTGGCTACCGCTGGCCGGAAGTGGCTGGACGTGGCCAGGGTTGGCGGGACGCTGGCTGCATCATCCCTGCAAGGTGTAGAAGCGGCACGAAGGCCGGTTTCAGCCTTGGGTGTCACCAAGGAGGAGAAAAGATGGGGCTTTGCTGCTGCAAGGCTCACCGACGGTGTACGGATGGTGATGACTGCTGCACGACAAGGGAAGGAGGCGCTGGACGTGGGTGGAGGGCAGACCGGCGTCGCGGCCCACCCTTGGCCGGCTACTGGCCATCTGCGGCTCGCTGCCGGCAAGCCGTAGCCACTACTTGTGGCCAGTAGCTCGCCATGGCTAGCTGTGGCGTGCTGCAGCGCTGCTGGAGGCAGCCGCGAAGGACTTCGGCGAGGAACGGGGTGGTGGCGCGGTGGAGGAGGCACGGTCGCTGCAGGCACCGAGGTGCTTCGAGTCGGCGAGGCAACGCCGCGGCAAGGCCATGCCTTGCTGGACGAACAGCGGCAAAGAGGAAGGGAGGTTGGCGCGATGGGGTGAGGCAACAGACGACCAGCCGACACGCGGGCGGGGGGTGAGGGCGCTCGCCGGTGGTGGCCGTGGGCACGAGAGCAGCAGCGCCGGGCGTTGCGCTGCCTCGGTGTCGGGCGCCGACTTTACGAAAGCGCGGGGAGGAGCGAGGCGTGGCTCCTCGGGCACCGCTGTGCCCATCGCTGCCACCGACGCGACCCGGTGGCACCCGGGCGTCTTCGGCGGTGGCCGTGGCTAGGCGCCGGCCGACCGGCATGGCGGGCACCGCTGCGCCCACCGTTGGCTGGACGGACGCAGGCGGCCGCGCAGCGCAGCGCACACGGCGTGGCGAGCGAAGCGCGTGGACGAGCGCAGGGCGCTGCGCGCGCGCACGGCGAGGCGAAGTCCGACGCGGGGCCGCTGCCTAGGCGCCGCGAAGCGCAGCAGCAAGGGAGGGAGGAGAAAATGGTGGCGGCAGCTAGGAGGAAAAATGAGGAGGCCACGGTGGTTGTGGGGGCTTTATAGTGCGCTGTTTGGGCCGGAGCTAGGGCGCCGCGATTATCCACGGCGTCCGTGCCATGGGAAGGGCACGTGGCACCCATCCCGCGGCGGCACGGAGGCCGGAGGCGTGGGCGCCGCTCTCCTCGCGGCGGCGGGCGCACTGAGGAAGCGAGGGGCTCCTCCCCGCCTAGGGTTCGGTGGAGGCGGCCTACTCGGCCGGGGCCTCGCACGCTCATGGGCCAGGCGAGAGGGGGGCTGGCTGGGTGCGCCCGGTGGGCCATGTTGGAAGAAGGGAGGTGTGGGCCACTGGCCCAGGGAAAGGGAAATGATTTTCCAATTTTTGCCATGTGGTTTTAAGAAAGGATTTAAGAAAAAGGAAAAAGAATATTTCCTTCTTGCGTTTGAAGAAATTTCTTGAGAAATTTAGAGAGAGAAATGAGAGGAACTTTTTAAAGGAAAAGAGCAAACTTGAAAAGGAGAGGAAGAAAAGGAAGAGGATCCCTTCTTATTTGATTTTAGAATTTAAAAGAAATGCCAGGTAGATTAGAAGGAATTTCAAGGGAAGTTTGTGATGAGTTTCTACAAGGTAGCTTGAGGGGAATTTCAGGGAGGAGAACTTTGCTATGGATTCAGTTGAATTTTGAGGAGGGGGTTTGAGTGGGGAATTCTAAAGGAGATTTGGTTGAGTAATGCTATGGACTTGTGCACTCCAAACTCCAAATAAACGCAAACCCAAAATCATCACAAGAACCGAGGCACACTCCTACAAGCAAAACTATATGTATGCATTGTTTCACTAGTACACTCTCCCATGTTTTACCTACGTATGCCTTAGCTACTACATGATTCACTCATTGCAAGAAAAATTTTAAAAAGTTTGGATTTTTAGTGTTCTGAAAACACAGGATGTTACACTACATCTACAAGAAGCGGCAATATCTAGGAAAGTTCCAAAGATGTTGTGATATTGGCTTTCTTGTTGGTTACTCATTGAAGTCCAAAGCATATCGAGTATTTAACCATGCTATCGATTTGGTAGAAGAAACATATGATGTGGAGTTTGATGAATCTAACAGCTCCTAAGGAGCACATGAGAATCTTAATTATGTAGGTGATGAACTATTGAGGGAGGCTATGAAGAATATTCTAGTTGGAGACATCAAGCCAAATGAGGATGAAGTACAAGTGATAGATCAACCCTCTTCATCCTATTTGTCACAAGATAATGATAAAGGTGTGAGAAATCCAAGTAAAGACACTCCTATCTCCCATGAACAAAGAGTGGCACAAGCTCAAGATGTTGATGCCCCACAACCTTCTCCTCAATTGGTTGATAGAAGGACAACCCCTCTACTCCAAGCACATCCACAAGATCTCATCATCGGAAGTCCAATAAGGGGTGTAATGAATCTCTCTAAAAAATATGCATCTTTTATTGAACATTACTCTTTTGTCTCTTGCATTGAGCCTACTAGCATAAATAAAGCTCTTCAAGATCTAGATTGGGTGAATGCCATGCATGTCACCCGAAACCAAGTGTGGACTTTTGAAGAGCGACCAAAAGGTGCAAGATTCATTGGCACAAAGTGGGTGCTCCGCAACAAGCAAGATGATCAAGGTGTGATCGTGAGAAACAAGACAAGACTAGTTGCAAAGGGGTTCTCTCAAGTTGAAGGCCTGGATTTTGGAGAGACCTTTGCACCGGTTGCAAGACTTGAAGCCATTCGTATCCTCCTTGCATATGCATCTAATCATAACATTAAACTCTTTCAAATTGATGTGAAAAGTGTATTTTTAAATGGATTCATAAATAAACTAGTCTACATTGATCAACCTCCTGGGTTTGAAGACCCTAGATATCCTAATCATGTTTATAGGTTGTCCAAGGCATTATATGGGCTAAAGCAAGCCCGAAGAGCTTGGTATGAGCACCTTCAGGACTTCGTTATTGAGAAGGGTTTCAAAATTGTGATGGTGGACACCACACTATTCACCAAGAAGCTTAATAGAGATATCTTTATTTATCAAGTCTATATTGATGATATCATATTTGGCTCAACAAATAAAAACTATTACAAAGAGTTTGGTGATTTGATGTCGAAGCAATTCGAGATGTCCATGATTGGAGAGCTTACATTCTTTCTTGGTTTTCAAGTGAAGCAAATGAGAGAAGGGAATATCATCTCTCAAGAGAAGTATACCAAGGATCTTCTCAAGAGGTTCAATATGGATGAATATAAGCCCATCAAGACTCCAACACCATCCAATAGACATCTCGACCAAGATGAGGGAGGTAACCCGGTTAACCAAACACTCTACCGTTCCATGATTGACAGTTTGTTATACTTGACCGTATCTAGGCCTAATATCATGTTTAGTGTGTGTTTGTGTGCCGTAAAAAGAATCTTTAGGTACCTCAAGCACACACCAAGCATTGGTCTTTGGTATCCCAAAGGAGCTAGTTTTAATCTTGTGGGCTATTCCAATTTGGATTATACCGATTGCAAAACTGATAGAAAAAGCACATCCGAAGGGTGCCATTTGCTTGATAGATCACTAGTGTCTTGGTCCTCAAAGAAGCAAAATAGTGTGGCTTTGTCAACCGTCGAGGCGGAGTACATAGCCGCGGGAGCTTATTGTATACAAATCATTTATATAATGCAAACCCTTCTAGACTATGGTGTAGTTCTAGAAAAGGTGCCTTTGTTGTGTGATAATGAGAGCGCTGTAAAACTTACTATCAACCTAGTTCAACACTCTCGCACCAAGCACATCTATATTCGTCATTACTTCCATAGAGATCATGTTGCAAAAGGAGATATATCTTTAGAGGGACTAAGGACGGAAGATCAATTAGCGGATATCTTCACAAAACCTTTAGATGAGGCATGATTTTGCAAGTTGAGGAATGAGCTAAATGTTCTTGATCTAAGTAACTTCACTAAAGGATGAGCTTGTGTTGTCGTTTGCATTGCATTTGTAATATAATCATGTTTACTTTGAGTATTGCATGTAGAGCTTGGCTAACTTAGTTAAGATAACTGCCCCAAAGCGTGTGAAGAAACTTAAGCAAGGATAAACTTGTCAAGCGACTAGATTCAAATTCAAGTATTGCATTGCATATGCATGTGTGTTTCTTTTGTTGTTTTTTCGGTTAAGCTTGAGCATCCGCTGTGTTCGTCGTCCACCGATAGGGGGAGCATTTGATGCTTCTATTGCTTATATACCCTATTTGGTAGTCATACAATGTCTCCTCGTTCGTTCTTATCACCTATTTTTGCTAAAAATCCATATAGCCTAAGGCAAACTATTTTGAAATTGAGGGTTTGAGAGAGGCATCTCATACCAGTCCCAATCTAGTGTTTATTTAGATCTTTGTTGGTTGGAACTTGGTTGGGAGAAGTTGCGGCGAAGCTACATTGCAAAACAAGGCAAACTGCAGCTTTGAACGCTTCCCTAGAGCCACCGGACGCGTCTGACGCATGCACAGTGAAGGGTTGCTAGAGCAGAGGCATCAGACGATCAACAGTAACCACACCGCGTCTAGAGAATTTGAGTCAGAGCGTCCGATGCATGGTTTGAAATCAACCTTAGCCGGTAACTACTCATCGAACACTGGGCAGTGTCAGATGGCGACCCGTCGGACACGTTCCACGCCTATGAGCAGATTTTCATACCTCGCTGCATAGCGTCTGGAGTTTCTCGCCGCGTCCAATGACCTTCATTTACGTGTCTGACGGCTACAATATGGCAGCGAATAGTTATCTTCTGAGCTCTGACTGGAAGCCCGTCTCCTTCCTCCTCTTTAAAAATCCATCGCGCCCACACCTCTTCTTCGCCGTCGTGCAAACTGCCGCTACCGCCAAACCCTAAGCCTCGCTGCCGTCTACTCACTAGCGAGCTCGCCGTCCTCTCACCTGCGCACCATATTCTCGTAGTGCGCCCGCGACGTGCTCGTCCTCGCCCACGCCGTGCTCACCACGCCCACACATCGCCTCCTCGCCGTAGTCACCGCCGTCGCTTCTTGCCAGCACCGCCGTACGTCCTGGCCAGCGCCATCGTGCGCGTTCATTCTGTGCCACGATGGGCTTCCTCATCTCTCCGGCCACCATGTTGACACCATAATTTGACGAGCGCAAATCATTCACAGGCCAAGGGTGTCAAAGTAGAACAAAGTGACCCAAGCAAATCGGCTAATAGAGATGACGTCAGCAAGACATGAGACGTACCCAAGACTAGCCGAGAGATGAAGGAAAATACGTCGGACTCTATCAAAGAGGGATCGGAGTCCAAGTTACCTTTTATTTTATTCGTGTCTAGATAGGACTCGTGTTAGTTTTCTTCGGGCTATATATATCAAAGACCCCACCATTGTAAAGGACATCCAATCAATCGATACAACAACTTCGGCCTCTGGCCACATCTTAGGAGTAGGAGTAGAGTAGATCTCGGCGAGACCTTCGACGAATCGAGCTGCATCGGTTGAGTCCGACCTTCGGTTTGCTTGTAAGTATTGCCACAGTTTATACTTTGTTTGTATGGCTGCATCTAACGACCCCACTGTAAATTAGGTATAAGCTAGTTATCGGCTCTATTAGATTGGCGATCTAAACGATTCATTAAGTTACCGATATTGTTTGTTTTGATTTTATTTATTTATTACAACAATATCATTGCCCAATCAAGACTGACAGATTAGATTAAGCTTAAAACTCTATCAAAGATCCTTTGCCTTGGTGATTGTTCATACTTCACGCTTATCTCTACCGAGACAGTTGATCAGGTTCGTATTGACTAATTTGTCGATCTTGGTTGTTACATATTGTGGGTTCGAGACTTATTTAGACACAGATAGGTTTGAGGATTGATTTAGAGCCGCCCACCTTGTAGACCAGCTCTATCTTAGTTTGAGGGTCTGTTTGTGTTTAGAGACGCTTGATTAACAAGGGTAGATTTGGGTTATTTTGAAGCCACTGGCCTTGTAGACCAGCTTCGTCTTAATTTTAAATTTACTTGTGGTTAGGTTCGAGATCGATTTGAAGCCGCCGGCCTTGTAGATCACCGTACGTGGCGCTGCAGTCTGCGTTTCGCAGCAGCATGGCTACGTCCATGCTGCCGACCGAGATCCTGGACACGTGTAAATTGTCGAATTTTTTGGATACATTGCAAATTTATTGGAAGTGTCTTTTGGCATCAGAGGAAAGAATAATTTTTTTGCATTAAGGCAAAAGTGTCTTTTTCGCTAGCCGTTAGCTTATTTTACATGTAAAATAGACAAAAGTGGCATGTGGGGAAAAGAAATTTCATGCAAAGGTACAGAAGAACTTTTCAACAACCATCTCTATTAAATCAAATAGCAAAGGTGATGGAATGGCACACAGGTAAACTTGAGGAATTTTTTAAAATTCAATGGTACACAGGTCATTTCGGTCACACAGGGAATTCCCTCTTCCATCTACATTCCTCTTTCACTTGTACAGAAAACATTTGTACAGACGGTGGTAGAAGCATTTACACAGGCGGCCAAGCCCACCGCCTGTACTAGGGGTCAGTACTAATCGACCACAGTACAGGCGGTGGAGAGTGAGCCGCCTGTGTAAATTCATGTTTACACAGGCGGCTAACTAGGTGAGCCGCCTGTGAAAAAATTTAATTTTCACAAAGCGGCTCACACTGTACCGCCTGTGTAAATAAGTTTTTATATATATTTTCAAATTTTAATTTTTCCTAGCACACTACATTGCTATGTCTGTCACATATATATATATTATAGATATATAAACATGAACCATAAAATTGCATCATACATACATCACATATATATATATTATAGATATGTAAACATGAAATCAAACATCAACCATAAAATTACATATATACACGTCAATGTTATCCGTACAACCATACAGTGTTTACATGTCATTTCGCTTCAGATTTAGACCTGCTATGTCTGTCAGCGCTCTAAATTTATCACTTGCTAAATCACCCTCATGATCAAAATATGCTCCGTCACTTGGAATTATTTCTCTCATAATAAAACCACACAAGTCTGCTACTATATTTTCCAGAGTCGTTGGTGTAAAGGGCACGTCCTTTCCTTGCTTTTGCGGCTGGAAACAAAGTTTAAAAGCATCATTGACACATGTCCAATATATACATTTGCAACTTTAATGAGAAAACTTCATACATAGATATTATTTACCATATTTTTATCCCTGACGTATCGTCCCCACTGCCTTATAAACTCATAGACATAGTACCCACAATAGACCGATCCAGGTGGTTGCTTGTGGCACTATATAATGAGCAACAGATTATTCTAAAATTGTCATGTCTTATGTATTATTTATATGATGAAATGTGTTCGGACAACTTACCGGATAGTGGTGTTGTATCGTCAATGGCACCCTAGGATCTGAGCGTGCGGCGTCGACCGGTCCTTTTTGTTTCTTATAAAACTGCCATGCCCTGTAGATATCGAATATAAATCACTAAAGTTATTTTGAAACTCTAATTCATATAAGTACGTATGTGGTTGCATGTTGGCTCACCTTTCTAATTGAACCAAGAATGGTTGATACTTCTCGGGAGGAAAATGTAAGGAGTCTAGGACAAGCACCTTCCCTTGGAAGGGATAAATATAAAAAACAATCCAATGGTCACTGCATGAATAAATGAGTGAGCGACACATGTACTTAGGGGTTTGCACGATAATTTGAAGTACGTATACGAAGTCACGCTTACCTAAAGTTGTAAGGTGCCAATATGAAATCCCTGTACTTATATCTCAGCATTGATCTACCGAGATAGAGGGCATAATCATCCTCGTATTTTCTTTGCAACTCTTTTATAGCTTCTGCAACTTCTTTTGGTGTTTTGTCCTTCTCTATCTTTGCTCTATCTTCCTTTGATAGTATAAATTTGTGCATATTTTCTTGTAACTTGATAGGGCTCAGATAACCAACCATTGATCCGGTAGATAATGACCTCTGCTCGTGATCTTGCAAACTACAGACAACATCCGCATATTAGAGTTTCACAGTACATATTAATAATAACAAATGTGTGTGCATGAGTGATACTTACAGGGCACAGATTGTTATGAGTTGGACGTCAAGCCGCCTATAGTTCAACAACAAGTGCATGTCCTCGAAGGTAACAAATGCCCCGCTTTTTTTTCATGCCGCAGCAAACACGTCTGGCCGGGTATATCAACACTGATTGCATGGAGGCCAGCATGCACTGCTCTCATGTACCAGTCATGAAACCTTTTTATCGTCCATTGAATCTTATCGAGCACTGTCCATTGGAGCATTGGCCTTCCGGGCACATAGTCACTGGGGACATTGACATAATCATCAATCGTTGGCTTTCTGATATCCTTTAGGGTCAATGGTGTACTTGATGGCTGTTCGACATGTACATCGCCACTTGGGGCTTCCGTTGATGGGGGCACGGCTTCTGTTGACTGGGTGGCGGCTTCCTTTTTCTGTGACGGTTCGAGCTCAACGAAGTCGTGCCGTCCCTCGCCGCTTTCAAAGTCCTTTCGAAAAGAGAGTCGTGCTCGCCGCTTTCCCCTTTTTTGGCTCAAAGGGAGAAATCAATTTTGGAATTCAAAATTTCTTCACCTTCTTGGAGGCCGGTCTTTGGGGGGGAGTTTGCTCATCTTCCTTCTCGCTTTGGTGGTGGTGGGGGAGTTTGCTCATCTTCCTTCTGCTTTGGTGGTGGTGGGGGAGTTTGCTCATCCTCCTTCTCCCGTGTTGTGTCCTTCTTGGCTGGCGGAGTCTGCTGCTCAGGCATGTTCTCCTTGGCTGGCTCCTCGGGCTCATTCAGCGAGAATGCCATCTCATGTATTGGGGAGGATGGCGGTGGCTTGTAAATGTACGGGGATGCTGGAGCATGCATTGGCGATGGTGGCTATTGAAATGTTTCGGCCTCTTGGGATGGTTGAGGCACTATGCTTGGAAAGGGTGGCGCTGGTGGATCAATCAACCTTACGTACCGTCTCGGCCATTGTATGAAGTTGTTGATTGCTTGTCCAAGCTTCTCTATACCCTTAGAGGTCGGGATGTCTATGAAGTCGTCTTCATATCCGCTCTCGACCGTCAACACTTCCACCTTGCAGTATGCATCTTGCATGTCGACACCATGGAAACTACGTCCTAGGATAGCATTGCCTGTGGCCACTTGCTTTGTATGTTGATTCCTAAGGCCATAGGATATGACCAAGGAGCAAGGCCAAGGTTTATCAATATCATCAACTGGATAATGGTCCTTATTTGTTGTTGACGCTATACTGCTTGGAAAGGGCATAGATTGTGTGACCATCTCCTAGCTACCCAAGGGTTGAGCTGGGACAAGCTGCATATGCGAAGGAGCTTGTGATGACATCTGTTGAGCAGACACTGCTCCCGCCAAGCGCTTCAACACTTCAGGATCATAATTTTTAAAGAAGTCTTCCATCATATCCCTATACTTTTTGGCGGCCTGCTGCTCAAAAAAATCTTTCATTTGCTCCTTATGTCATTCTCTTTTCTTATACATGCCTTTCCACTCATCACCGAATCCTTCTTTCCAGCTTCTTTTGGAGGAGATGCCCCGTACACGGCCTGGATGCTCGGGGTTACCTACAACATGATCTTTCATGTCAGTGTCGATTTCCATTTTACTCGAATAAAATGCAAAAAGAATGGTTACCTAGAGCATCGGTAAGGGTGTCCCTCTCCCTCTGTGACTTGAAGGCGCCTGTCTTTTCCAGCTTTGATGCTTCCAAAACCTTCTCAGCAACTTTTGTAATCTCATCAGGACAGGACATCTCATCGCTCTCAGTGTTTGCCTTCCGAGCGTGAAGCCAATTTGCACTCCTTTCAGGCACTATATTGGTCAATGCCAAATGGCCCTCTCTCCTCTTTGCATCGTCTTCTGCCCTCCATTTAGGAATCTTGGCCTTGTAACCACCAGTGCCAAGGTGGTGGTGATACTTGTTCCTCTTCGCGAGTTCAGAGGCGGCTTTGCTCTTAGCCTTGGAATCGTCCGAGTCTTTCATGGCGCGAAAACGTGCCCACTGATCCGCTGTGATAGGGTACCGCTTCGTCGGGTCCCACCCCTTTTGCAACCACTTTTTATTCATATCGTGCCTATAGCCCCAGAATGATATTGCCAACTGCTTCATGACATAATCCTTGGCCAACACTTCTGTACCTTCTGGGAAAATAAACTTAGTGCACAAGCGAGTCCAGCAACTGGTCCTCTTCACTTCAGGCACCATACTCCAATCACTCCAGGTGATATCAAATTCCTCCTTTACTAAAAATTCCAATTGCGGCCCTAAATTTGGGTAGCGCCTCTAGAGGTGCTAAGGGCTCTCCGCTCGGACTTATCTCTGTAATCCTATAAACTTCTTCTAGAAACCTATTCCTTCCTTTGTCTCCTCGTGCCTAATCACTCTTTTTCTTTGTACTTCTTGGCTCGGAGGATGTCCAGGTCGTTTGAGGCGCCGTGTCCTTCTGAACATCTTGTTCTTCTGCCTCCATTTCGGCAACCATTTGAGAGAACACCTCCTGTCAATTCAATTGTTAGGTACATACATACACATGCATTCTCTCGTATAGACACTCTACTTCCATATATACCTCATCATCATCCGGATCAGCTTCAGGCTCGTATGTCGGGTCATGTTCCAACTCAAGACGAGCCTTCTTAGCTCTAGGGGATTCACGTGGTGATACGCTTGGGCTCCTATAAGTTTCGGATCTAGAGGTGTCGGATCCCGGTGTTTCTATCTAGGCATCGGCCTTCTCAGCATTCGATGGAGTACTCATCTACATGAAATACAAGTAGGAAACCCTAATTAATAAACCCTAATTAGCAAACCCTAATTAATAAACCTTAAGTAGGAAACCCTAATTAACAAACCCTAATTAACAAACCTTAAGCAGGAAACCCTAATTAACAAACCCTAATTAACAAACCCTAATTAAAATTAACAAACCCTAATTAACTAACCCTAACTAACAAACCCGAATTAATAAACTCTAATTAACAAACCCTAATTAACAAACCTAATTAACAAGCCCTAATTAACAAACCTAATTAATAAACCCTAATTAACTAACCCTAATTAATAAACCTAATTAATAAACCCTAATTAACTAACCCTAATTAATAGACCCTAATTAACAATCCCTAATTAACTAACCCTAATTAATAAACTCTAGTTAACAAACCCTAATTAACAAGCCCTAATTAACAAACCTAATTAATAAACCCTAATTAACTAACCCTAATTAACTAAACCTAATTAATAAACCCTAATTAACTAACCCTAATTAATAAACCTAATTAACAAGCCCTAATTAATAAACCCTAATTAACTAACCCTAAATAATAAACCCTAATTAAATAACCCTAATTAACTAACCCTAATTAATAAACCTAATTAACAACCATAATTATTAATTAATGAACAAACCAGTAAATACTAATTAACTAACAAAAACAAAAAAAAGAAAAAAAAAAGCAGCCCGGGGCGGCTGCCAGCCCAATAGGGCCCAAAGAAGGCTACTGCTGCCGCCGCTCGGCAGCCGGCGGCTGGGAGGGGCGGCGGCGCTCACGGTAGCCGCCGCCGCACCTCCTAGATGGCGTGGTCTCGCACCTCGTGGGGGCGGTGGCGCGCACGGGCGGCGTTTTCACGGCGGTCCGGTGAGCTCGCGGGGCGGCGCTGCGGGAGGAGGCCGGAGTTGGGCGGCGGTGGTTCGGTCGCGGGCGGCGGAGGAGTGCCACCGCAGGTCCCTCGCCGGGCAGCTGCTCGCGGCAGGAGCGCGGGAGGTGGTGGCGCGGGCGGTCCGGGCGAGAGGTGGTGGCGGCTGCGGTCCGGCGAGAGGTGGTGGCGCGGCGGCGAATTTCGGCAGCCTGACAGCGTCGGTTTCGTCAAGCTCGCGCCACCGGGACTTAGAAATTTTCGCGGCCCACGCGTGAGACTTTATATTAGAGCAATTAGTACAGGCGGATGACTTTGACCCCCGCCTGTATAAATCTTTTACACTGGCGGGCGACATTTACCGCCGCCTTGGAAGCCCTAGTTTGGTTTTGGATAATTGATGAAACCTTTGGACTAATCCTTTATGGCTAAGTGTGTATAGCAAAAGAAAGAATGGTTCATGCCAAGTGAAGGAGACTTGGAGAACATCATGGTGATGGTGATGAATACCAAAAGATGGTGATCAAATGCTTCAACTTGGAAAAGAAGAAAGAGAAAAACAAAATGGGCTCAAGGCAAAGGTATAATTGATAGGGCCATTTTGTTTTGGCATTCAAGACTCCATAGAGAGTGTGAGTGTATTTAGGATAGATAGCCATACTATTAAGAGGGGTGATCTTAATGCAAAAGCGGTTATCAAGTGCCACTAGGTATTCTTATTCCATGCATATGCATTAGGACCTAGTGAGCTAACAAACTCTTGCAAAATTCATTTGGAAATGCTAACACACGTGCACAAGTGGAGAGACACTTTTGTGTTGGCACATGAGAGCAAGGGTTGATGGGGTTTGGGTGTAAAACCCTCCCGCCGAGCTTGCGAGGTGGGACTCGGAAGTTTTCGGAAGAAAAGGGGTCATCTGGAGGTGACCGGACGTCTCGATTGGGACGGACGCGTCCGGTCAAGCCGTATCGTCCAGTGTTTTTTCAAGGACGACCGGACGCTCCGGTGCCAAGTCCGGTCGTGTGTGCTGGCGTGGCCGAGCTGAGCAAGTGTGGACCGGACGCCAGGCGAGTCCGGTCAAGGTGCAGCGGACGCGTCCGGTCGAGTTTGGACCTCTCTGGATGCTCTCTTGTGGCCGACCGGATGCTACTATTGGCGAGTCCGGTCACGGCGTAGGACGCGTCCGGTCGTTGTCTGACAGCGCGAGTGAGAGCTAGTCGTTGGGCGCGAACGTTGAAATTCAAACGGCTAGTACACGTGGACGTTTATGGGCGACCGGACGCTGGACCGGACGCGTCCGGTCACCCCGTCTTGACCATCCGATCAAGGCCAGCGTAGTGTAACGGTTGGATGAGGGCTTGCTCCTCTATATAAGCTGGATGGCCTGCTCTAGCTCACTCTCTTGGACATTTTCATTGGTGATACATCCTTATGGGCTAAAGCAAACCTCTCCCACTCATTCTCTTGCTTGACTGTGCATCCACTGTGAGATTGGGAGTGATCTTAGTGCATTTGCATAGAGTTTGAGCATCTAGTGGCACTAGAGATCATTGAGCAGCGGGATTGCTTGTTACTCTTGGTGGTTGCCGCCACCTAGACGGCTTGGAGCTGCGGTGGAGGTCCGGCACGTGTTGGTGATTGTTCATGGCCGGCTCCCGGTGATTTGTGAGGGGTTCTTGCGCCTATTCCCCACGGGAGATTCACAAAAGGTGACTCTAGTAAATTGCTCATGTCATTGAGTTACCTCACTTGTGGGTAGTTGCTAGCGGCACCCGTGGAGGGTTAGGCATTGGAGGCATATTAGCGCACGCAACACCGAGTGGTGGTCGACACAACGGGGAGTAGCGTGCCGGCAAGCACGTGAACCTCGGGAGAAAAATCATTGTGTCATATTGTCTCCCTTGGTGTTCATTGATATTCATATTATGATTGATATATTCATCTCTTGCCCGATATTGGTAACAATCACCCTATCCCTTGTATTACATTGTTTATTCTTGTTCTAGTGATAGCATTAGTATAGTTTAGTTCTCTAGCTTGATCACCTAGGAGTAAACTAGCAACTTAGCCCTTGTGTGATAAGTAGAGATCATAAGCTCACTAGAATTGTCAATAAGTGGCTTGCCTAACAAGTAGAGCTAGAGCAAACCACATTTACGCCATTTGTTATACTAACATCTTGCTCTAGTGCTTTTGTAGAATTTTAATTAGGCTATTCACCCCCCTCTAGCGATTTAGGACCTTTCAAGTGGTATCGGAGCCGTGGTTACCGTTTGATTCAAGGCCTAACAACCTTCGGTGCAAAATATGGCTCAAGTTGTGTTCAATCATGTTAGGGGCAAACCACCATTCTTTGACGGCTCATATTTTGACTATTGGAAGAGAAAGATGAAGATGTACCTTGGTTCAATCAATGACAAGGTGTGGGATGTGACCGAGAAGGAATTCGTTATTCTTGATCCCGCCGATCCAACTCCAAGAGAAGCCGAGTTGAAGCAATGCAACACAATAGCTCTTAACACCATCTACAATGGCATTGATTCCAAGGTGTTTGAGCAAATCAAAGGATCTTGACTATGCATTTGAAGTATGGAAGAGATTAGAGGAAACCTATGAGGGCACTTCAACGGTAAAGAGTGCCAAGTTATACATGCTCAAGGACAAGCTCAAAAACTTCAAGATGAAGGATGATGAATCAATTGCTGAGATGTTCTATAGATTGCAAGTCATTATCAATGATCTCAAGAGTTTAGGTGAAAAAGTTAGCAATGAAGACTTCTCTCATTGATTCTTGAGTTGCTTGCCAAAGAAATTCAAGACATTGAGAACCATCATCTTTAGAGAAGGGATGAAGGAGAAAACACCAAATGAGATCCTCGGAGAAGTAATAACCGAGGACCAATACAATGATGAGAACAAGGAAGAGGATGCTAAGGAGGAGAAGAAGAAGGAGAAGAGTGTAGCATTCAAAGGATAAGGGCAAGAAGAAAAAGAATAGCTCAAGTGATGATGAAGATCAAGCCTCCGATGAAGATGATGAAGAGGAACTAGCTCTTCTTGTGCGCAAGTTTGGCAAATTCATGAAGAAGAAAGGTTATCATGCAAGAAAGAGGAAGGACAACTACAAGAACAAGGACTATGTGAGAAGATGCTACAAGTGCAAAAGTCCGGATCACATTCTTGAGGATTGTCCATACAATAGTGACAATGATGATGATGACAAGAAGAAGAAGAACAAAAAGGACAAGAAGGAAAAGAAAGACAAGAAAGTCACTTTCAAGAAGGGCAACTCCTATGTGGCCACTTGGGATAGTGATGCTTCCTCAAGTGATGGAGATGATAGTGATGATGATAAGAAGAGCAAGAAGAAGGGGCATGCAAGCATTGCCATCTCCAACAAGCCTTCGGTCTTTGATCATCCATCATGCTTCATGGCTAAGTCCACTAAGGTACATTCCGAAAGTGAAGATAAGAAGAGTGATAGTGATTCCGATGATGAGGGGCACTCAAAGGAGGACCTCATGGAGATGTTGGAAGCGGCTCACTCTCTCATGAACAAGAAGAGAGGAATTCAAGGAATTGCGTAAGAATCTTAGGCTTGTTGAGCAATCCTTTGATGAGCTTCATAGCTCTCATGAGAGGCTAAAGGAAGCCCATGAGAAGCTAGAGAATGCTCACTCCTCTCTTCTTGCTCAAGAGAAGAAGGAACCGCTCCCCACATCTCACATCGGGATCACATGTGACATCACAATGAATCTTTCTTTGAACCTATTATTGTCACTAACACTTCATGTAGCACCTCCACATCCACTCCTACTACTAGTGACGGTTTCACTTGTGATGCCTCTCTTATGGTAGAGAATGAGACCTTAAAAAGGAGGTAGATGAGCTCACTCATGCCCTAGGTAAAGCCTATGGTGGTGAGGCCCGCTTGCTTAAGTGTTTGGGTAGCCAACATTTTTCTCTCAATAAAGAGGGATTGGGCTACACCCCCAAGAAAGGCAAGGCGACCTTTGCTACTCCAAAGCCTAGCTTTGTGAAGAGCAATGGTCGGTATTGCTATAGATGCAAGCAAAGTAGGCACCTAGAGCAAAATTGCTATAAAAAGAACAATAACAAGAAAAATGCTAATGTTCATTCCATTTGCTTTGATTCTTGTTATTTGCTTACCAAGGGTGAGAGAGGTGTGCAAGCTAAGTTTGTTGGAACACCAATTATGGGCTCAAGGAAGAAAGCCATTTGGGTGCCAAAGAGCTTAGTCACTGACCTACAAGGACCCAAGCAAATGTGGGTACCTAAAAAGCATTGATTTGTCTTGTAGGTCAATTATAAAGCCAGAGGAAGGCATTTGGTTCTTGATAGTGGGCGCACTCAACACATGACCGGTGATTCAAGGATGTTCAATTCATTCAATGATAATGGCAAAGATACATTTGATAGTATCACATTTGGTGACAATGGCAAAGGCAAAGTTAAAGGGCTTGGTAAGATTGCAATATCCAATGATTTAAGCATTTCCAATGTGCTATTAGTAGAGAGCTTGAACTTCAACTTGGTATCCGTGGCATAATTGTGTGATCTTGGTTTCAAGTGCATATTTGTGGTTGATGACGTTGAGATTGTTAGTGTTGATGGATCAAACTTAATATTCAAAGGCTTTAGATATAAAAATATTTATTTGGTTGATTTCAATGCTAGTGAGACTCAACTTTCAACATGTTTGTTCACTAAGTCAAGTATGGGTTGGCTATGGCATAGAAGGTTTGGTCATGTTGGCATGAAACAATTGAATAGATTGATCAAGTATGACTTAGTTAGAGGTTTGAAAGATGTTGTGTTTGAGAAGGATAGATTGTGTAGCTCTTGTCAAGCCAGCAAACAAGTCGGAAACACTCATCCCAAGAAGAGCATCATAAGCACTAGTAAACCATTTGAGTTGTTGCACATGGATTTAATTGGACCGACAACATACACTAGTATTGGTGGCAACAAGTATGGCTTTGTAATTATGGATGACCATACTAGATATACATGGGTCTTTTTTCTAGTTGACAAAAGTGATGTGTATGATATATTCAAGTCTTTTGTCAAGAGAGTACACAATGAGTTTGAGACAACTATCAAGAGAGTGAGAAGTGACAATGGAAGTGAGTTTAGAAACACAAGAGTTGATGAGCTATGTGATGATTTTGGAATCAAACATCAATTCTCAGCCAAATACACTCCACAATCAAATGGCCTTGTTGAGAGGAAGAATAGAACACTCATTGATATGGCAAGGTCTATGCTTAGTGAGTACAATGTGAGTCAATCCTTTTGGGCGGAAGCTATCAACACGGCTTGCTACTCTAGCAACCGACTCTATTGTCACCCAATGATGGAGAAGACACCATATGAACTATTAAATGGAAGAAAACCCAACATTGCATACTTTCGGGTCTTTGGTTGCAAATGCTATATTTTGAAGAAAGGCACAAGACTTGGAAAGTTTGACAAGAGGTGTGATGAAGGATTCTTACTTGGCTACTCCACATCAAGCTAGGCATATAGAGTTTAGAATTTGGCTAGTGGTACTCTTGAGGAGGTTCATGATGTTGAATTTGATGAAACCAAGGGTTCCCAAGATAAAGAAGAAAATCTTGATGATGTGAGAGGCACTCAATTGTCAAATGCAATGAAGAATATGGATATTGGTGATATTAGGCCAAGAGAAGTTGTTGATGTTGAAGATGACAAAGATCAAGTGTTCACTTTTCCAATAGTGCAAGCTAGTGGTTCCAATGATCAATCTCAAGCTAGTGGTGCTCAAGTGCAAGTTCAATAAGGGGCTAGTACATCATCTCAACCAAATGATCAACCAAGTTCAAGCAATCAAGTGCAAGTGCTCAAACCAACTAATATTGCAAGAGATCATCCATTAGATCAAATAGTTGGTGATATTCATAGTGGTGTGCAAACAAGATCAAGATTGGCTTCATTTTGTGAGCATTATTCTTTTGTCTCATTATTTGAGCCAACAAAAGTAGAAGATGCCTTGATGGATGTTGATTGGGTGAATGCTATGCATGAGGAACTAAACAACTTCACTAGGATCCAAGTGTGGAAATTGGTAGAAAGACCAAAACATTATAATGTGATTGGTACCAAGTGGGTGTTTAGAAACAAGCAAGATCAAGATGGTATAGTAGTGAGGAACAAAGCAAGATTGGTTGCACAAGGTTACACTCAAATAGAGGGTCTTGACTTTGGTGAAACATATGCACCAGTTTCAAGATTGGAAGCAATTAGAATCTTATTTGCTTATGCTTGTGCCAACAACATCAAGCTCTACCAAATGGATGTCAAAAGTGTATTTCTCAATGGCTACATCAATGAGTTGGTTTATGTTGAGCAACCTCCCGGTTTTGAAGATGATAAGAAACCAAACCATGTGTACGAGCTCAAAAAGGCATTGTATGGTTTGAAGCAAGCACCTAGAGCATGGTATGAGAGATTGAGGGACTTTCTTCTCTCTAAAGGGTTTAAAATGGGCAAGGTTGACACAACTCTCTTCACTAAGAAGCTTGGCAAGGACTTGTTTATATTGCAAATCTATGTTGATGATATCATCTTTGGTTCAACTAATCAAGATTTTTGTGAGGAGTTTGGCAATATGATGGCTAATGAGTTTGAGATGTCAATGATTGGAGAGCTTAGCTACTTCCTTGGTCTAGTCAAGGCAAGTACATCAAGGACATGATCAAGAAATTTGGCTTGGAAGATGCAAAGGGCATTAGTACACCCATGGGAAGAAATGGACACTTAGATAGTGATGCTAGTGGCAATATGGTGGATCAAAAGTTATATCGGTCAATGATAGGAAGCCTACTCTATGTGACCGCATCAAGGCCGGATGTCATGTTTAGTGTATGCATGTGTGCAAGATTTCAAGCCTCACCTAGAGAGAGTCATCTCAAGGCAACAAAACGAATATTGAGGTACTTGAAGCATACATAAGATGTTGGACTATGGTATCCCAAGGGGTCAAACTTTGAATTGATTGGATATTCGGACTCTGACTATGCGGGATACAAGGTTGATAGAAAGAGCACAAGTGGTACATGTCAATTGCTTGGAAGATCCCTTGTGTCATGGTCATCAAAGAAGCAAAATAGTGTTGCACTCTCTACCGCTGAAGCCGAATACATTAGTGCCAGTAGTTGTTGTGCTCAATTGCTATGGATGAAATCAACATTGGAAGACTTTGGGGTCAAGTTCAAACAAGTGCCATTGCTATGTGATAACGGGAGTGCTATCAAAATGACAAACAATTCGGTTCAACATTCAAGAACAAAACATATTAACATTAGGCATCATTTCATAAGAGACCATCAACAAAAGGGTGATATTTCAATCGAGAGTGTGGGCACCGATGATCAACTTGCCAACATATTCACCAAGCCACTTGATGAGAAAAGGTTTTGTGTTGGCATTTCTAACGCCACTACTAAAAATAGAGATAAACCCTACCTCTAGTAATAGCGCCAAAAATGCTCGGTATTAAATTAACTTGTCATTAGCAACTAGCCACCTATTTATCACTATCATTCCTAAGCATGAATTAAGTTGTCATCCTTAATCATATTGCTTAAGAAATAACTATAGATTTATATGTATTCAATATGACTAGGCAGAAATAAAAGATATGAATATAAAGATAAGAATATAAACTAACTGGGTTCTGCAAGCGGACAGATAATTATACCGTTGTAGCATTTTACCTAGGGAAGTCTACCAGGTTGTCGATTTATATTTATACCACTGGGAAGGTCTATATGTAGGACTTATAAACTATAACTTATACTATTGATGTGAAAGGCAAATCATAACTAGAATCCTACTCATAATAGGGATAAGTCACGTGATAAAAGATATATATGATAAATAATGATAATGATCAGTCATCATAAATAGATAAACATCAGAGCTCTTCTAGTCATAACAATAGCTAGCCAATGGATAAACTCAGGAATAAATACTAAGGTAATTCAATAACTATGTCAATGAATAACTCTAATTAGTGCAACTACATCTAGCAATCATTGTTAAGTTAACCCTATATCATTATCACATGTAAAGAGGCATCAACTAATGAGGGTATTAAGACACAAGGGTCACCTCCTTCACGACCGTGCCCATGCTAGTCCTACGTACGGAGGGTGGACTACAGAGGAACCAACGCAGCTGTCACCTGCGCGGACTACCACACGTCCCGGCACGTCAGGGTGCACTCGCAGATAAACAAGATATCTAGACACCACGTCTACATATTGTCTACCATCTACCCAAATGCCGCTTGGATAAACGCTATACGAGCAATTACATGAATTCAATAAGATCAAACCAACTATCCTAGACATATAATCAAAGTAGACAATGACTATTGCAATTAAGAATATATAAGAGATTAAGAACAATGTTGCCTGAATCATAATGAATACAAGAAGAGAAAGGTACTAGAACTATACCGAACTCCGCGCTCCGCATGCACGCCGCCCGGCTCCCGGATCCCGCCAAGAACTAGAACTCTTCTACTTCTAATCTAACTAGGCTAAAGCTATGAACTAGAGAGGCTCTGATGAACTAGAGAAGGCTCTTGATGGCTGGATCTCCAAATGACTTGATGCCTTTAGGGAGGGGGTCTACCCCTTTATTTATAGCCCTGGGGATCGACGTGCGCCCGCAGATCAAACCGACGTAACCAAGGGCCAAGATGACTCCTCGTAGGCGGTGGAGGAAGCTTCCGGAAGGGGGGCCGAAACCCTAGCGGGGGGGCGCGGGCGGGCGCCAAGGTGGGGGGGCGGCCGGCCCCACTTTTCCTCCTCTCTCGGGTCCCGTTGCTTCGGTGTGTCTTCTAGATGGTTCCCGAGCCCAATCGTGATATTTCCGTGGCGGATAAGTTTTCGTGCTAAATATGCACTAGAATCCCTCTTTTTTCAGCTTTTCTGAAAATCACCCTGGAAAATACAGAATATGCAAAACTCGTGGAATTTATCAGATAAAGCCCTAGACTAGTGTGTTTTCTTGTTTTCATTCGGGTAAAAAGCCCTAGTAAAAGTTGACGCTAACGAGTGTCAACAATACCCCCAAGCTTACCTTTTACCTGTCCCTTGGCAAACAAACTAGCCTAGTTGTTATTGCATTTAGATCAGGAGTTGCTACAATGTTATTATACCTTCTAGTACACATGTTTTCAAATGAAAATTTCCTCCGAATCAAACGATGTATGCTCTAACCTTTAAATTTACTCATTTTACCTGTAATATGGGGCTTCACAGCTTTTGCACAAGTCTTGAGCAATCGAGAGATAGAACAATCCAGCTAAGTACTATGTCTCAAATTCTTTGCAATACCAACATTCCAGAGTTTTTCATAGGTTTTCAGAATAAAACTCAGAGCTTAATTGTATGACACCCTCAAGTCTCTAAAAGGTTTTCCTGTCCTCTAAGATATTAATTCTGGCTTTGGTAGGAATTCACATTTGTCATACAAGAGCTCATCATGTAAATTTTAGCTTTTCAAAATAAACCTCCAGAACTTAGCAATGCTAGGAATAAGATAAATAGCAGTTCAACCTTTATGAATCATATCAATCAACTACCTAGACTTAGCGCAAGCTTATGCCTCCATAATTACGGTTCAGAATAATTTCTCCAATTAAAACATCAATGCTTAGAACCAGGGAGATTTTAAGTTTAGCAAGTAGGTACTTAGTAAGCATTATAACAGAGCAACTATTCATCATTTCCAAGACAAAATTTTAATGTTCATCAGTTTTTAATTAACTCTAGCCTAGACTGACTCTAAACACACTCTAATATAATTAATACTAACTAAGACTTCTTTTTATTGGTTTTTAGATTTTATTTAACCAAATACTCATAAAAGACTCAACAGGCGTGGACCTTCATGTGCCCACATATTTTTGTTATTTTATGACTATATATATAGTAGACTCAAAAATCGCTTAGGTGTAGTCACCTGATAACTAGGGGATGCTCCTCCCCCATGCTGGATGGTTGCAATACTTGGTGTAGATGTCCTTTAGAGTGAGCTAATCAGTAGCGGACCTGGCGGGTGCCACTGATAGACTCTCTCCTTGCTATGATGTTATTCCTGCATAAATACTCTACACAAAGAGAAACCAAAACTCGAGGCTCGAATTTATTAATGGGTTAGCGGTCAGCCAAAGAGTAATTGATCACCTTTATGGGCTAGCTTTAATATTATCTAATTTAAACAGGATTTCACTTTTCTCTTTTTTTTGAATTTTTTTATTTATGATGCAGGAATTAAAATATGAACTATATTTTGTCATTTTTATTTTATACCACCACAGTGGATATTCCTACGAGAGTATCATAGACTTTTTCCACGTGGGGCTTTGTGATGCCATGAGTAATGCTGTAAATATTTTTGTTGTTTTTATATCTTTTAGTGTGTAAACAAAATTATGCTACTAAATAAATTACAAATACATTTAATGAGATAACTACCATTCTAACCTTATGGCTAGGGTACGGAATTTAAAGTTTACCGACAGGACTTAGATAGAGGAGAATACTTACTTAGTGGGTTCATCGTCTGAGGTAACCTCAGTCAACTCCCCGTGTCGTGGTGATGCCGCACGTGCCTCCTTTCATCTCGTTTCTGTCTCTTTTGCTTCTAACCGTGCTGATAACTAGGGGATGCTCTCCCCCAAGCTAGATGTTTGCTTATGGTTGATCGTTGAAGCTGAGTGGTCCTCACAGAGGAGCTCATGCTTATAAGAGCAAGTGTTGCCAGGAATACTTCAATCTCATCACCCAAGTGGTTACTTCCTTTACACAGGGGTCAGCTGCATGTCAGAAAGGTGTACTTCAAGTGATGAAGATGAATATTCCTAGGTAAGCTGGCTCTTGGAGTCATCCTGCAGAAAGCTCTCACAAAACACCAAAACTCGTGGAACGGTATTAGGATAAAATATTAATGATTAGCCGTTTTTAGAGGATTGGTTGTTGTGAAGGTTTGAAAGTATTTTAAGATAGCAGTATTGCAGCAGGATGCTCAGTTAATCTTTTTTGGATTTTATGGGTTTATATGCATAAAGTGCAAATACATGATATATATTTTTATTCTGTATGCCACCACAGTGAGAACTCCTACAGTTTTTATACTATAAGGGTTTCACATGGGGCTTAATGTTTTTAAGATGCATGAATGTAGGCTAATGCAAGACTATTTATTTTTATTATTTCTATGCATTGCTAATATAGAAAAGTAGTCATGCTAAAGAGAGAATAAATCATACGATGCAAGAAAGTACATATAGATAACTACCGATGTTACCTCACGGCGAGGGTTCGATATCTATAGTTCTTCGAACGGGCCTTCTCCTTGCAGTGGTTCAATGAGTACTTCAAGTTGCTCTTGAGAATAAGGATTGAGGTGATGCCTCCACTAGTGGCTCCCAATGGCGATGCCACCTCCTTTCTTTTATAGGCATCTCGAAGTCAATCTTATGTGCATCATTATTATAGTTGAGAACTTTCACTTAGAGAATTCGGGGGATTGTCTCCCCACACTTTAATTGAAGTGTGTTCTGCCCATAAAGACAAGGTAGAGATCAAGTGCATGGGCTCTGCTGGTGGGAAAACACCAACAGAACCAGAAATTTATTCATCCTCTTACCTTGGGCACAATAAGATTGATATTATTCATATTATTCATTCCTATCATGGGTGAGAGGACTAGAAATATAAATATGGCATTTAAACTTGTGAGATAAAGAGTAAAGCTACTTAACCATTAGAAAGGCTATTCGTCTTTATAATGTATCAAGAATTATAGACGAAGTATTTATAGCGTACTTGGTTAAGACTGAAATTAAGAGAATGGTGCTATGAATAAACTTAGCGAACAAATCATGCTGAGTTTAATCAGGTTGATCAATTTAAATTGTAACTCTAACACGGTTGTATTTTCATTTATTGCATACCAAGATCAAAAGGAAATTAATGACCACTTATCTTAAGATGTTACCTCCATTATTAGAGCATGATGAAGGGTAAATGAATTTCAATGATCTTCTTCTTCTTCTCTTCTGTATCATGGGTTATTCATTAGCATCTTGTCTCGTATGTTGTACTCCTTTCTCACTCTTCAGACCTCCTGCTTCTCTCATTATATCTTCTCTGCAAGGAGTTAGTGGACAACACATACCCAAAGGAATATACTATTTATCAAAGTACGGATAGTATTTGCCTAAGAGTTAAAGATTAATTTGTAACTCGTGCTTTTAATGATTCATCACCTATTTTAAAACTCTTTTTCATCAAGGTTAAAGAAAGGATATTATTTTGAAACATACCCTTAACCTTGAATTGATTCTATGAATAGTCTCCTAATATGATTTAAACATTTTTTTATATAGGAGGGGTTAGTCTATATGTACAACTAAATTCTTATATAAGTATGCTTGATTTTCATATTGTCTAAGTAATATTGTAAAGCATTCTTATAATAGAATAAGGAAGTTTGCAAGACTAAAGGTATTTATTCATATAGAACCAAGAATATGTATGGTGAACCACATTAGCAGTTTATATATAGCAAATTATGTTTGAGCATGGCATAGGGTAGAAATGACCAAGACAAATTAGCAACATGGTATAAGATGTTAATTATAGTTACATATTGCATGAGGCTTGGACAAACGTACCTCATGTCTTCATCCTTCTAAGTAAGTGATGACGAACTTACTTGGAAGAGGAGGGTTCGGGTCTATTGGGGATGCAATAATGCTCACTTGAAAACTTCTTCTCCAATAGATTAAAGTTGTTCTTTCCTACAAAATGTTAATGGACACATACCCTAGGGAATAGCAAGATTGAAATACAGGGGTTTATTGTCCATTCTTTATTATTATTATTATTTATTATTATTTTATTATTTCAATTTTCTTTTATGCTAATCAAGGTGATATATGGTTTAAGATTATTTAGCATAAATTGTGTCTATCGTGTTTTATGTTGTTGTTGCAATCTAGCATGGTTCGAGGCAAAGATAACTTGTAACAAAAGATAAATAAATATTAATACTCATAAGCTGGACTTCTTGTGCAAAGTTATCATCTGCCTTGATTCATCTCATATGTGAATTCTTTTCTTGACTTACCCATTGAATTTGAGAATTCTCCTATAGGGGTTAGTCGACAAAATAACTAGTATCTACTAAAGTGTACTATCAGCTCAAGAATCAACATAGACTCATGTCCAATTTGAATCAGGAAAGGATTTTAACCTAAGCCCCTTGCTTAATTCAAAAACCTTTTAGAAGTAAGATCAAATCACCTTATGATTCAAAAATTAAACTAGGCACCATGTCTATTTTAACTTAGGAAAATAGTCAATGCTCAATTTTAAAGGTGTATGAAGATACTTCTAAACCTAAGTATACCATAGCAAATACAAGTAGTATGAAAGTACTGTAGAAGTTTATTCAAGTAGAGATGAAAAAGCATGATCATGGTGAGTTTTTTTTAAGTTATTTATAAGAATGCAAGTTGGAATGGATATATGAATGGAACTAAACATGTTATGGATGAAAAACTTTAAACCAAATGAGATGGATGTTTGGATTGTAAAAAGTAAACATGTAGTGGAATGCAAAAGATAATTACTCATCAAATTTAAAGTCCATGAGCAAGACTTTCTCACCTTTATTTGATCATACTTACCATGACTCACATGCTGGAATTTGTGAGTGATGCAACATCTTTGTTCCCGTCACTTGAGATATGAATTAAAGTCCTGTGACGTCGACCTCTTTCTCCAACATTGGATTTGTTATGTTTCTTCTAATTTTATGGGGGCATGCCGGAAGGTCGTAAATCGGTCATTTATTACCCTGCACATGATATAAAAATAGACAAACAAGGGTAATCCTGCTTGAGCAGGGGTTAATGGTTATTTCGATCACATAATTGAGTATAAGTCTATTAATGTTCTTAATTGTCTAGCTACCTTCCCCGGCAACGGCGCCAAAAATGCTTGTTGGCATTTCTAACGCCACTACTAAAAATAGAGATAAACCCTACCTCTAGTAATAGCGCCAAAAATGCTCGGTATTAAATTAACTTGTCATTAGCAACTAGCCACCTATTTATCACTATCATTCCTAAGCATGAATTAAGTTGTCATCCTTAATCATATTGCTTAAGAAATAACTATAGATTTATATGTATTCAATATGACTAGGCAGAAATAAAAGATATGAATATAAAGATAAGAATATAAACTAACTGGGTTCGCAAGCGGACGTGATAATTATACCGTTGTAGCATTTTACCTAGGGAAGTCTACCAGGTTGTCGATTTATATTTATACCACTTTGGGAAGGTCTATATGTAGGACTTATAAACTATAACTTATACTATTGATGTGAAAGGCAAATCATAACTAGAATCCTACTCATAATAGGGATAAGTCACGTGATAAAAGATATATATGATAAATAATGATAATGATCAGTCATCATAAATAGATAAACATCGAGCTCTTCTAGTCATAACAATAGCTAGCCAATGGATAAACTCGGAATAAATACTAAGGTAATTCAATAACTACGTCAATGAATAACTCTAATTAGTGCAACTACATCTAGCAATCATTGTTAAGTTAACCCTATATCATTATCACATGTAAAGAGGCATCAACTAATGAGGGTATTAAGACACAAGGGTCACCTCCTTCGCGACCGTGCCCATGCTAGTCCTACGTGCGGAGGGGTGGACTACGAGAGGAACCAACGCAGGCTGTCACACCGCGCGGACTACCACACGTCCCAAGACGTCGTGGTGCACTCGCAGATAAACAAGATATCTAGACACCACGTCTACATATTGTCTACCATCTACCCAAATGCCGCTTGGATAAACGCTATATGAGCAATTACATGAATTCAATAAGATCAAACCAACTATCCTAGACATATAATCAAAGTAGACAATGACTATTGCAATTAAGAATATATAAGAGATTAAGAACAATGTTGCCTGAATCATAATGAATACAATAAGAGAAAGGTACTAGAACTATACCGAACTCCGCGCTCCAGACAGACGCCAGGGGCTCCGGATCCCGCTGAAGAACTAGAACTCTTCTACTTCTAATCTAACTAGGCTAAAGCTATGAACTAGAGAGGCTCTGATGAACTAAAGAGGGCTCTTGATGGCTGGATCTCCAAATGACTTGATGCCTTTAGGGAGGGGGTCTACCCCTTTATTTATAGCCCGGTGGGATCGACGTGCGCCGCAGGATCAAACCGACGTAACCAAGGGCCAAGATGACTCCTCGTAGGCGGTGGAGGAAGCTTCCAGAAGGGGGGCCGAAACCCTAGCAGGGGGGCGCCGGGCGGGCCCAAGGTGGGGCCGGCCGGCCCCACTTTTCCTCCTCTCGGGGTCCCGTTGCTTCGGGTGTCTTCTAGATGGTTCCTGAGCCCAATCGTGATATTTCCGTGGCGGATAAGTTTTCGTGCTAAATATGCACTAGAATCCCTCTTTTTTCAGCTTTTCTAAAAATCACCCTGGAAAATACAGAATATGCAAAACTCGTGGAATTTGTCAGATAAAGCCCTAGACTAGTGTGTTTTCTTGTTTTCATTCGGGTAAAAAGCCCTAGTAAAAGTTGACGCTAACGAGTGTCAACATTTTGCAAGCTAAGAAATGAATTGAACATCATTGACTTCTCCAACATGTAAAGATGCACCCCCACTTATATGACATGCCTCTCCTTCGAGCAAAGCAAGGTAAAATTGATTGGCATAGCATACATTCTTTGCTAAGGACATAATTAGTGCATCGAGACATATCAAGTCATTTCTAGGTTCATTCATGCAAATCAAATGAATTTGATGTATATATGATGCCACTATTGCTTCTATGCTTGATTTGATCTAGTGGTGTCATACGACATGTTTGTGGGCTTGCAATCCTAGTGTTTGATCTAGATTATGAGCCTTAAGATATTTAACCGACATGGGCAAGATAACCATTGTAAGATGTGTGAAGAAGCTTGTCCTTGGTTCAAACCGTGTTATATAACTTGGCAAAGTAATCTAGATTGAACCAATATGAAAATGATCCTCATATACTTCATGATTGAATCACAATTTGACTAATTTATACCTAAAATTGACATAACCCTTTTATGAAAATGGATGACAAAGGGGGAGAGATTAGTCACAAAGATGATAATTGGGAAATGAAGAGGATATCAACTAAAATTTGAGCACACAAGTAGGGGGAGCAAGCCTATGAACAAAGTTGTTGCATTTGAATGTGCATTTCACATATGCTTGCTTGCATTGAAATTTAAATTGAGAATTTATGCTTATGTGGTGTATGCTAGTGATAGAAATTGGATGATGAATTGATCACTAGTATGCATAGGACTTAGCTAGACTAGAGTTATTGTTTTCAAAAGTGATACTAGAACCTTGCTTCTAATGTTGATCTCACGAGGTATCTAGTATTTGCATGTCTAGCTAACTTGGTGCTAAGGATGGTTAAATTGTGCACTCCGATGGTATCACGCTTCAAAGGTCCATTCCTTAAACCTTAGCATCAAGATTGGTAGTAGTATCTTCCCCACAACTTATATCCAACATGTGTGCAAGCTTTCAAATCTAAACTCTTAGCACACATGTAGGGGGAGCTAGTACTACCAAATAGGTTTTGCACAACTTGTCCAATCTTTACACATGATCTTAATGCCTGGACAAGTGGTTCGAATCCAAATTCAATTACAATTCATATCTTTGTGAAGGTTGTCATCAATTACCAAAAAGGGGGAGATTGAAAGCCCTAGATTGGTTTTGGATAATTGATGAAACCTTTGGACTAATCCTTTATGGCTAAGTGTGTGTAGCAAAAGAAAGGATGGTCCATGCCAAGTGAAGGAGACTTGAAGAACATCATGGTGATGGTGATGAATACCAAAAGATGGTGATCAAGTGCTCCAACTTGGAAAAGAAGAAAGAGAAAACCAAAATGGGCTCAAGGCAAAGGTATAATTGATAGGGCCATTTTGTTTTGGCACTCAAGACACCATAGAGGGTGTGAGTGTATTTAGGATAGATAGCCGTACTATTAAGAGGGGTGATCTTAATGCAAAAGCGGTTATCAAGTGCCACTAGGTGTTCTTATTCCATGCATATGCATTAGGACCTAGTGAGCTAACAAACTCTTGCAAAATTCATTTGGAAATGCTAACATACGTGCACAAGTGGAGAGACACTTTTGTGTTGGCACATGAGAGCAAGGGTTGATGGGGTTTGGGTGTAAAACCCAAGCTCGGCGGGACTCGGAAGTTTTTCGAAGAAAAAGGGTCATCTGGAGGTGACCGGACGCTGTCTCGATTGGGACCGGACGCGTCCGGTGTTTTTTCAAGGACGACCGGACGCTGGCGACCGGACGCTCCGGTGCCAAGTCCAGTCGTGTGTGCTGGCGTGGCCGAGCTGAGCAAGTGTGGACCGGACGCCAGGCGAGTCCGGTCAAGGTGCTGTGGACGCGTCCGGTCGAGTTTGGACCTCTCTGGATGCTCTCTGGTGGCCGACCAGACGCTACTGTTGGCGAGTCCAGTCACTGCGTAGGACGCGTCCGGTCGTTGTCTAACAGCGCGCGAGTGAGAGCTAGTCGTTGGGCACGAACGTTGAAATTCAAACGGCTAGTACACGTGGATGTTTATGGGCGACCGGACGCTGGACCGGACACGTCCGGTCACCCCATCTTGAGCGTCCGGTTAAGGCCAGCGCAATCTAACGGTTGGATGAGGGCTTGCCCCTCTATATAAGCTGGTTGGCCGGCTCTAGCTCACTCTCTTGGACATTTTCATTGGTGATACATCCTTGTGAGCTAAAGCAAACCTCTCCCACTCATTCTCATGGTTGATTGTGCATCCACTGTGAGATTGGGAGTGATCTTAGTGCATTTGCTTAGAGTTTGAGCATCTAGTGGCACTAGAGATCGTTGAGCAGCGGGATTGCTTGTTACTCTTGGTGGTTGCCGCCACCTAGATGGCTTGGAGCTGTGGTGGAGGTCCGGCACGTGTTGGTGATTTTTCGTGGCCGGCTCTCGGTGATTTGTGAGGGGTTCTTGCGCCTATTCCCCGCGGGAGATTCGCAAAAGGTGACTCTAGTAAATTGCTCATGTCATTGAGTTACTTCACTTGTGGGTAGTTGCTAGCGGCACCCGTGGAGGGTTAGGCATTGGAGGCATATTAGCGCGCGCAACACCGAGTGGTGGTCGACACAACGGGGAGTAGCGTGCCGGCAAGCACATGAACCTCGGGAGAAAAATCATTGTGTCATATTGTCTCCCTTGGTGTTCATTGATATTCATATTGTGATTGATATATTCATCTCTTGCCCGGCATTGGTAACAATCACCCTATCCCTTGTATTACATTGTTTATTCTTGTTCTAGTGATAGCATTAGTATAGTTTAGTTCTCTAGCTTGATCACCTAGGAGTAAACTAGCAACTTAGCCCTTGTGTGATAAGTATAGATCATAAGCTCACTAGAATTGTCAATAGGTGGCTTGTCTAACAAGTAGAGCTAGAGCAAACCGCATTTACGCCATTTGTTATACTAACATCTTGCTCTAGTGCTTTTGTAGAATTTTAATTAGGCTATTCACCCCCCTCTAGCCATTTAGGACCTTTTACGCCTGTACAAATATATTAGTACAGGCGGCCCGCTAAGACTGCCGCCTGTACTAATACATTTGTACATGCGGTTTTCATTAACATCCGCATGTATAATATATTTTTTCAATTTCCACCAGAATTCAGGTTAGTTATTCCCTGTACTTAGGGTTTGTGAATTAATTTACTTATTAATAGCACTATTAATTAGGGTTAGTGATTCCCTGTACTTAGGGTTTGTTAATTAATTTACTTATTAGTAATTAATGGTTTGTTAATTTGGGTTAGGTATTCATTTGTACTTAGGGTTTGTGAATTAATTTAGTTAGTAATTAATAGCACTATTAATTAGGGTTAGTGGTTCCCTGTACTTCAAAATTTTTCAACAATTTAATGTATGAATTTATAAAGTGTTATTCATCTGAAAGAAGAAAAACTAAAACTCAATAAAAAATATAAACTTCAAAATGTGCTCATCATTACTCTATTGCATAGATCTACTCACAAGAATTCTAAAAAGTATTCATTTTTTATTTTTTGAATTTTATACAATTTACTATGAATTTACATAAAAATTTAGCTAAAACTCTCTCTCTCTTGCCCTATGAACCCTAACCCTAAGCAAGAATGCATGATGAACCCTAGATCTAGAGCACCTCCAATACAAGAATTAAACCAAAAAATCACTAAAATAATAGCATCAAGGGCACTAACTAACCTTTTGGAAGTTTCTCACCAAAGAAATGAAGATCAAAACCTCCCCCCTTAGAAACTGTTCTTGTCTGGTCCGCCACTGTGCACAGCTCACGGGAGTAACTGTTCTTGTCTGGAGGTGGATGAAGGGTATTTATAACAAGATTAATACATGCGGTTTATAACGAGGGCCGCTTGTGTAAATAAATTAGCACAGACGGTCCTCTATACAAACCGCCTGTGTAAAAAGGCACATTTACACAGGCGGTGACGTTATTTATTAACCGTCTGTGTAAATGGTATTTACACAGGCGGTTGTTATTGTAACCCATCTGTGTAAATGGACCGTTTACACAGGCGGTTGAGTTACGAGAACCGCCTGTGTAAACTCATTTACACAGGTGGTTCTCTTGTTGGGCCCACTGAATTTTTTCTACTGGCACCATGAAATTGTGAACCGTCTGTGAAAAAAAAACAAGGTGCCAGCAAAAATGATTTTTGTACTAGTGTTTCCTTCTTTTGTACGCTTGCTGATTTTCTTTCCTTGCTGGGATGGTGATGGTTCGCACATGCGTAACCGTGCTCGTGGACGCGCTCGAGTTTCGCACCCCTGGCAGAGCAAAAGCCACATTGGTGCAATTACCACACGAAGTCAAAACTCTTACTTTTAACCTCGCTGATTTTCTTTCCTTGCTAGGACGGTAATGGTTCGCACACGCAGAACCGTGCTCGTGGACGCGCTTGAGTTTCGCACCCCTGGCAGAGCGAAAGCCACGTTGGTGCGATTACCGCATGAAGTAAAAACTCTTACTTTTAACCTTTTTAGTTGAAAGATAAGATCTTGAAATGTCCGTAGAGATAAATTTGAAAAAATTAAACGAGGTGTAATTAGAGCATTGTTTAGATTGATCTAAATAAAGATCTAAGTCCAGGTCACCCTATATAGCAGGGTCAAGGACGGTAGAGGGAAAACATCCCAACATTGTCAAAGAAATATAATCTACTATTTTCTAGGTTTTCTTTTTTTCTTTTTTCATCTTCTCTTCACTGAAGTCGGAATTATCCCTTTACTAGTTCATTGCTTCTACGAAAATGAAGCAATCAGTCATTGGTGACTTCTCATGTTGATTTTTAGCATCAACACTACTTTTGAAGAAAATTTCCTCAAGAAATGTTGTTTCTGAGATTAGCATATATATCCTCTTGAAATCTCACAAACCTACCAAATTGAGTTTAGAAATAAACAATTACCCACATGAGAAAAAAGTAACTTAATGTTTCTTTACTTGGGGAAGGGGTTTAAAGCGTTTCAACATCATTATTTTGTAGTGAAATGGTCGTTTTGCTCTTATTTTTCTAATGTTATGATTTTACCCCTATGTTTTTAAAATGAAGGAAAACTTTACTCCTACCTATGAAGTGCACTTGATGGTGTTAACTTTTGGACAAAAAGGACAACAATGCCCAAATGTTTTTACCCCCCTTTTAATTTTGAAATTTGTGTTTTACCCCTGTTTTCAAATAACCAATTTGGCAATTTTAGTACAGAAGAATTATACAATTTGATCGGTGCAAAAGTCAACAATTTTGATAAAAAATACAGAATTTTATGTAACCATTCATATAAATAAAAATTAATAAGACACATGTTGCATTATGGCAACAAATCAGATCCATATAATATGCCATCATATAGTACCGTACAAGATGCATACCATCATGTTTAGTATTAGAACTTTATGAAGGAAATGTAAGTATTAGAAATACTATTGGAGATCATGTCACAAATTTTTTTCTAGGGTGTTGTACTATCGTATGGAGCTATTTTTGTTCATAGTGTTGTATGGAGTTGTACATGTTACTTATTCACATGTGCATTTTTACATAGCATCATGCTTACAAAGGCAAAAGGAGAATCAAGAGGATTGTGTAATCAAGAGGATTGTGTATTGAGATGACACTTATTATCCGTTGGATCTCACTAGTTCTGCTTTTTTATACTCCCTTGTCCAAAAATGGTTGATCCAATTCCAACATTTGTGCTTCATATCCGCCACAGCATAAAGTACATTTTTATACAGCATAAAGTACATTTTTATACTCCACGAGTACCCTCTCAATCTTCACATGCTTTGCAAGATTGACACATTTGGCGGGATCGATTCCAGATCTACCCGAAGAAAAGAAAATGTTTAGTTGACATATTGGATTTTTGAAGCAGTGGCACAAGATGGAGTTGAAGAATGGAGCCCAAAAGGAAGCATTGGTGGCAAAGATGGCGGATGGACTGATGCAATGATGACATGTGCCTGACATGCGGTGTCTTTTCATTCTATCTTTTAGGTCTAGGCCAGTTCAGGTCTTTGTTTTATGTTTCTTCTGAGAATGCTTAAAAGGGGTGCCTTAGTTTCGGGGGAGTGGTGGGGGTGAGTTCTTATTGCTCCATAAGTTTTGCTTTGGCTCGTACTTGTAAGCTGATAACCCCAGCAACTGCTACCTTGTCAGCTTTTAATATATAAGCTTGGTGCTAAGCCTTTCTTTGATCTAAAAAATATGAACCCGCTGTTGCGAGGTATGTTAATTATGTCAAAGATGAATGTGAACAGTGCATAATGACAATGATTTGAACTTGTCATAAGTTTACTTGTAATTTAGGGTAGGCTTCTAAAGTAATAAATTGACTTCTCATTATAGCCAAATTTATTGCAAAATGAATTAATAGCAATAATAATAATCTATCAGATGAGCATACAATTGAAAGCGGTTGAAAGATCCTAAATGGTTAGAGGGGGTGAATAGCCTAATTGAAATTCTACAAAGACACTAGAGTAAATTGTTAGTATAACAAATAGCGTAAATGCAGTTTGCTCTAGCTCTACTTATTAGGCAAGCCATCTAATGACAATTCTAGCAAGCTATGATCTCTACTTCACACAACAAGCTAAAAGATCAAGCTACACTACCTCTACCACTAGTACAAGAACAAAACAAAGTAATGCAAAGAGAGGTACTGGTCTTTATACCGCTATGGAGAGGAGATGAAGCCAATCACAATATCAATATCAATGAATACCAAGAAATCCAAGGGAGAAGATGACACAATGATTTTTCTCAAGAGGTTCACGTGATTGCCGGCACGCAAGTCCCCGTTGTGTCGACCACCACTTGGTGTTACGCGCGCTAATAGGCTTCCAATGCCTAACCCTCCACGGACACCACTAGCCACTACTCACAAGTGAGGTTACTCAATGACACGAGTAATTTACTAGAGTCACCTTTCGTGAATCTCCCGTGGGGAATAGGCGCAAGAACCCAAATCGCCGGGAGCCAGCCACGAACAATCACCAACATGTGCCGGACCTCCACCGCAGCTCCAAGCCGTCTATGTGGCGGCAATCACCAAGAGTAACAAGCAATCCTACTGCTCAATGATCTCTAGTACCAATAGATGCTCAAACTCTAATCAAATACATAAGATCACTCACAATCTCACTTTCAATGCACAATCAAGCAAGAGTATGAGAGGGAGAAGTTTGCTTTAGCTCAAGGATGTATCACAAATGAAAATGGCCAAGAGGATAAGCTAGAGCCGGCCAAAGACCTTATATAGGAAGCCCCAAAGAAATATAACCATTACACACAAAAGGGGGTTGTTTGCACACTGACCGGACACCCAAGTCGGGGGAACCGGATGCGTCCGGTCGCCCATTAACGTCCACATGTACTAGCTGTCTGAATTCTAACGTTCGCGCCCAATAGATAGCCTCGCTCCATGCTGTCAGACAGGCACCAGACGCGTCCTGTGCTAAACTGGACTCGCCAACAGTGGCGTCAAGTCACAGTCCAGTAAGGTTCCAGAGAGGGCAAAACTTCACCGGACGCGTCCGGTCAGGAGTGACCCGACGCGCCGAGCGTCCGTTCGCGTCACTGCCCTCACCTAGAGCTGACGCCAGCGTATGTTAGCACTGACCAGACTCTCCACTGGAGGGTCCGATCGGTTCATCACCTCCAGCGGACGTGCGCTCTCACAACAAAGGACCAGACGCGACCGGTCAACCCGAGACCAGCGTCCGGTCACTGCAATCTTCTCCGAAAACCTCTGAACCCTTTCTCTCGTACGCCAACACCAAAGTGTCTCTCCACTTCTGCATGTGTGTTAGCATTTTGACATCAGTTTCTAAGGGTTAGTTATCTCTCACTAGGTCCTAATACATATGCATGGAATAAGAACACCTAGTGGCACTTGATAACTGCTTTTGCATTAACATCACCCCTCTTAATAGTACAGCTACCTGTCCTAAATACGCTTACATGCTCTATGATGTCTTAAATGCCAAAACAAAATGGTCCATTTTGTTTTTCTGCTTTCTTCTTTTCTAAGTTAGAGCACTTGATCACCATCTTTTGGAGGACATCACTAACACCATCACCATCTTCATCCCTCAAACTCTTATCATGGACTATCCTTTCTTTTGCTACACACGCTTAACCACAAAGGATTAGTCCAAAGATTTCAACAATTATCTAAAACCAAACTAGGGCTTTCAGCGGTTTCATTTGTTGCAAGCACAGTAAGATCGAGCAAGTCACTTCACTACATTTCTATGTGATCGATATGCTACGAAGTGGCAGAGTGAACGACACAATGAAGCTAGAGAGGAGATCAGGACCCAGGGGCCCTCTGCTGCTACTGCTGTGCTAGGGGCGGGGGTGGGAAGCCGTTGGCTGGGGAGGGATGCCGGCACCTCCAGCTAGGGGACGCAGTGGCGGAGCCTAGCCAGCTCGGCTGTTGGCCATCGCTCACTGAGGCCTGGACTGCACTTTCCACCTGGCGCCACTACCACCTTTGGTGGTAAGGTCATGGAGAGGGGCGAGGGGGAGCGGAAGGAGGGGAGGCATCAGGAGGCGCGCCACTCTACATATACCAACGATGGGAACCCTATCTGCCACTAGCAAGTACCGCTGTAACAATATGTACCACCGAGCAAAGAGACACGAGTGTGAGAGCAAAAGATCTGAGAGGTATGGTTGTCTTTTCGTGAGGATGTTTTTTTTCCTTTTTTTTTTCTTATTGCCATTTAACCCACTTAGCCTAAATGGTGTTACAAAGTAGCAGTAAACGGCTACCTCATTTCAAAAAGACGTGTGCAAAATTGTCACACCCCAAAATTTCTGATTTTAGGTTGTGCTTAGAAAACACAAAATAAATGAATGATTTTAATATTTTGATAAAATTTCTCAGGTTTAATTTAAGTTAGAGAAAATTTTGTTGGAAAAGTGTGAATTTAAATCTTTTCTAAACTAATCTAATGGGCGTTTGCGTGATGTAATGTTTACTTGTTGCCTAGCTTTGTGTGTTGTGAGTAAAGTTTTCAAAATACGCTTAGTAAATCATTTTTTCTTCCTTACCATGTCTTTGTCTTTCTTCGTGATCAAATTCTTTATCACCCATCTTAATTCTCTTATTAGAGTTTTTCTAAAATCTTGTCCTTGTATTCCAAGTCACTCCTATAAGTTTATCATCCACCAACTCATCTTTAAGAACTTTTGGAAATTTCTTTAGCTTTTTTCGGAACTCGTTCCAACTTTCCTATGAGCATAATCTAATTTTTAGATACTCTAAAATATCTTTCCATGAGCTCTAAATATTTTATTTAGGTTCATCATATCCTAAAATATCTCCAAGAATTTTCCTATGATTTTTGGAACTTTTGGATTATTTTTTGTGGCTTAAATATCGATTCTAGACTTTCCTAGAATTATTTTAATCCTGAAAATAATTAATTCTGAAAATAATTAAATCTCTATTTTTCCACCAGCCCTCAAAGCCCATATACAATAATCCTAATAAATCCCAACAGCCCATGCACTTATTTGCTAATGGGTTTAATGGCTAATTGGGCCCATTAGTAATGTTGGAGGGTGCAACATCAATTAGTATCATATCGCTAGTTGATGTCAACATGAGGTGTTTTTCTCCCTATATATACGTACCGACCCTTAGGCAAAGAACACCAAAACTACCACAAAGGGAGTCCCTCGTTTGGAAATCCCGGTAGTAAAATATATTTTTTTTCCTCCTCTATTCTACGTCGTCCTCAACATGTCGCCTGACCTTGTGCCGACAACCGGGGACGGCCGAGCGCCATGGCTGCGACTTTGCCAGTGAGCTAGGGCAAGGCCTTTCCTTCCTGCGCATGAAGCAGATGGCAGCCATAGCCATGGTCGGATTCTGTACGTGCTTTGCCAATAGGGAGGATAGGTAAAGAATTGTTACAAGATCTTTTAATCTCCGCCTTTTAATTATTTGATCTTCAATTCAAGTAGTTTTGTTGTGTAGGTTTCGTAGCTTTGCGCTCTACATAGTAATTACCATGTCACATGAATATGATTTGTTAATTTAAACACACTAATTTGATTAAATATATATTCAATGTCTTTTAGAATTAAAAGCAATTAGCACCGTGCATGCATGTCAAATGAACAAGCTGAGCTAGCATGCCCATGTATGCATATAGATACGTAATTTTCTAGAAGTAAATATGCCTATGCCACTACTATGTGTTTATAATTATTAAATATTAATATTAATTTGATTGATGATTATGCAACCACATCTATACACAAAAGCAATATAGGACAACATCATTTTTTTTATAATTAACTGTTAATTTGATTAATGTCATACTCATTATATTTGGTTATAATTTATTTAGCCTAAACACGAATATTAAATTTGATAGATGCTCTCACATGTCAATTTATATTTGCAAGTTAACGTTGAATGGGCATAATGATATTGAAATATTTATAAATAAAATATGATTAGTTTGACTTGGCTTTCAAAATAAAATTATGATTTTATCTAATCTAAATTAATAACTTTTCATGATTTTGTTTAATTAAAATAAATCAAGCATATAGACTTTTCTTTTATTTTATAATATAAAACTTCTAGTAGTTGTTTCTTTTTAACGAATAGTTTCGTTACCGACGTCTTAGATCTCTTAGCATGTTGTTTTCCTCTTTTGCGTGATGTATTGTTCTTAGTCGTTTTATTGTTTGCTTGTATGTTTGTCTATGCGTGGTGCTTGCTACGAGTAGAATGAGAATTGCCTGTGAGAGCTGGAAATCAGAAGGTGTTGATCCGGAGTGAAATATGAGAGAGTTTGAGCAAGTGTAAAGGCAAGTATAGCATGGGATCATCCTTGTTACCTACTCACCTTTAATCACTTAATTCATATTGCATGTGTCTTCTTTGATTACCACTAAAGATTTCCTAGCAATTGTATCTTGTACCTTGACTACCATGGGTTTATGCATTGGGTAGCTTATGCTAGTGCTTAAGAAATAACCACTATGATCTGTAACTTGATTAATGGTATATGCAATAAAAGGTTAAAACTCGCTTTTTAGCAACGGAAAATTAAAGGGTAAGAGTACATGTTTGCTCTTGTCCTCCCTAAGGACTTATCTGTAAGTGAGCACCCGGGACTTACAGTACAACCGTGAGGGCTATATGGCTCTGGCTTTAGTCAAGTATGAGGACCCTCTTCTAGCTTGTTAGAGGTTACCGAAAGGCGCAAGAGGGGCTTTACACGATGGGCATAGCGTGGCTTCTGTCCTCATGTGTGATGCTGCGGTGTAAACCATTTGGAAGGGGGATTCTATGTCTGCTTGTCGAGAAAACCTAGCGGCCCTAACTTGTTAGACAAACCTTTGAAAGACTTCATAGTGTACCCTACCGCGCTTTCTAGGTAAAGGCGATATGGGAGTCATGACCCTGGCACATGGGAATCACGACTCACGGTGAAAGTGTACAACCTCTGCAGAGTGTTAAAACTGAAATATCAGCCGTGCTCACGGTCACGAGCGGCCTGGACTTCTTATAGAATAATGGTTTATGCACTGGAAACTTTTTAATTATTGTTTTTGCTATACTTTAATCACTGTTTACATGATCATATGGTTATTTGGGATTTATGCTACTTGTTGCTACTCACTTATGTTAAAATTGAGATATGCTAAAAGATGCTAACTGCTGTAAACCGTGTCAACCTTTTGAGCCTCATTAACCCCATGTTAGATTCGCTGAATACGACATGTACTTACGCTTGTCTTTACTTTTTAATACATTGGCAAAATCCCGGATAGGTACCAGATGAAGGATATAGTGAGTTTTCTGAGAAGTAATTGGAGTTCTAGGCTTATGTTACCCCCAGTCAACCGTCCCTGTGAAGATGGAGCCTGAATAGAAGATTAGCTACCGTTCCGTGTTACTCTAATGTAAGTGTTAATATATTTATGTTTACGTTATATATCATATTGTTTTTCTGATACTATTCACTCTGTGGTTGTATGTGTGACTTTCTAGGCACACATATAGCGTACCTAGTTTTGTCTTTAAAACTGGGTGTGACAGATTGGTATTAGAGCAATGCTGACTGTAGGACGTAAGCCTCGTTAGAAACTGGTCGATATAAGGTTTTAAAATTATTAGAAAAGCCTTGTTCTATATACCTTGATATTTTTTTCTCTACTATATCCTTACCCTTGTTATTCATCTCCTCCTGGTGCTTATTTGAAAGCTTTTGTTCTTATTTACTACTTGCTTTGATATGCTCTTAGAATCTACTCTTACCACATTCTTGCGTCATTGGAAGAGAAGCTTTAGGATCATGGCCTTCTATATGAAGAGAACAATAGTATCGCAAAAAGAGTCAATGTTTGAAGTGTGTTCATTTATCGTTCAGTTGGTTTGTTATTGTGCCCATAATTGTTTTGGATCTTTGTAATATGTGCAATGATCTTGTGGACTCGTCCACAATTTCATTTAGTTATAGGCCTAAGGTTTAAGGATTAATGAAATATATACTTAAGTTGTCGTATCTTTTGATCTCTTTATCCTGTAT
Organism: Chrysopogon serrulatus; assembly: GCA_015844335.1. Classification (NCBI taxonomy): domain Eukaryota; kingdom Viridiplantae; phylum Streptophyta; class Magnoliopsida; order Poales; family Poaceae; genus Chrysopogon; species Chrysopogon serrulatus. The sequence continues at coordinate 87,545 of JADLZL010004508.1, read as the reverse complement.
TTCTGGAGCCACCTGTCTTCTTTAGATTGTGTCTCTGTTTCTATGCAATTAAAAACCATGGAAAAATTCTGGACAATAGTAGACTTCCATATCTTTCTCTGAGCACAAGAACCACCTTTATATCTGTTTTGGTTTGGGAGATACGAAAATCACAAGGCAATACCACTATGCTGTCAGCAATCTAGAACAGTTTCTGTTGGGAGCTATTCTCGACCAACTTAATGGCAGAATCTGGGAAAGTGTTCTATAAGAAAGTTGTAGAGGATTTCATGACCTTTCCAATGGTATAAGTTACAACTTTATTGGATCAGCAGGACTCGAGTTACAGCTGTTTTACTACGCTGCTACATTTTCTACTCGCGAGGAACTGCAGGATGTTGTTCTTACCTTGTGCATGAGTTTTTTGGGATATCAGAAGGTCATTCTGATACTTAGCTGATTTAGAAGAAGAAGCAAAGCTACCCTTTGGACGTCCCCTAGCTGATCTTTTCTTAAGAGGGGTAGCCACGATGAATAAGTTGCAAGATGAAGGTTTCATGGGTTCAAGCGCTTTGCTTGGAAGGAGTGGCTATCTCTATTGTTGTGAGGTCTATCCAAGTGTCAATTAGAAGGCCGATATGATGCATAGTGCTTAAAAGGTTATGAGAGTTAGTCCCTAGTGTTTCCCAATCAATCTTTTCTTAAGAGGGTAGTGCCTTGATGTCACGTGTTGATGCCTTTTTAATCTATCTTTAAGTGAGAGTTGACTCTTGAAATATCCTAGGATTATGATCATCTATCCTTGCTCGTGTTACTGATGTTGGTCACTTGATGACAGGAAGCATAGTACCCCATGACTCAGGAGCCCTATATGACGCCCCTCACTGATATGTGGGAAAAGACTGATGTTCCTACCATTGAAGGATGTTATAAGTACAATGAATCTGAGCACTATGCAAACAACAATATTGGAGGGCAAGTTGGGAGTGAAACGAGTCAAAATCCACAACAATGAAAGCGGAAAAGGAAAGCCCATAAGAAGCCTGCTCTAGGAAGTGCAAGGCAGTGGAGCCATATCAATGGAAGACTGAGCAATGTGGATATGCATAACATTCATGCAGCTACCAAAGTTGTGGGTGGTTATATTCAAGTAAGATCAGTACAAGTTTTTGCTTTGTTTGACCCTAGTGCTTCGCATTCTTTCATTTCTGCCGACATGTTAGAGACATGCAAGATGGTGAAGTGTCCAACAAGGAGACCTTTGCTAGTTCATACCCTAGTGTGAGCAATACAGGCAGATCAGATATGCCCGGACCTTAGTCTTGTCATAAACAAGGAAAACTTCACTGCAAACCTCATTGTGTTAGAGCCACTTAATATTCCTGTGGTTCTTGGTAATGGATGGTTGTGTGCGCACAAAGGAGTGATTCATGGTACCCGGTGCACAATGCTCTTAACAGCACCGTCAGGTAAAAGAATTGAGTATCAAGGTGGTCGACTCCTACCTAAGGAAGCCACATGTTCTACAGGTGTGCACACTAAGGATACCAACATGAATGAATGAGGAGCAACTGCAGATCGAGATTCCATATCCCATTGAGTTAGTAAGCCAAAAAGCTAGCAGTCAAGATAGACTTTGGTCAATTACGAATAATAATCATTTAATGGAAATTTGTTCCCAAGTGGTGACCATGAGACATAAGCATTTAAGTTCGGTATGTAAGTTGTGAAGTTGAAAGAGTTATGAAGATCTCTTACCTGTTTCTCTTGAAGGATCCGAGCCTCTTCCGAATCGCGGGAAGAGATTCATCTTAAGGGGGGTAGATTTGTAACACCCTAAAATTTGAATTTCTTCAAATAGATTAAAGTTGATTAATTATGTATTTTTGTGCTTATGAAACTATAGGAAAAATAACATTTTTAGTAAAATAAAATTCACCATAGGATCTAGCAACTTTGTTGTGCATACATGCTGGTGCATATGGCTATTGTACTGTGTGGCTTTGTCAAAAATTCAAAATGTTTTGAATTGAGTTTGAAAAGATTTTCAAAAAAGGCTTTGAAATAGAAGAAAAGGAAAAAAAAGTTTGAAAAACCCAACTCATGTTCCCTCGCATATTGCACGTTGGCCTCTCCTTTCTTGGCCTTGCTATTCTATTTCCAAAATTTGGTGGACTCCGGCCTGTATAAGCCAGCCCAAGCCGCACCCAGCTCCCTCCCCTCCGTCTGTGCTCGAGTTTCAATGACGCACTGCAGTCTGGCTCTTCATCGGTATATAGAGTGGGCCAGGTCTCCAATTGGCAACTCTTTTCTCGGCACAAACCAAATTGCTTTGCTTGTGCCCTAGTATCCTCCTGAACTGCCGCCGCCTCCCAACCTGGTTGCCAATCAAAATCCATCACAAATCACCGTCAGAAGCTCCAAAAACAAGACCCACACGCCAAGAACGAGTTCGGCGGCCGTATGCCATACATGGAGCTGCACCCGTTCTTCTTCACGGTATCACCATAGCCCATCTGCTATTTCACGATCGTCCAGGACTAGGCATCGCTGGACTCTGCGTGGAGAAGGCTGCCGGTCAGGAGGCACTGTCTCGCCTAGGGGAGGCTATAGCTGCCGGGACTGCTGTCATCGGTTCATCGCCGTTCATCTCTCATTGGTGGTCAGCATCTCCTCATGCTCGTATATATCCTCCTCTCTCTCTTGCCGTAGCAGCCATCATTAGGCTCTTTTGCTGACTAATTGCAGTCCGCACGCGTCGATGCAGATGCTAATTGCTGCTGCTGTTACTTATCTTAGGCCCGGAGAACAGCACACCTGAAACAAGTGTAGTCAACCACGTACGCTGTCGTTCTTAGTTGTTCATTGGTGAGTCGACTCATCTACTCATTTTTCCTTTCTCGCTGTTAACTGCACCATGCCGCCGCCGTTGACTACCGCTTCTACAAGCTACATGCCTCATCTAAATATGCCAGTCACTTTTTTAAAATAAAACAAGATACAGGTTAATATACGTGTTTTCTATTACCTTCGATAATTAGATTAATATTAAATTGAATATGTTTCCAATTTATAATTGGCTTAGTTTAAAAGAACACGTCATATACACCTGCTCTCACATGATTGATTTCTTTTGCAAAGATAAAGTTTAATTTGCTTAATAAATTATCTAGTAACATTTATAGAATAAAATATGATTAATTTCAATTCATTTCTTTCATTCAAATGTAAGTTAACTTAATTCAATTCAGGTATTTCTCTAAAATATTACACACATGCTTTCATGTATTAGTAAAATAAATGAATCTTGTAATTATTTTTTTATCTCACAAAGTAAATCTTTTGGGAGACGTTTCTTTTTCGCTGTAGCTCTAATTAGCGTGCCTTTCGTGTTTGTGTGGTTGTAGCAAAACGTAGATTAGTTTTTAAATTCTTTTCATATGATTGGTGTACTGCTCTAATATAGCTATGTTTGTATGTTGTGTATGTCTCTGTGTGTTGCTTGTGTGTCGTCTCTACCTACGTGCTTCGAAGACGGTTCTCAAGATGAAGTTTTGAAGTTTAGCAAGCCCTTTTGTTAAGTGGGGTAGCATCCTCTACCATGTAGATCATTATCGCCGTTGTCGTCTCTTTGAAATCTTGAATCGGTCATAAAGATCAGTTTTATCTTTCTCCCTAGTCTCTCTGAATCTCGGGACGAGATTCCTGTTAAGTGGGGTAGTTTGTCACACCCTAAAATTTCTGATTTTGGGTTGTGCTTAGAAAACACAAAATAAATGAATGATTTTAATATTTTGATAAAATTGCTCAGGTTTAATTTAAGTTAGAGAAAATTTTGTTATAGGAAAAGTGTGAATTTAAATCTTTTCTAAACTAATCTAATGGGCGTTTATGTGATGTAATGTTTACTTGTTGCCTAACTTTGTGTGCTGTGAGTAAAGTTTTCAAAATACGCTTAGTAAATCGTTTTTTCTTCTTTACCATGTCTTTGTTTTTCTTCGTGATCAAATTCTTTATCACCCATCTTAATTCTCTTATTAGAGTTTTTCCAAAATCTTATCCTTGTATTCCAAGTCACTCCTATAAGTTTATCATCCACCAACTCATCTTTAAGAACTTTTTGGGAATTTCTTTAGCTTTTTCTAGAACTCGTTCCAACTTTTCTATGAGCATAATCTAATTTTTAGATACTCTAAAATATCTTTCTATGAGCTCTAAATATTTTATTTAGGTTCATCATGTCCTAAAATATCTCCAAGAATTTTCCCATGATTTTTGGAGCTTTCGGATTATTTTTCATGGCTTAAATATCGATTCTAGACTTTCCTAGAATTATTTTAATCCTCAAAATAATTAATTCCGAAAATAATTAAATCTCTATTTTTCCACCAGCCCTCAAAGCCCATATACAATAATCCTAATAAATCCCAACAGCCCATGCACTTATTTGCTAATGGGTTTAATAGCTAATTGGGCCCATTAGTAATGTTGGAGGGTGCAACATCAATTAGTACCATATCGCTAGTTGATGTCAACATGAGGTGTTTTTCTCTCTATATATACGTACCAACCCTTAGGCAAAGAACACCAAAAATACCACAAAGGGAGTCCCTAGTTTAGAAATCCCGGTAGTAAAATATATTTTTTTCCTCCTCTATTCTACGTCGTCCCCAACATGTCGCCTGATCTTATGCCGACAACCGGGACGGCCGAGCGCCATGGCCTGCGACTTTACCAGGCCGAGCTGGGCAAGGCCTTTCCTTCCTGCGCACGAAGCAGATGGCAGCCATGGCCATGGTCAGATTCTGTATGTGCTTTGCCAATAGGGAGGATAGGTAAAGAATTGTTACAAGATCTTTTAATCTCCGTCTTTTAATTAGTTGATCTTCAATTCAAGTAGTTTTTGTTGTGTAGGTTTGGTAGCTTTGCGCTCTACATAGTAATTACCATGTCACATGAATATGATTTGTTAATTTAAACACACTAATTTGATTATATATATATTCAATGTCTTTTACAATTAAAAGCAATTAGCACCGTGCATGCATGTCAAATGAACAAGCCGAGCTAGCATGCCCATGTACGCATATAGATACGTAATTTTCTAGAAGTAAATATGCCCATGCCACTACTATATGTTTATAATTATTAAATATTAATATTAATTTGATTGATGATTATGCAACCACGTCTCTACGTAAAAAGCAATATAGGATAACATCAATTTTTTTATAATTAACTGTTAATTTGGTTAATGTCATACTCAATATATTTGGTTATAATTTATTTAGCCTAAACACATATATTAAATTTGATAGATGCTCTCACATGTCAATTTATATTTGCAAGTTAACATTGAATGGGCATAATGATATTGAAATATTTATAAATAAAATATGATTAGTTTGACTCGGCTTTCAAAATAAAATTATGATTTTATCTAATCTAAATTAATAACTTTTCATGATTTTGTTTAATTAAAATAAATCAAGCATATAGACTTTCTTTTATTTTATAATATAAAACTTCGGTAGTTGTTTCTTTTTAACGAATAGTTCCGTTACCGACGTCTTAGATCTCTTAGCATGTTGTTTTCCTCTTTTGCGTGATGTATTGTTCTTAGTCGTTTTATTGTTTGCTTGTATGTTTGCCTATGCGTGGTGCTTGCTACGAGTAGAATGAGAACTGCTTGTGAGAGCTGGAAATCAGAAGGTGTTGATCTGGAGTGAAGTATGAGAGAGTTTGAGCAAGTGTAAAGGCAAGTATAGCATGGGATCATTCTTGTTACCTACTCACCTTTAATCACTTAATTCATATTGCATGTGTCTTCTTTGATTACCACTAAGGATTTCCTAGCAATTGTATCTTGTACCTTGACTACCGTGGGTTTATGCATTGGGTAGCTTATGCTAGTGCTTAAGAAATAACCACTATGATCTATAACTTGATTAATGGTATATGCAATGAAAGGTTAAAACTCGCTTTTTAGCAACAGAAAATTAAAGGGTAAGAGTACATATTTGCTCTTGTCCTCCCTAAGGACTTATCTGTAAGTGAGCACCCGGGACTTACAATACAACCGTGAGGGCTATATGGCTCTGGCTTTAATCAAGTATGAGGACCCTCTTCTAGCTTGTTAGAGGTTACCGAAAGGCGCAAGAGCGGCTTTACACGATGGGCATAGTGTGGCTTCTGTCCTCATGTGTGCTGCTGCGGTGTGAACCATTTGGAAGGGGGATTCTATGTCAGCTTGTCGAGAAAACCTAGCGGCCCTAACTTGTTAGACGAATCTTTGAAAGACTTCATAGTGTACCCTGCCGCGCTTTCTAGGTAAAGGCGATATGGGAGTCATGACCCTGGTACATGGGAATCACGACTCACGGTGAAAGTGCACAACCTCTGCAGAGTGTTAAAACTGATATATCAGCCGTGCTCACGGTCATGAACGGCCTAGACTTCTTATAGAATAATGGTTTATGCGCTTGAAACTTTTTAATTATTGTTTTTGCTATACTTTAATCACTGTTTACATGATCATATGGTTATTTGGGATTTATGGTACTTGTTGCTACTCAATTATGTTAAAATTGAGATATGCTAAAAGATGCTAACTGCTGTAAACCGTGTCAACCTTTTGAGCCTCATTAACCCCATGTTATATTCGCTGAGTACGACATGTACTTACGCTTGTCTTTACTTTTCAATACATTGGCAAAATCCTGGATGGGTACCAGATGGAGGATATAGTGAGTTTTCTGAGAAGTAATTGGAGTTCTAGGCTTATGTTACCCCCAGTCAACCGTCCCTGTGAAGATGGAGCCTGAATAGAAGATTAGCTACCGTTCCACGTTACTCTGATGTAAGTGTTAATATATTTATGTTTACGTTATATATCACATTGTTTTTCTGATACTATTCACTCTATGGTTGTATGTGTGGACTTTCTGGGCACACATATAGCGTACCTAGTTTTGTCTTTAAAACTGGGTGTGACAAAAATCACAAAGTTAACAAAATAAGGGTAAAATTACCATTGAAGGCAGAAATACCAAATTCCCTTATTATTTATAAACAACACATGCATACTTTTTTTTATTGTGACTGATGGTAATCTTAATCGACCAACCATCCATCAGTGTTTCGCTATGCCTTTGTGACGCTACAGGTCATTTAGTGGCGTCTTGACCTAGAAATGTCAAAAAATGACATATTTCTTGTAGTGGACGTCACTAGAATATTAGCATTTGCCGACATATGAGTTTGAATTTACAAATGTAGCAACCTTACTCATCCATTGAGTAATCGACAATTATGTTGGGATATTCACTAAGTATGGTAATAGAAACAACAATGTTTTCCTCCTGAAAAAATCAATTGATGCTTCAAATTACAAAGTAAATAATAAGCTTCATTTCATTTTGGGACCTGTGTCACCAAACTCTGGCAGCGTCAGTAGTGTGTTCAACCTGGTGAAGCTCTCCAAGGACCTTTCATCTCCACTTATATTTGATTCACTTCCATCATCTACATCTTCAGGTAATACGCTTCTACTATGGAGCTTGGGCTTCCTTGGCTGAGCTTGTACCCTTTGGCTTGTTCCAGTTCCATGGCTAGTAACAGAAGACACTGATAAATCAGCAGCATTGTCCTCCACGTCGAGAAAAAGACATATCGTTGCACAATCATCAGTTTTGGACGTTGGATATTTGAACCTCCATGCCTGATTTGCTAAATCAACAATAGAACGAGCTACAGAGGAACGCTCAGAACATGAAGCAACTACATCCATGACCTCCTGGTTGGTCAAGACGTCCCACACCTGTAGGCACAGAGTGCATATTAAATCAGTTTGGGCTCTTGTGGAAACACATAATTAACATAAGCACCAATGTTTTGATTACCCCATCTGTAGCAAGGATAATGAATTCGTCCTTCTTACTGATTTGTCTGTAGGTGACCTCGGGCACACAAATTAGCCCGAAATCCTTTAGACAGAAATCACCAAAAGCTCGTGCCATTGCTAGACCAGGGGAGTTACAATTAGGAAGCCAAAGGCGAGATACATCTGGTTCATCCTGGTGAGCAAAAACCCTTCCGTTGCATCGCTTGATTCTCCTTGCTTCTCCTATAAAATAATAATATATTGTATTATTTTGAGATTTTACCATTATGAACATGTCAAACTAACAAGTACTTAACAATGTTGAACTACATGTCAATACATGTTGCTAGATCAATTGTACATAAATAAACATATAGTCTATAAGACCTAGTGAAACATGTAATAATACAAATATAAGGGTTCATTTTCTTTTAAATTAAGAATCCCAAAAGTTAACACATGGGGACATGTCCTATTTTGTTGATATGTGGAAACTAGACTTGATTTTGATGAGGACATCACACCTTATAATTTACAAAACACTCCACTATGCAAGAACCAATTAATACTGCTCGAGCATGACAAGGAAATCTGTAGATTACGTTTTTCATGATTCTGAGAATAGATTGCTACCTAATGATATTATCATTCTTAGTATCTATGCAAAGGACTAGGAAGTATTTGGAGAGTGGCGTGGTGGCCGAGATGATCGGTGCGGATACCAAGCCAAGTTGGAGGCTACATATTGAGTTTGACTCAACCTCGGATTTATATCAAGAGCAATCCTTACTAAAATCATTGTCCTGATCACATATGGACTTTTTTGATAGTCTATATGTGTATGGTATGTTTCCAAAACCAATATCGTGTCAAAATTCTTTACAAATAAAATTTGGTGTATAAAATAGGTCAAGGTGTTGGATCGCCATCTTTTAGATTGTTGAGCCCATGTATCATGTCAGAGTCTATTAGGGATGCGTGTGGGCATCCTTGGCTGCACCTATAACACTTTAGATTTAGTAGTCATCTCCCAAGTTAAGGTTTAGGTTTGCTATAAGATTATTCTTTCAATGAACAATTTCACCATTCATCAGTTCATATGACACCAACTTCAAGTGTTTAAGATTTAATTTTCGTCAGATTCTGTTCTGTTAGTATATTTTGATTCGCAGATAAGGATCAGCCTTTAGGGTGAGATCAACTCGATAGTGTATTGTTGGTCTAGATGACACTTAATGTCATGACTGCAGGGTTTGGTTTCTTGTTATAGGAAGCCAAATCATGTGTCACAATTCTGCACGAAATCAAGAGTTATTCTCATGTAAGGAAAGATGAAGCACCCCAATCCTATTTGATCAATGGGTGAAATCTCAATGATAATATAATAATAGAGAAAAAGCTATAAGGTCTCTCAATTGCTCGATGGGGTTCACTAGTAGATCAAAGTTGAAAAATTGGCTAAGGACAAAATCAAAATGACCAATGTTTTCGAACAAAGGGAGTATACAATTTAAAAATAAGACAAGTCTATAAATTGTTGTTGTAATCATGCCTAGTTTGAAGCTTGCTGAAAATTTTGGAGAACCTATAATGTAAGTGCGATTTAACCCTGTAATAGGACCTTAAGCATCATACAAACCAAGTAGGAAAATGAAATTACAGAAAACCTTTTAATGCTCTTACTTTTATATGCTCATACTTTTAGTGTTTAATCTTCCTAAAGAAACATATGCTTTTAAGCTAGTTATCCAATAACATATGATTTTTCTAACAATCAGTATCATTCCTCCCAAATCAATAAATCGTTTAAACAGGAGGACACCAGTTCTACTACTACACAAAATCATTTAGAATCAAAATGTGTGGAAGAGTTTAGATTGTAGAGAGACAGAATTTACTTTGTTATCTTGTTATCAATATTTTGGGACAGTTATGTATAAACGAGATGTTATGGTGGACACATAACCACCAGTGCAGATGTAAAATACAAATGAATAATTTGTGCTAGACATGTTGGCTTGAGCCCCATGATCAGAGATTTCATCCTCCACCTAGAAAGTGTCTGCAAGATAGGTTATAATCTCTAAATTAGGGTCATATGTCTCCATATCCTACATTAAATTTAGTTGCTATCAAGAGTGGCAGTTTCACACATTGCCATATTTTACAATTGAGCAAATAATAAGTATCCATTCTGTATCTCCTTTCCTCCCTATTGTTACCCTGTCCTAAAAATGGTGCCTACCTAGCAACAATTGTAGAACCAGTCAAGCTTCACATTGGAACATAAAAAGAAACAGAAGACACATATTTTAAATTTTGGAAGTGACAGAGAGTTACTTGGATGGTCGGGTTTCAAATCAACTGTCAATTGATGAGCGACCAAACGGCCGTTTTGATCTCTGGTTCCTAGTACAGCCCTAGAGTCACCTAAATTCCCAACAATAAGATCTTGGCCCTGATCGAAGAAGGCAAAGCTTTAAATTTAATGACATAATAAATTAAGTTCTTAGTACAAACCACTTTTTATTTGAAAATGGGCAACCAAATTACCTGCTTGATTAAAGTAACTGCTGTACTTCCACTGTAAATGCTATCGATGTTCTGATGTAATTTAAGTTCTTTATCTGTTACTCTAAAAGCCTTTCGGAATGAATCTTTCATTGTGCAAAAGAATTCCCGACGTTCTTCTTTTTGTAAAGACATTGGAGACTTGTCTTCTTCATCTGCGTATGGAGATAAAGTTTCTTCTAGAATTGAGCCATCTGAACTGCAAATGGGGGTCTCCCCAAAGTCATCATATATCAAATCACGCAGCTTAGAAGGGAGAGTATCTCTAACTTTCCTTGCTACAATATGGCCATGTGGACCATGACCATCAAAGACTCCACAAAAAGTTGTGTCTGACCTTCCATTAAAATTCTGTACATAAATGCAGCGATATCTCCATGGGGTTATGATCATATATAAAGAGAATAAAAATATATAAGATAGAAAATTTGGAAAGAGGAAAAGTAATTATTCCTTTAAAGGTGACATTGTCAAACATGGAATATAACTTAATGAAAATTATTCCTAGATTTGATGCTTATGCAGGTCATGTTTTTATCACTACTACACAAATGAGTTTTAGAGGCCCATTTGTTTTTGATATGGTTATAATTTTAGCCACCCACATAAATGGATGTAGAGAGATTCCCAGGGTCAGTTTACCAATCATCTCTAAAAATATAAGCATTTCTAGGGGCGTAATGTGGTAACTAGTATTTTTAAAATATTGGTAATTAAAGTTAGATAACTCTGATTTAGGACAATACAAAGTGAACTACAATTCAGAATGAAGTATAATCTATTGCCAAGGACCTAGAAAGAAAGTGAAAATTGATGCTTTAGCACCAGAATGAATCCATTCAACGCGTCATTCTTGACTACCATGATGTTACAGTTTACACCATAGAGAAATAAGGCAGAATTTTCCCATTCACCTAAACCAATGTGGGAAAACATTGTTTGAATTTATTAAAAAGGGTGGTGTCGTTAGTATGGAAACATGGCTCAAAAGGAATGAAGTTTCTTTTGTAATTCCTAACTGAAAACCCTGTGCATTATTCAGAGGAACTTAATTACTCACTAGGTGCAGTTACAACAAAGTTGTTATTGAAATTTTCCTATTAGTGCATGCTTCCCACACTTCCATAGCAGTAGCTATGTTTCGGCACCCAAATTGTTCAGAGTGCAGAACAGACTTCTCTCTGTTTGTATCATTAATATGAACGGAAAGCATACTTAGATCATCGCATTTGAAACCAGGGAGAAGTAAACGGCTTTTAGAGGACTAAACCAGCCAGAGTTCGGCTTCAGTCAGCTAAGCCGACTTCGCATCTTGCTCAAATGGAAGAATGGACTACACCATTGCGTTCTTGTTGTTGATCTGATCGAAAAAAACATATATTATAGATCGCCTCACTTGGAGTCTAGATGAAATAATTATGAATTCTCGAAGCCTTTTGCCCATAGTTTCCAATGCCCAGTCGGCTTAACTGAGTCCCCTAGCTGACTAAGCTGACTCGGCCTGTTTTTGGCCTAGAAACAATGTCTCGGTCCCATAGGAATTGGTTTAATCCCCTAGTTAGCTAAGTCCACTTTTCAGCTATTTTCGTACAAGTTTGACTTCCAAATCAGTTCTAGACATATTTTCACAGTGGAAAACTTGGAACTTGTTTTCTATTTTGATAAGAGCACCCATCTATATATACGAGTAGGTCATGGCTGATTGACGATTCCAACTCACAGTTGTCAAAATTCAACACAAACCCTCTCTTTACACTGTCTCTTCAAACCCTATGTTGCTCATCTCATGGTCTGACAACCAAAGATGGCACCCTAGGATTATTGGCTGAAATAAGGCAACCTGACCACATCATAGCCTCAATTGGGTCTTCCAGGGCTAGAGCTTCAATGGTTCCTTTGCTAGTTTGCTTAGAAACTAATTGTCTTGGTCATGTAAGCAAGATAGCTTTTGGTCGTTTGCTCGTAAATCTCTTTATTTTTCATCATGCAAGAGTGAGATCCTCATTTTGTTCTTCGGTCTATGGAGGTCCAAATGATCTGTCCTAGCTGGAGTGGAAGTCAATCCAGCGTCAATGCACTTTTTGGCGACTAGCTATGGAAGAATTGCTTCGGCTCTACTTTATAGCCAAATCTTGTTACCCTAGCCTTAACTTCATTGCACTAATCTTCTAGTGCTCGCCATTACCATTTATCTAGCCCACAAGGCCCATCACATCTTGTTGACCCCTTGTGATTTTGCTTGCAATTTTGTAATATGTTGTGCTTGCTATTGAAAAATTCAGCAAGGTGGCTAATCTCTAAATAATGGAGTACCAAAGTATGACACCACAAAAACTATACCAAGGTATGACACATCATGATTTTAATAGTCATCTAATAGTTATCTTGCAAGCTTTATAAACTCTCATGTTGGTGTTGCTAGTCATAATGATACTAGATACGTTGCATCGGCTAGTACTTCTGTTAATAATGCTCTTCTTCATACACATCATAGTTATGGATAGTATGGTCAAGAGCTGATGTCAACCATAAATCCTTTGAGTTGTAAATGCTACTAGCAATCCTCATTCATTGGCTATAATAAGTTCACAATATGTGGCTTCACCACATGACATGCCGATGAATGAGAGAATTGGCTATAATGGTGCTAACTATTTAGCTAATTACTTTCAAAATTTAGCATCATATGCAAATGTCTATACCCATAATTTGGCTTCTTTAACTTGAGTCAATTTAATGAAAATTCAGCAAGGTATGCTAATGGTAACACTCATGGTTCGGCTTTATACGTTGCTCCTAACACAAGCCAAATCAATGAAAGGTGGAAAAATGTCATACTCATGATTTAGCTTCATATGTTGCTGGTAACTCAAGCCGAATCAATAAAAACTTAGCAAGATCTTCTCAATCAGACATTGATTTGAAAGAAGCAATGTTAGAGTTTGAAAGAAGACTTGAGGAGCTAAGGAAGGAAGATTTATTCCATAAATACTTTGGGAGTTCTAGCAAGAGACTGATCACATATGAGTCCTTGGCCATGAGTATGAAAAAGAAGGTTTGCCCATTGGTACGAGTAAAGGCAGAATTCATTCAGATGTAAGCGACTTTTTGGCTAACAAAGCCAAACAAAACACAATATCCGTACCAAATCAATCACATCTCAACAATCAAGCGTTGCTATAGAAAAACATGAGAAGCATAATAATCTAGCTAAACTTGATTTTTTAGGAGCTAAAGGTGTTGTATATTTATCTAGTCATTATTGCATTGTTGATGGCAGTCAAACCCTACAAGAAAGAAAGGAGGGTTGCTTGCCCGCTTGAAATCGGTTGAGCGGACTTCAAAGTTGGTTGTAGGGACTATTGCCTATCCTGAGTCGGCCCGACCAACTATCCCTGCTACTGCTTTGCCACCCTACAAGAAATAAAGGAGGGTTGCCTGCCCGCTCAAAATCGGCTAAGCTGACTTCAAATTTGGCTGTAGGGACTGTTGGCTACCCTGAGTCATCCCAACCAACTATCCCTGCTGTTGCTTTGCCTGCTAGTGCCCAAGTCAGCCTAGCCGATTTCCAATCGGCTAAGTGACTTTCTCTGTTCCAAAAGCCATCGAAGCACTTCTAGGTGATTCATCCCCTATTATTGATTGCTTTATAGAGATGAAGAGTAGCATCATTCAAATGAAGGACATACAGTCCAATATGATCAACAAGGTACAAACTACAAATATTTTGCTCAAATTCCAATCTAGTCATACTATTTCAATTTGTGCATGTATTGGTGATATCCTTGCTAGTAGCTGTAAAAGATCGATTGAGAATGTTGATTTATTTATTGTTGGTGCCAAAATAAATTCAGATCCTATTGGCTCAGCTGATACTGGTTTTTATCAAAGCTAAACCTTCCCATAAGTAGCAGGAAAGGTGTGGCCGAAAGGATTGATGTTAAATTTGATCCATTCGTTAACCTAACTTTAAAGCTGGCTCCACAGAAGAATCACCTAAAGAAATCAATGTACACATTTGAGTTTACTTATCTGATCATGTCTTTGATATCATGCAGAATTATTAATCATAATGCTTTGCCATGTATTCAAAATTTAAAAGTGCTTACATATTGTATGTGGCATAATTCATCTAATCATAATAATTCTAGTTGCATTAGGTTTTGCCAAGTGATGTAATAGGCCACTAATAAATGACAATTGGGGTTTTCTATAGCTCAACAAATGGACCAATTGGATTCAATAAGTCTTGATGGCAAACATGTTTTGAATCAGCTTGCATTAGCCAATTAACATAAAGCTCAATGCTCAAATGCCCAAGAGAGAGACATGAGGCCCTCAATTGAATACAATATTGTTGCCCATAAATTACAAATTGGAGATATTCTTGAGGACAAAAAGGTGATCACGATTCCATAAGACACTGGGCTTAGGAAAAATATCTCTAGATAAAGTAAATGTCGATTGATCTCATAGAGAAAGGGGAATCGGCTAAGGATCCTCCTTTGGAGCATGTCTATCAAGATGAGAAGAAGGAGGAGGATGTTCATAGAGTTAATGGAGTTAAAGGCCATAACAAGTAGAGTGGAAGGCCCAGTCTTAGCTTTGAGGAACTTCTAGCTAAATATAAGAAAGAAGTAGAATTGAATGTTACCAATCAGTCAAAGAATGTCCAATCGTCAAGATTGTCTCCTAAATGCAAGTGACAACAGTGGAATTAGCAAGGATATAGATTTCACGCAGCAGCAACATATCCACTTTTTTTTGCATCCAATTCCTTTGTCATATGAACCACAACCCATAAGTTTTCATCCTTATTCATCTTGAGATTAGTTTGACCAGGAGGCACATGTTCTATCATATTTTAGGCCACAATCTATTATATCTAAACAGGAGAAACACACTAGCCTATTTTACAGTGATTTTGTAATTCCATGTCATGTAGGGGTCCCACCACCACAAGTTGCAGCAGCCGAAGCATCCATCAGGTCATGCCGTTGTAGCCGAAGGATCTTCTCACATGAGCTAGCATTCACAACTCATGCCTGCACTCCTTCCAAATTCTATAAAATGGCAGTGGGCAGATGGAATGAACGATCGATTTTGGCCGCCAGTCTCCTGTCTACTCCACTACCCCAACCACGTGTTGCACACTTGCACCCCTTTATTAAACATATGAGCCATCTATGCTTGTCCAGCGGTGATGATGGTGGCAGTGGCAGTGGGGGCACACCCTTTCTGCATGCGGACCTCTACCTCAACCAAGTGTGGAGAGTTTCCAGATTGACCGAGGTGGAAGATGCAAGCATGGGCGTACGGTGTCTCTAGGAAGAAGCTAGCGTTGGGGTGACAGCGGTTCTGTGGCATGTGCGGACACCTGGTAGTGCCGCGCGGTGGTGGAAGAAATTTGTAGCTGCAGCAATGACAGAAAAAATGAGGTTAGGATTTCGGGTGTCTATTTTTTTATTTCTATATGGAACCCGCATTACTGTTGGCAAAGAGTCAACTTCTCTCTGCCTGTGCTGTCTAGTGTTGCTCACATGCTTCATGAAGGAAAAAGAAAGGATTTAGGATTCAGTCACGGGATGAATGAGGGAGAAGCTGCATCCTGCTGTGGAAGAGGACATGCAATCATTTTTCTTGAGGCACGGTTGAATCATTTTCTTTCTTTTTTTAACTTTATTTAAGTATGCAAATCTTACTTTGTCTTGCTGCTGGGAAGGGGAAATGCAAACATTTAAAATCAGAAAAAGGGTTGCTTCAAGTTAGATGTGAAAACTTATTTACTTTTTCTGAACATAAATATTGTTCCATCTAATTCTTCAAGGCATGTTCTTTGTGCAGTCATGTTCTACATGCTCATAATTGATAAGTTGTACAATACTTTTTTATAGCTTGCACCTAAGTAGTAGGTGTTCTCTCCTTTTGTCATACATAGTACATTTTGTTTATCAAAACATATTATTTCTTTTTTGGAAAAAAGCATATCATTATTTATGTTATCATATCATACATATTACTATAAAATTCTGGTAGGAATGCACGGGGTATCATCTAGTATGTAGAGTATGTAGCTCCTAGACATTCAAATAGAGACCATACTTATCCATAGGTCTCTTCACTAAGAACTCTCTAGCAATGATAGAAGAACTAAACTGCCTCCTGCGGTGGGGCGGCTTCAAACACCATTAAGACCTATACGATTATCCTTAACCATGGTAGCTTACATGTTTAGGTCCATCCCTAGTTGTGTATAGTTTCCTTTATTTTTATCCCTTAAAGATATTACCTGAATTCGTGCAAGTGTGTCCACACCCCCTGACTTGATGAGGAATCCATTCTCATTGTTGTAGATGTGGGTAAGGCTTTTGATCAATTCACTTTGGATTCTGATCTTTAGGCCCTTCCTATCCATAATTATAGACTAAAACTAGATCAGATTAGGTAGAAAAAGACCTGCTAATATTGGCCTTATTTGGAACAATAGATGATGCAATCCATTTTAGTGTATGTCACTGAGTTCACCATTGTAGCTAAGACATCAGACAATTATGTGTTCCCTAGAGTTTGCATCTTATAAAGACTGGTTTTATCAAAATCAGCCTAGAGGTCAACCAAATAAGAATGTGGCAAAGCTAGTTTAGCATGTGGAAAGATGGTGATAAAGAAAAAATTTCATATCTAAATTCAGTTATATTGAAAAGCAGATTACAGGGCTGAAAAATGTAGTTATTGATGGAAAAGAAGTAAGAAAGGCACTACTGATATTCGAGATGTCAAATCTAAACAAAGAAGGTGATTGTGCCCAAAATCAATAAAGATATGTGTCCAAAGCAGAAATAAAATCGAGATGCTCACTTTGTTTACCAAAGTGGCAAGAAAAGAAGTTGCAAAGCTTAATGCAGAGAAAAAGGCTCGGCATGGGTTCCTAAAGGAAGTATTCAAGCTTAGAAGGATGATGCCCAAGCAAGTGGTGCAACAATGGCAAAGGAGAAAATGAGGTCCAAAAAAAATAATAGCCAAGTTAGAGCTTTGCACTGAATCATCAAAATTATTGGTGATGGCATCATTCATATGCACATGTGGAATTTATCCCCGGGAATGTATGCAGTGCAAACTAACTTCCCGTGAAAACCTGTGCAAACTATGGCAAAAAAGTTGTCTAAATTTACCAAAAAATCACACATGTAGATGATATGATGATACACAGTCTTGCAAAATATCTTGTCCAAACTCGACTTCGTTTGTGAGATATAAAAATAACAAATTTTTAACAAATCATGTGGACAACTTTTTGGCTTGAAATTTATTATTTTTATATCTCACAAACAAAGTCAAGTTTGGACAAGATATTTTGCAAAATTATGTATCATCATATCATCTACATGTGTAATTTTTTTGGTAAATTTAGACAACTTTTTTGCCGTAGTTTGCACAGGTTTTCACGGGAAGTTAGTTTGCACTGCATACGTTCCCTTTATCCCCTGCTATGTATACTATCCCATAGTTCATTATTTTGAACGTTGGTATGGATCTCTGTATTATGAAGGGTCCCCAAATCATTGTGCTTATTGATGACTTTCTATGTCAAGAGCCAAAATATTTTATTTTGGCTATACATACTTTTGTGGATGAATTCATATGGTCCATATTTTGGTCATGGCATCATTCATATTTTTTTTGGATTAGGCCGCAAGCTTATGGAGCATCGACTTCCCAACACTTGAGCTTATTCCATAAAAGCAATGCCCACACTGTTTCAACTCTACACTATACAACCTCAATTGAATTATTTGGTTGTTGTTGGAATTGGGTTTTACTGAACCATGCAAAGATCCTTGGGAATGTTCAGGTGCTTATAAACAAGAACTTGCAAAAGATCCTAGGGAAGGTGAAATTCTCATGGAGATTGTGAACTTGTCAAACAAAATTGTTCCTTTTACCCCATATATATTCCACTGAATCCGAATTTACTTGGGGGTAGAGCAACAAGAGACATTTGATAAAGATCAAGGAATATGTGTCAATATCATTGGTAAGCACCATTCACATTATATATTATTACCAAAGAGTGTATCGGTGTTGTGTTGACTCAAGAAGACAAAGCGAAAAGATAGTTAACTATACTAACATAAGCTTTTTGAACGACCTTCTTAAAAGTTATGATGCTTTTATTTTATAGAAAATTATGATGTTTTTGAGAAAACAGCCAGCCCTTGAAAGTGTTGCTGCACGACATGTATTGAAAAAAGCAAGAAAGAAAGAAATGGAAAATAGATCCAATATTCTGTGAAGAAATTGGCTTAGAACATAGCTCTTCTCTCCCAACTTGAAGGCCCATTTGCCCAATAAGGCCCAAGTCGGTAGTTTTCTCTGCCACGAAGCCTCCCAGCTCCACATCCCTTCACTCTCGCTCCACTCAGTCTGCTGAAGATTCTCTGCCTACCTCCTGTTGGTCTTAAAATTTCCCAATCGCATCCAAACCATAGTGAGTGGCTATGGCTTGGGTGCTTAGCGATAGGAAGTTGTGGGCAGCATCCATGTCAAAGGCAGCAACAACATGCGTTAAGTGACTAGGCGTCTAGATGAGGCCTGCAGTGTGTGCAGGCATGTGACACGCCTGGCTAGCTATGGTGCAGGCAGTGCACTATGGATCAGGCCTGGCTAGGCCATGTGGAGACATAGGCGCACCTGGCAGCGGTGTAGGCACATCTAGCCATGCACGTGTAGAGGCAACCGCATGCGGATCTAGTTGGCGGCGCTGGCGCTTTGGATGGCTTGGAAGCGCGACACCTCATCTTCGATTGTTCTTTCTCTAGTTTTCTTTATTCGATTCATTCTTGGATTTCTTTTTTTATTCGTGTATGTATTGAAAAGGAATAAATTTTTTAAATTTTGGTGATTGCTTAGTAAATTTACTGATTTCGAGAATTTATAAGTTGTAGTCTGATTTGGTTTGGTTTGGATTTGGAACAATGCGGTGATTTTGATTTAGTCTCAGTTTGGTGAGTTGTATGTGGACTCAGCCTCGGCTTACTATTGCAGCAACACAGAGTGAGCAATAAAAATAGGAAATAAAATCTTACTGTTGCAGCAACACAGAGTGGGCAATAAAAATAGGAAACAAAATAGAAAGAAACCAAAGCAAATTTGACATGGATAAATGAAAAAAGAATGTAAATTAGGTCTAACGAAATCAAAAGAAGGCAGAAATTTTAGCCCTTTATTATTAGGTTTAGATTAGATTTAGATATATATATATATATATATATATATATAGATTTAATAATAAACTGTTTAAGATTTGTAACGCACGAGTCAACATCACGTTATGACCTAATACTTTTCATACGGATCACCGCTAGATAAAATATATTCTAATTCATACGAGTACAGATTATATAAGGTCAGATGAAAAAAGTAGGCAGATAGAGTAGAGAGAGAGATTCATTTTCGACTCGAGCACCGCCACTCCTATTCAGCCGCCACCGTCTCATCTTTACGATCCTTCGCCACTGCTTCTACGTATTCGTCCCCTATGCTGTGGTTGTCCAACTTTGGTTGGTTGCTCCCGTGCTGTCGTCTCCTGTAAGTCAGCTGCTGATTTCCCTAATCTTCTATTCTTGCTCAGCTTCTGTTGTTGTCCATGTGCTGGTGCCTGAGTAGCTAAACTAGCAGCTGATGATTTGGAGGTACGGATGATAATTTGATCCAGCTCACAGCTGAGGGAAGCTAACAAGGGACAAGGAGCGACAGGGGAAAGAGGAAGGGAAATTATTGACAGCCTGCTGCTTGATTTATTCAGTCAGAGTAGTAAATTTTGCTTTTCTAAACCTTTAGATTAGGTCGGTTCATCTCCAATGGATTGAATACCTCGGAAATAGATGTTTGCTATGAGGAAAGTTTCCGAGAAGCATTCTGGATGGGACAATTCTTTATAGCAATCAGTTGATTATTAGTACATCGATTTAATAAATTTGGCTTTTGTAATCCTTTAGATTAGGTCGGTTCATCTCCAATGGGTTGAATAGCTCAGAAATTAGATTTTTGCTATGAGGGAAGTTTCCGAGAGAAGCATCCTGGATGCAACAATTCTTTGTAGCAATCAGTTGATTATTAGTACATCGATTTAATTGTACATGAGAATCTGATTAATTTATTTGAGTTCTTTTTCTGATATTAATTGATTCAAATATCTTCATTAAACAAAGTTTGTAGCCCTTGTTTTTATCATTCCGATGGAGCTAGTTTCATCAAGTCCAGCAAGTGGTTTAGGACTAACGGTTAAAAATATACAGTGCCACAGTCCTGTCCGGCTATAGGAATTTTCTGCACAGGAGTCTTTACTTAAATTTTTCTCAACATACTTAGTGTGAAAATTTGTCCTGGGTTTCTAAACCACAGTTGTAATATTTTTTTTAGATTTCCAAGATGTATTTATTTACCTTATTTGGTAAGGGGATTGAGAGTTCTGATTAAAGCAGTGGGAAACTAAGAAACTTGACCAAACTTTTCCAAGAAGTTACTAGTTATTCAAAATTTGGATGTTAGGTTTATAAGAGTGTTCAAGGAAATAGGTTCCTAATTGTCAGGGTTTAGTTCTCAAGTTATTTTATTGCACAAATTTTAGGAGTGCTAAAGCTAAGGGTATAGCGTCGAAAACTCACCAAAGTTAAGGAAAAAAGCAAGTGCATGATAAACTTGTACTTGAATGCCTATTGCTTGCTTGATTTTTTATTGTATTCAAATGTTTCAAGTGTTATATTTTCCTGGCTCATGTTCACATTTGTTTGTCATTAGATTGAAGTTTCAACTTTTCATTTACATTCAATTCTTGTGCCAGTTTATCTAAAAATGTAATTTAGTTCTTATGTTCAGGTTTCTGTGAAAAAAAGTATTGGCTGGCTTTATCGGTAAATGCTAAAGAGTATTTAGGTGTTGTCTGTGTCAGATAAAAACTACTATTTCTTGATATTCTAGTTCTCTGTTTATGGATAACTATGTGATATTTGTTTCTTTTCTAGTTCTCAATTTAGTTGCTGAGTGTTATGAACTCACTCTTGTATTTATTTTGTGTTTAGATAATAATTGATCATGACATGCATGGGACTGGAAATAGCACATTCATGAGCAAAATCATTTAGTTAGACATGCTTAATTATTTAATTAGGAATGTTTGCCACTATAATAATTTAATTAGAGGTTGCTTAAAAGTTGTCTCCGCTAAGATGGTCTTTGTTGGGATAGTTCTTTTGTTCTATTATTAGGTTGGACTTGATGGTTATGTCTTTACGTAAATGTTACACTATCTATGTTGTGCATTCTTTTTGTTTCCTCAGAAGTCTAGTTTAGAGGAAGGACTATAGCAATTTTTGATAATGTGTAAATATAGTAAAATTGAAGTTGATAGCACCCGGTGGTGTTTCTATCTGGGTGTTACATCTAGCACCACATGCTACTGCAACTAGCCATCTCCCCTAAATCCTCAAAACCATTCCTTCACTATTGTGGTGAGTTGTTACTCTATCTTTAGGCATGATATGGTTTAAAGTGGGCACCAGAACCTACACATAGTTAGGCCACATTCCGCATATCATCCAAAGGTAACATGTGACACACCTCAATTGAAACCAATCCAGCTTGCAGTTCAACCCAAGATCTCATGTTTGAGGTCCACCACAATGTATATAGACTGACATGGGACCCACGTGACCAATCCATAACTACTATTATTTTCTTACAATATTTAACCAATAAGTAGTCTATAAGGAGGGTCAAACTAGAGAAAAAACCCCCACTTCCACCCTTCCATCCAACAAGAGAGTAGAAACAGTAACTATTTTTTGTTGCTTATGGGTTGCTTTTGCTATGGACTACTCTATTGACCAGTTCTACAATGTTTCAACCAGCTAGTAGTGAACATTTTACTCCAACAGATTGCTCTTATTGCTACATTGAGGTTACTCTAAAGCATCTCCCAATATTGATCTTTGCACAAGAAATAGGTCATGGTGGTGGCATTGATCTCAATCGTGATCATATCATACAAGAAGGGGAAGGATAGCTACCCAACATAGATAAAGAGACACATCGGGGTGTAGTGAAAGTAGATAGATACAAAGGTAAAATGGTAAGATGGGATTGGTCAAGAATAGAGTTCGGTTCCTTCAAAAAGGACGACAGGGAGGGGGAATAATATGAGAGGCATGGAGAAACATTAGATGCGCATAATTTGATGATGCATGTTTTATTGCTACATTGCGTGCAGGCATCCATTATTCAGAGTTTGAACATACTATTTCATTCTGCAATAAAATAAAGTCCATAAAACAAGGTAAAGAATGGTGTCATTTTTATTAGAGAAAAACAAATAAATAAGGGTTATCAAACATAGAACAATGATTTGTTACATCCAACTATTGCTTATTCTAAAGATATCACTATGCTTGTAAGGAAAAGATGAAGATTGGTGAGTCATGTTGAGTTTGTATGTCATGATTGTTTATATTAAATTGTATCACATTTTTGGAAATTGGATTGTTTCTACTATGCATGCTTCCTAGAAAGAAGAAAGTATGGGCAGATCAACACATTGATCACTATTTGTTGATGTATCTCTATTGCAACGAGCATTGCTAATGAGACAAAAGGGGAGAAAGTAAAAAAGAGGAAAAGAATTTCTAAATAATATAGGTGAAGATCACATCGGCATCAAGGATACTCTTAGAGCAAGTACAACAATTATCTTACAGCCAAACTAGTTAGCATTTTTGTTGATGTGGATGAGAGAAGGAATGAGAAAGAAAAAAGCTTGGCTCTCATACAAGCAACAAGCTAGGCATGCAAGTATAGGAAGCAGTAGGTCCCAGTAGAGATATATGTGATGAAGAATAGGAAAGATAATGAAGTCATATAGTAATTAAAAAATTGAAAATAAATAGAAGACTAACTATTGTATAGCTTAGTTCTTATAACTTGACTTATAGCCAAACACTTGACTCTATTATTGACCTTGCACTTACATAGATAAGCATCGTATTTGGTACCCTTCCTTTCCTGCCATGCAAATAGTCAAGCAACATCATATACCACATCCCTAGTGATCCGCTAGGCACTTGAGCTGGCCCTCTTCCAGATAAACCATAGGCCCCATTGCTACTACCATGGTAAGCCACACATTTTAGCATGACATCAGTAGTACTCCCATGATGTATGGCATCGGTAGTCAAAGCGCCCAATGCCTCCACAAATAGATGGCAATGTCTCCATAGGCAATACCATTGTAGCCAATATTACTCCCTCCATCCATTTATCGGATTCATCTTACCGAAAAATTTTTCTCCAAGAGTTGGAGTCGTCTAAACCAGGGACCATAGTTTTCACATCGTCCCAGGCGCATGCAGCTCCTCTCACTGGCCTAATTAATACAATCGTCTGCATGCGGCTCCTCTCACTGGTGGAATTAGTTCAACTGTCTGCATGCCCACCCCTCTTTGGTCACTGCGCATGACCCTAAGATGACTACGATAAATGGATAATTAACCTACTCAGTAGCTTTGATTTCTCCCATACCCATGCCACTCAAGATGCCATCTTCCCATGTCCTTTTGCTACCCAAGATCTTGGTAGAGAAGCCATGAGCAGTTGGCATCCTTAGGCTAGTCTCAGTGGAGAGTTTCATAATATTGTTTCTAACATTGCCACATCATGTAGAATAAAATAAACATGAATGAAACACCCACTCTCAATGGAAAGTTTCATTCAATAGTTTCATAGAATTTAATTTCATGACTTAGAGAGTTGGTATTTGTGTCAAGAGAGTTCGTTCCCATGAAACTCACTTTTTCTCTCTCTTCTTAAAAACCTTGCCACATCAACAAAAGCGCTTATGTGGCAGCTCATTAAATGCAAATAAAATTCTAATGAAACTCCCACTTAGATTGGCCTTATTATGATAACTTCAAATAAAGTGGCAGGTAAGGTGACTAACACAGGCAAAAACACAACAAAAAGCTGTGGTGCAGGAGTTCTAAAAAGGAGGGGTGATATATATAGCATGGGGAATAGACAATAATAGGTTGGTGGTGGATCCAATTGAAATATTAGGGGTGGACAAATGGCTATGCGCAGTTTTAGTGATGCATGCTTTGGTGCTACATTTGGTACAATCTTTTGATTTTTAAAAGTTTGACCATTGACCATTTCGTCAAGAAAATAAATTAAAAGATAGAAGTAATAGTAAACAATGATAAAATTTCTATATTAGCTAAAAACCCTAACTAAGGATGATTTGTCACATACCCTGATTGTTAGTTTACAAAGATAACTCTGGTAATAGGAAACATGAAAATAGATGACCTATATACTTCATAAATCACATAGAAATTGAATTATTTTAATATATGATATTTATCCTTAGAAGATGAGAGGGTGGATGGCTCAACACAATTGGATTGTTAATATTTCTTTTCCAGTCAATATAAATTATTATATACATGGATTTGTTCTTGTTAAGACAGATGGGTCTCAATGATGATGAACACTGCCAATTTAAAAATATGACTGAAAACAAGTAAACCATTTCGTAAAGTAATGAAATCGATGTAGATGGGAACATAAGAGATTGTCCTACATACATACCTCCCAGACAACCATGGCATCCTGGTTGGTGCCCTTCTTCCCCTGTCGTGTGAACATGCAAGCCATATTACCCACACCATTTCCTGTTATCCTACCATGCTCCTCCTCTTTCCTCTCTTCTCCATCTCTCCCTTTGTGCACTGCTCGTGCAGCCATGGCTGGCCGTTGCTCTACTGTCAGGCATGATCCCATCGATAGTGCTCGTACCATATCCTGCAGGCAATCAAGGCAGCCACTGCATCCACCACCTGATGGTGCCGCCATCATCACTCCTATGGCCGTTGTTGTCACCGCCGTGCCGCCTTGATTAAAATCAACTTCAATCTTTCCTCCACACCAATTGCTGCCCTATACTCCCTCCCTGCATTAGCCTAATATGAGCAAGTCTTAGCAATAGTGCTCCCTTTAATTTCATGATCACATAATTGATAGGATGTGGAGGAAAAACAACCTGTATAGATAGAAGACATTTAGGGGAGCAGTGCTGGTCAGAGAAAAAGATAAATTGTGGGAAGGCCAGACAAGAATAGGGTGGTAGTGCATATGACGGGGAAAATGGGATGGAAAATAGTAGAAGGGGCATGGTGGAACAAGTGGTTGTGCGCAGTTTGGGCAGCACATGCTTTTGTTCTGAATTGTCTTTCAGCGTTGTGTTTGTTATTAAGTTTGAAGTTGACCATTTCATTAAGAAAATATCATAATAATCAATATCAAACCATAATATTCATATATGTGTTTGATACATTTGAGCCCTTGTGCGTCATTGTGTTATATGTTGCGTGAACTTTATTGTAATTTAAGTTAAACTGTAAAATGTCCAAAAAAAGTAGCTCACAACTTTGTGTACTGAGCTATAATTAGAGTTCCTCTCATTTTCCTTCAGCTAGTATTTATAAATTATAAAGTAATACCAATTTTTATTCACTAAATCTGATATACACATTGCTTTTATTGCAATTTTATGGGTAACACCTCTGGTGTTAGGAACATACTAGCTAGTGGTGTTATTTAAACATAACATAACATGTGAAAGGCTATACATAGAAGGGGGAATAGCATATAGTTTTTTTCTCTACAAATTCACAAATACTAGAACAAAGTAGTTCATATACTTTGCCTAGCTCTATCTCATCCAATGCAAGCTCCTACATAATTCTAGTAGTAATTTAATTCAACTACAAAAGCACGCAACACCACAAGGCTAGCAATTAAGGTTACTCTAGCGACCTGAACAAGTTTGGTTGCTTGCTAGCAACCTACGTCCATGGTATGGCAAGTTCCAATGTGATGATTCGGGTGTTAATAAGCATCTCAAGCTTGACCCAAAATCTTGTGCCACTACTACAAAAAGCATTTCTATAGATGGAAGGCTTTTCATAATAGAGATAGTTAAATACACTACTACAAAAGTTTATCACTTCTGGTTCCTGACCCCCCTACCAGCATACCATCCTACATTGATAATGGGAACATAGTCGGCAATTCTTAGCTTCACCACTAAGTTTGGATCTTAGGCAACGGTGCATAGAAATGTCTATTAATTAGTAAATGCTAAGGACACTAACAGAAAACAAGATTCAGAAAGCATACAGAACTACCGTGTAGCACTTTCTTGGTGAGTACCAAGTGTCAAATTTATATTTTTTCCAAAGGAAGGCTAGGGAGCGTGTTGGGGATGTAGCTAGGGCTTAGCTAAGGTAGTAGCTAATAAAATATAAATGAATGATGAATGGAAAAGAATACTAATAAAGATAAACTAAACTAAAGGATAACTTGAATACAAGCAAGAATATCTAGAAGTGTAGTGTAGCTACGTGTGGGACTAGAGTATGGAATCTATGAACAATCTAAGTTAAAATAATGCTAGCAAGAAAGATCCTTAGTACCAGAGGCATGCAAATGTTGGATCTAACCAAATACTATACACCATGAGCCTTAAGCTTAAATAACTCAATCCAACATGATAGACTATAGAGGATGGACATGGCTGTCACCACCTGCCACCAACCACAACTATTCGGGGACCTAGCTGCACCTATGGGTAAGATATAGCCTAAGCACCACGCTTAATCTTTATACTCAGTGTCTAAATCCGAGCTCTAATAAAATAGGACTGAGACAATTGAACCAGACGGTAGGAAAAGCACTAAAGAGAATCAAACTAGACACTAAGATAACTATAACACTAAGCACAAGCACCTAAGCTCACTAATGATAAACAATAATAAGACAAAATGTGAACTAAGCACAGCTATATTAATCAATCAACTACTAAACAAAGTAAAGTACTAATAAAGTAAATGCTGAAGATTACAAGGGGAGAGCTATACTAGACAAAAAACTCTTCTGGACTCCAAGGCGATCTCCTCTCTACTCTTTATTACAAGCTAGCTACTACTACTCTACTACAGAGCTTTGCTGCTTTGGATGCTTGGAGGCTTCTTTGCTTGCATGTTTTATCTTCTCCTCGAACTTGACACCTCCTTTTATAGGTGAAGGAGAGCCAGGGGTACTTGTAGGCGAGTGGTGGCGACGGAGCCACCAGGGCATCGAACGACCTAGGGGAGGTCGGCCAATTGTCCCTTGGCACCGACGTCCATCTAACAGCGATGGGAGCTCCTAGGAGGCAGTTCCTTAGTAGGTAAGGCAGTTGTCCTTTCACAAAGCGGTTGGATGGTCGATTTGGTCCTCCGGAGTGTATGACAGTGGTTTTGATGATCTGGTAATATTCATTGTCCACTCTTGGATCAAATCGACACTATCCATCGGTGGGGAAGGCTCTTGGATGTGCCACCTGGCCTTGGACGTAGATCAGTCACATGGTAGGGCAGTGAGCCTGTCGGTCGACCTAGGGGGTCGGTCGATGTGACATGTGGGCCCAGTGCCCCTAGCACACCCCACTGCCCTTCTTTGCTTCTCCTTTGACCATTTCATGCTTGATTTTGATATTTTCCTGCATATAAATAGAATGTGCATGCACAAGAGGAATTAGGTGATTTCAAATCAAATGCAACACTTTGTGATGATGTTTTGCCAAGTTTTTAGGGAAATATGGACAGTAAAAGGAAGTGTTATTGACCATCAACAAACATCAATGCTGAACTGATGTACCATCCAATGATGATAATGATAGCATCATCGCCAGGTCGGCATACCGTCTGATGGTGATGATGAAAATGTCAGTGTTGGACTAAGGTACCATCTGGCTATAATGATGGGAACATGAACCGTGACCTACATATGATCTAATACTGATGGTACACATATCATCAGTGGACCTGCGTATGAAAGGTCCTTGTTTGGTTTTGGTAATTGAGTGGCAACCTAGGTGGACTAATTGTGCTTGTGTGAGATATGCAAAGAATTAGTCCATAGGTGATGAAGAAGCTTAATGCATGATAAATGACATAGAATCATGTGGCTAGATGTGAAGATCGAGACAAAACGTGGCTTGATGGACTGGTTGCGAGGGTGAAGGGCAAGCTAGAGGCTTTGAGCCGTTAGTACCGAGTGTTGGGAGCTTTGAGCAAAGACTTGGCGCTAAAGGACCAAAGCGATGGTGAAGAGCATGTGAGGTCAAGAACGATGGACCAAAGGCCATATGATGATATGAAGTGGATCATATCATTCATGTGGAGTGGTCGGTGCATGTGTTGCATCGACACCTGAGGAGATGGAGTGAAAAGTCCAAGGCAAAGGTATAACCTAGGGCATTTCCATTTCACCGGTCATAGGTGTGTAGAGAAGAAGATGACCGGGTTTAAGATAGATGGCCGTACTATCAAGAGGGGCAACTGTAAAAAAATCATCCAAATTATAAGAGCACAAGTACAAAAACAATCACCGCAGTGACTAAATTTTTACACTTGAGCCCATATAATACTGGTAGTCCACTGAAATTACGAAGGACTTCAAACCAACCAACATACAAGCCAAGATCATAATGATTCAACAAAACAAGTCAAATGTTACATCCTTAGGCGTGTTTCAACAAACCAACCAACATACAAACGGGAATCTTCTGGGCTGTGGGATGCAGGTCGGATGGTCGGACTGATCGAAGGTGATTGTTGTGTTGGACCACCGTTGGTAGGTTGGGAGCATTGACTCGAGGGAGTAGACCTCTTTCTTGGTGAGCTTCATCTGGCTTTTGGATCCTTAGGCATCAGGTCCGCTAAAGATCATAAGGCAACCCGTTCGGCTTCGAGAACTCATCATCCGGGATTTCCACGGGCTCTCTATCATGGTCGGGCTTCTTCTTCGGTGGTGCAGGTTTCTTGTATTCTCCTGAGATGAAACATCACATGAGGTCGCAATCCTTCAGGGCGTGTTTCGCTGGATGGGCATGATTGGTGCAGGGTTTGTCGAGTAGCTTCTCAAAGTGATTACCGTGCGTCCCTTCCGCGTGCTTTTTGAACTTCCCCGTACTCTTGCGATCTACGGCCGCCACAAGGTTGTCCCCGCATTTTTGCTTGTTTTCTTCTTGGCGCATCGATCAGAGGTGCCCTCACCGGCGTCCTCATTCTTGCCTTTCCCATTCGGGCGGTCGAAGATGGCTTGGAATGCTTCCTCGCCCGAGGCATGGTTAGTGGCGATATCGAGTAGCTCGTGGGTCATGAGAGGTTTCATGTGCCCTAGCTCATGGACCAGGTGTTGGAATAAATTAACTGCACTCCTTTAAATAAGATTTAAGTAAGATTATCCACAAGCGCACAGATATCATACTAATGTCACATTTTACCCGGAGGTTTTAAATGTCGTATCCACAGGGAAAAGTTGTGATTATGACAAAGTCTATAGACTTAACCCAACAATTAGGCAAGATAAATATCGAGAATGAGGAGATAGCTAATGACTTCTAGTTCCGACAACCGGTAAGCTTTGTATAAAACCGTTCCAACTGGGCAAGTATCCTGAATAAGAGCAGAAATCAGAGTTCTCTCCTACCAAGAACCTATAAGCCTATCAATCCTATCAACAGGAAGTGGACTACAGAGGATTCAACGAAGCTATAAAGTCATCTTCACGAGCTACCACTATCCGGCTAATCAGGGGACATCCACAAGCAATCATAGCCCAGACACCACATCTACACTACGAATTACTACCTCAATCTACAGGGTCCTATAGATCAAAGTACTCAATATGAGTTGCAAACTTAAGAACAAATAAGAACAACTACTTACTTGAATCAGAATGTTGAATACAAAAGTACCTCAGAATGTAGCTCCGGGCGAGGGAGCCGGACCCCGAAGAATACAGCTACGAAGAAGCGCCGACATGCCGGAACTCCTCCAAAACTCTACTCCTCTACTCTATCTGTTAAAACTGGATTTTGGTAAAGGCTGAGAAGATGACAAGTGGGCTAGTAAGTAGCGGACTCGGGAAAGGTAAGCATTTGCAGCATTCGGCAAATGCCCATGCGGTCGGCTGTTTCAAGCAAATCGGCAAACGGTCACGCGGTCGGCTATCCTGGGGAGCGTTGGTTCCGTTCGGGAAGTGAAAGGTGGCAAGCGAGAAGCCGATTAGGAGGAGGAGATTACGACGATGAGGACTCCGAGAAGACTTGGAGCTAAAGTTATCATGATTTAAGTTTTTCTTTGGTATGTTATAGTCGTAATCTTTTGGGACTCATATCCTATCCAGGGTATAAATATAAACCCTCGGCCATTGTAATAATGTTCACAACCAAATCAATACAATCGGCCCCGTGCCAAGTTTCAAGTCCTTTGTCGTGTCGTCGAGTTCTTCGAGAGGAATCATCGATCCGTCGACCTCCGTAAGTTCCGACAACCTTGTTATCATGTCTAGTATCTCGCGGAGGATTTAGACTTTGATGCAAGTAGTCTTGTTTGTCTTGACTGGGTGGCCGTGCGGTAGGCGTTCGCTTGACAATCAGGAAGTCTTCGCTTATGCTTTGTCTATCTCGACTAGATGGCCGTGCGGCAGGCGTTTTCTTGATAGTTTAGCGAAGCAAGATAGTTATCGGCTCTATTAGACTTGACAAGATCTAATAGATTCATTAAGTTATCATGTGTTGCATGCTTTTTAATATTTTTATATATTTATAATACTCTTTTGCCCAATCTAGATCGATAAGGTTCGGCTTCTCACTTTTATAGATCTGTTTGTTCTTTAGCATTCTTGTTCTCATATTGTCAAGACAAATAGATCATATGCTTACGATAGCCGAATTAGATCAATCTAGATTGTTACATGTTGTGGGTTCTTACATGTTGAGCGCAAATAAAACCTTGACAGAGCTAGGTATCGTGCGGCAGATACAAGTTTTTGGGTTACTCTAGAGCTAGTCATCCGGTGGACTAGATTTTTAGTTTAATCTGATTGGTTCGTTCGTGCTTGCTTGTTTGTTCCTTCTTCATGGACCCCAATTCGGCTAACTTGCCGAACTTGATTATGCCTCAATTCATGATCAATTTTAACTTGTTCAAACATGTCTTCTCATATATTTGTATTCGGTAATCAATGCTTTACATGTCTTATCTTCACATTAGCCGAAAGCTCTATAAACATGTTGGCAGACAGCTTCTATAGTTGTATGTCGTCGTAAGTGGCTTTAGGGCCGTATATGTGGAACTGTCTGGTCTCATCCAGCACGTTCCAGTTTTGTATTTAACAGTTTTATCCCTTATCAGTTTCAGGTCAAACTGATTGGCACGCTTCCGGATTTCAAACCGCCCGGGCACCCGATTGAAGCCACGCTTTCCGGCTTGCTGTGTGTGAGGCACAGTGCGTCACATTTTGTGTCAACACTATCTCTCTACTAGTCTCTTCTAATTGCTACACCTATCTTTTAGTCTCTGGAGAAGAGAGGTTGTCCATTCGAGGGACACCTCTACAACTCATAATAATGGTGCACTAAAATATGAGGGTCTACCTCTTTATTTATAGCCTAGAAAAGCCTCCCACCTCTTCTGGATAGGCGATGTGGGACTAATTCTTCCACCGTTTACTCTGTTGGGCTATTATACATTCAACTTGGGCCTTCTAATCATCCCTCATGTGAGCCCACTCAAGGGAGCAGCTTGGGGCACCTCTCTTGGGCCTCTATCATGCCATATGAGCCTTTTCTCACGTCATGGGTCTTGCTTGGGCGTGGGGCCCATTAGTGGTAATTCTCCTTTATTTATAAAATTAATATCTTTTCACTCCAGACTCCGAATATAGCAAATGATATATCTGTTTCGATCGTCTCGATGAGCCCGTCGCAATGATGTAGTCCAAATCATCATTTGAGATACTTTTATTTGATGAAAAATTGCATATTCCTACAAAACAAGTGAGAACACCAAAACTCGTGGAACTCGTTAGAATCAAAATCTACAACTATGCTTTGTGATTTGTTTTATATCAAATTATGTAATAGTTGACGGTTATATTTGGTACTTAACGACCATCAACAATACCCCCAAGCTTACCCTTTGCTAGTCCCTTAGCAAAGCCAAACTTAGTAGTGGATAAGGAGTTGCTGCAATATTTTCACTTCCAATCAGGTACACATACCTCCAAACAAAAATTCTCCTTTGAATTTAGAACAAATATATCATATTATTCATCATAGAGTTTATTGCTCTTACCTTGGATCTTGAGTAATTGCAAGATAGAACGATCAAATCGAGTACTATGTCTCTAGTTCTTTTACTTCATCTTTTATTCTGGAGTTTTTTTTAATTTTCAAAAGCTCAGAAACATATGTTGTCAAATTAAACAATGGATCCAAAGAGAAAGTCAACCATACCATTGAATTGAGAGGTGCATGTATATGGAAAATGGAGTTGGATGTTTTTTAATATATCACTCTCTTTTGTTTATTAAAGACATATGACTATGAGGCTAATTCTACTATCGGGCACGTGCCCATTTTTTTCTGATATTTATTTCGAGGTTCCGAACACTTGTCGCTTTTTATTTCCTCGTGATCTATCTTTCTGAGGTTTCGGACACTTGTCCCTTTTGATTTCCTCGGATACTTTTCATAGCCATATATCCTCCAATAAACTTTTGATAGAATAGCAACAGATAATTATGAGTATTTATGCGGAAAATGGAATGTATAAATGATCTCAATTCAATAGCATGATAACTTCTCATAGGGTCAACAAAGCTTAATTTAACTCAATGCAATTATTAGTCATATTAATATTGGTAAATCTCCGAAACTCTAGTGTTGTTTTAGAACAAGATAATAGCAGCTCAGAGCATCACATACCATATCCACCAATTACCTAGACTTTTAGATCAAGCATTTGCAACCCATGCATTTAATTTCATTTTAAGGCATAATTATTGATTAGCAGAACTCGTGTTTGAAAGCTAGGTAATGGAAAGAAATTACGATAGAGCAACTATTCATCATTTCCACTCTAAGAAATTAGAGAGAGAGTTCTTCAAACATACTTTAATTATTTAATCTAACACACACTATAGCTTATAAAAATAAAACTAATAGTAAACTCATACCTTAATCACGATGATAACGGGGGTGCGTCTCCCCCAAGCTAATCCCTTCGATCGCGTCGAGCCTTCATGTGCCTGAATATTTTTGTGTTTTTCTTAATTAAGGGTGAGTCTTCATGTGCTCACATATTTTTGGCATTTTTAAATTTTTCTATGATACTATTGTGAACCTTCATGTGCTCACATATTTTTGGTATTTTATGACTATATAAAATAGACTCGATAATCGCCTAGGTATAGTTACCTGATAACTAGGGGATGCTCCTCCCCCAAGCTAGATATTTGCCATCTTTGGTGTCGATGATCTTCAGAGTGAGCTAACCAGCAGCGGTTCTGGTGGGTGCCACTGATAGACTCTCTCCTTGTCGTAATGTTGTTCCTACATAGTTATACTCCAACAAGAAAACCAAAACTCGAGGCTCGAATTTAATAATAGGTTAGCGGTCAGCCAATAGGTGATTGATTATTCTTTGAGTTGATTTGAATTGATAGATTCTAGCAGGATTCTCTTTTTAGGATTTCCTAGTTTAATTATGCAGAAATTAAATATGTGTGCATGATATATAGTTGTATTTTTATGCCTCCACAGAGAATATTTATTCTTATTGGGCTTAGGCTTTTTCATAATGCAAGAAAGTAAATACAGAAGCTATTATTATTATTATTATTCTTCTTTATGCCACCACAGTAAATATTCCTATAAGGTTACCATAAGTTTATTCACGTGGGGCTTTCAATATTTTATGATGAAGTAAATGAAGCAATAAAGATTTTTATTTTTTTATTTTTTAATATTTATGAAGATGAATATATTAAAGTGAAATTATTAATGTAGACAGGAATACTAATTAATTAGAGAACTATCATATTACCTTATGGCAAGGGTACGAAATTTAAAGCTTACCAACAGGACTTCTTCTTCCACTCTTGTGTATCTCTCCATCTTAGAGATGGAGGTCTTGATGGTTGCATACCTCTAGTGATGGTGATGCCACTGTTGTTCTTTGGTTTGGCCAATATGTTGAAGTAGAGCTTTAATATTGGAGAGCTGATAGCATCGTGTTCAGTGTGCATGTTCACAGAACTTTCACTTGTAGAATTAATAAAATTTGCTCGAAGTGTTGTCCTGTTTGCAAAACCAAGGTAGAGATTAAGTGCATGGGCTCTGCTGGTGGAAAAACACCAATAGAACTAAATTTATCCCTTTATTTATTTTTCTCTATCCTTAGGCATATTGAACAAGACAAAGTTGGTGTTGCATGATTTGTTTACTTATGTCATGAGTGGTAAAATTAGAAGATTAAGCATTTAATATTGCATTTAAGTTCACATGGCAGAAAAGAATGAAATTGCTTAACCAATGGAAGGATTGTCTATCTCTATATAAATTTTCACATGAGTATGACTATCATCTTCCCAATATTGAATATAATGTTTTAACTTGTTTGGTTAAGACTGAGATTAAGAGAACGGTGCCATGAACAATCTTAAAGAGCAAAGCATGTTGATTTAATTAGGTTAATCAATTAAAACTATAACTCTAACATGTTTGTATTTTTTATTTATGTGTGCACCAAGATTAAGAGAAGAGCAAAGACCACTTACCTTAGGATATTACCTTTATTATTAGTGCGTGATGGCACTAAGTGATGAAGGGTAGATGACTGGTGGTCTTTTCCTTCTCTTGCATCTTAAGTTGTTCATGAACATCTTGTCTCCTCTGTTGCACTCATTCTTTTGTCATCTTTTGCTTCTTTGATCTTTTGACTCTTTTCACTCCAGTCATTATGATGCCTGCAACAGATTAGTGGACAACATATACCCGAAGGAGTATACAACTTTTTAACATAGGTTGCTTGTCCAATATTTTATTTTGTTGTGTCTATGCTAATAAAAAGATAGTATTAATATTGCTTTAGCATAGATCATGTTTTATACAGACATGGCTTGAGGCAAAGTAACTTGCAATAGAAGATAAAGTGAGTGCATCATTGATGCTCACAATTCTTCCATCAATGATAAATGAGTTGTGTCTTCTTCATGCAAAGTTATTAAAGCTTGTCATGCACCCTACTTCGTCTCCAATTTAAATTCATCTCATGACTTACCCAAATTAAATTGAAAGTTTTCTGCAGGGGTTAGTCCACAAAATATCCAATGTCTACTACAGTATATTATCAGTTCAAAAATCAACCTAGACACCACGTCAATTTGATTTAAAAAGGCATTCTAACCTAAGCACCATGCTTAATTCAAAAAGCTTTTGAAAGTAAAATTAACACACCTCTTGGTTCAAAAATTGAACTAAACACCTTGTCTAATTATGACTCAAGAAAACAGTTTAAACTAAGCACCATGCCTAATTTAAAAGATGTATGAAATTTCTCCAAACCTTAAGCATACTATAGCAACAATGGTAACATAAAAGTTTATAGAGTGTTTATTTAAAATGGAGATGAAAGAGCATGGTTAACAAATTGAATAAAGGTAGAGACAACCAATATTAGCAACATAGGATTTTCTAAATAAGGCCATTTCCCCAATCTTAATATAATGTTACATAATGATTGGTGGGACATACCTGGTGTTGTTATCCTTCATTCTTTTACTTCTAACCTAAAATGGTTAGTAACAAAAATACCAAAGGAATATTTTAACAATTATATTTGTACGCTAAAGTTGCAAGCCCAATTCATTTTTTAAGAGTGGTTATTTTGGGACACAAAGTTGTTCTTGGGAAACCTTATGATTATGGAGTTGGTGAAGGGGTTTCCTTTAGAACATTAGCCTTTGTGCACCTATATCAAGATTACAACGGGATCTACAATATTTATGATAAACATATGCGTCTACAACCACCCTTTCAAAGATTTTATGAACAGGTATAAATAGAGGGTTGAAGATCTCGTGTGTGTTAATATTAGAGAGACCAATTGATCTAGGAGATTTCTCATATGAACATAGATCTGATAAGGTGTTAATAAAATAATTGCCATGCTTGTCGATATGATCTCCCTTGTCAAAATCCACGGCCGTTTCTTCATGGATGTCTATAGGTAAAAAATTTGTCTCTATTATTTCATGCCTATGACATTTATTGGATGTTTTATTTTCTAGGATTTTCCATAAATCGATGTCTCTAAGATTGGTCTTGTCTAAAGTTTCCTCTAAACTTGGGTGAGTTCTGTTTGTTAAAGAAATTGATTTAAGCTCACCATCTGAATTTAAACCAAGTTTAAATGCTAGTTCTAAGGCTTCGTCCACTTCCATCCATTCTTTTACAATAGCATATGTATTTCTAGTATGTTCTACGCATTCCTGCCATTGTCGTTGCTCTTCTTGGGTATTCCTATAGCCTCCATGACTCTTATTCTTGGGATGTCTTGATGGATTTCTATGGTCATTATGAAGAACATAAGAAGGTTCATCGGGGTCAAGGATGAGTTTAGAGATGGGTTCAGAGACATTTACTGTGGGTATAGAAGGGGAGAAGATAGATTTTATTCCTAAGTGGCTTAGCTCTCCTTCTAGGGCATCACTTGACATACCATCCTTGCACTCTTTCCAATGTCTTTCAGGAGGGAAAGGAAGTTGACGACACTTTTTCCAAGATGCTCTTCTGAGAAGATCTGATGTACATTGATTTATGGGCATCTTAGCTAATTAGAAGTCTAAATCATCGAAGTGGAATTTCAAAGGTTTAGGATTGATAGCTAAATCTTGGGAATGGAATGATTGTGTTTTAGCTACCAAGACTTCCGTGTCTAGTTCGGGTGATGAGTCCTTCTCTTCCTCGGGGAGCTCAGAATTAGCTAGAGCAACCTTTTTGAGCATAGCTCTTGCTTTACTTATGGGCAAATAAGGAAAGGCTCCTCCAGAGGATAAATCAAGGAATTCCCGATAACTCTTGGTAAGACCTAGATAAAAATATTGAATAAGCACGGGGTCTAGAAAACCAAGGTCAGGGCCATATGTAACAAGTTCATTAAAATGATCCCATGATGTACTAAGAGATTCTTGTTCTAGTTGCCTAAAAGTTAGAACCTCTTTCCGAAGGTTAACTACTCTATGAACGGAAAAGAAATATAAACAAAACTCAGAGCATAATGTTTCCCAAACACCTTGCATACTCTCTATGGCTCGATTATACAAACGTTTAGCTTTTCCTGTCAAGGAGAATGGAAAAGCTTCCATCTAATAGTCTTATCGGACATGCCAGCAATGCGCAAGCATGCACATGTCTGCTCGAATTCTCGTAGATATAAGTATGGGTTTTCGTTACCTTCTCCGGAGAAGGGCTTATCCCGAATCATATTAATTAGATATGGGCGCAGCTTATAGCCAGGTGTTGTGATAGGTTCTACAGATTTTGGTGGTCCAAAGCTTTTGCGCATGCCATAAAGATAGATAGGAATGGAACTAAAAGCATCCATAAGGATGAACACAAAAATAATAAAAAGAATGGGATAAAATAGGAAAATATAAAAGTATAATACAAGATTAAGATAAACTAAGTCAAAATCAGCAAACCGTTCCCCGGCAACGGCGCCAAAAATACTTGTTGGTATAAATTAACTGCACTCCTTTAAATAAGATTTAAGTAAGATTATCCGCAAATGCACAGATATCGTACCAATATCACATTTTACCCGGAGGTTTTAAATATCGTATCCACAGGGAACAGTTATGATTATGACAAAGTCTATAGACTTAACCCAACAATTAGGCAAGATAAATATTGAGAACGAGGAGATAGCTAATGACTTCTAGTTCCGACAACCGATAAGCTTTGTATAAAACCGTTCCAACTGGGCAAGTATCCTGAACAAGAGCAGAAATCAGAGTTCTCTCCCACGAAGAACCTATAAGCCTATCAATCCTATCAACGGGAAGTGGACTACAGACGATTCAATGAAGTGTAGCACCCAGTTTTAAGAACAAAACTAGATACACACTATATGTGAGCCCAGGAAGTCAAATCTCACATATAGCCACAAATAGAGGTAATATCAAAAGACAATGCTTAATTATAATAGCGTATTAGTAAAGAATATAACCTCAGAGAGCAATCAGCGGAAAGACACTCCGATCTTCAGGTAAAGACTCCACTCCACAGGGACAGCTGACTGGTTGATCACAAGCCTAAACTCCTCTTGGCTCTAGCAATCTGGTACCCATCCAGGATTTTGCCAAAGTATTGAAAAGTAAAGTAAGCGTAAGTACATGTCGTACTCAACAAGTATAGTAGGGGGTTCATGAGGCTCAAGAAGCTGACACGGTTTGACTACATTTAGCTTTTTAGTGTATGTCACATTTTAGCAATTATCAGCATCAAGGTAGTAGCAATTCCCATAACCACATGATCAGGTAAACAAGATTAAAAAAACATCATCATCAACATTTATAGCAAGAATAAAAGGTGATCATCTATTCCATAAGAATCCCTTGGCCGCCCTAACCATGGGCACGGACGATATATCGGTTTAACTCTGCGCAGAGGTGTACACTTTCACTGTGAGTCATGATTTTTAATGCATTGGGTTAATTACTCCCAAGACACTAAAACTCATATAAAGCCATCCAAAAGTTCATCTAACAAGCAAGGGACGCTAAGTCATCGGATATAGGACCCCTCTTCCAATATGGCAGAATTCCATCACGGCTATACTCATAAGGATAGCAGTTGCCCTATACCCAATTCGGTCCTTCCTCTCACAAGCTAGAAA
Organism: Chrysopogon serrulatus; assembly: GCA_015844335.1. Classification (NCBI taxonomy): domain Eukaryota; kingdom Viridiplantae; phylum Streptophyta; class Magnoliopsida; order Poales; family Poaceae; genus Chrysopogon; species Chrysopogon serrulatus. The sequence goes on along the minus strand of JADLZL010004508.1, from coordinate 48,269 downwards.
AGGTCTCTTGGGTGAACTAGAGCCAGAGCCATGTAGCCCTCACAGGCTGTGCGTTAAGTCCCGGATGATCACGTACTGAGATAAGTCCTTATGGAGAGGAATTTAGAGCATCTCAAAAAGAGAACATGCTCTAACCCCCTGAGATTCTAAATTGCTAAAAAGTCATCTTTTATCTTTATTGCATACATCATTAATCAAGTTACAAGATCATGGTTATAAAGCGCTAGCACAACTACCCAAATGCAATATCCCATGGTGACAAGGTAGTCGGTAATCAATTGCTAGGAAATCCTTAATAGGTAGCAAGGACACATGCATATGATATTTAGTGTAATCATGAATAGGTCATCAAGGAAGATCCCAACTATACTTGCCTTGTTCAAAAACAAACTCCTAGAGATCCTGGTTGTCGAAGTACTCTTGGTCTCCAACGAACGGCTCACCGTCTATACTCGATAAACAGACAGCAACACACAAGCATCCGAGCAGTCATACACAAAGCAAACAAATATATCTAATTAGAACAGTACACCAATATCATAAAAATAAGATGAAAAGTTTGTAAAACAAATCTACACGTCTCTAGGATCACACAAACGCTTGGATCACGAAAATCGGATCTAAAACGAGGGAGTTATGATTTAAATAAGATTTTTTTTTTATAAAATAATAGATTAAATATAAGCTTGAAATTAGAAGTTGGAAAACATAATTAACAGATTGCTAAACTTGTAGAGCATCTAAAAACGAATCTAACGCAACTTGAACGGATCGAAACGGAGTTAAAACGTGGATTTTATAAGCAAAACATTGCAGTGGCAATTCTGTAAATACCTGATTTTAGGATTTCGAAATAAAATAATTAAATCCAGATTTTCAAAGCTAAGAGGGACTGCGGATATAAATACGAAATTTGGCAAGGACTCTTTAGAAAAAGTACCACGAAGGGGTATCTTTGATTCGTGGCCATAGGATCTAATCTGGATGGCTAAGATTAAAAAGGAAGAGGAGAAGGCTGATCGGCCTGCTACAGTAACGCCGACGAGTTCCTCCATTGCTGTGCTCGGGTTTCTTGCTGTGAAGACGATATCGACCACGGTTTTGACCGGGATTTGAACTGGGAGAAAGAGGAAGACTAGGAGAACTCACCAAGGCAGTTCTCGGCGGTGGGAATCGACTGCAGACGAGGAACGACGAACGGCGGCGGCGACGACCTTCCTGCAAAGGTTCGGCGTCGATTAGAACTCAACCCGAGGCAAGAAATCGAAGAAAGAAAAGCCCGGCGGGTTCGCGAGATCAAGAGGAAGCCCGTCCCACGACTTACGGCGGCTGCGACGAACCGGACTCGCGAGACGGCGAAGGCAGCACCTAGCTAGGTCTTGCGGCGGCGATTTCGGCGATTGTCGAGCTCGACGCAAGGCGTGATTTGCTGCGAGGCAAGGTGGGGAGGTGCGGGGTCGCGCGGCTGCTATTTATTTGGGGCTGGTCAGAGCGCTCGGCAGCTCGTAGATGACCCGGACACTAGGAACGACACGAGCAGAGTTCGAGTTGGAGAGTCCTGTCCGTGCTCGACTTAAGGAAGGAGAAGACTCTGTACTGTGGGACCAGGGTGTCATCCAGCCAATAGGAAAGGAAGGCAAGGTTACGATGCTGGCTGTACTGGGCCGCTCGGCCTCTTGGGCTGCTCGGCAAAAGCAAAAAGGAGAGAGAGATCGACACAACCAATCAAAGGGGAAGGCGACATACAGCACCTGGCTCCACCATCGTGAGAAAAAAAAATAAATCTCTTTGCTTTTGTCAAACAATTTCCAAATGAGGTTTCAAAATGATTTTAAAATTATTTTCAGATTTTATCAAAACCAAACATCACAATAGAAATAACGCAGCGGCATGAATGCGCAGAGATGCTTCTGGCCTTAAAGTTAATTTTAATTTAATAAACTTGATTATTATTTTTTTAAAATTTCAATGCACACTCAAATGCATAATTAAATCAATTTAGCTACTTTGAAAACATTTAAATTTTAGGGTGTTACAAATCTACCCCCCTTAAAAGAATCTCGTCCTCGAGATTGTGCTGCTTACTCGAACAACTGCGGATAGGTGTTTCTCAGATCCTCTTCTCGTTCCCAGGTTGCCTTTGCCTCTGAATAACGATTCCATTGAACTTTACACATCTTAATAACTTAACTTCTGGTAACCCTTTCTGCTGTCTCCAAAAATCTTTACCGGAAACTCTTCATATGTAAGATCATTTTCCACAATAAGCTCTTCTAACGGTATTTATTCCTCAAGCACACGCAAACACTTCTTGAGTTGGGACAAATGGAATACAACATGCACTTCGGCCAACCTTTCAGGTAGTTCCAATTGATATGTCACTTCTTCACGTCTACTTAGTACCTTAATGGACCAACATATCTTGGGGCTAATTTTCCTTTCATGTTGAACCTCTTCATACTTCTCATAGGTGACACTTTCAAATACACATAGTCACCTACTTCGAAAGCCAATTCTCTCCTTCGAGTGTCTGCATAGCTCTTTTGACGTGATTAAGCCACTCTCAAATTTTCTCTAATCATCCTGACCTGCTCTTCAGCATCCCTAAGCACATCTGGTCCAAACACTTGGGTTTCGCTTGTTTGATTCCAAAACAATGGGGTCCTGCACTCCATACATCACCAATTTTCTAAGTCTCCTCCATAGCACCATATATGGACACACAATTCCTTCCAAAGTCATCAATACCAGCGCATCTTAGGAATGATGATGATAGCTTAGATCAAACATCCTTCCTACAGGAGTTCCTTGCAGTTGATCCAACAAATCACCACTCTTGAGTAGAGGCACCTGCACTTGAGAGTAACCCCTCAACCAGGGAGATAGTTGATGCTTCCAATTGAGGAACTTGAATGCAGCAGGCCTTCATCTTGCAACATCTTTATCTTGGCTACCCCCCTTAAGAAAAGATAAGGTAGGGGACACCAAGGGTAACTTGCAGCTTCTTCCAATAAGTTAACTATCATGAAGGCCTTCTCATATCCAACGGGAACGTATGCTCATAGGCAAGAACCAACATCCTGCAACTTCTCGCGAGTAGGAAAACAGCAGTGCAATAAAACAGCTATAACTCCTGTTCTGCTAATCCAACAAAGTTGTAACTTATACCGTTGGAAAGGTTATAAAATTCCTTACAACTCTCTTATTCACCACTTTCCCAGATTTTGAAGCTAACATAGTGTTTCACAGTCAACCATATGTTCTATCCAGAAAGTCTAGCAGCGCAGATACAGCATCTTACAACAGCCATATCTCCATGTCCACTAATTAGATAATAGTGAGCCTTATATGGTTGGAACCCTTATGAAATCCTCTACATCTTTCATGTAGAATACTTTTTCATATTCTATAGTTAAGTTGGCCGAAAACTATCCAAAACATAAACTGCTCCAGATTGCGGACAGCACAGTTGCATCGCCTTGTGATTTTCGTAACTCCCAAACCATAACAGATATGAAGGTGGTTCTTGCGCTCAGAGAAATATGATGAAGTCTTCTATTGTCTAGAATTTTCTCATGAGTTTTAGATGACGGAAGAGAGGGGCATAAACCGAAAAGGGACAGGTTGCTCCAGAAAAACAGGATAAAAGAAACAGGAGAGAAACAAGAACCCAACTATTTATATATCATTAATCCTTAAACCTTATACCTATATAAACTAAATGAAATTGTAGAAAAACTCCACAAGGTCATTGCACTCATTACAAAGATCCAAAACAATCATAACCATAAGCACAAATCAACTAAGCACTTAAGAGATCACACCGCACACAAACTCGACTTGACTCAACAATCGCTACTAGCGTCTTTATTAATAGGGGACATAAACTCCTAATTCTTAAACACGGTGCGACTGCAGTAGCATCCGGGGTAGCATCTCTTGCGTGAAGATGAGCGTGACACATCCTCCACTTCATTAAGCTTGAATAGTCCAGCACGATTCCTCCATTCATCAATCTCATCAAGGGCTTCTTCATAGTGTTGCCTTACTTCCGCCAACTCGAATTGACTATCTTCTAACTTTTGATGGAGAGCTTGGATGGTAAAGGCCATCTCCCTTAGTTGTTCATTCTGCTCCGAACGAGGATCAGCCATTACGCATTGCAAACTTCCAGGCGGACGTCGTGGAAAATACTTGTGCTTGTTTCCCTGCATCTCCGTATAATGTTTTCCATGATATTCCAAAAGAGCCTGGTGAGCAGCGTCGGATATGCTAGCATGCATGTCATAACGATCAGCGGAAGATGAGTGAATGGATTCCACCACATGTGAACCAGTAAACTCATTCCATCTTATGACATGTGCTTCTGTGCTCCAGTGGTTCTTATACCTAGGATGAGTCCACCTAGTGCACTTATACTCCACCCTAGCTTCTTGATCAGGGTAGCGCTCAAGCAATATCTGCGTAAGTCGAGAGTGGAAGAATGCTTCACCACTAAAGGTCGTGGTAAGGTACTCCTTGCGCCAACCAGTGTGTCGATTTATGATAGGACGAGCTTGTTCATAGAATCCTCTAGTCAAACATGGTTTTTCAGAGTTGATGCAGGCAATCTTCTCGTTACGAACCATCTATTTAGAGAGATCAGAAAGGATCAAGATAGAGTCAAGCTTTTGTAATAGAGTAGAGACTAGAACAAGCATATCTTTAAGAAAATAACAAGGTGAGAGCGAGCAAGAAGTAAGCAAGGATAAATGCATGCTAAAACGACCAGTTCTAACTAGGCTTGCGTCCTACAGTCAACATTGCTCTGATACCACTTTGTAGCACCCAGTTTTAAGAACAAAACTAGATACACACTATATGTGAGCCCAGGAAGTCAAATCTCACATATAGCCACAAATAGAGGTAATATCAAAAGACAATGCTTAATTATAATAGCGTATTAGTAAAGAATATAACCTCAGAGAGCAATCAGCGGAAAGACACTCCGATCTTCAGGTAAAGACTCCACTCCACGGGGACGGTGACTGGTTGATCACAAGCCTAAACTCCTCTTGGCTCTAGCAATCTGGTACCCATCCAGGATTTTGCCAAAGTATTGAAAAAGTAAAGTAAGCGTAAGTACATGTCGTACTCAACAAGTATAGTAGGGGGTTCATGAGGCTCAAGAAGCTGACACGGTTTGACTGCATTTAGCTTTTTAGTGTATGTCACATTTTAGCAATTATCAGCATCAAGGTAGTAGCAATTCCCATAACCACATGATCAGGTAAACAAGATTAAAAAAAACATCATCATCAACATTTATAGCAAGAATAAAAGGTGATCATCTATTCCATAAGAATCCCTTGGCCGCCCTAACCGTGGGCACGGACGATATATCGGTTTAACTTCTGCTTGTGAGAGGTGTACACTTTCATCGTGAGTCATGATTTTTAATGCATTGGGTTAATTACTCCCAAGACACTAAAACTCATATAAAGCCATCCAAAAGTTCGTCTAACAAGCAAGGGACGCTAAGTCATCGGATATAGGACCCCTCTTCCAATATGGCAGAATTCCATCGCTGCTATACTCATAAGGATAGCGGTTGCCCTATACCCAATTCGGCCCTTCCTCTCACAAGCTAGAAAAGGTCTCTTGGGTGAACTAGAGCCGAGCCATGTAGCCCTCACAGGCTGTGCGTTAAGTCCGGATGATCACGTGCATGGATAAGTCCTTATGGAGAGGAATTTAGAGCATCTCAAAAGAGAAACATGCTCTAACCCCCGAGATTCTAAATTGCTAAAAAGTCATCTTTTATCTTTATTGCATACATCATTAATCAAGTTACAAGATCATGGTTATAAAGCGCTAGCACAACTACCCATATGCAATATCCCATGGTGATAAGGTAGTCGGTAATCAATTGCTAGGAAATTCTTAATAGGTAGCAAGGACACATGCATATGATATTTAGTGTAATCATGAATAGGTCATCAAGGAAGATCCCAACTATACTTGCCTTGTTCAAAAACAAACTCCTAGAGATCCTGGTTGTCGAAGTACTCTTGGTCTCCAACGAGCGGCTCACCGTCTATACTCGATCAACAGAAAGAACACACAAGCATCCGAAAGCGGTCATACACAAAGCAAACAAATATATCTAATTAGAACAGTACACCAATATCATAAAAAATAAGATGAAAAGTTTGTAAAACAAATCTACACGTCTCTAGGGTCACACAAAACGCTTGGATCACGAAAAATCGGATCTAAAACGAGGGGAGTTATGATTTAAATAAGATTTTTCTTTTATAAAATAATAGATTAAATATAAGCTTGAAATTAGAAGTTGGAAAACATAATTAACAGATTGCTAAACTTGTAGAGCATCTAAAAAACGAATCTAACGCAACTTGGACGGATCGAAACGGAGTTAAAACGTGGATTTTATAAGCAAAACATTGCAGTGGCAATTCTGTAAATACCTGATTTTAGGATTTTGAAATAAAATAATTAAATCCAGATTTTCAAAGCTAAGAGGGACTGCGGATATAAATACGAAATTTGGCAAGGACTCTTTAGAAAAAGTACCACGAAGGGGTATCTTTGATTCGTGGCCATAGGATCTAATCTGGATGGCTAAGATTAAAAAGGAAGAGGAGAAGGCCGATCGGCCTGCTACAGTAATGTCGACGAGTTCCTCCATTGCTGTGCTCGGGTTTCTTCTTTGTGAAGACGATATCGACCACGGTTTTGACCGGGATTTGAACTGGGAGAAAGAGGAAGACTAGGAGAACTCACCAAGGCAGTTCTCGGCGGCGGGAATCGACCGCGAGGCAGGAAACGACGAATGGCGGCGGCGGCGACCTTCCTGCAAAGGTTCGGCGTCGATTAGAACTCAACCCGAGGCAAGAAATCGAAGAAAGAAAAGCCCGGCGGGTTCGCGAGATCAAGAGGAAGCCCGTCCCACGACTTACGGCGGCGCGACGAACCGGACTCGCGAGAGACGGCGAAGGCAGCACCTAGCTAGGTCTTGCGGCGGCGATTTCGGCGATTGTCGAGCTCGACGCAAGGCGTGATTTGCTTTGCGAGGCAAGGTGGGGAGGTGCGGGGGGTCGCGCGGCTGCTATTTATTTGGGGCTGGTCGAGGCGCTCGGCAGCTCGTAGATGACCGGACACTAGGAACGACATGAGCAGAGTTCGAGTTGGAGAGTCCTGTCTGTGCTCGACTTAAGGAAGGAGAAGACTCTGTACTGTGGGACCAGGGTGTCATCCAGCCAATAGGAAAGGAAGGCAAGGTTACGATGCTGGCTGGACTGGGCCGCTCGGCCTCTTGGGCTGCTCGGCAAAAGCAAAAAGGAGAGAGAGATCGACACAACCAATCAAAGGGGAAGGCGACATACAGCACCTGGCTCCACCATCGTGAGAAAAAAAAATAAATCTCTTTGCTTTTGTCAAACAATTTCCAAATGAGGTTTCAAAATGATTTTAAAATTATTTTTAGATTTTATCAAAACCAAACATCACAATAGAAATAATGCAGCGGCATGAATGCTTGTGAGAGATGCTTCGGCCTTAAAGTTAATTTTAATTTAATAAACTTGATTATTATTTTTTGAAAATTTCAATGCACACTCAAATGCATAATTAAATCAATTTAGCTACTTTGAAAACATTTAAATTTTAGGGTGTTACATGAAGCCATAAAGTCACCTTCGCGAGCTACCACTATCCGGCTAATCAGGGGACATCCACAAGCAATCATAGCCCAGACACCACGTCTACACTACGAATTACTACCTCAATCTACAGGGTCCTATAGATCAAAGTACTCAATATGAGTTGCAAACTTAAGAACAAATAAGAACAACTGCTTACTTGAATCAGAATATTGAATACAAAAGTACCTCATAATGCAGCTCCGGACGAGGGAGCCGGACCCCGAAGAATACAGCTACGAAGAAGCGCCGACATGTCGGAACTCCTCTAGAACTCTATTCCTCTACTCTATCTCTCTACTAGTCTCTTCTAATTGGTACACCTATCTTTTAGTCTCTGGAGAAGAGAGGTTGTCCATTCGAGGGACACCTCTACAACTCATAATAATGGTGCACTAAAATATGTGGGTCTACCTCTTTATTTATAGCCTTGAAAAGCCTGTCACCTCTTCTGGACAGGCGATGTGGGACTAATTCTTTCACCGTTTGCTCTGGTGGGCTATTATACATTCAACTTGGGACTTCCAATCATCCCTCATGTGAGCCCACTCAAGGGAGCAGCTTAGGGCGCCTCTCTTGGGCCTCTATCATGCCATATGAGCCTCTTCTCACGTCATGGGCCTTGTTTGGGCGTGGGGCCCATTTGTGGTAATTGTTCTTTATTTGTTAAATTAATATCTTTTCACTCCAGACTTCGAATATAGCAAATGATATGTCCGTTTCGATCGTCTCGATGAGCCCGTCACAATGGTATAATTCAAATCATCATTTGAGATACTTTTATTTGATGGAAAATTACATATTCCTACAAAACAAGTGAGAACACCAAAACTCGTGGAACTCATTAGAATCAAAACCTACAACTATGCTTTGTGATTTATTTTATATCAAATTATGCAATAGTTGACGGTTATATTTGGTACTTAACGACCGTCAACACCAGGGTTTCACAGGTGGTCCTAGAGAGAAATGCCCTGACGATGTCGGCCTCTGCGACGCCTGGGAGGTCGATGCACTGCTTGGAAAAGCGCCAGATGTATTCGCGGAGAGTTTCCCTAGGATTTTCCTTGCAGTTCTTGAGGTCCCAGGAGTTCCCGGGGCGGGCATACGTGCCCTGAAAGTGGCCCAGGAAGACCTCTGTCGGTGTTTCGTAAAAGCACCAACTAGTAAATTTATAGATGCACATTTATGCTCGGATGGTTCGCTAAGAGGACACAGGGAGGTATACTGGTTCGGGCGAGAGGCCCTATGTCCAGTTGAATCGGGTTGTGTTACTTAGCGGTGGTTCGTAGTAGGGGATACAAACGGTTCGAGAGAGGGAGTGACTCCCAAGTCTCTGTGATTGAGTGTGGTGCAAATATCGTGGCATGGTATGCGATTGTGCGTGTTTGTGTGCGGTGTATGCGATTTATGCCGTTGTTTTGAAGGGTGGCCTGCCCTCTCTTTTATAGATGAAGGGAGGGAGTAGCCTTACATGCGCTCTGTAGAGGAGGAGTGGGTGTGTCGTGCAAAGAAAGAAAAAGAAGAAAGAAAAAAAGACAATGGTGGAGTTGCTCGTGCGCCTCCCCGAGTCGAGGTATCCTTACGAAAAGGACAGGCCCTACGATATCCAAATAATTTGCCCAATCTTTCACGGTACGAAATTCAGCAAACAAATATTTTCCAATGAGTAATTAAATCTGTCCAATTAATTTGGCCTGAGCAATAGCACAGGAAGCCAACTACACTTCTATTCAATTCAAATGGCGTAACTATCAAGTAGCAGATCAGGACATAGATTGTATAGCACTGTTAGGTACACGTGAATCTCTTCTCCAATAACAAAAATACTAACCCAATGAGGAACCAGTGGAACAGTATCAAGACGATCAGAAAATTCTCACGGCAAAAATATTGACCAAACTAGATAATTCAGACAAGTGAAATCAATCTTTTTGATCAACCAAAAACAAGCTGTAGCAATAATAGAATACTCGGCTACAAACTTGAGATGGATGCAATTAGCAGATAACTTCTTCCACCCACGGCCATGACAAACCATGATCAAAAGACGAGGAACTCCAAGATTCCAAGCGACGTACCCAAGCTGTAGAAGCTCGATCACACACTCCATACAAATCCATGAAGGATCCGAATCAATCACTCTAGCAGCTAGGGTTCTCGAGCGGCGGCTCGACAAGGGATAACTCTTCCAAATAAAATTCAATCTAATCTCCCCTTACATAGCTGATTACTGGCCCTTTAATACGCACGCAGGCGCTGGACTCAACCAGGTCCGACTCAACTATAAACTGTTTGACTAGAGGGAGGACCGAATATGGACTCAACCCAAAATACATTAGACTTGCCTAATTAAATAATCCGAACAGGACACCTGAGCTAAGCACGAGAAAGAAATAACGCGACTTGGATGCAAATATAATAAACTAATCCGGCAAGGGTGCTAATGACGTAATTATAATCGTGATCTTCTTACTGCCGCATTCAGCAATATATATTGAAACTTGCTGAAACTTGCCGGCTTCTTTCAACGTGCCCTCCATGTATGCCAAAACTAATTCAGGTAATATCCACCTTCATTGAACCAACATAAATATATTTTCTTGGCTTCATATTTTCTCCTTCCATGAATGTTGCACCACTAAATAACAGCAGTAGTAAATTTGTCCATCATGTTCTCGCTATATTTCTCATAAAAATAACAGCTCCAAATTTAATATCATAGGGCTTCAAAGATTACCGATTGCTATATTTAAAATAATATTAGACTGATCTGTATAAATGTCTCGATGAGCCATGGTCTCATCACCTTCTTCCCATCGTGACCCACGTCTTGATGAGCTGTTCGTCGGTGTTGTTATGTCGCCGGAGAGCCTACCCATCCCCCTATGGTTGACGGAGTGGGCAGGCCATTGATTTGGACCCTTGTCGTATTGGGCTAGACGTAATGGCGTTGGACGGCACGAGCATGGGCCATGGCGGATGAACCATCCGGTCTGTCACGTTTTAAGTGCGATCAGATGGTGCGCCATGCCCTGCGTGGCTTAACAGTGCGGTCAAATGTGGTTCCATGCCCTGCACTGACTAACAGTGTGGTCAAACCACGCCCACCGATGCCCTGGGCGAGGCTCAGGCGGAGCGGACGTGGGCTGACGTGTGATGCGAGAATCTTGACCATAGAGTTGCCGCCCAGGCTTGCAGTACAAGCCTGGGTGGCTTTCGGGCGGGATGCAGGGGTCGTGCGGGACGCTGCGCTTGGAGGAATGGGCCCAGAGCCCCTCCGTTCGGCCGGGGGCAGTCGTGCGAACGGTGCGCCCCGGGCTCGTAGTTCTGAGCCCCTTGCTCCAGGCCACACAGCGTGGCTCTTTCATGGGTTGCCTGTCTAGCCCGCTGGCCCTTCTGCTGCGGACCGTGATGCTTGGCCTTTCGGTGGGCCGGGCCGGGGTATAATGATGGCTGTGGCGTCTTACTTAGCCGGGGGCTTGACAGGTCGGCTGTTTGGTCCTCGACAGTAGCCCCTGAGTCCTTGCAGGCGTGATCTCATGCCTGTAGGGGCTTGCAGTCAAAGGGTCACGTCGGTTTCTCTGGTGGGTGCGGGCGAGCGCACCCGCCGGGTGTAGCCCCCAAGTCTTTGGGGATGTGGGACACGTCCGCAGAGACTAAAGCGAGCATTTCTTTGTGGTAGTGGCGTTGCGTGTTAACGTCAGGGTGGTTTGCCTACCATAATGATGGCAGCATTGGACCGTCGCGCAGTTGATGGAGCGTGGCAGTCTGACGGGCTTCGAAGCCCGCGCTTGGACTTATCCGGGGGGTAAGAACGCGGCACTGTGATTTCGAGCCTAGTGCCGGAATTAATGCGGTGGGTGGCAGGCAGATGGGGAGTCGGGCGAGAAAGTGGAAGGGCTTTCCTGCCGGGTGGTTGCGATGACCCCAGGGGTCTCCACGCGCACTATTTAAGTGGGTCGAGATGCTCGACCCAGCTTCACTCCTATCTCCGCCTTCTGCTTTTCCGTCTTCCACCTTCTTCTTCCTCCTCTTTCACCGTCTCGTTGTTGCGATGGAGGGAGCTGGCTCGTCTAGGAGGCCCCGCTTGGACGAGGCGGACGCGTCGAGCGTCCATCAGGTGTGTGCCCGAGGGGACGACCGGGTCGTCAGAGGCCGCGGTGGACTCCATACCTGCCGTACCTCCTCGGGGGGCCGCATTCCCGTCCCTCCTTCGGCGGCGGCTCTTGTAGCACCCTCTGCTCCCCCCTTTTCTCTTGAGGAAGCCCTCTAGTGCCTCTCTGTCCTCGAGGCGGTCATTGAGGAGCTAGAGCGGGAGAATGCCGTGGTCCACCAACAGCGCGGGGAGGTGGACCAGCGTTGTGCCGGTGAGGGTTTTTTCGTCCTCCCTTCACTGTTCTCATCCTTCTCTGGCTCTTATCTCTTTGTGTCTTGTAGAGGCGCTGGTGGAGGTCGAGGCCTTGGAGGCTACCAGTACCGCCGTCGCCGACCTCATCCACGCTCCGGTCGGTGGCTGTTGGCATTTCTTAGCGTATCATCAGGTTTGGACCTCTAGTAACAACGCTAGAAATGTGGCTAACATTTCTTAACATCATTACTGATAATAGAGGTAAATCTATCCCTGGTAATGAGTAAGAAATGCTTGGGGTGGTGTACCTCAGCTACCATATCACTAGATCAGCCATGGCACTGGGGCACACCTCACCAGTTATTCCCTTTACTGCTACCAGTGATACACCTCTGATGATAGTTTCAGAATAGCCTGGCATGGGCACCGTGGCATACCAAGACTATTCTTACCTCTGTCAAGAGAGTTATATCCCTAATAACATCAGGACTATAGCCTTAGCGGCTAGTGTCTTGGAGATGCTATACGGCGCACTTTCAGCATTCTTTAACACTAGTACTAAAACTATATTCCTAACTACAGTAAATAGGTAACGGTGATCCGGTAAACCTTTGCAGTTTTGGATGTTAATCCACAAGTGCACGGAAATACCGTTGTAGCATTTCAACCCGGAGAAATCCTAGGTGTCGTATTTATATTTTCCCAAAGAAAGGCTAGTGTAGATTTTAGTATGAAACCATAATCATGAATATTATACTTTGTATGAAAGGTAGACCAATGTTCATAACAGGGGTAAACAATACGGTTTTCATGATAGTGGACATACACACAGATGAATGCCTCTCAAGTGGGGAAAAATGAATGAAGCATAATGTAACACTCTCGGTGTTACTCGCTAAGCCAAGTGCTAAATCATCTCATGAGCATCATCATTTCATGTTATTGCATGTGTAAAAGTGTGTAGAAGGTTGCTGTTAATTTAAAAAGGTCAATAAAATGTCTAAAGAAAAGTTAGCTTCCATTGCTCTTTGTATCACTTAAGGTTCAAGATCAATTTTTATTTAGCAAAAGTAGTATATAACTTATATGTGCTGCTAAAATAAAGTTTGTAACATAACTTTTGTTGGAAGCAATGCAACTTGTCTCACAGAAAAATAAATTCATTAATTAGCTTTTCCAGCAGCTCAGAAAAGCCATTTGAATCAAATTCCAACTCAGACTTAGCTTTTTCCCTAAGTCTAGAAACTGGTTGGTCGTGCCATGTTGGCATGTGATTTCTGCTAAATTCAGCCTTAGAGTAGTGGCATGTCTTAGCTCTTGGCAGAAGTCTGATGCACCATCTTAGGTGTGGTGAAGTTGGTTTGTGTCGAGATGCATTAGCTTGGTTTTTATTCTCGCTTTAAAAGTCATGCACGCAACCCGTCTCGGCCCAAGTTGAACGCTGAGCGCGGTCACCACGCGTGGGTTCCCTGCGCGGAGTGTCTGGGCGTGCCTTTCGGCCGAGGCCCACGGGCGATCTGCCATGGCCAGGCCGCTCGGTTGCCATTGCCCGCGTCACTTGCTAGGCATGGCACCTCCGGCCGCCCTTTTTCCCCCGTAACCAAGCCACCGTGCGGCAGCCGGTCGCCACCGCAGAGGTGGCAGAGCCGCGCCCTAGCTCCACCGAAGTCTTTTCGCCGCTGCATCCACTTCCCGCCGTGCTCGCCGAGCGCCATTATGGCATGTGCATGCGTAGCCGCTGCCGTGCCGCGAAGTCGGGCCGGGCCGCTGCAGTGCAGCCGCCGTGGAGCCGCTGCTCCCTGCCGTGATGACCGCGCCGAAGCCGTGCAGTTCCGAGCTAAGTCGTCTCCTAGCCACCTGACCCTATCCTGGCTTGATCAGGGCCGTGTCGAGCTCCAATTTGGAGCTCTGCTCGCCGTTGGTCTATTTAAGGCCGAATGTGGCACGTCCAAATTGCACTCACCTCCAAAGCTCTAGAGTCCAATTAATCTGCACCACAAGCTTCGCCTTACTCCACTCTACACCCTGCGCACGCCCGCCAAGCCTCTGCCACCTCCTGGAAACCTCTGCCGCAGCCATGTCTGTCACAGAGCTCCGCTAAGCCGCTCGGTCACACGCGGCCGGGTTCCTCCGACCTCTTTCCGCCCCAACCAACACCACAGACAGGTTTGGTGTACGGTCTTGATGCTTAGGCAACCTTCTGCTCTGCTTTCCATGGCCCTCTTTGGCTGGAACGGCTGCGCCGCCACCATGAACCGCGCGGCCGCGTCTTCTGCCGTGGCTAGCTCGCTGAGTAGCTTCCCTTGCCGCGCTAGGATGCCTTAAGCTTGCGCGAGTCCTAGGATTAGGCCGCCGTCTACCTCAAGGTCGCCGGCGAAGCCCCTGCCGGCCGATCAAGCCGCCGGGCGTCGTCCGTCGCGACGCACGGAGCGCACTGCGCTCGGGGACCTCCCTGTTGTAAAGACGGAAAGTTTTTGCGGTGCTAGGTGCAACCTCTGAGTCTATAGAAATAGTGCAAATAGTTATCGCGATTAGCTAGAAGTCCAGGGTTTCTTCTGCAAAAGCGCCGAGGCGAGCGCGGTCCTCCCCTGCGTGGGCCGCGTCTCGCACATGGGCCGGTCCAAGCTGGGCCGCGCTGGCTGAATGCCCTTTTCTTTTTCAGGGAATTCGAAATGGCTTTATCTTTTAAGTTTTTGAGCTGAATTTTAGAAAATCACATAAAATAGAATATAAATCCAAAAATGATGAAACCAGTTTTGTTAGCTTTCTAAAATCATGATCTATGTGTTGGTGTAGTTTGTTTAGGCAGTTCTGTTATGTTTCTAGTAAGTATTTAATTGCTCTTGTATGCTTGTCCTTAATAAATCAAACTAGGAAATAATCTTATCATGGTAAATATGATAATAGATTTAGCTCTAAGTTTCATGCAGTAGCTTTGTTATATATACATGTGCTCTCTGTAATTTTTGGTAGCTCTTAGATAGTTAGTTTATTAAGGTAGATAATATACCCTAGTTAGAATATATAATAAAATGACTACCAAGCTAATCATGTTAGTCATTAGGGCTAGCTGTTAGCTTAGTTTGTGTGTGTTTTATTTTAAGAGTTGCTTGTTGCCTTTATTCATTGCATCATTATCGCATGCATGTAGAGGACGAGTCCGTGCTGTTGCTCCCCGACGACGACGTCGAGTACGAGGAGGTGATAGAGGAGTACGAGGAGGAGATACTCATACCGGGGAGTACCGGGAGTTTCGGGGCCGTGGTGACCCGACCTGGCCGACCCGCTTTGCCAAGGCAAGCCCCGGTGCATAACCCTTTATTTTCATGAATAAATGAATATATATATGTGTTGTGCATTACGTTGCAGGAATTTTATGAAACCCACATGCATATATATATCTATCCTATGAGTCCTACTAGTATAGGTTCGGGTAGCTGCTATGCTTAGGTTGTCGGTAGCGTGAGTAACCTACCATTACTCACAACAGGAAGATACTTTACTCACGTGATAAAATGGTGGAAAAGAATACGTTGACCAGGCAGGGATATGGTATAGTTCTTGGTGGTGTGTAACAGGTTATGTTCCACGGCCACGGGGCTTAATTTAGTTACACGGTTTCCCTGTCCGTGTCGGTTTAGGACTGATCGTTGCTAAGGGTTATGGTCAAGTCACAGATCTCCTTATCCCGAACACATACTTGTTCATGGGGGCTTGGAAGGCTTGCTCTCTCTTCTCTTGGGTTCCGGCTCTTTCCGGACCGGCTGTGTGGGGGACGGAGATGGTGGAGGTCCTTGCACCACCACCTTACGGCTGGGTCGTAAGTGCTGGGGGCTTGGAGTCCAAGTTAGGGCGGGGACACGGAGCCTCGGGCGGGAGATAGCAAGTTGTTCTCGTCGTGTCTAGGATGCGGGGAGGGGAGTGTGTCTCATGGTACCCAGCTGGGCGCATTGATTCACAAATCGCCATTCTGCGAACGATAACGACGAGGGCTATGTTCTGGCATCGTAGTAAGAAATGAAAGATGAAAAAGGATAAAAATGGACTTGATTGCTTACCACTTGCTTGACCTTAGAACAGTGCTTTACATATATGGATAGCAATGAAACTAAAATATGGCTTATAACCTGAATATAAGGATTCACTTCTAGTAATGCTTTTCTACAAATAAATTAAACTAGCATGTCATATAGCCTACTCATATCCTTGAGAGTCGGGATATATAATTCCCATTCGGGTAAGACTTGCGAGTAAATTGTGTACTCAGGGTTTATTTCCCTTGTTGCGGGTTTAGCTTGAGAAGTAGTCTTGTGTGGAGGATTCATCTGGTGGGCACAGACGGAATTCTCGTATCGTCTTCGTTAGATGTTTATTTCAGTTCCACTGTTTTAATTCTGCATTCTGAACTTTGGTATTGTAATGAATAAATTTGTGAACTCTTGTTGTATGAAATGGACTAAGCTATGTAAGTTCCATACTCAATATGCATCCCGGGTAAATTTGTGGATTTTTTTGAGTTCTCCCGTTGGGTGTGCTCGATGAAATCTTCTTGAATTAGTGTGCTCACCGGGTACTTAGTGTCTAATGGAAGACGAGTACCACGGGGGCGTATTAATTCGACGGTTCTCGCCACGATGGTATCGAGCAATTTATTGAGTATCCGGAACTTAAGAATATATTTCTAAAGCTAAAACTTGACCAACAAAGTCTTTTCAAAAGATAGGGCGTGGTTTCTTTGCGTATAAAAGTATAAGCTCTAATATTATGGTCTATCTAGGATAGTGGCACTGGTTTTAACTAATCATTTTCTGCAGGTACACTAACTTGCGTGACGTAAGAAATCGATTAGTATCCGGCAAGTGAGGGTGCGATGTGCCAAAAATTTTCATGTGCCACTATATTTCTGGCCTGAGCGAGCGAATAGGTCGAACATGCATCATTAAAAATAAACCTTCATATGATTAAGCCTTCCCTCACGTGAAACCCAATAAATTAATAAATCTAGTAAAAATAATTGCTCTCATCCAAGTAAAAATCTAGGTCCCGAAAGATGTTTAACTAGTTTTATTAGTCTCTCGATCTCTTGTTCGGGTTAGAAGGTTTGGTTGCTGATTTTGGATGGTGCGCTTTGCGGATGCAAGCTCGTTCGAGAACACGGTAGCTACAAATTGTGGAGGCATGCAAGGCAATGAGGGCCACGAGGAGGTTCAGGGTGGTCCAGGTGCCGACAGAAACACCACGGACCCAGTCCGTCAGCCACCACCACCACCAGTAGTTCCCCCGACCCTCGCGGAGATGATGGCGGAGGTGGTAGCTGCTCGCCGGGACTCAACTCGTGCCCTAGAAATGCTGGCATAGGCTGTTGGAGGACTTCCCCTCGTGGTAATGGTGGGAATGGAGATGGTGGTCAAGACCAGGAGAAGCCCTGTACTTATAAAGATTTCATGGGGACACAACCACCTGCTTTCACCCCAACTGCAGAGCCTCTAGATGCGGAGCATTGGCTTCGCGGTCTGGAGCAGAAGTTCTTGCTACTCGCCAGGATCACCGACGACCAGAAGGTGCACTTTGCCGCACAGCAGTTGCAGGGGTCCACGACTGCTTGGTGGGACAATTTTGCTGCCATGCAGCCTGCAGGTCACCAGGTGACTTGGGACAAGTTCTACACTGCCTTCCGTCAGCACTTTGTTCCTGCTGGTCATCTAGGCAGGAAGCTGAAAGAGTTCCTAGATTTGACACAGGGGAACATGTCTGTGATGGATTATGTCCACAAGTTCAACCACCTTTCCCAGTATGCTGGTGCCCATGTGGATACTGATGCTAAGAAGATGGATTGCTTCAACCGTGGTCTTTCCTGTATGCTGCAAGAGAAGTTGTATACTGGAGGTTATCGCACCTTTGGAGAGTTAATGAATGCTGCCATCACCATGGAGGGGTTGCAGCGTGACACACAGGCAGAGTGGAAGTGGAAGCGGGTGTCTGTAGGTTTTTCCAGTCATCCGCAGTCGCATAAGGTTCAAGTGATCAGGAGGGTGCCCCACCACTCCTCCTCGGTGGATAGCGATCATACCCGTCTCGGCGAGGCCCGTCCCGTAATACCCGGCCTCGATATCGTGCACCCCCTCGGCCGACCCCAGCCCGGTCCCCGCCGACTCGGCGGCTTCGGTGGATGCCAGCTTCCACCTCATCCGATTTAGGGAAGCAGCAAGGTGGTGTCGCCCATTGCCTGTTTCAAGTGTGGCAAGGAAGGTCACTATGCTCGGGAATGTCCACAGAACTAGCCTCCTCAGTCTTCAGCTAACTCACGTTTGGTCAAGAGGACTATTGTTAAGAAGAAGATGCCTATCAGCCTTTCGGGACAAGTCAACTGCACCGAGGCAGATGAGATCGCACATGGAGAGCCCGTGATGGCTAGTATGTTCTCCATCAACTCCCATCCAGCATTCATGTTGTTCGATTCTGATGCATCACATTCATTCATGAGCATGGGATATGCACTGAGGAACAGTATTCCCACGGTGGAAATGTTTGTTGCCTATAAGATTAAGACACCGGGGGCACATCTGTGCATTTGTACCTGGACCAAGACCATCAGTATAGTGCTAGCCACTCACACCTATCGTCTCTAATTTATGGTGTTGCCTGGTCAGCGGTTGGATGTGATTCTTGGGATGAACTGGATGCAGCAAAATGGGGTAGTTCTAAATCTTAATCAGAGAGCGGTTGAGTTGAAGCTTCCTTCTTTCCGAGGATAGGATGTCTCTTTTTATGCCTCCAATTGAAGCCTTGCCAATGGTTGCACATGTTGAAGCGTCTGCTGATCTTGGTTCTATTCCCGTGGTATGTGAGTTTCCTGATGTTTTCCTGATGATCTCCTTGGTTTGCCACTTGATAGAGAGATAGAGTTCATAGAGTTGGAGCCAGGAACTGTTCCCATTTCGCGGCATCCTTACCGCATGGCTCCACCAGAGTTAGCTGAAATGAAGAAGCAATTAGAAGAGATGTTAAAGAACCGTTTCATCCGTCCTAGCACTTCACCTTGGGGTTGTCCTGCCATTTTTGTGAAGAAGGATGGTACTCTATATGTGTGTAGATTACCGCCCTCTCAGTGCAGTAACCATTAAGAACAAGTATCCCTTGCCTCGTATTGATATCTTGTTTGATCAACTAACTGGTGCCAAGGTGTTCTCAAAAATTGACCTCCATTTTGGGTACCATCAGATAAAAATCTGACCCGAAGATATTCCTAAAACAGCCTTCTCTACTAGGTACGGTCTCTATGAGTACCTAGTTATGTCCTTTGGCCTTACCAATGCTCCTGCCTTCTTCATGTATCTCATGAATTCAGTCTTTATGCCGGAGTTGGACAAGTTTGTGGTGGTCTTCATTGATGATATCCTGATATACTCCAAGGATGAGCAAGAGCATGAGCGTCATCTTCGCATAGTGTTGACTCGGCTACGGGAGCACAAGTTGTATGCCAAGTTCAGCAAGTGTTGAACCAAGTACAATTTTTAGGGCATGTCTTGACTCCTGAGGGTACCTCTATAGATCCTAGCAAGGTGCAAGATGTCCTAAATTGGCAGCCCCCACAATCAGCTCACCAGATCCGTCAATTCTTGGGTTTAGCTGGTTATTATCGGTGCTTCATTCTAGACTTCTCCAAGCTAGCCCAACCCATGACCAATCTACTTCAAAAGGATTCTAAGTTTGTGTGGACTCCTACTTGTGAAGAAGCCTTCCAAACTCTCAAAAAATTACTCACCTCAGCCCCAGTTCTTGCTCAACCAGATATTGAGAGACCCTTTGATGTATATTGTGATGCATCCAAGATAGGACTTGGTTGTGTGCTCATGCAAGATGAAAGAGTGATAGCCTATGCTTCTCGTCAGTTGAAGAAGCACGAAGTGAATTATCCCACCCATGATTTAGAGCTTGCTACAGTTGTGCATTCTCTAAAAATTTGGAGGCACTATCTATTAGGAAAAAAGGTGCACATCTATACTGACCACAAAAGCCTCAAATATATTTTTACTCAACCTGAGTTAAATATGAGGCAACGAAGATGGCTTGAGCTAATCAAGGATTATAACCTAGAAGTTCATTATCATCCTGGAAAAGCTAATGTAGTAGCTGATGCTTTGAGTAGGAAGCCATATAAAGCCAAGGAGTCTCCGCCTCATTCTCATCCTGAGATTTTAGCACAATTTCTCCGGTCTCTAACATGCATGAGAAAATTATTACGAACAACGGCAAGATCTTGAAGAAATTCCCCATATCAAGAAGTTGATGGCTGAAAATGGTGGTCCCCATTTCAGCGTTGATGAGATGGGTGTGTTAAGGTTCAAAAATCGTTTGGTAGTTCCTACCAATGAAGAGCTTAGAAGGACAATTTTGGATGAGGCCCATAACTCCAAATTGTCTATACATCTAGGAAGTAACAAGATGTATCATGATCTGCGTACCTTGTATTGGTGGCCAAAAATGAAGCAACATATCACCAGATACATTGCGGAGTGTGATACTTGCAGAAGAGTTAAGGCAGATCATCTCCATACCCCTGGTTATTTGTAGCCTCTACCCGTTCCTGCTTGGAAGTGGGAAGATATTTGTATGGATTTTATCAATGGGCTACCTTGTACCGCCAAGGGGTATGACTCCATTTGGGTCATAGTAGATCGTCTCACCAAATCTGCTCATTTCCTTCCAGTAAAGACAAAGCATACAGCCACAAATTATGCGAAGTTGTATTTTGAAAAGATTGTATGTTTGCATGGGGTGCCGTTGACTATCACTTCTGATCGAGGGTCAGTGTTTGTCTCCAAATTCTAGAAGCAGTAACAGAAATGTTTGGGTACTCAACTTCTAGTTAGTATAGCCTATCACCCACAAACGGATGGTTAGACCGAGAGAGTTAATCAAATCCTAGAAGATATGTTGAGGGCTTGTGTCATTTCTTTTCCTGAAAAATGGGATGATTGTTTGCCTTTTGCTGAGTTCTCGTATAACAACAGCTATCAAGAGAGCATTAAGATGGCACCGTTTGAAGCTCTCTATGGCAAGAAGTGTAGAACCCCACTTAACTGGGTTGAAGTGGGAGATCGTGGTCATTTCGGGCCTGATATTGTCAAGAATGCAAGAGAGCAAGTTAGTGTGATTCAAAGTCATTTAAAGGCAGCACAAGCTCATCAGAATAGTTACTCAGATAAGAGAAGAAGATCATTGGAGTTTGAAGTAGGTGATTATGTTTATATCAAGGTGTCTCCTATGAGAGGTGTGCATCGGTTTGGAGTGCAAGGAAAGTTGGCTCCCCGATATGTTGGACCTTATAAGATCCTGAAGCGATGCGGTTCGGTTGCTTATCAAATCCAGCTTCCTAAAATTTTGTCAGCAGTCTATAATGTTTTTCATGTTTCTCAGTTAAACAAATGTTTAAGTGTTCCCACAGAAGTAGTGGAGATCGAAAGGTTATCTCTCCAACCCGATCTCACATATATTGAGCATCCTATCAAGGTCTTTGATGAGAAGGAAAGGGTGACGAGAAATAAAGTGGTAAAGTTCTATAAGGTCCAGTGGCAAAATCATATGGAGGAAGAGGCAACTTGGGAACAAGAGTAATCAAAGTAAAAATATCTAGAATATCCTATCTTTCTCACACTAGGCACACACATGAAATCTTGAGGATGAGATTTTTGTTAGGGGAGGAGCTGTAACACTCTCAGTGTTACGCGCTAAGCCAAGTGCTAAATCATCTCATGAGCATCATCATTTCATGTTATTGCATGTGTAAAAGTGTGTAGAAGGTTGCTGTTAATTTAAAAAGGTCAATAAAATGTCTAAAGAAAAGTTAGCTTCCATTGCTCTTTGTATCACTTAAGGTTCAAGATCAATTTTTATTTAGCAAAAGTAGTATATAACTTGTATGTGCTGCTTAAATAAAGTTTGTAGCATAACTTTTGTTGGAAGCAATGCAACTTGTCTCATAGAAAAATAAATTCATTAATTAGCTTTTCCAGCAGCTCAGAAAAGCCATCAAATTCCAGCTCAGACTTGGCTTTTTCCCCGTCTGGAAACTGGTTGGTCGTGCCATGTTGGCGTGTGATTTCTGCTAAATTCAGCCTTAGAGTAACGGCATGTCTTAGCTCTTGGCAGAAGTTTGATGCACCTTCTTAGGTGTGGTGAAGTTGGTTTGTGTCGAGATGCATTAGGTTGGTTTTTATTCTCGCTTTAAAAGTCGTGCACGCAACCTGTCTTGACCCAAGTTGAACGCTGAGCGCGATCACCACGCGTGGGTTCCGTCGCGGGCGTGTCGGCCGTGCACCGCGCGCCTGGCCGAGGCCCACGGTGATCTGCCATGGCGGTCGCTCGGTTGCCGTTGCCCGCGCGTCACCGCTAGGCATGGTACCTCGGCGCTGCCCTTTTCCCGTAACCAAGCCACCGTGCGGCGGCAGCCGGCCCACCACAGAGGTGGCAAAGCCGCGCCTAGCTCCGTCGAAGTCTTTCGCCGCTGCATCCACTTCCCCGCCGTGCTCGCCGAGCGCCATTATGGCGTGTGCGTGCGTCGCCGCTGCCGTGCAGCGCGAGTCGGGCCGCTGCAATGCAGCCGCCGTGGAGCCGCTGCTCCCTGCCCCGTGATGACCGCGCCGAAGCCGTGCAGTTCCGAGCTGAGTCGTCACGTCCACGGCTCCATCGTCAAGTCTCCTAGCCACCCGACCCTATCCTGGCTTGATCAGTGCTGTGTCGAGCTCCAATTTGGAGCTCTGCTCGCCGTCGGTCTATTTAAGGCCGAACGCGGTGCGTCCAAATTGCACTCACCTCCAACGCTCTAGAGTCCAATTAATCTGCACCGTAAGCTTCGCCTCACTCCACTCTACACCCTGCGCACGCCCACCAAGCCTCTGCCGCCTCCTGGAAACATCTGCCGCAGCCATGTCCGTCACGGTGCTCCGCAAAGCCGCTCGGTCGCACGCGGCCGGGTTCCTCCGACATCTTTCCGCCCCAACCAACTCCACAGAGAGGTCTGGTGTAAGGTCTTGGTGCTTAGGCAACCTTCTGCTCCGCTTTCCATGGCCCTCTTTGGCTAGAACGGCTGCGCCGCCGCCATGAACCGCGCGGCCACATCTTCTGCCGTGGCTAGCTCGCTGAGTAGCTTCCCTTGCCGTGCTAGGATGCCTTAAGCTTGCGCGAGTCCTAGGATTAGGCCACCGTCTACCTCACGGTCGCTGGCGAAGCCCCTGCCGGCCGGTCGAGCCGCTGTGCGTTGTCCGTCGCGACGCACGGAGCGCACCGCGCCGGGGACCTCCCCGTTGTAAAGACAGAAAGTTCTGGGGTGCTAGGTGCAATCTCTGAGTCTATAGAAATAGTGCAAATAGTTGTACACGATTAGCTAGAAGTCCAGGGTTTCTTCTGCAAAAGCGCCGAGGCGCGCGCGGTCCTCCCCTGCGTGGGCCGCGTCTCGCACATGGGCCGGTCCAAGCTGGGCCGCGCTGGCTGAATGTCCTTTTCTTTTTCAAGGAATTTGAAATGGCTTTATCTTTTAAGTTTCTGAGCTGAATTTTGGAAAATCACATAAAATAGAATATAAATCCAAAAATGATGAAACTAGTTTTGTTAGCTTTCTAAAATCATGATCTATCTGTTGGTGTTGTTTGTTTAGGCAGTTCTGTTATGTTTCTAGTAAGTATTTAATTGCTCTTGTATGCTTGTCCTTAATAAATCAAACTAGGAAATAATCTTATCATGGTAAATATGTTAATAGATTTAGCTCTAAGTTTCATGCAGTAGCTTTGTTATATATACATGTGCTCTCTGTAATTTTTGGTAGCTCTTAGATAGTTAGTTTATTAAGGTAGATAATATACCCTAGTTAGAATATATAATAAAATGACTAGAAAGCAATTATAACTTAAGGTTGCCATGAAATGATGCTTTATGAGTATGCTAGCAAGCTAATCATGTTAGTCATTAGAGCTAGCTATTTGCTTAGTTTATGTGTGTTTTATTTTAAGAGTTGCTGTTGCCTTTATTCATTGCATCATTATCGCATCATGTAGAGAACGAGTCCGTGCTCCAGCTCCCCGATGATGACATCGAGTTCGAGGAGGTGATCGAGGAGTCCGAGGAGATACTGTCTTTGGGGAGTCCTAGGAGTTTCGGGGAGCCGTGGCCGACCGACCTTGCCGACCCTTTGCCCAAGGCAAGCCCCCGTGCATAACCCTTTATTTTCATGGATAAATGAATATATATATATATGTTGTGCATTACGTTGCAGAAATTTTATGAAACCCACATGCATATATATATCTATCATATGAGTCCTACTAGTATAGGTTCGGGTAGCTGCTATGCTCAGGTTGTTGGTAGCGTGAGTAACCTACCGTTACTCACAACAGGAAGATACTTTACTAACATAATAAAATGGTGGAAAAGAATTCGTTGACCAGGCAGGGATATGGTATAGTTCTTGGTGGTGTGTAACAGGTTATGTTCCGCGGCCACGGGGCTTAATTTGGTTACACAGTTTCCCTGTCCACGTCGGTTAAGGACTGATCATTGCTAAGGGTTATGGTCAAGTCACAGATCTCTTTATCCCGAACACATACTTGTTCATGGGGGCTCGGAAGGCTTGCTCTCTCTTGTCTTGGGTTCCGGCTCTTTTTGGACCGGCTGTATGGGGGCGGAGATGGTGGAGGTCCTAGCACCACCACCTTACGGCTGGGTCGTAAGTGCTGGGGGCTTGGATTCCAAGTTAGGACGGGACCTGGAGCCCCGGGCTGGAGATAGCAAGTTGTTCTTATCTGTGTCTAGGATGCAGGTGGGGAGTGTGTCTCAGGGTACCTAGCTGGGCGCATTGATTCGCGAATCGCCGTTCTGCGAACAGTAATGACGAGGGCCATGTTCTGGCATCGTATTAAGAAATGAAAGATGAAAGAGGATAAAAATAGACTTGATTGCTTACCACTTGCTTGACCTTAGAACAGGTGCTTACATATATGGATAGCAATGAAACTAAAATATGGCTTATAACCAGAATATAAGGATTCACTTCTAGTAATGCTTTTCTGCAAATAAATTAAACTAGCAAGCCATATGGCCTACTCATATCCTTGAGAGTTGAGATATATAATTCCCAGTCAGGTAAGACTTGTGAGTACATTGTGTACTCAGGGTTTATTTCCCTTGTTGCAGGTTCAGCTTGAGGAGTAGTCTTGTGTAGAGGATTCATCTGGTGGGCACAGACGGAATCCTCGTATCGTCTTCGTTAGATGTTTATTTCAGTTCCGCTGTTTTAATTCTGCACTCTGAACTTTGGTATTATAATGAATAAATTTGTGGACTCTTGTTGTATGAAATGGACTAAGCTATGTAAGTTCCGTAGTCAATATGCATCCGGGGTAAATTTATGGATTTTTGAGTTCTCCCGTTGGGTGTGCTCGACAGAATCTTCTTGAATTAGTGTGCTCACCTGGGTACTTAGTGTCTAATGGAAGACGAGTACCCTAGGGAGCGTATTAATTCAGGCGGTTCTGCCACACATGAAGAATAAAAGAATAAAGAATAAATGAATATCCTATGGGAGCAATGGTCCTAATACAGCTAATGTCTAAAAAGTGGTTAGTCAAATAATTACACGAGTCAGAGATAGAGTTGTGTTTGCGATGGATCGGAAGACCACCGGCCGCTGGTCTGCCAGTGAGATGGGTGGTAATTTAAACTCCTACACCATAGCCGAACGTGTGGGATTACGAGGGACGGACAGAGCTGTCACCACTTGCCGCCTACCCCCTCATCCGTGGACTATGAAGTGCAATCACCGGCTCCCCTATACCCGAGCACCATGCTCACCTATAGAATAGCTACCCAAGCCCCCCCGGGTCTCTCACCCTACAGATGAACAAGTAAAGAACTTGGATGTTGTGCGATGAACCACCATCCCTCCCTCAACTCTATCCTTAATCATCTAAGTGTATGAACGGTTAAGAACAGAGCTCTATATGCTAAGAACATGATATGAACACTATGAACTAGCAAGCATATCATGAACAAGGCATATGAACTAGAAGTTCTATGTTCTATGATCCGATCACACAAACTATTACCTAGTCTAAACAATAAGATCATAGTATAAGAACTATACTCTAATTCTAAAACATTGCTATATTGATAAAAAAGAGAAGAAGAGCATAATAGAAAGAATAGTATTTATACCAAGAGTAGCCAAGATGTCTCCTCCTCTTACTAGTTGAGCCTTGCTCCTCTACTACTACTAAGGATAAAGAGAAAAGTGGAGAGGTACACTTGAGAGTACAAGTGAGAGGTGTAGTGTGTGTTGTTGTGTGAAATGGAGGGAGTGCCCCCTCTCTTATATACTAGTCTAATGGTCGGTTCCAGGGGCAGGTGAAGTAAATGCCAGGCCAAACCGACCTCAGCACCGCCTCCACGAATAGCTTGCAGAAGATGGGCTGGGCCAGCCCTTCTAGGGGTGTGCCCGCACCAGGGGTGGGCCCCCTCGGCGCCAGCTTTGGCCCATGGCCCTCTTGATGCTCCTGGACCTCTCTCTCATGGGTTGTTGGCCCAGTTTTGTCCTTTTGATTTGGGCTTTGCTTATTTTGTTAAAATACGCCTTGCTGGAAGGCGTATTCTCGTGACCTTTTCCTCTTTTCCTTGTATGTTTCCAGTAAAACAATAATTCTCCAAAACAAGTAGAAATAGGTCAATAGTAAAGGTATATGTGAATATATCTATGATAATTCTCCCTTTTTGGATAATAGTTGGCGGTTAAAGTATGCCGGTAATTACCGCCAACAAAATCCCCCAAGCTTACCCTTTGCTTGTCCTCGAGCAAAGCTAAGAACTTGGTTGTTGATCAGTAGTTGCTACAATGCCGATTATGTTTCACAAGTGCCAAGATTATAACAAAGTTTTCCTCCTTGATCTAAATAAATTGGTTTTTATACTCATCCTTTTTACTTGTCACTTGTGGGGCTTATAGCTATCACTTTGTCTTTAGGTTGGTATTTTATCAAGAGAGGTAGACATAGATTTTTGCAAATATTCTACTCTTTTGAATTGCTTTCTTCCCAGGAGTTTACATTTTTTATGAAGAGAAAAGTCAAATGATTAGATCATAATAAATTACCGAGCTATTGTTGGCATTTCTAACGTCACTGCAATAAAACCCAAATCTTTATCCCACGCAATGACACTAGAAATGTTGGTATTAATTAACTTGCCTTTAGCAACTAGCCACTAGCCTCTTTACCCTTACTCCTAACTGTGAAACTAGGTTGTCATCCCTAGTTGTAAAGTTAGGAATAAGCTCTAGTACTAAATCTTATCATTTTATGTGACTAGGTAGAAATAAAGATAAATATAAACTAAGAATGATTCTGCAAGCGGACAGATAATTATACCATTGTAGCATTTTACCTAGAGTATTACCAGGTTGTCATTTATATTCTACCACTAGGAAGGCATTGCTAAGAAGCTACTCTATAGTATTGATAACACTTATATATGCAGTGAATAAGAGATGTAGCCAATGTCAACTCTCTCCTCAATAACAGAAAAGGTGTCACAAGATAAATAATGTATAAATGATAAGTATAATAAATATGATCAATCATCTCCTAATAATACTAATCCCATCATAGCACTCTAATCATGTCAGCGTTTGTCTAATCAGGTAATAGAGAAATAACTCCTAAGTATTCAAGCTACAGTCAAAGCTACTCCATTTAGTGCAAGTATGTCTAACAATCACGGCTAGGTTATACTACTATAGTTCCCTAACACATCGGAGCAATGTATAGGAGAAGATGAGTACAGGAACCTCCTCTTAACCTGACAATCCCACTCTACCAATCCACCGTACAGGGGAAGGCCTACAAAGGACTCAATGGGTCTGTCACACCCACGATCTACCTCACTACCCGGCACGACTGGGGATACTCGCAGATAAGCAAAACATCTAGACACCACGTCTACATATTGCCTACCACTCACCATGCAATTGAATAGATGAGCGCTATACGAACCAGTGCATGAATATAATAGCAAACTAACTATACTAGACATATTAAAGTAGATAATCAAGAACATGATAATGAAGAATAATGTTGCTAGTAATGATCGTACAAACGCAGATATTACAATAAGAAAGAAAAGCTTAAGAACTATACCAGGCTCTTCTCTTCTTGACAACGTCGGGAATCCAAGATCGATGAAGAACTTGACTTCCTCTACTCTAGATCTAACTAGGCTAAACTATAAACTAGAAGGCTATGAGGAAGTAGAACTTGAAGCTCTAGATGACTTGATCACCAAATATCTCGAGATGGAATGAGTTGAATGGTTTCTAGGGTTTCCAGGGGGAGATCTGGCTCCGTTTATATAGCCCGGTGGGATGCACGACAGCCGTTTGATCAAACCGACTTCACGTAGGGCTAAGATTGATCCTCAAGGGTGGTGGAGGAACATTCCAGAAGCGGGGAGAGGGTTCCCCTCACAGGAGGCCGGCCGGCCTGGCAGGTGGGGCCGGCCGGCCCCACCTGGAGGTGGCCCTGCATCCCCTTCGCTCTGGTGTCTTCTGGATCCTTCTAGAGTAGTTTGGTGTATTCTTGAGTTGCGGATAATTCCGTGGTATATATTTGTAGTTATGTCCCTTTTTCAGTGTTTTCTGGTTCAGTCCCTGAAAACTGATAAATCACCAAAACTCATGGAAATTGTTAGATAAACCCCTAGCCTTCTAGATATTGATGTATGTTTCATGCCTTTTGATATATAAAATGTTGACGCTATCCACCGCCAACAACTCCCCCAAGCTTACCTTTTGCTAGTCCCTTAGCAAAATCTAGAGTTGGATCAGGAGTTGCTAAAATGCTTTTATTCTACAAGCACACATGCTTTCAAACAAAAATTTTCTCTGGATTAGACAAAATTGCTCTAACTCTCAAACTCACCCATATTACCTTTAATTGTAGAGCTTTTAACCTTCACGTGGGTCTTGAGTAATTGAAAGACAGAACAATCAAGTCAAGCACTATGTCTCAAATTCTTTTACTCAGCTAGTGTTCCAGAGTTTTTGCAAGTTTTCGCAATAAAAATCAGAGCTTAATTGTATGACACCCTCAGTCTCTCAAAGTATGTGGTATTTGTGGATCTCACTGAGGCATTCATGATGTCATGCCTTCCTAATTCTAAGGATTATAGTGGAGTTTATAGGAGGGGCATTAAACAAGGATAAGCATACTTGTAATTCATATATTGTAAAGTCAAACAATGGATCTATAGAGAATCGAGTCATACAATCAAACCAAGATGTGCATGTGTGTGAAATATGGTGGATAGGTGTATATGTGGTGGCTAATTCTAATTCTACTTTTGCTCTTCAAAATGAATCTCTCTTCTTTCTTAAACTTTCAGAACTTCTCAGGAAAACATGGGCTATCTTTATTCCCTTCTCTCTTTCTCTTTTTTCTCTCGTTGGGAGGCGGGCATCTGAGTACCCATTATTTTGATGCTGGGACACTTGTCCATCTTTTACTCCCTTCTTTTTCTCTCTCTTTTTTTAGCCACATGCATCCTTAGATACAATAGTTGATTGAAGAGATAAAGAACTTAGAGCAAATAAACAAAGGCTGTCCTATGGGTTTATGAATATTTTGGGGTATTTTCTCCCAGTATAGGAGCAAATCATCTCTGAGGTGGCAATGGATAAAAGTGGAAAATGGTTGTGCTTACTCTCAGGGTAAGAGTAATGTGGATGAAGTGTGTGAGTGATCTTGATTTTTTAAAAGCATGACAAGACTCTCTTAAGTATACGACAAAGGTTGACTAAACTCAATGGAAAGCAAGTAGCATAAATGAGCAAGGGTTTCCTAATCTAAATATGTATCATATATGGCTTTGGTAGGAATTCAACTTTGTCATACAATAGCTCATCATGTAAGGGTTTGAAATTTTCAAAAGATAAATCTCCAAAATTTGGCATCATTAAGAATAAGATAAATAGCAGCCCAAACTCTCTTATATCATATCCGTCAATCACCTAGACTTAGCTCAAGCATATTACTCCACAAGTTTCAGGTTCAAAGTAAATTATCAAGTTGAAGCAATCATGTCCAAAACTTAGGAGAACTCAAGGTTGAAAACTAGGTATTTGAAAAAAAGTCTAGCGAGCAACTTATTCATCATTTCCAAAACAAAGCTTCTAGTTCATAGTTGACTCTAGACACACTCTAATTAACTAAGACTTCTTTTTATTGCTTTTCAGATTTTATTTAACTAAAGACTCAACAGACATGGACCTTCATGTGCCCACATATTTTTGGTATTTTATAACTATAAAACAGACTCAATAAATCGCATAGGTATAATTACCTGATAACTAGGGGATGCTCCTCCCCCAAGCTAGATATTTGCCATATTTCACTTGAATGATCTTTTTAGAGTAAGCTTAGCAGTGGTGACCCACTGACCTATCTCACTCTTTAATTGTATAATCCTGCAAATATATACTCCAACAAGAAAACTAAAACTCGAGGCTCGAATATGATAATGGGTTAGCGGTCAGCCAGATGAGTAATTGATTATCTTTATGAGCAGATATGAATGTGTAACATGATTCTTATATTTTTGTGCTTTTCTATTCATAATGCAAAGAAAAAGGGAATTTATTTTTGTGCTACCATAGTGAATATTCTTACGGGGTAAACATAAGTCTAATCCTTTGGAGCTTTTTAAAGTTTTATAATAAAACAGTAAGAGATTTTTATTTTCTTTTTAAACATGCAAAAGAATAAATGTACTAAAGTAATTAGATAACTACCATTGTCACCTTATGGCAAGGGTGCGGAATTTAAAGTCTACTGACAAGACTAGGTCGGAAAGAGTACTTACTTGTAGGATTCATTGTCCGAGGAAGCCTCGCACAATTCTTCTTCTTGCCATGATGTCTCTTTATTCTCTTCCAACCATCTTTTATTTTGTTCTTGTATTTCTCTTGCTTCTTGTTCAGCAATTTGCTCCATTCTCTCAGCTTCTTTGTCCCACTCGCTCCAGCAAGGTTCTATTGCTTCTTGTTTAGTGATTTGATCCTCGTACCTTGTAACTTCACTAGGATAGTCTTCTCCTTCCTTCTTTGAGAGTAGATTCGCTCTACGGCGAGATCGGTGTCTCCTATTTCGAATCTTCTGGGGTGAATTATTGTCAGTATAACTATTGAAGTCACAATGTACCTTTCCAACGGGGAGGTGGAAGTGAACTTGTCCGGATCTCATGTAGAGGATTGCATTGGCGGTGTTGAGGAAAGGTCTTCCCAAAATGTTAGGTGTATCGTCATCTTCCTGCATGTTAAGAACCAAGAAATCTGCAGGTATATAATAATCTTTAATCTTTATCGTGACGTTCTTTACTATGCCTTCTGGGAATCTTGTTGATAGGTCCGCCATCTACAGCTGTATATAGGTTGGGTATAACGGTTCATCACCAAATAAATAATTGTACGCTACTTTTGACATGACGTTGACCCCTGATCCAGTGTCACAAAAGGTCTTTGGAAAAACCATTTGCTTAATTGTGCATTCAATAGTCGGGACTCCTGGGTCTTCTCTTTTGACAATGTATGGTGGTGCTAACAGGTGGTCATATTCGGTGTTAACCGAATTGATCAGTTGAACCGTCTCTTCTGGAATTTGACTGAGCTCACTCTTCCTCCTTCTTCTATTATTTTTCTTCTTCTTGAGTTCAGCTGGTTGTTGGGCTTGCTCATATGGCTTCTGTGGGAATGCGGGGGTTGTGAGGATACGGTTCTTGAATGAGAACTTCTCTTTTTTGTTCTTGATAGAAAACACAATCTTGGCGTGCTCCGCATAGATGATGGCTTTAGTTGTGCATAAGAATGGTCGGCCCAGTATGATGGGTGCTCTTTCATCTCCTCAAGTCTCCATGACTACAAAGTCAACAGGAACGTAGGATTGTCCCACTTGAACAGTAGCTTCTTCCAAAAACTCCTTCGGAGTAGCAAATGGACTGATCTGCAAGCTGCAAATACATGGTTGTGTACAACAAAGGATCTCCTAGAATCTTTTCATAAATTACCTTGGGCATAATGTTGACACTTGCATCGAAATCACAGATAGCCTCTGGAAAGGTGTGACATCCTATTGAAATAGGAATAAAAGGCCTTCCAGGGTCTCCTTTCTTCTCAGGGAGTGAGTGGTCAACCCACTGCACATCTGCTAGTTGAGTGTAGTAATGACCTGCATTGTGAATATCGACAAGATTTGCAGTTTCTAAATCTTCTAATTGGCCTGGAGCCTTACCTTTTTCCATTGGAGGAACAGCAGCTGCTAATTGAGCTAATTGTGATTCTAACATTTTATTGAAGCTGTGTTGATTTTAATAGCAGAAGCAAAGGTATCTAGTCTAGTGTTTATATTTTCTAAAGCTTTATCACTCAAGGTTACCTTTTTAAACATTTGGTCTAGCAGTTTAGATTGACCAGCAACTAGATCTCGTAAGGGTGGCAAATTATAATTGCTGTAATTATTGTTACCTTGGAAATTACCTTGTCGTGGTTGCTGATTCCATCCTTGATTTGATTGATTCCATCCTTGGCCTTGTTGGTTCCATCCTTGGCCTTGTTGAGGACGATAGATGGTGTTATTGTTGATGTAGTTCACGATCTCTTGGATTTTAGGACAGTTGATCGCTGAGTGTCCTGTGTTTCCACATTATTCACAATTCATGTAGGAGCCATTGATGTGCATGACTCCTCTCTTTTCAGTGTCTCTATCTTCGAGCTTCTTCATGATGAGGTCTAGCTTTTCAGTGAATGTATCGACTTCCTTGAGATGATGAGTGCCTCCTCCTCTCTTACAAGGTTGAGTGCGTTCTTCATTCTAGCTTTGATTTGAGGCCATCTTCTCAACAAGTGCTTTTGCATCGGGCGAGCTTAAGTGACAGGAAAGCTCCTCCAGCTGCAGCATCCATGGACTCATGAGTGCTAGAGACTAGCCCATGATAGAAAGTCTACATAAGTAGCCAATCCTCCATTCCATGATGAGGGCATTCTGCGATATAATCTTGGAAGCGTTCCCATGCCTCGGCGAATGATTCATCATGTTGTGTTGAAAGCTTGAGATCTTCCCACGCAGTGCAGTGGTCTTGCCTGTTGGAAAGAATCTGGCCAAGAAACCAGTAGAGCATTTGTCCCATGTAGTGTTGGTTGCCTTGTTGTTATAGAACCACTGTTTTGCTTTTCCTAGCAGCGAAAATGGGAAAGGCGAAGTAACATAGCATCTTTTGGTACATCTTTGATCTTGAAGGTGCTGCATATCTCCAGAAAGTGTTGTAAGTGTGCACTTGCATCTTCATGTGCCTTTCCATAAAACTGATTAGCTTGTACCATAGTGACAAGCGCAGGCTTGAGCTCAAATCCGTTGTTTCCGATATTGACATTAGGTCCAGTACGGATGTTGGCAGTTGTTGGAGCGGAGAATTCACGTAGTGTCTTCTCAGCCATGGCTTGAAAAACTGGTGTCAAGTTAACTGCTAATCCTTCTGATTCTTCTCCTTTGGATGGAGCTTGCTCTTGTGAAGAACAAGTTTCAGTGGAGGGTGTCCTTGATGGTGATTCAAAAATGTCCCTCGTTCTTGCAAACTTTCTTCTTCTTAAGAGTTTCTCTGGATCTTCGGTGTAATTGTCCGGGAGATCAAAAACCATTCATTCATTTATTACCCTGCATAAGATACACAAGTAGACGAAACAAGGGTAAGCCTGTTTGAGTTAGAGGTCCATTGGGTGATCGATCTTATTATGGTGCATATGGTTATCAATACTTTTCCTAAGTTTATTAGCCTTCCCCGGCAACGGCGCCAAAAATGCTTGTTGGCATCTAACGTCACTGCAATAAAACCCAAATCTTTATCCCACGCAATGACACTAGAAATGTTGGTATTAATTGACTTACCTTTAGCAACTAGCCACTAGCCTATTTACCCTTACTCCTAACTGTGAAACTAGGTTGTCATCCCTAGTTGTAAAGTTAGGAATAAGCTCTGGTACTAAATCTTATCATTTTATGTGACTAGGCAGAAATAAAGATAAATATAAACTAAGAATGATTCTGCAAGCGGACAGATAATTATACCATTGTAGCATTTTACCTAGAGTATTACCAGGTTGTCATTTATATTCTACCACTGGGAAGGCATTGCTAAGAAGCTACTCTATAGATAACACTTATATATGCAGTGAATAAGAGATGTAGCCTCTGTCAACTCTCTCCTCAATAACAGGAAGGTGTCACAAGATAAATAATAGATAAATGATAAGTATGATAAATATGATCAATCATCTCCTAATAATACTAATCCCATCATAGCATTCTAATCATGTCAGCGTTTGTCTAATCAGGTAATAGAGAAATAACTCCTAAGTATTCAAGCTACAGTCAAAGCTACTCCATTTAGTGCAAGTATGTCTAACAATCATGGCTAGGTTATACTACTATAGTTCCCTAACACATCAGAGCAATGTACAGGAGAAGATGAGTACAGTAACCTCCTCTTAACCTGACAATCCCACTCTACCAATCCACCGTACCGGGGAAGGCCTACAAAGGGCTCAATGGGTCTATCACACCCACGATCTATCTCACTACCCGGCACGACTGGGGATACTCGCAGATAAGCAAAACATCTAGACACCACGTCTACATATTGCCTACCACTCACCATGCAATTGAATAGATGAGCGCTATACGAACCAGTGCATGAATATAATAGCAAACTAACTATACTAGACATATTAAAGTAGACAATGAACAATGCAATCAAGAACATGATAGTGAAGAATAATGTTGCTAGTAATGATCGTACAAACACAGATATTACAATAAGAAAGAAAAGCTTAAGAACTATACTAGACTCTACTCTTCTTGACAACGTCGGGAATCTAAGATCGATGAAGAACTTGACTTCCTGCTGACACAAAATGTGACGCACTGTGCCTCACACACAGCAAGCCGAAAAGCGTGGCTTCAATCGGGTGCCCGGGCGGTTTGAAATCCGGAAGCGTGCCAATCAGTCTGGAGGTGGCCCTGCCTCCCCTTCACTCTGGTGTCTTCTGGATCCTTCTAGAGTAGTTTGGTGTATTCTTGAGTTGCGGATAATTCTGTGGTGTATATTTGTAGTTATGTCCCTTTTTCAGTGTTTTCTGGTTCAGTCCCTGAAAACTGATAAATCACCAAAACTCATGGAAATTGTTAGATAAACCCCTAGCCTTCTAGATATTGATGTATGTTTCATGCCTTTTGATATATAAAATGTTGACGCTATCCACCGTCAACAGCTATACACTTTGATCAGAAAGAAAGTTTATTTTCTTTTTCTTTTTGAACTTCTATGCATGACTATCTCTCTTCTGTCTTTCTGAGAACTGGGGGCTATCTCTCTGGCGGGTACTTTTTGTACCCATTTTTTTCGCTCGGGCGGGTGTCTTTGCACCCCTTGTTTTATTCTCTCTTTTTTTTGGCACATACCTTTTGGTATAGCATCTTTTATTGGCTCATGCATCTTTGGCATGGCATCTTTTTATTTTTATAGCCCACACTCTCTTTTGACTTCTAAGAGAGAATCGATGCATAGAGAACAAAAATTGGTTTTTATTGTGTATGTGAATTCTGATCATGGGTGCATAACAAAGCAATTTACTTTAGATCATATCAAAGGACTCTAGTGTTTATTTAATTTTTTAGACTCTGGTATTCAAGCTTTTCTCAGAGTAAACAAATTCTTAGTCGTACCGAATCAAGCTTCATACCATCCCTAGACTAGATCAAGCTCTATGCATCCCACTAAGTTTTCAAGTTTCTAGAATGAATATTTTTAAAACCAATAAACTTAAATCTTTGGAGAAAACTAAGTCATAAGCTAGGCAATGATGAATCATAAAACAGAGCAACTATTCATCATTTCAACAAGGAAAAAACTATGCATAGCATATTTCACATGTTTGAAGTGGAATTCATTTTATTATTTTAAGTTTACTATTATTATTAATTTTCTTGTTATTATTATTATTGAAAAGTGAGGGAAGTATTGCCCTTATTCGGGGGTCCTCCCCAAGCTGGCTTAAAACCTATATGTTAGTGAGGACTCTTCTCCTTGTCTTTGGTTCCTGAAGTGGATGGAATATTTGTGCTTGGAGAAGAAGGCATGAATGATGGCATTTTTGGTCGCCACACCATCTTAGTTTTCCTTACTGGTGTGGTGGCAGGCTTTGGTGCTGGTGCGGCGGGTGGCTTCGGAGCTTTTCTAAATTTCCACACCTTTTGATCTATCTTTGGTGATGGTGTCGATTTAGTTTTGATTGGGGTTGGCTTGACTTCTTTCTGTTCTTGCCTTCCTTTGCCCTTGGTTTTCTTTGGGAGGCCACCCACCGGTACAGGGTTGATCCCTACTTCCTTGATGCCCTTAGGATTTGGCTCGTACTTGATCTTGATCATTTTGCTTTGCTCTTGTTTGGGTCGGCGATCAAGCTGGCCTCTTGTTGTGGTCTTTGACGTGTGTCTTCTTCCGCTGTTGGTTACCCTTCTCTTGTTGCTTTTTGCTGGTTGGTGGGTTTGATAGTGGGTTGGAAACTCTTTTTGTCTCCGTGGGTTTCTGAGTATATCCGTTAAATGGGCATTTTACTCTCCATCCAGGGAACTAAAAGTGAATTTGTCCTGACCCCACATAGATAATGGCGTTGGTGGTGTTGAGGAATGGTCTCCCCAGGAGGAGTGGTACGCCATTATCTCCCCCCATGTACAGGACGACAAAGTCAGTGGGTACATAATCATCCTGGATGCGCACCAAAATGTCCTTGGCCATTCCTTCTGCAGCCCGTACTAACTGGTCCGCCATTTGCAGTTTGAAGTCTATGGGTTGTAAGGGCCCACCGATCAAATGGTCATATGTCACCTTCGACATGAGGTTTACACTGGCCCCAAGATCACAATATGCATGTCGAAAGACCATTGGGCCAATTGAGCACTCGATTGTTGGTTGGCCCGGGTCTTCTTTCTTGGTGAAGAATGGAGGGTCCAGAAGATACCCGTTATGGACGGAAGGCTTACCAGGCCTTGTAGTGACCATTTTGACAGAATTGAGGGGTATTTCAGGTTGTCTCGATCCCTCCTCATTATTGGAAGGTAAAGCAGCAGTAATTTGAGCTAATTGTTTTTCTAGCATCTTATTAAAGCTCAGTTGATTCTTAACAGCCGAGGAAATGTTTTCTATTTTTATATTTAAATTTTCAAACATTTTATCATTATAAGACAACTTTTTGTTTAAATTTTTATTTATTTTTGCTTGGCCTAACACCAAGTCTTTCAAGGAAGGTTGATTCGAATTATAATTTCAATTAAAGTTTGAATTACCTCCTTGTTGGTAAGGTTGATTGTTCCATCCGTCATTATTTTTTAGCGATACCCGCTTCTCGCTGTTGTTGATGTAGGCAGCTTCTTCACGGGTTTTGGGGTAGTCATTTCCCGAATGGCCAACACTGCCACAGACTTCACACGTCATGTGTGAGTCTATAGCTTGGATGTAGCCCTTCTTCATGGCATCTTTTTTGTGGGCTCTTTCGTCCAGTCTTTTGAGCAGAAGATCCATTTTTGCGACAAGCATATCTGCCTCCTTGATAGTATGCATGCCTTTTTGTTTTTGTGACTAGGACCTTTCCTCCCCCCATCCTTGATTGGACAGAATTTTCTCAATTAGGGCTTTTGCCCCAGTGATGGTGAGAGAGAGAAATGCTCCTCCAGCTGCACCGTCTAGATGGCCCTTCGACATGGGGATTAACCCCTCATAGAAAATTTGCAGGATCTTTCAATCCTCCATCCCATGGTGTGGGCAGGCTTGAATGTAGTCTTGCAGCCTGTCCCATGCTTCGGGGATGTTTTCCAAGCTATTTTGCTGGAACAATGTGATCTTCCCCCTTAGGGCAGTTGTTTTGCCCAGAGGGAAGAACTTCGCGAGGAACGCCGCTGAGCACTTGGCCCAGGTGTCAACAGCTTCCTGGTCCTTGTAGAACCACTGTTTCACCTTTCCCATGAGGGAGAAGGGAAATAGGCGGAGGCGGATAGCCTCCGGTGCGACGTCTTTTATGACGATGGTGTCGCACAGCTCCAGGAACTGTTGGAGATGAGCGTTGGCGTCCTCACGCGGCAAGCCACAGAATGTGCTTGCCTGCACCATAGTGATGAGACCGGTGCAAAGTTCAAAGTTCTTATCACCAAGGTTGACAGTGGGCCTAGTGGGCACGTTGGCAACATTGGGGACATAGTACTAGTTGAGTGACTTTCCAGCCATAGCGGTGATCTCGGGTGCGGAAGTGACTGGTTTGGTTGTTGGTGGAGTACTTGAAAAAAAAACAGTACGGGACCGAGTCTTTTTCAAGATAGCCTCTGGATTGCTGGTGAAGTTTTCCGGCAGATCAAACCCAGTCATACACTATCTATTTTCATCCAAAATAGGAGAAAACAAGAAAAGTTATCCTGTATGAACAAAGGCTACTTTTACACAAGTATATTATCCAAGTTTATGTTTTCATATAAAATCTTTCCTAGCCTTCCCCGGCAACGGCGCCAGAAATGCTTGTTGGCATTTCTTAGCATATCACCAGGTTTGGACCTCTGGTAACAATGCTAGAAATGCGGTTGACATTTCTTAACATCATTACTGAGAATAGAGGTAAATCTATCCCCGGTAATGAGTAAAAAATGCTTGGGGTGGTGTACCTCAACTACCATATCACTAGATCAGCCATGGCACCGGGCACACCTCACCAGTTATTCCCTTTACTGCTACTAGTGATACACCTCTGATGATAGCTTCAGAATAGCCTGGCACGGGCACCGTGGCATACCAAGACTATTCTTACATCTGTCAATAGAGTTATATCCCTAATAACATCAGGACTATAGCCTTAGCGGCTAGTGTCTTGGAGATGCTATACGGCGCACTTTCAGCATTCCTTAACACCAGTACTAAAACTATATTCCCAACTACAGTAAAGAGGTGACGGTGATCTGGTAAACCTTTGCAGTTTTGGATGTTAATCCGCAAGCGCACGGAATTACCATTGTAGCATTTTAACCCAGAGAAATCCTAGGTGTCGTATTTATATTTTCGCAAAGGAAGGCTAGTGTAAATTTTAGTATGAAACCATAATCATGAATATTATACTTTGTATGAAAGGTAGACCAATGTTTATAACAGGGATAAACAATACGGTTTTCATGATAGTGGACACACACATAGATGAATGCCTCTCAAGTGGGGAAAAATGAATGAAGCATAAAGAATAAAAGAATAAAGAATAAATGAATATCCCATGGGAGCAATGGTCCTAATACAGCTAATGTTTAGAAAGTGGTTAGTCCTACAATTACACGAGTCAGAGATAGAGTTGTGTTTGCGATGGATCGGAGGACCACCCCGCACTGGTCTGCTAGCGAGATGGGTGGTAATTTAAACTCCTACACCATAGCCAAACGTAGGGGGATTACGAGGGACAGACAGGGCTGTCACCACTTGCCGCCTACTCACTTATCCATGGACTATGAAGTGCAATCACCGGCTCCCCTATACCCGAGCACCATGCTCACATATAGAACAGCTACCCAAGCCCCCCGGGTCTCTCACCCTACGGATGAACGAGTAAAGAACTTGGATGTTGTGTGATGAACCACCATCCCTCCCACAACTCTATTCTTAATCATCTAAGTATATGAACGGTTAAGAACAGAGCTCTATATGCTAAGAACATGATATGAACACTATGAACTAGTAAGCATATCATGAACAAGGCATATAAACTAGAAGTTCTATGTTCTATGATCCTATCACACAAACTATTACCTAGTCTACACAATAAGATCATAGTATAAGAACTATACTCTAATTCTAGATATTGCTATATTGATAAAAAAGAGAAGAAGAGCATAATGGAAAGAATAGTATTCATACCAAGAGTAGTCAAGATGTCTCCTCTTATAAGTTGAGCCTTGATCCTCTACTACCACTAAGGATAAAGAGAAAAGTGGAGAGGTATACTTGAGAGTACAAGTGAGAGGTGTAGTGTGTGTTGTTGTGTGAAATGGAGGGAGTGCCCCCTCTCTTATATCCTAGTCTAATGGTCGGTTCCAGGGGCAGGGGAAGTAAATGTCGGGTCAAACCGACCTCAGCACCGTCTCCACAAACCGCCTGCAGAAGATGGGCTGGGCCGGCCCTTCTAGGGGTGCGGCCGCACCAGGGGTGGGCCTCCTCGGCCCCAGCTTTGGCCCATGGCCCTCTTGATGCTCCTGGACCTCTCTCTCATGGGTAGTTGGCCCAGTTGTGTCCTTTTGATTTGGGCGTTGCTTATTTTGTTGAAATACGCCTTGCTGGAAGGTGTATTCTCGTGACCTTTTCCTTTTTTCCTTGTATGTTTCCTGTAAACAATAATTCTCCAATACAAGTGGAAATAGGTCAATAGTAAAGGTATATGTGAATATGTCTATGATAATTCTCCCTTTTTGGATAATAGTTGGCGGTTAAAGTATGTCAGTAATTACCGCCAACAGTGGCATTCGCGAGCGCCTCCAGATGGCACCGGCAGCATCCGCGTCTCCATCGAGCGCGCGGTCCGGTGCGGTGCAATCGTCGCCCTGCAATAGCGAAGGCGCACAGCGGGGCTGACCTCACGGGCCTCGCAGGCTTCCCCGCCAGAAAGCACCTGGAGGACTATGCCTTCCTCTTCCCCGGCTATAAAGAGACGGCGGTGGCCATGCTGGAGCTATCTCCGGTAGGGCAGATCTTGGCTGGGGATCTGTAGACCGGGGGCAACGACCCTGTTCACCTTCCTGTATGAAATCATGTAATGCGGGAAGGAGGAAAAATAAATAAATCTTTTGTTAGTTCATGTTTCTTCTTTGTACGTTTGTTTCTATTTTATTTTGCATAATCATAGATTGCAGAAAAATGAAGCTGAACGCGTAGAAGTACGTAATCGTAGGAAATCACATGCGGGAGCGACCCCCCGCACCTCGGGGGCCATATGAATTCGTTCATTTTGGGGTCGCGGTCGTTTACGCAGCCCCCGAGGGCATGGGCGCTGGTCGGACTTTTCTTCCCTTGAGGGTTTTAGGTTAGTTAATTTGGACATTTCTGTCCTTGAGCCCTCGGGTGCCCTCACGTGAGTGTGAGGGCCTGGTCAGGGGGTCGAGTCTTCTCCCCACGTGACCCTTAAGCAGGGTCGGAGGAGGTGGACAACGCCGTGCCATCCCTCGGTTCGGTCGAAGCACGTTGTCCGGTTGAGTTACTAGCTAGTAGTTCAAGTGAGGCCTAGGTTCCCGGCCTTAGCGACGCGCGACGTGACCTACCTCATAAATTCAGGTAGTTGATTTGTACTTTTCCTGAACCGTCCGTGGGTTCATGGGCTCGATGCCTTTTTCCCAAAAATTTCTGAATCAAAGATCGACCTTGGACTCGAACGCGGCCTGAGAAAGCCCTAATCACTTCGTGTGCTTGGGAAATTAGGCCACTAGTGGGCTTCTTTCTTGGGTCGTCCCTCACTCTGGCGGTCCGGGGCGGCCGTGATCCCTTTGTGGGCAATCCTACGAATTCCAGCCCTTTTTAGGACCTTGTTTACTTATTTTATTTCATTTACATTGGCAAAGTACAAACCCGTAATATTGACTTAAACAGGAATTAACTTTACAAAGGTGAATAGATTAGAATAAAAGTAACGTTCGTGAAATTTTAGCAAGGAGATCGGGTTCTTTGATCTACCGAATGTGGCCGAGATCACGGCCAAGTGAGTTCGTAGCCGTCGCCGCCGTCGCCACCGTCGTGGTTGATGAGGAGGTAGTTGTAGAGGCCGAGGAAGTGGTGCAGCGCCTCCGGGTCTTGGAACTCACCGTCGTCTGCCGTGAAGCCATCCGTGTTGTTGCCGCTGCTCCCTTCCTCGAGTTCGGCGGTTGTTGCCATGGCGCCGGGCGCGGGCGTGTCGGGAGTCACCTATGCATCGTGAGCGGGTGGGCGTCAGAGCCCCGTTCTGGGTTGTCGTTGTTAGTGACGGGCGTCCCGGTTCCTGTGGCGAGTCCTCCTCCTACGCCGCGGGCTGACCTGGGGCGGTTGAAGTCATCACGCCGGTGGGGTTCACCGGTGCAGAAATGCAAACCGGCGAACGATGTTGAGACAGCGTTGATGTCGATATTGGGGGGCAAGAGGACCATGTCGTGGCCTACCCCCATGCTGATGAAGTCTAGGTTACCAAATCGGATGTGGGTGCCTAGACGGAGCTGTAGGTTGTTGGAGTTGATCATCCGGAGCCTGGGTTTTGGGAGACAAAATGTGCAAGGCCCCTACCTGGCGCGCCAACTGTCGGCATTTCATTAAAGCACCAACTAGTAAATTTATAGATGCGCGTTTATGCCCAGATGGTTCGCTAAGAGGACATAAGGAGGTATACTAGTTCAGGCGAGAGGCCCTACGTTCAGTTGAATTGGGTTGTGTTACTTAGCGGCGGTTCGTAGTAGGGGATACAAACGGTTCGAGAGAGGGAGGGACTATGATTGAGCTTGGTGCCAATATCGTGGCGTGGTGTGCGATCGTGCGTGTTTGTGTGCGGTGTATGCGATTCCCTTTATAGATCAAGGGAGGAGGTAGCCTTACATACGCTCTGTAAAGGAGGAGTGGGTGTGTCATGCAAAGGAAGAAAAAGAAGAAAGAAAAAAGAACAATGGTGGAGTAGCTCATTTGCCTCCTTGGGGTCAAGGTGTCCTTCTTCCCATCATTACCCACGTCCTGGTGAGCTGTTCGTCGGTGTTGTCATGTCACCAGAGAGCCTGCCCATCCCTCCATGGTTGACCGAGTGGGCGGGCCATTGATTTGGACCCTTGTCATATTGGGCTAGATGTAATGGCATTGTACGGCACGGGCATGGGCCATGGCAGATGGACCGTCTGGTCTGTCACGTTTTAAGTGTGATCAGATGGTACGCCATGCCCTGCGTGGCTCAACAGTGCGGTCAAGTGTGGTTCCATGCCATGCACTAACTAACAATGCGGTCAAAACACACCCACCCTGACGAGACACGGCCCGATCTTCCGAGAGGTATTGGTAAGTTCGATTTGTGGAGAACTCGACGTTGGCGATCCAGCTTCAAATCAGACACGATTCGAACCCTGCAACCGTTACACCACTGCTCCGTTGGTTATCAACCAAGCACAACTTGATTGACCTCGCCAAGAAGGCTATTCCTGCAAGCGAATCGAAGAACACAAGCAAGAAGGTTTTAACACGCAATCTGAAATTGCAAACATGAATGAT
Source organism: Chrysopogon serrulatus (assembly GCA_015844335.1). Taxonomy (NCBI): domain Eukaryota; kingdom Viridiplantae; phylum Streptophyta; class Magnoliopsida; order Poales; family Poaceae; genus Chrysopogon; species Chrysopogon serrulatus. The sequence goes on along the minus strand of JADLZL010004508.1, from coordinate 4,850 downwards.
GCGAATATCAATTGAGGGTTCAAGAACTCAGTTCCAAAGGACTAATCGACACAGTAGAGGAGATCAAGAACAGGGGCCCTGGATCACTGTAAAAGGACTAATCGACACAGTTACAATGAACGATTTAGTTTCTTCATGGAAAACTAAACTCTAAATAAAACCTGATTCTAATTGGCGGCGGCTTCGAAGATATAGGTGTCCTAGGGTTGGAGGCGCACTAGGGGGCACCACAACATAGGCTACAAGCCCAACTCGATACAAGGCCATGTTGGCCCGAAAATAGGTGTCGCAGCACCTTTTTATGGTCACACAACATGATCCACGAACGTTCTAGAGCTAGGACAAGAACCAAACTGACGGCGTCGTCGTCCCCTTTCCAACGCATATTCACACGCCTCGTTTCGACGTCGTTTGAGGGAATTATGGTCAAAACACTGACGACGTGTCTGCTGAATCCGAAGGTGACGTGGCAGCTGAGTGGGAGATGAGTTGCAACTTGGAGAAGACCATGACGTCGGTGTGTCCAGCGTGATGATGTCCTCATCACACCCATGCCCTGCGTGGGGCTCAAACAGAGCGGACGTGGGCTGTTGACGGTCGTTATTGTACGAAACCAACCGTCCACTAGCCATGAAAAGGATGCAATTGTGATCACCGAAGTAGATATAGGGTTTACACTGATAGAATTCCACGAGTTTTGGTGTTTCACTGCTTTTTACGTAGGCATAAACTAGAAAAGACGCAACCGCGAGAGCTTATCGAACGTAGAATGGAAAAATGGACTCCGCAGGCAAACACAGAATACTCTCGAAGGGACGAGAAGGCACCACGCCGAGCCGGGGGGCCAGCGGCCACCAGGGGGACCGGCCGGTCCCACCCCGGACCGGCGATCCGGCCAGGGGGCCTTGGTCGTGGCCCGGTCCGCCCGGTTCGCTCCACCGCCTTTGAGGATCAATCCTAGCCGCCTGTCAATGTCGGTTTCATCCAATGGCTCACGATCATCACCCAGGGCTATAAAAGGAGGGCAGGACCCCCCAGGGGAGAGGCACATTCACATTCCTCATTCGAAGTCCGATCATCAGCCAGAAACCCTAATCAGAGCTCCTTAGCTAGGGCCTAGATAGCTAGTTAGAACTAGAGGGAGGCAAGCGCAGGCTTGGATTCCGGAACCATCAAGAGCTTGGATTTGGTATAGTTCTTACCTCCTCTCGTCTTTATTCTCTTTCATTGTATAGTAATATGATTGCTACAATTGAATTGATGAATACTTATCTACTTATATTCATAGTTATATTGTTCTTTGTCTATTGTGGTTATAAGCTTAGTATAGCTAGATTGACATTATACTTATCTATAGGTTCATATAGCGCTCATCTAATTGATCGTTGGGTGAGTGGTAAATATTGTGTAAGCTTGGTGCTTATACGCTGTTTATCTGCGAATGCACCCTATAGGCCGGGCTTGGTAGATCGCGGGTGTGACAATTCTGTTGAGTCCTATATAGTCCAAACCCCGTTTATAGGCACAGTAGGGCTTTTGTACGAAGGGTGTGCTATGTTCTCAAACTTCCCTAGTATGTCCACGATGAATAGACATAATGCTAACCTTAGCTATGATTACTAAGTGTATTGCACTAACCATAATATGCATTGACTTGTAGCTAGGAATAACCCAGGAATATCTCTTGATGTTCTGCTAGTAACCCTAATGATATAGCTAGGAGTTTCTATCTATTTATGCTGATGATTATATACTTATCTTGTCATTATCTTGTGACTTACCCCTGCATTGAGTAGCGAGGACATGGTTATGCCTATCCATTACACCCTAGGTTAACACGCTACCTTTACACGAGACCCATGTAGACCTTCTTTTGGAAAAATATAAATGACAACCCGTAATACTCTGGGTAAAATGCTACAATGGTATTTGATCTGTGCGCTTGCGGATACTATTTCTATATTCTAAATGGTGGCATGATTTAATACCACACCCCTTGGTGTTATGCTGGGGATGACAACTTGGCATTCTAGTGACGGTGCTCTGCTCATGCATTTTTGGCACCGTTGCTAGAGATAACAATAAGAGGTGTCAACAAGTATTTTTGGCGCCATTGCCGAGGAAGGCAATTGGCGATTAAAGGGATAGCGATAGACCTAACAAACTAATGAGATAGAGGAAACCATAGACCTCTACTCAATGCAGGTTTACCCTTGTGCTTTTTATCTTTGTGATATCTTATGCAGGGTAATGAATGAGTGGTTTTGATCTGCCAGATAACTACGTTAAAAATCCAGAGAAACTCTTTCGAAGAAGGAAATTCCAACAAGTGAGGGAAATCTTTGAATCTCCATCAAAGACACCCACTGCTGAGGTTCGTTCTTTGGAGGAGCAAGCTCCTATAAGTGAAGAAGAAGAGCAACAAGAAGGCAATTTAGCACCGTTTTTTTGAGGAAATGGGCGATAAGTCATTTGAAGTTCTACGCTCCAAACACCAACAACATCCGCCTTTGGACCTAACGTCGAAGTTGGGGAGAATGGATTTGAGCTCAAGCCAGCCCTTATCACCATGGTGCAAGCTAACTTGTTCTGTGGAAAAGCACATGAAGATGCAAGTGCTCATCTCCAACACTTCCTGGAGATTTATAGCACTTTCAAGATGAAGGATATACCAAGAGACGCCATCCTGCTGCGTCTGTTCCCATTCTCACTGTTGGGAAAGGCAAAGTGTTGACGGTGGTTAACGTCAACTTTTATTAGAACTTTAGACCCAAAAGAAAACATGAAAACACACTAGTCTAGGGTTTTAACTGACAATTTCCACGAGTTTTGCATATTCTGTATTTTCCAGGGTTTATTTCAGAAAAGCTGAAAAGAGGGATTCAAGTGCAAAATAAACACAAAACTTATCCGCTACGGGAAACATCACGGGAAGACTCAGAAACCATCTAGAAGACACCCGAAGCAATGTTGGGCCAGGCCGCCGCCAGGTGGGGCCGGCCGGCCCCACCATGGGGGGGCGGCGCCCTAGGGTTAGGGTTGCGTCCCCCCTTTGGAATGTTCTTCCACCGCCTCTCCTGATGCATCTCGGCCCTTGGTTACGTCGGTTTGATCCTGCGGCGCACGCGCATCCCACCGGACTATAAATACATGGGTAGACCCTCCCCTGGAAAGAGCCAATTCATTATTCATTAAGGCCTCAAGCCATCAAGCATCAAGAGCCTTCTAGTTCATAGTTCTAGTTAGCTAGATTAGAAGTAGAGGAGATCTAGTTCTTCATCGGGATCTAGAGCCTTGGCGTCGGTCTGGAGCGCAAGAGTTCGGTAATAGATCTAGTTCTTACTTTATTGTATTCATTATATATAGGGAGACTTTACTCTTAATAGATTTATATGTTCTTAATTGCAATAGTTATTGTCTACTTTGATTATATGTCTAGGATAGTTGGTTTGATCTTATTGAATTCATGTAATTGCTCGTATAATGTTTACCTAATCGATCGTTGGGTAGATGGTAGACAATATGTAGACGTGGTGTCTAGATATCTTGTTTATCTGTGAGTGCACCCTAACGTGCTTGGGGTGTGTGTAGTCCGCGCAGGTGACAGTGCGTTGGTTCCTCTCGTAGTCCACCCTCCATACGTTAGGACTAGCATGGGCACGCGCGAAAGGAGGTGACCGTTGACGGCCACTATTGTATTAATTCAACCGTCAACTAGCCATGAAAAGGATGCAAATGTGATCACCAAAGTAGACATAGGGTTTACACTCGACCGAATTCCACGAAGTTTTGGTGTTTCACTATTTATGTAGGCGAAAAACCGGAAAGACGCAAACATACAAGCTTATTGGAACAAGGAAAAAGAAAAACGGACTCCACGGCTACACAGGGAAGATTCCGAAGAGACGAGAAGGCACCACACCGAGCCGGGGGCCCGGAGGCCACCAGGTGGGACCGGCCGGTCCCACCCCAGCCGGTCGGTCCGGCTTGGGCCCCTGTTCGCCCCGGTTCGCTCCACCGCCTTTGAGGATCGATCCCGACCGCCCGTCAATGTCGGTTTGATCCGATGGCTCACGATCATCGCCCGGGGCTATAAAAAAGAGAGGCACCCCCCCCCGAGAGAGGCCCCCATTCATTCATTCTCATTCAGAAGTCCAATCATCAGCTAGAAACCCTAATCAGAGCTCCTTAGCTAGGGCCTAGATAGCTAGATTAGAACTAGAGGAAGGCAAGCGCAGACTTGGATTTCGGAGCCATCAAGAGCTTGCATTTGGTATAGTTCTACCTCCTCTCGCCTTTGTTCTCTTTCATTGTATAGTTATATGATTGCTACAATTGAATTGATGAATTCTCATTTACTTATATTCATAGTTATTATGTTCCTTGTCTATTGTGGTTATATGCTTAGCATAGCTAGATTAACATTATGTTTATCCATAGGTTCGTATAGCACTCATCTAATTGATCGTTGGGTGAGTGATAAACATTGTGTAAGCGTGGTGCTTATACGTTGTTTATCTGCGAATGCACCCTATAGGCCGGGTTTGGTAGATCGCGGGTGTGACATTCTGTTGAGTCCTATGTAATCCGAACCCCGTTTATAGGCACGAGGGGGCTTGTATACGACGGAAGGGGGCGTGCTATGTTCTCAAACTTCCTTAGTATGTCCACTATGAATAAATGTAATGCTGACCTTAGCCATGACTACTAGGTGTATTGCACTAACCATAATAAACATTGACATGTAGCAAGGAATAACCCAGAATATCTCTTGATGTTCTACTAGCAACCCTAATGATATCGCTAGAGTCTCTATCTGTTTATGCTAATGATTATGTACTTATCTTATC